>JAOPSE010000075.1:10878898-11502873 GCA_029449295.1 Zea luxurians | reverse complement strand
GCCATCTCCTCATTGTCGAGCTTGGAGGCGTCAATTGGTTGTCTACTCGATGTAGACTCCTCCTTCTTCTCCTCCGTCGCCTTAAATGCCACCGGTTGTGCTTCGGACGTGGAGGGTTCATCAAGCTCGTTGATCTTCTTTGAGCCTTTAATCATACATTCAAAGCTCACAAAATTCCCGATTACTTCCTCGGGAGTCATTAGTGTATATCTTGGGTTACCACGAATTAATTGTACTTGAGTAGGGTTAAGGAAAATAAGTGATCTTAAAATAACTTTAACCACCTCGTGGTCATCCCATTTCTTGCTCCCGAGGTTGCGCACTTGGTTCACCAAGGTTTTGAGCCGGTTGTACATATCTTGTGGCTCCTCCCCTTGGCGAAGACGGAAGCGACCGAGCTCCCCCTCGATCGTTTCCCGCTTGGTGATCTTGGTGAGTTCATCACCTTCGTGCGCGGTCTTGAGTAAGTCCCAAATCTCCTTCGCATTCTTCAATCCTTGCACCTTGTTATATTCCTCTCTACTTAGAGAGGCGAGGAGAATGGTTGTGGCTTGGAATTGAAGTGCTCGATTTGGGCCACTTCATCCACATCATAGTCGTCATCCCCTACAGATGGTACCTGTGCACCAAACTCGACAACATCCCATATACTTTTGTGGAGTGAGGTTAGATGAAATCGCATTAAATCACTCCACCTAGCATAGTCTTCACCATCAAACGTTGGTGGTTTGCCTAATGGGACGGAAAGCAAAGGTGCATGTTTAGAAACGCGAGGGTAGCGTAAGGGGATCTTACTATACTTCTTACGCTCTTGGCGCTTAGAAGTGATGGATGCCGCGTCGGAGCCAGAGGTGGATGTCGATGAAGAATCGGTCTCGTAGTAGACCACCTTCCTCATCCTCTTTTTCTTATCCCCACTCCGATGCGGCTTGTGGGAAGAAAATTTTTCCTTCTTTTCCTTGTGGTGTGAAGAAGAAGATCTTTTCTCCTTCCGTTTGGAGGAGTCCTTCTTCTTCTCCTTCCTCTTGGTGTGGGACTCATCCGATGAAGTGCTCCCGTGACTCGTAGTGGGCTTGTCGCCGGTCTCCATCTCCCTCTTGGTGTGATCTCCTGACATCACTTCGAGCGGTTAGGCTCTAATGAAGCACCGGGCTCTGATACCAATTGAAAGTCGCCTAGAGGGGGGTGAATAGGGCGAAACTGAAATTCTCAAAAATAATCACAACTACAAGCCGGGTTAGCGTTAGAAATATAATCGAGTCCGCGAGAGAGGGTGCAAAACAAATCGCAAGCGAATAAGGAGTGTGACACGTGGATTTGTTTTACCGAGGTTCGGTTCTTGCAAACCTACTCCCGTTGAGGTGGTCACAAAGACCGGGTCTCTTTCAACCCTTTCCCTCTCTCAAACGGTCCCTCAGACCGAGTGAGCTTTTCTTCTCAATCACTTGGAACACAAAGTTCCCACAAGGACCACCACAAGATTGGTGTCTCTTGCCTCAATTACAAGTGAGTTTGATTGCAATGAAGAATCAAAGAAGGAAGAGAGCAATCCAAGTGCAAGAGCTCGAAAGAACACAAGCAAATCTCTCTCTCTAATCACTAGGGCGTTGTGTGGAGTTTGGAGAGGATTTGATCACTTTGGTGTGTCTAGAATTGAATGCTAGAGCTCTTGTAAGTAGTTAAAGTGGGAAAACTTGGATGACTTGAATGTGGGGTGGTTGGGGGTATTTATAGCCCCAACCACCAAACTAGCCGTTAGGGTGCAGGCTGTCTGTCGTATGGTGCACCGGACAGTCCGGTGCACACCGGACAGTCCGGTGCGCCAGCCACGTCACCCGAACGTTGGGGTTCCGACTGTTGGAGCTCTGATGCTGGGCCTGTCTTGATGACCGGTGGCGCACCGGACATGAACTGTAGGGTGTCCGGTGCGCCAGCATGGGCATGCCTGACCTCTGCGCGCGCTCTGCGCGCGCTGGCGCGCATTTAATGCGCTGCAGGTAGCCGTTGGCGCCAGAAGTAGCCGTTGCCCCGTAGTTACACCGGACAGTCCGGTGTACACCGGACATGTCCGGTGAATTATAGCAGAGCAGCCGAAGCGAATTCCCGAGGCTGCCGAGTTCGGAGCCGCGTCTTCTTGGAGCACCGGACACTGTCCGATGTACACCGGACAGTCCGGTGAATTATAGCGCGCCGACTCCGAGAATTCCCGAAGGTGAAGAGTTTGAGGTCGATCTTCCCTGGTGCACCGGACACTGTCCGGTGGTGCACGGGACAGTCTGGTGCACCAGTCCAGGGTGCCTTCGGTTGGCCCTTGCTCCTTTGTTTGAACCCTTTCTCTTGATCTTTCTATTGGCTTATGGTGAACCTTTGGTACCTGTAGAACTTATAAACTTGGGCAAACTAGTTAGTCCAATTATTTGTGTTGGGCAATTCAACCACCAAAATTAGTTATAGGAAATAGGTGTAAGCCTAATTCCCTTTCACTTCCCATTCCAACCTTGTGGTGGCACGTGTTTCTCAAGTTAAGCTCCATGTTCCAATTAAAAATAATGATCTTGACATGAACATAAATAAAATAACAGAATAATTGGAACATGGACATAATGTAATATTAATCCCAAAACCATAGAGCAACAGCAAAACTACCCAAATGATTTAGGGGTAAACAAGGTAAAAGGATAAATAGACTAGGGTGACCTATTGGGTCCCATCAAAATTTAGCCTATGCATTGATAAGTGATAATAAAGAACATTATTGGGTAAAAACTGGTCAAGGGCACAACTTGCCTTCAATGAGCTCCCGCTCAGCAACTTCTATCTGCTAAACACCGGGATCCTCAGCCACTGGCTCTTCTACTCGCCACAATACAAACAATCATAGTATAAAGGAGAAATTAACATCACACCAAATATATAAAGAAAATACATATGAATATTCTACATATTAAAATGAGATCACAGGAACAGGAATCATTAATTTTAGAGTAATGGATTTTAAGTTATGAATTTCCAAAGGTTTTGTGTGCTTGGCATTGTTGGGGGCCTTCGTCTATCAAAGGTCCTCAAAAACAAGACTAGCAATGTTTCACAAGTATAATTTATGTACAGGAACCTTCGGACTCAGAATGAAGCTATATACGATATGAAAAGCATGGTCGGGACGAAGGTTGAATCAGTCCCGAAGCTACGCACAAAGAAGCTTCGACTCAGCAGAGGAAAACAAAATCGACTTAAAGAGGAAAAGCCTATCTAGTCCTCAATAGATTGTCCTTAAGTCCATAGTAAACATAAAGGGCACGAATGTAATTTTACACAGGCTACGTCATGTGCCTATAAATAGGTGAAGAGTACCCCTATACTGTTCACGCTGACTTGTTCTCACTCGTGCGTCACGCTTGGACTTTTTGCCTTCTGTCAAGCCAAAGGTACAGATATAATTCGATATTGTACGTGTTTGTTCATAATAATATAAAAAAGTTATATTAATGATGTCATAATATTGTTCGTGTCATTTCTTATGTTTCATATGCTTCTTCTTTCATTAATATATACTGCAATGATGAAGGTACTTCCTTCACGACCTTCGTCTGAAGGTCATTATATCCTAAGGGAGATAATGCTTCGAAGGACGAAGGGCCTTAGCCATTAACATTTTGTGTTTCCTTGTTCTTAACTCATAGCATTTGAGAACAAGTCCCCAACATTGGTGCCCACCTCCGGTGAACTCAATCGACCACCTTCTGCAAGCTGTGACCTTCGTCATGCCACCAAAGAAAACTTCTTCAGGGCTAGGGGCTGCATTGCAGCCACTCGACGTCAATTAGGACACATTGCGCGAAGCTCGAACTCAAAAGAGGAAGGCTACAAGTCCGACACCCCAGGAGGAGGAGCTAGACCAAGAGATAAGGGATCTCGAAGCTATCCATCAGCAGGTCAAAAGGAAGAGAGAGAACATGCTTCGTCTTTCTGATCTACAGAAGAAGATCGATGAAGCTGTAGAAGAAATACGTCATCTCACTCAAGATGACCAGGACCGAAGACCTCTAGAAAGAGAGCTTCGTCAAGACAATTCCTACAATGATGATGATTGGTATGATGATTTCCATCATGGAAACTTCGCTTTTGATGATGCTTCTCCTCTATCAGCAGAACTGCAGGCAACTCCATGGCCCTCATTATACAAGCCACCTCAGCTCCCCATGTATGATGGGCACTCAGATCCGAAGCAGTTTCTGATGAGTTACGAAGCAACTATATCTTCGTACGGGGGCAATACCGCAGTCATGGCGAAGTCCTTCGTCATGGCAGTCTGAAGTGTGGCCTAGACATGGTACTCTTCTCTCCGGCCAGGGACAATCACATCATGGTAGAAGCTTAAGGACATGCTGGTCACCAGTTTTTAAGGGTTTCAGACGAAGCTAGTCACTGCTCTGGTCTTGTTCCAGTGCACTCAAGACCATGAGGACTACCTTCAGGCATATGTCCAAAGGTTCTTGCGCCTAAGAGCACAAGCGCCTACGGTGCCTAATGAAATCGTCATTGAGACCATGATCAAGGGTCTTCGGCCAGGGTCTACGACTCAATACTTAGCCAGAAAACCCCCAGACTCTGGAGAAGTTGCTTCAGAAAATGGATGAGTACATCTGGGCTGACAATGACTTCTGCCAAAGAAGGGAAGAAGCTTACAGATTTTCTGAGATGACTAGGGACTTCGGAGGAAGAATCCACCCTAGACATGTCAGATCAATCCATAGCTCCAGTCAGAACGATGACAAAGGAGGCCACAACACATCTCACAGTCTTCAGGACAGCAGCAAAGCTCCTTCAGACCACCAGCTCAAAGGGGCCGAGGCAGCAGGGGCTACGGAGGAAGATATGGGGACCAGCCCAAGAAAATTTATTGCTTATTCTGTGGTGAGGACAAGGGCCACACTACAAGAACATGTCAGATCACCATTCAGAAGCAAAAAGAAATTGCTGAAGCAAAAGCCCGGCAGAATCAGCCGAAGCAGGTCCTACATACGGCTTCGTGCCACACTCCTTACATACCAGAATATGTGGGCAATCAACCTCAGCTTCTGTTGCTTCAGCAAACCATTCACAAGCTTCCTGGCCTCATCTTCCACCGCAACCACCATTGCAACCTGCTTATACCCGAAGCTAGTAGCTAGAGGGGCGCCAGCACTCCCAACAACAACGTGACTTCAAGGAGGAGTCCGAAGCTCGTACAGTCAACAGCACTGTACCAGAATCAAAGCAAATATATTGAGCAATATCCTGCTCCTGATATACTTTTATTTTCTATGTCATTTTTGCTTTCTGTATAAAGAACAAGCAATGAAAACTTAGTTTTAATCTCTTAAAATGATTCTGCCTCTACTAGAGTGAAATATATCTTCTTCGCAGATTTACGAATCTCAGAAGTCTTTCCTAAGGGAATGTAGAGCCAAAATTGACGAAGCTACAAAAAGTCGTTCCTAAGGGAGCGCAGCGTAAGTTTTTTGCTCAAAAGTCGTTCCTAAAAGAATGCAGAGCCAAAATTGATGAAGCTACAAAAAGTCGTTCCTAAGGGAGCGCAGCGTAAGTTTTCTGCTCAAAAGTCGTTCCAAAGGGAATGCAGAGCCAAATACCACCGAAATATAAGGCGAAGAAGTTCAAAAGTCGTTCCTAAGGGGATGCCGAACTTATACCGCCGAAATAAAAGGCGAAGAAGTTCAAAAGACGTTCCTAAGGGGATGCAGAACTTATATCACCAAAATAGAAGGTGAAGAAGCTCAAAAGTCGTTCCTAAGGGGATGCAGAGCTTGTGTGTTCCAGTGTGGGTGTGTGGATGTGTGTCTTTGGCATCCTCATCATTTTGCATCATTTCATCACATCATTTCGCATGGCATTACATCATACATCTTACTGCATTACCGGCACAAGAATTGAATACGAAGCCAATCTTCGGCAAATGCTTCATCAAAATGAGAATGTGCTAAGGCACGAAGTAAGCTTTAGGAAATACAGTTTTACTCGCCTTACACTAGTAGAGATCTTATCATCGATGACGTTCGTATTGCGTCACTGCATGTGTATATATCGTCACAGATAAAGGTTTGTGACGAATTTGTGACGAGTTCGATTTGGTCATAGGGGTCGCGTCACATTTGTTGTGTTGTGACGGACTACCCAGTTTCGTCATCGATGTGTATACATTCTGTGACGAAAGCCGCGTTGTCATGGAAGTGAATTCATTCTATGACGATCAGTTGTGGTCATAGAGGAAGGCACTTTTCCTTCATAATTCATCGTCTGCCCGAGCAAACTGACGGCGTTGTTAACGTCGTTTGGTTTCTGTGACGGTACGGTATCGTTACAGATAGAGCCGTTGTTTGGTCATTAACAGCCGTTTGGAAGGTGCTGATGCGTATGACGTCAGCGCTGACGTGGCTAGTGACGTGGCAGCTGACGTCAGCGCTGACGTCAACGCTGACGTGGCTAGTACAGTGGCAGATGACGTGGCATATGTTTTATTATATGCCACCAGTTTGGTCACAGATGTGCAGAGAATAATTTAATTGGAAATTGCAAAATATACTAGAACAGAGGAATGAGCACACAATTCCATATTCCATAGATGAATACAACTAGTATTCCAGTGCGCATACAAACTAAGTGGACAACACTAAACTCAGTTCACAGCATCACCACTTGACTTCACATTTCAGTTGAGTTTGCACAAACATAACAGCATATAATCAAAAGTTGACACCCACGAGCAACTAGAGTTTTTGGGTACCCTCATGTCAAAGAACAGGCCAAAAACAGCAGCTCTGACTAGCAGCCCTCATGTCGAAGAAGAGTTACCATGCAAGGACAAGAGCTTCTTGATGAGCACATTGGTCTCCTCCATCTCCTTGCTGTTCTTCTCTGTTATCTTCTTGTACTCCTCCAACTCCCTTTGTGTCCTCGCCTGCTGTTCCTCAGCTTCTTCACATTTCTTCCTGAGCTGGTCGAGTTCACCTTGAACAGCAGCCGTCGCTTCAGCTGCAAGTTGTTCCCGAAGCTCACTATGATTTGATGATGATGCCTTGGAGGTTGCCGATGTTTTGATGCCGACGCTTTTCAGGAATTGGTGTGAGCTGCTCTTGGACAGCACCTTCGACACAAGGTGCACACTGGATGCTGGCATCTCACCTTCAGCAACAGGTTTAGCCCTCAAAGCCTCCATATGAGACTGAAATATCATGGACAGAAACAGTAACATGTTAATGCTAATGAGCAACAGCAAGATGCTGACAATAATGTGAAAACAGTGACTTTCATTTCTAGTGCACATTATAGCAGATTATAGCAGTTACAAATTATAGCCTACAAGACATTAACAAAGACTATGAAAAATAAACTGACAGACTCTAAAAGCTATACATTTGATGGCAAATTATAGCAGATTATAGCAGTTACAAATTATAGCAGATTTGCTTAAAAGCTATACATTTGATGGCAAATTAAAAGCTATACATTTGAAAGACTCTATAAATAGACTATGAAAAATAATGTGAAAACAGTTACAAATTATAGCAGATTTGCTTAACAAAGACTCTAAAACCTATACATTTCTAGTGCACGGGTCCTACAAAAAATAGACTATGATATTTACTTTCATTTCAGAAATTTGATGGCAGACAAATGGCAGACAAAATAGACTATGATCTGAACTCCCCTAGGATGGGACAGGCGATCTCACTCATCGATCTCACTCCCCTTCGTTCCATCGACCCACAGCCAGCCTCCCTCATATGATCTCATAAAAATTACACTAAATAAAGCAAACAAATGAACTTACAAGTGCTTCTCTTGCCGGTTCACTCAGGCCACGTTTGGAGCTGGTATGACAGGTCTTAAAGGCGTCCACCGCATCTAGTTCTTCAGTCTGATCTAAGCTGGGTTCTTCTCGGTTTCTCTTCTGCTTCTGTTTCGTGGATAAACAATCACAGCGAAGTTTGCTCAGATCAAATGCAATAGAAGTTGAGTGCAAAAGTGCAAGTAGTAGTACAAGGTAATAGTTACTTACATATGCATGTAAGTGTGCCACATAGCAGCGAGAACCCGTAGCCTGATGAAACTTGACTTGACTGCGGTTCTGCTTGTCCTTTTCACTTATTTCCTACAAGAGAATGAACATGTCAGATTAGATCATAGGTTCAATATGCGAAGATCCTTTGCAAACGTATAGTGAAAGAACAATATATGACAAGATACCCATACCATGTTCTTTGGATCAGACCACTTTGCAACTAATGCCCTCCACTGTTCATCAGTCATGTAAGATACACGAGAAGTTGTGCTAATCTCATTTGCAGGTACACCATTGAAGTATTTCTGCTTGAGCCGATAACGCTGGTTTTTTACCGCAGAGCGTAGCATATCGGTGCAAGCTTCCTTTGTTGCCTTGTCCTCAGTGTTAACGGACAAGCGCCCCTATGCATATGACAATTCCATAGTTAGTCAATTCAGGTTAAGCAGTATATAAGTGAACCATAGAATCAGTAATGCACTTACATTTAGCTGTGACACAAAGCTGTTGTAGTATTTCTGGTCGTCCTTGTAATCTTTCCAACGAGTTAGGATAGGCATGGTTTCCCGAATAATGATGCCAGCCTCTGATGCAAACTTGGCAGCTTTAACAGGTTCATGTGGCCTTTTTTTGCCTTCCTCAACAGCTATGGGCAGTCTCCTTTGCATAACTTTAGTCATCCTGTCCAGTTGTTTTCCCTTGGTTGCTGCCCTGGGTCTCCTTGGTGCTCGCTGTGTAGGAGCTACAAAATATAATTCGCTTTTATTGAATAATGAAATTGTTTTGTTTCATGCAAATCAGCAAAAGAGATGCCTTATTTGACTGAAAAAATAGAACTTGCCTTCAGTTTCTTCATCTCTAGCTACATTGGCTTGAGCATCACCTGTACTGTCATGAGCAGCAGATGCCATGTCTTCCTCTTCAGCTCTGCTGAAATGATCAGCAAGTCCAGGTGTAGTACGACTGTTGCCTTTAGCATCACCTGTACAGTCATGAGCAGCAGATGCCATGGCTTCCTCTGCAGCTCTGCTGAAATGATCAGCAAGTCCAGGTGTAGTAGGGCTGTTTGGTATGTGATCATTTCCATCTGTTGGTTCCTGTACATTGTGGCCATCTGTCTCTGTAGAGTGAAGCCTTTTTGAAGATTGCTCCTCTGGTTGTGCACCTGCCCTCACTCTCTTGCTGAACCTAATGCCTGGAGCCATGTTGGGGTCTATCTTCTTGTTTGAAGCAAGGGTTGTGTTTCTACCTCTTCTAGGATATTGTCCACAAAAAATAGTCATGTGCATTTAAAAGCAAGACCATATATTAATTAAGAGGTATGAAATAAAGAAGATGAATCTAAAAGCATGAGCATATATTAAACACCAGATTAAAAACATTGAAATGCAATGCAACTATTTGGCATCCACTACTTTGAAGATAGAAGGAGCACCTTCATTGCCAGGGGTTTTGGCTGCTCATAATATTCACTGTCATCATCAGTATCTCCTTGATCATCATCGTCAAGGAGATAGAAAGAGACATATGAATCCGAATCTGAACTATTATTTATCTTGTTTGCTGCATGTTTCCCCTTTGTTGATGCAGATGGTGAGACAGAATTATTTAGAACAGAAGTATATTTGTTCAGACCCAAATCTTGCATCTTCTTTATATTCTCCTCCACTTGTTTATCCCGTCTTCTCTCATAAGCAGTTCGCTCATGTTGAACTACTTGCAAGATAGATAAGAACAAGCATACTGTGTGTATTAGATAATGTAAAGGATTTTACTAAAAGCTAAGAGGTACTACTATTTGCAGGGAAGGATTTGACTAAAAGCAAATAGATAAGATGTGTAGATTCAGTCATTATGAAGCTTGGTTATGATTGTGCAAGTTCATAATTGTGGTTGCACTATAACTGTAGTGTTTCCCCTGTTTGGTTGTGGAAATCTTTATGCAGGCTTAAACAATGTTCAAAGTACTAGCTAGTACATTGATTAGGCGATGTAGATTTACACAAGCTGATGAACAAAAAAAGTGAAGATATTCTCATCTCTTTCTACCAGCAAGGTTCAAGAAAGCACTAAGCACTAAGCGAGCAGTATGGTGGTGAAAATGCTTAAGCGTGATTAATCGTGCTTAATCATTTTTGTTAAAAAGAGAAAAAAATACATGATATTGGGCCACCCTGCAGCAGCCCTTAACCCCCACCTCCTCTCTTCATGAGTTTGTAGCCCACTAGGCCCACCTGCCAGGAGGCTCAACGCAAAACCCCTCTCCCGTGATGACCTAGTACTCTGCTGCCTCCTTCCACGCCCCGCGCCGCCGCCCTGTGCTCTCCGCCTCCCTCTCCCGAAGCCTATCCTCCTCCGTGTCGTATGCTCTCCGGCTCCCTCTCCCGAAGCCTCTCCTCCCTCGTGCGATCTTCACCTCTACCGCGAAGCCGCTCCGCCTCTCTCTCACCAATCTGCTGCCTGCAGCCATCGTAGGTCCGTCCGCTCTCTCTCTCTCTCGTCGATCCGTCAATTTGCTGCCTGCTGGATTGACCCCGGAGGTGTTCCTCCTCTTCCTCTCCCTCCTCTTCTCCCTTAAACATGCCGAATGGGCACGATTAAGCAGGGCCAGCGCTTAATTGCCCGCTTAGTAGGTAAGCGATGCGTTGACCCTCTACTCAGCGCTTAACCGCGCCTAATCGCACGCCTAATCGCGCTTTCTTGAACCTTGTCTACCAGTACTAGAAACATAAGTTCTCTACTAAAACATGGATGTGACTGCATATAACACAATGTAAGGAACCAAACACAACTGTATCAGTGCATAATGATTACATAAATCAATTTACAATATCTCTGATAACAATGAATGAATAATTAAACTAAATCTAGCGATGGTTAGGGTTTAGGGGTTGGACCTTTCTAACTTTTGTGCCTCCTTTTGTTCACCATCAAGGTCGTCTGCGATGACCCAAATCCAGCGATGTTAGGGTTTAGGGGTTAGCGAGAGCAATGTGGATGGGGCGTGTTAGGTGGAAGGGGCGAGAGAAATGCGGATGGCAATGAGATAGAGTGGGATGCGGCGAGTGAAGTCGGCGACGACGCAGCTCATCGACGCGATGAGAGGTAAGGGGGCGACGGTGAGGTACCTGGTCGAGGGGGCAGGTCGTCGACGGCGGATGTGTCCCAGCGGCGGCGGTGAGGTACCTGGTCGAGGGGGCAGGTCGTCGACAGCCGTCGTGTCTCGGCGGCGGCGATTAGGTTTGGAGAAGTGGGGGAGAAAGAAGAGTGGGGGAGAAATAAGAGGAGTGCGGGAGATAGAGGATGAGAGCGGAGTCTGTTTTAGTGACGACTGCGAAAATGTTTTTGGCGCCCAATGTGTTTGGCAATGTGGAGTCTAATGCATTTAAGTATACTAGCGCTGGGTATATATTGAAAACACGTGCATAGCTCAATGGTTTGACCTACTAACTATAAGATCGAGCTCCTAGGTTCAAGCGCCTGCAAGGAGACTTTTTTTGTGTTTTGCCTACCATTTTATATTAATTCTTTGTTTTTTATTTATCTCTATGTTTTTTTTGCAATTATCTATTCATGGACACATTAGTTTGGTTTATGATCATGTTATAATATTTTGAAATATTTTTGACATAGTGGTACTATACATCTCTCACTTGCAATAGCATCTCTCACTTAGTAATTAGCCTTATATGAGAGATGTATGCCTTTCTTAGGATGTGTGTCACCACTTTGTCCGAATGAGTTGAAACTATTTTGTCAACATTGTACACCAAAATGAATGGTCCATGCAAGTTTTTAGATTTTTCTAGCTAGGTTATGGTATTGTAACAAATATCTTTATGAAATACAACAAATAATTACAGTAATTAGTAAACTAGGTATGAAAAATGCATAACTGCACACAACATCATAGGTTGGTTCAATAAACATGCCATTAAAGTTTAAAATGGTTTGGAGAAAGTGGTAGTATAGATCCATCATAAGCATGAACATCTCTCACTTAGTAATTAGCCTTATATGAGAGATGTATGCCTTTCTTAGGATGTGTGTCACCACTTTGTCCGAATGAGTTGAAACTATTTTGTCAACATTGTACACCAAAATGAATGGTCCATGCAAGTTTTTAGATTTTTCTAGGTAGGTTATGGTATTGTAACAAATATCTTTACGAAATACAACAAATAATTACAGTAATTAGTAAACTAGGTCTGAAAAATGCATAACTGCACACAACATCATAGGTTGGTTCAATAAACATGCCATTAAAGTTTAAAATGATTTGGAGAAAGTGGTAGTATAGATCCATCACAAGCATGAACATGTCTCACTTAGTAATTAGCCTTATATGAGGGCTGTATGCATTTTTGTAGGATGTATGTCACCACTTTGTCAGAATAAATTGCATTTTTTTGTCAACATTGTACACCAAAATGAAGTGTACATGCAAGTTTCTAGATTTTTCTAGCCACCTAAGGTTTTTTAGCACTTATTCTTTAGTAAAATAACAAATACTTACATTAATAGTTAAACTAGTTCTAAAAATTGCACCGGCACAAAACATCATGGTACACCTCCATCAACACCCCAAAAAAGGTTGAAATGATTTGGAGAAACTGGTGCTATACATGTAAATAAATAAAAGAAAAATACAAAAATGATTGAAAAATGTAAACAAAACCAAAAAAAACCTACCTATCCCAAGCTCGAACACAGGACACCAGGTTTCACAGTAGCAAGGAGTTACCATTGGACTAGTCACGTTTGTTCGTTAGTAACAGAGCGCAGTTATATGTAAGCATAAACTGTTCTCTGTCCAGGATGTAACCGAGCGCCCAGTTCAGATTTCTGCATTTTTCTGCCCAGTAACAGAGCGCACAGTAGCAAGGAGTTACCATTGGACCAGTCACGTTTGTTCATTAGAAGCATAAACTGTTCTCTGTCCAGGATGTAAGCATAAACTGTTCTATGTTCACAGTGGCAAATTATAGCATTTTCAGATTGTAAACTTCCTAGTTCAGATTTCTGCGTTTTTATGTTATGCCCAGTTCAGAGATCTGCCCAGTCCATAGTTAAGCATCAACTGTTCTGCCCAGATTAGATTGTAAAGTGCCCAGTTCAGATTGCTGGGTGTTCTGAGTAAACTCTGTTGCCCAGTTCAGATTGTAAACTCTGCCCAGTCCAAAGTTCAAAGTTGCCCAGTCCAAAGTTCAAAGTTCAGATTCTAAACTACCACTACAATTCCTTGTGTCAAGGTGGTAGAAAGTATCAAATCAAAGGATCAACTGGCACTGGTGCTTTTGCTAAAGTATACAAAGCCACTGTTGACAGTAATGCGGAAGAAATGGTTGCTTTGAAGGTGAGTCATGTTTCCATTGCATCAATAACTTGATGTTGCCTTTCATAGTTTGGTCCACTTTTAAACGCTGTTCATTATATGCAGATTTAGAATCCCTCATTTACTTTGGAATTTTACATGTATCGCCAACTTGATCTGCGTATATCTGATGTCGAGGTACATAATTTATGTCAAGAGCAGTCTCAACATTCTTTCATAAAGCACAATAATATTTAATAATATACATTGTTTACTTCCAGAGACCAAGCTATCTTGATCTGCGTATATCTGATGTTGGTTATCTATTTTAATGAATATGTAACTACAACCAGTCGATGTTGCTAACATGTAATGAGATATAAATCAAGCCTTCTGCAGGATGTCATAAATTCTCACTTAGTAGTCGGTCGATACATGGATGAAGTTCTATGCATGTATTATACCATAGAGATGCTGACCATGCTGGAAACACTGCATAGTGTTGGCATAATCCATGGTGATTTCAAACCTGACAACATCCTTGTTTGCTACCCGAGGTAGCTATACCATATTGCCATTACTGTTAGTCTGTTACCACTTTATGTCTCTCTTTCGCAGTATCAGTAATAACCATGCAATCTTTTCTCTGATATTAAGTGTTCAGATGTTCAGTTCTAAAAATACAGAAAATACAGAATACACATTCAGTTCACCACAAGTTCAGTTCACCCCAAATACAGTATTTCAGACACACATTCAGTTCTGAAAATACAGAAAATACATTGTATCATCTAAACATGAACTGAATTTCAGACACACATTCAGTATGATGTACTAATCTGAACTGAACAATTCATAAATCAACTATCAATACTAGAAATCCTCATCTTCATCTTCTATGGACATGTCATCATTGTTGTCGTCGCCACCATCATTAAAATATTGAAACATTGTATCATCTTCCTCCTCATCCTCACTATCTTCAAGAATAATAGCAGCTTCCTTCTTTTTTCTTATTAGTTCCTCTAAATTGCTTTCAATTAGACTGGCTTATCCACCTTCAACATTGTGCAGAACCTGATTATCATCACCTTCTTGCACTATATGCTCTGTATCAGAACAATAATCATCCTGATGCACATCATTACTGCCCTCATATTTTTCAGCCACATCATAAATATTCCTATGTTCAAATTTCTGCACAACTCGGAAATCTTTACATTGTGGAGTTGTGTCTTGCAGGTAAAATATCTTTTTCGCTTGGTCTGCCAAGATAAAAGGATCGGACTTGTACCAAAATGACTGCACATTGATGGATTTGAAATGGCTGTCATCTCGAATGCCCACAGTCTTTCCTACTTGGTTGTACCAATCGCATCGAAATACAACCACCGACCGACGAACTTGATAATTCGAGTTATATTGTAACTCAATTACCTCTTTAAGGACACCATAAAAATCTATGTTCTCCCCATTATGTTCACCTTCAGTCATTACACCACTATTTTGTGTCTGCATGAACTTCTCACGATCCACTGTGCTAAACCGCACTCCATTAATCTTGCAAGCTGTACTAGTCTTAACTCGCCGAGCTGGGCCACATGACAGTGCCCACAGTCCTTCGCTAACCAATTCTGGATTCTCATTACGCTTCTTCTCAACCTGTTGCAACAAAATTACTCAGCTGAGCAATTACATATGCATACCCAAAACTTTAGTAAACCTATAACATAAAAGTTTAGTGACTTACATGGGACATAAACCACTTTGCAAATCCTTGTTGAACCATTCGATCAACATCATTTGGACGTGCACCTTGCTGCGATAGCTCCTCCCTGTACAGACTGCATGGCATACTTTATTCATAAGCATATTTTCAAATTTAATAAACATAACATAAATTATGTAGCACATACCAAACTAACTTACGTCAAATATTCCTGTACTTCATCAGCATTATGTAGCACATACCAAACTAACTTATTCATGATAGCATCATCAATGTACTCAGTCTTAGTAGCTCCAACAAGAGTAGCACCATGCTTAAAAACAGACATGTCATTAGGCAATGGCATCTCTGTACCACTATCATCATCCTGGTTAAATCTAGTGTCAACATCCTTCATGTACCTAGAACAAAATGTTAAGGTATCACTTGCCATATATGCCTCAGCAATTGATCCTTCCGGCCTAGCCCTGTTCCTTACAAAATTTTTCAAAGTGCCTAGTCGCCTTTCTATTGGGTACATCCATCCATACTGAATAGGTCCTCTAAGCATTGCCTCATCGGGAAGATGGACACTCAAGTGCACCATGACATCAAAGAAGGCACGTGGAAAGATTTTCTCAAGCTTGCATAGGATCAATGGAATATCTCCTTTTAGCCGTTGCACAACATCTATCCGTAGATTTCTACTACATAGTTCCCTGAAGAAGGTCCCCAGCTCTGCAATTGCTTCATATACATCCTTCCTCACCAGTCCTCTAAGGCCAGCGGCTATGATTCTCTGTAGGAGTATGTGGCAAGAATGTGTTTTCAGTTTTCCAACCACCTTTGAACCACATTCACTTATGTATCTTGCTAGGTTATCCGCAAATCCATCAGGAAACTTGATACCTTTGAGGAACTTGCAAAACTCGACTTTCTGATCCTTCCCCAACACATATGGAGCAGGTGGAGCCCTGCAGGCCGAGTTGCCATCTTGTTGCAAGTGCAGTTCAGGTCTTATGCCCATATCATACAAATCTAGCCTTGCATTATGTGTGTCCTTGGACTTGCCTGGTATACTAAGTAGTGTGCAAAGAATATTTTCACATACATTTTTCTCTATGTGCATCACATCGAGATTATGTGGAAGCATCAAATCTTTCCAATATGGCAATTGCCACAACCCAGATTTCCGGCTATAAATCTTTGGACCGTCACTACTACGCTTCCTTTTATTTCCAGTAATGTCAGCCTGCTTCCCTGGCCTGACATCTTTCACCTTCTCTAGCTCTTGTAGGACCTCATCCACAGTGAACCTGCCAGGCACAACTTTGTTTTCACGCTTACCATTGAAATCCAAGCTATTCCGCCATGAATGTGTCCTTTTAAGGTAACGACGATGTCCAATGTAGCATAACTTGTTCCTTATTGCCATAGACAACGGATTCTTGTCGCAATAAATACATGCATAATACCCTTTTGTTGTTCGCCCAGATAACGTGGCCAGCGCTGGATAATCATGTATACACCATAGTACAGCAGCACGAAGGTCGAACTTCCTACCAGTACATGCATCATAGGTCTTGACACCCTTCCATAGCTTCAGCAGTTCTTCAATTACGGGCTCAAGGAACAAATCAAAATCCTTTCCTGGACATCTTGGACCTGGGATGAGTAAAGACATAAAGCAGTTTGTTGGATTCACGCATTCCCATGGTGGGAGATTAAGCGGTGTCACAAGCACTGGCCACATACTGTACTGGGTACTCATGTTGCCAAATGGATTGAATCCATCGGTAGCTAAGGCTAGCCTCAGGTTCCTCGGATCATTTGCAAAACCTGGGTACTTTCGGTCAAAGTCCTTCCACGCTTCCCCATCAGCTGGATGGCTCATCACATTGGCGACTGGCTTCCTCACTTTCTTGTGCCATTGTGTTTCCTCTGAAGTTTGTTTTGAAGCAAAAATTCTTTTCAACCTTGGCAACAGTGGAAAATGCCTCAAAACCTTATGTGGAACCCGCTTCGAACCAGTTTCATCTTTCCATCTAGACTCCGTGCATACTGGGCACTCATTCAATTTAGCATTAACATTCCGAAACAACACACAATTGTTCTTGCACACATGGATGTTTTCGTATCCAAGGCCCAATTCTTTAAGATATTTCATGGCCTCATTATATGATTTTGGCAACTCACTGTTAGGGTATCCATCGGACATCAGCTTCATCATTGCTGAAAATGTTGTATTGCTGATTCGATAACAAGACTTCATATACAACATCCTCACCATAAAAGAAAATTTTGAATGGCTAGAACCCGGACTAAGTGCCTTCTTTGAATCTCCAAGAACTCCTGCAAATCTTGGCTCTTCTCCATCAGCCTCTGCCGCTGCAAATAGTTCACCGATCATCTCAGGTACTCCATGATCATCATCGTAAACATCATCGTCCACATCCATATGTATCCCAAAGTCATTATCATATCCTTCGACATCCTCCTCTATACCCTCAACTTCTGTATCTGCCGACTCCCCATGATGAATCCACCTCGTGTATGTAGCTGACATTTCATAAATGTGTATATGAGTTTCTACTTCACTCTGAGGTCGCAACCTTTGATTAAGACAATTCACGCACGGACAACGAATGTCTATGTCTTCTGGGTATCTTTCAGTAACAAAATTCATGAACTCTTCAACTCCTTTCACATATGCAGGTGTGAATTGTTTCCCATAAACCCATCTTCTATCCATCTATTTTGACAATAAATTAAAACTTGCATTAACTCCATAACTATGATTACACTGAACAAAATTGAAAACCACATCAAACACATGCATATATGAAATAAAATTCAAACGCACATAGAACCTTATTGTCAAAAACACAACACATCAAGCCTTGTCTTTTCTCCCCTCCCTGCCGCTGTTCTATCCACGCCCGCCGTAGCTATGCGCAAGACGCCGCTGCTTTGCCGCGCCCGAAGCTTCTCTGCCTCGCTGTTTGTAGACGACGTCGTTCTTCCAACACAGTTGGATCAATGGATCAGGCGACAAGATCGCTCGTTCGCTGCGACGCTACCTAGTTGCCGATCAAGTGGACGACGACAGACGCTGGCATCGTTGTGTGCCGTAACCTGACGGCCGATCGCAGAAGCGCAGATCGCAGCAGGAAAAAATCAGAACAGGCGAACCATGCAGATCGCAGAATGGTGGCTGGGAAAACTTGTTAACATAACGACAAATGGGAACACCTGTTAACAAACGGATAGTTTCTTTATATACACGAACAAGTGCGTAGTCTGGTGGTAGCAACGATTTAACACAAGTCGCAGGTCCCTGGTTCGAAGCTCCGCGGGCGCACCTTTTTTTGCCAAATAACTAATTGCCGCTTCGTACTGGGCCGGGTCCGCGTCGCCAGGTGGGGGCTGTGTCCCAAAAAACTGCGGCCCATGTAGGCCAAGGATCCCACGCCATCAAGTGGTGTGTACACGTGGGCCGTTTTTTACTAAAACTCATCTCTGACCAATTTATTTCATCATTAAGTCAGCCGATCAAGCCAAATTAATCTGTGACGTTCCTTTCATTTTCGTCTATGACGTTCCTTTCATTTTCGTCTTTAATATTGAAGTCTAATCTTCGTCCCTTGTAATTGTTGACGAAGATGTCAATTTGGTCATAGAAATGTATCAATCTGTGACTGAAGTCACCAGCGTCACTAGAAAATCGTCACTGATGATCACATTCTTACTAGTGTTATCATAAGAAGGGAACTTTTTCTTTACGAAGCATGAAACGAAGGGAAGGTGTTTTTTCGCCGAAGGCTCAAAAATGGTATGTGTGTAAATTTCATGCATCGCAAAGAAATAAATTGCGATAATTTACATATTCGATTCAATGTCACATACATCAAACGTTACACAGTTTCATTACAAAAAAGGTCTAATCTTCCTTTATTGGTTCTATACATCAAGCTTCTTAAAATGATTATTACAATAAAACCTATTCCTCTCGAAGGACTTTTTCTACAATTTCATTCAGTAATTTGTCGACGACTTCGTTGACAATGGATTCAGCCATGCTTATGAAATCCAATGATTCCTTCATTTCTGGATCAGCTAGGGGATCGTACGGCTCCGGTGGCGGGGATAGTTCAGCTGAGATAGGCAAACACATTTAGTTCGAAGCCATAAAGCAAGTACCGAAGATAAATAATTAAGGAACAGTACCTATACGCCTTTCACATTCTGCAGCTTCTTCAGCTCGGTTTGCTTCTACCTAGGCATTGTGGGTGTCTTTTTCACTCTTTTTTATATTCTCATGGGCCAGCTCTCGGCCACCGTTCACCCAAACATCGTTGTAAAATTTCCCACCCATTAAAGTTGCCTCGGTTGAAGGATCCTTCGTATCTTCTACGGAGATGACAGCTTCGGCCTGAGCTATGGCTTTAACGTGATCACATCTAGCCTTCTCCAGAATAGCTGAGATTCTCTGCACACCAGAAAACATGCAAATGTCCCCGCGATCACTCAAAATTTCCTCGAAGGCTTTGGCTTCTCCACTTATCCATTCAACAACGCCCACGGGGTCGCCTCGTGTAACACCCCTGGTGTTACTACCACTAAAACTTGAGCATGACATCATAAGCATTGGCATATCATGTGTTTGTCACACCTAGAATGCATTCACTAGGCAAAAATTTCAAACAAATTTGTATTGATGGGACATGTTTTAAGTGAAACCCTAGGGTACAGTGCTTAACCCTAGATTGGGCTTAATAGAGCAAACAAGGCTTAATAGGAGAAAACATCAAAACTTAGTTGAAATGATCATAAAATATCACCATGGATGGACTTAAGTTGCATCCAAACATTAAAAATACCAAAAACCCTAAAAGGACCCCTGGAAAACACTAGATTGAAACCCTAAGGGGTTATATGCAAAATGTGCACATTTTTGGACCTAAGTGCAAAAACCATGGAAATAAGGTACCTTAGGTCATATGGTTCACATAATTGAAGATTTGCAAATGAAACCCTAAGTTTTGGGCCTATTTGCAAAAAGCCACATTTAGGCTCCATATGTTAAGTCTGAGTTTCAGTAGATTGGTTCAACTTTGAAGCCCTCTGTCTCCCAGATTTTGAAGATTTTGCCCTAGGTCAACACATCAAAATTATAGAGCTATGTAAGGAGAACAACTTTGCTATAGAGATTAAACCATGGTTACATGAAGAATTTGGAGAAAAATGTGCCCAAAGATGGGCTGTCAGGCTGCCTTAGGTTTGAAATCAGACTGATAGTATGATTGAGCCATCTTTGGACTGGAATTCAACCATGATCTAGTAAAAGTTTGGTATGGTTGCTATAGAAAAATTGTAGCCGGATCATTAGACAACAACTTTGTACTTGCCGATTAACAAGTTGCCATGTAAAATCAGGAGAAAACCGATGCCAAATTTGGTCTGTCAGCTGACTGAAATAGAATCTGATGGTACAGTGACTGAAGCAGATCGCAGATGCACCCCCTCGCTGCCGATGACCTTTGCTCTGTGATTTACGCCGTCGCCGCGATTCGTGCTCTCTGGTGGAGGGATAATCTCGGCAAAGTAAAGCACTTGGCACCGGATCAGCTCGGGCTCGGTCGCAGATGAGGTTCACCGTACCCACTTGCTTATCGATGGGCCGTGATAGACCTCGCCGCCATTGGCCGTTCCCCGCTGTGCGCCATGTGCTCAAGCGTTGTACCACGTCGCTGTGAATCGTGTCTTGCATGCCCGGTGATCGAAGGAGAGCCGCCACGGTGAAAACCACTAAGCTCGTGCGCTAGTAACCTTTCTCTTCTTCGGTCGCCGCGCGTCGCTCCCAAATTCACCAGCCACAGCTGTGGGCGCCTATAAACTACCGACCCCGCCTGCTCTGTTAGGTAGTTGTGCAACCAGTAGAGCAATCCGTGCCTCGAATCATCCCCAAGAGCTCGCTAATTTCCCATTCTCCCCAAATCGGTTTCCGCCGCCGTGAAAGCATCCTCGCTGTGGCCAGCTTGATTCAAGTCCGATCTTGCCCTCTGCTTTCTTATTTCAGCACCTTCACTTGCTCTTGGTACTCACTGACGGTCAACGTGGGCATGGCATATTTGTGTGCCATTGGTGAAATTAATGGAGGGGAAACGTTGGTTAGGGATTGAATTTGGTCTCTGCCAAAGTAGAGCGCCAGTCCTCAAGTAATCTAGTCGGTACATGCTCGCCGGAGCGCGGCCCAGCGCCGTTCGCCATCATGGGCTACGGGCTGCGAAGAAATAGAACTAGGGGGAGGCTTCTGAAAAATGTCAGTGACTCTAGGAACAGTACTGCGTCCCCACTTCCAGTTATTCAAAACGTCGGGGACCTATTCGCAAAATCAGAAAAGCGGACGCGCGCGCGGGCGTGTTCTGCCCTAGCTGGGCTGGTTCGGGCCAGATTCAGCCCAGAACTGTTCATAGTTTTTCTTTTTCTTTTTTTGCCAGACTTTGGAAATCTATAAGAAATTATAGAAAAATGCTAAAAATACCAGACCAATTTTGTTAGACTTCTAATTTCCTATAGTATTTAATAAAAATAGTTTCATGATTTTTAGTCCAAATAGGAAATTATAGAGCATTTTAAATAGCCAAAAACCATGCTTCTGGATTTTAGGGAATAAATAATAAATCCAAAATTCACTAAACTTTTAGGGTAAACTCTAAATCTCTACCACACCTTAAGGCTGGAGCGAGGGCGTCCACCACCCTCACTGTGCCCCCGCTCCAGCCCTGCCCGCGCCGTCTTCCTCCCTACAATCCCGCCCGCGCCGTCCCTCAATCCCGCCCCCGCAAGCGCCGTCCCTTCCCTCAATCCCGCCCCCGCAACCGACTTCACCGTGGCACCGCTCCCGTCGCGTGCCCCCTCACCCGTCCTCGCGATGCCCGCCCCTGCGCCCGCCCCGTCCCCATGACGCACGCCGCGGTGACCCCATCCGTGCGTGATGCTCGCGGTCGTCGCCTCCTCTTCCACGCGACGCGACCAAGGCTCGCCTTCCTCTCCTCGCCGCCAGACATGCCCTCGATCTCCACCGTCTCCACTCACTCCCACTTCATCTTCCTTTCTGCCCTCAATCACACTTGTTTGCTCCCCGCCTCCGTGATTCCCGCCTCCGTCCTGTCTCCAGCACGCACGCCGCCTCCTTCCCAAGAATGCCTGGCGACACCACGCCCTCACCTCCCCTCCACGCACCCACTGTACCCCGCGCACAATCCTCTTCATCGCGCCCGCGCTTGGATGCCCGATTTGGCAATGCGCGCACCTCGACAGCCGAATCCCCGCCGCCCTGACGCCGATCTCCAACAATCTCGGAGCCTCGGCGCTGCTCCCCTCGCCTCGCTCCCTTTCCTCACGGTCTCCGCCCTAATCCTCTCCCTCCTGGCCTCTCTCTCTCCCGACTGCCTGGCCGCCTCCCTCCCTGTCCACGCCACATATGCTCTGACGCACCAACGATGAGGGGAGCGCCACCCGTCCGTCGAGGATTGGGATCTCCCTCGCCCACCCGACGGCAGTAAACCTCAAGGTGAAACATTATACCAGTAATGCATTGCACCCATATGGTGTAAAATTCATCCTTAGATGCTATTGCCTAATACAGTACTATTGTGTCGTTTCTTGGTCCAGGACAAGTGGAGAAACCTGCTGAAAGGTTACCAGGTCAGAATCCCATCTGATAAAAAAATGGGGGTCTTGTTTCTTTTACCTTCTAATACTAACTGCTAGGTGTAACATTTCTTGAACTCAATCCAGGAAAACTCACAGAAAAGTACGCTGTTGTATCTTGAGCCATCATTGGTTGAAAAGATCAGGAACCTGGCAGCAAAACAGCCATACCCATATAGAAGGCACAGATAGGAACTGCGACTTTAATCCTTGTATAGACCCTACAGGACATCACGTTTTACCTATCGTAGAAACTTGTAGCTGGCTTATGAGGAAAACAACTTGTAGCTAGCTTAACCCTGTTTTCCTTGCCCATCAGTTGGTAGAAGAAAACATTACCAGAGTTCCCGTCTCTCTCTCTCGGTGTGTGCTAGGTTCTGCTCATAGAATCTTGGAATATTTGAACCACTCTGAATATCAAATGCTTCATGGCAGTTATTGCAGTTGAAGGCTTGCAGATACTACTGCCCAGAAAGTAAGAAAATGCAGTAAGATCATCTTCAAAGATATTGAACGGGGCGTCAACTGGCCAGGGCCAGTTTGGAAAGGAATCCAGTACTAGGACATGAATCTTCTTTTTCAGTTTTGTCTTCTTCTTATGGCTTTTTGGAAAGGTTACAGCTCTCTCTTTTTTTAATGTATCGAACTCCCAACTGAACAACTTAGAACTCTGAAGTGTCTGCGTGTGCTGTATTGTTTTACAGCTTACGTCTGTGTATGCAGTGTGCAACCAAAGTTCATAATTCGACCAAGTTTGTGATGTGACATTGTTCTACATACCGGCCCTCGATCTGCTTCAAAATGCTCATATATTTGTCTATGCAGCTGTTTCGCTCACATTTCTGAATAAATGTCCAGTGGTTTCTGTGAGCGCTGAACGCCGAAATATTCAGACAGCAAACGCGAGTTGTCCATCGATCATTTATGGAGCACGCATTTGACGACTGGAGATCATGAGGACATCTGGATTCAGTCTTATACCAGTTACAAGGGCAAACGAAAGCCTGAACGGTCGGTGAAAGCATGATTTCTTTTTAATCCTGACGATCCAAGCAGCAACTTTGATTGCAGGCACAGCTCTGGGTCTGGGGCCAAGACTGGGGACGCTTAAAAATGCCAAATTCACAGAGTGGCAGACAAATGTAGCTCGCTTTCCAGGCGTTGGCTTAGAGCCCACGGTATGCAACTTCTTCAGGGCCTCTTTGCCGCACTGCACACACTGGCTGGCTGCATCAGGTATGGCCACTCCACCGCTGCCAGACTGCCTACCACTTTGCTTCGGCCGCAGTCTCCTTCCTCCTTTTCAGATGATCACTTATCAGTCCATCGGGGACGGACTGGGCCTGGGCGTCGCCACCACCGCTCCGTGCGTGTGGTGTTTGGGCTCCTGGTCCATTTCAGTCGCTCAGTGGGTACTCTGGGCCAGTGACAAGAAAATTCCGTGTTTCGGGTTTTCTCATTCGAGCCGCCTACAATTCTACGGTACTTTTTTTTTCTCCCGCATCGCGTTTGTTAGAAGCCTAACGAAGCCTAAAGAAGGTTAGTAGCTGCTTTGACGTATAGTATATTCCACATCTGATTTTCCTGTTACAGGGGAGATTTGTGATGGTCTAAAAACGAAAAGTAGGGGAAGGGGGAAAAGGGGACGGATGCTGTCTGGTAGAGTTGTTACTTGCTGCCACTGCCAGGTGATCCAAGAGTATTAGCAGACCTGTTTTGCTTTGGCGAATTCACTTATAACATGCTCCCGGCATGCGAGAAGTGACAACTAATTTTGAGTTTCGAGTTGAAATATTAGAAGGAAAATGCAGAGATCAGGTATCCGTACCGGTTCACTCAAGCCCCATCTGCTATAGAACAGAATGTGTTCTCCGTTCTTTACTTATGTTGCTTTATATTCTTTTTAATGGTCGCTTATATTGGCTTTATAATTTCCATCATACCTGTAGATTGTCTGACCCTCTGCAATACCAATCAATTGTTGATGCTGAGTGGAACATTATTTATGATAAACTGGATAAATGTGTGAAAAGTGGAGCAAAGATAGTTCTGTCTCGGCTAGCTATTGGTGATCTTGCAACACAGGTAGTCCGATGTTCTTGTCTAACTGAATGCTTTTCTGTGATGTACTTTTGCAGCCTATCTCAGATAATTTGGGTCTATACAGTATTTTGCAGATCAAGACATTTTATGTGCTCGCCGTGTCACTGAAGAAGATTTGCAACGTGTTGCTGCAGCAACTGGTGGAACTGTTCAAACTTCTGTAAATAATGTCATCGATGATGTAAGCGTGTATTTGCTTGTGTTCTGTTGAATTGTCAATTTTTGATAGATTATTAACTGGAAATTTAGGATTCATGTCAGCTACTTGATGCTGAGTTCAAGCTGATATTTTCTCCTTTTTTCCATAAAGGTACTCGGGTCCTGTGAGGTATTCGAGGAAAAGCAAGTAGGCAATGAAAGGTTCAACATATTTAGTGGCTGCCCTTCTGGCCAGACAGCGACTATTGTTCTCCGTGGTGGTGCAGACCAGGTCTTCTATTGATAAACTTATGTTAGCCATTATCTATTTTAAGATGTTATAGATGTTCTTATATTTCTATGATTCTGTAGACATCTTTATTACATTATTTTTAGCCTTTTTTTTCTTCTCGTTAGCATAAAAGTGGTCCTACTTCTCAGTTTATTTTACAAAGTTGTTCCAACTTTAATTATGCGCAGTGCTACTGAATCATCCATGGTGTCGACAGTTTTTGGTTATTGCCGCTTCCAAAGGTTTCCAACAAGAACAAATTGGTTTTATGTGGTGCATGAATATTTAATAATTGGAAGCAGTTTCTCTTGGTTAACTTGTTCTGCTACAACTATTATCATGACATCCTTAAACTGACACAAAACTATTATTCATTGTTGGTTGTGCATATAACTTGAGTCTGAGTTGTTGTCTTTCCTTAGTGCATTTTCCAGTGGAAACATCTCCATCTGTCAATGGGGAGAACATTAGTTTACTGATGCTGGGCAGTGGCAACATTACATAACATACATGCTCGAGGAAATGCAGAGAAAGTAGTTTACTGATGCCGCCCATTCTGCCCGTCATAAACGATTACATTTGTTTCCCAGGTGTATGTAAATGCAATGTTGTGGATCTGAGTTCTAAAAACTGGGGAATATGAAAGGTTTGATCAAGCCATTGGGTGTGTCATCAGCTTCTTTCTTTCTTTTTTCCCCCTTACAACTGGTTGTGCTCAGCTGGGTTTCTTCAAGGTACAGTTATATCTTATATGTTAAGATTCAGACGACAAAAAAATGAGTGCATGGAATGTTTCAGATAATTAACATAACAGTTAAATGAAGATCACTGGCCCTTGGGTTCCAATACTGTTAGCAAAAGAGTGAGCAATTCATGGAAGCTCAGAGTGAAAACGAATAGCACTGTCTGAACTGGGCGCCATTTTGACAGACTTGCGACGTACTGTAAGTGATAAAAAAGGTGTGTGTTTGGACTTCGGAGTATACAATTGACCATTAGCAAAGGTGATTTGCGTTGACTCTCTACGAAACTAACATCGATAGACTAGCTAGCTAACAACATTTTCAAGTCCAGTAAAAACCATACCTGTCTTTAGCTACAGACGACTACCAGTCTACCAAGCATGAGGCCTCGTATAGTCTGCATGCCTGATCCGTGCCTTCTACCAGATACGAGATCCTGAACCGATCAACAGCACTAACTGCTCACGAAGTACGATTCAAACAACCAACGACCCTGTACCTACGCTGCACAACGACCAATTACCTGCATATACCAACCCTATTCGGCGCACCAAACACTCCGCCCAAATCTCGTTTTTTCCGTGGCGACCTGGCCCATGTCATCATGCATGCCGCAGTGGAAACAGCTCCATCTGTCAATGGGGAGAACGAATCTCCAAGGATAATCTGTCGATGGTTTGCTCTGAAACATTCCATATAAGAACGAAATTTTGACAAGCTCCATCTTATATGTACTGTCGACAGGAATGCCAATTTTGACAAGCTCCATCTTATATGTACTGTCGACAGGAATTCTGAGTCTAGGCTCAACCGCTCAAGTACATCCGCCATGGCAGCACGCTCGGCACGAGGATGGTTCGGGCAGACGCCGCGGCCATCAACTTGGACCGGAGGCTCCACCAACTTCTCAACGAGCATGAGGAGTCCGAGAGTCGCGCCGACCATGCGACAGCGATCCCTGTGCAGGAATGGGGGCAGAGGAGGTACTCGGTGGTGACCGTGAGGTGTCGTGATCGCCCTAAGCTGCTCTCGCCCCCGTCGATGCGTCGTGGTAGTTGTCGTCCTCTCCCCTCACCCACTCACTACCACCACCTCGGCTGATTCGGGTCGTCCGCCCGCCTGACGGTAGGCACGCACGCGGAAGCCTCCAACACACTCAACCCGGCGGTGCTCCCCCTTCATTGGGCCTGGCTCCAGCGTCGGCGTCTACTCTCTACTAGGACTAGGATCCCGTACACCAAAAGCTGAGCCCCACCGTGCGCGCACGTCAGAGTCGCACCAACCTCCGTCCCGCTAGACCTGCTTCTGCTGGGCTCGCCCAGCCTCAAGGTGCTCATCCTCCCCAACAAACAACGAGGTGTCCGTGGAGATCTCTGTCGGCTTCGCAGCCTCCCGGCTGCTCCACGTCGACCTCGCGTGGAACGTGCTCGCTGGTATGCTCCCGCTGTTGCCGCCCACGCTACGGTACTTGTCAGTCGCTGGCGACACGATGGAGGGCACACTGGAGGGGCCTTCTGCTCCGGTGAAGCTAGCGATGGTGACTATGCCAGTTTGCCCCTACCTCCCGACCAGGCGTTCCTGGACCTGTCCATGAACGACTTAATTTTAATAGATTAGATATCATTCATTTTTCTCAACTTCGAGAGAACCATTGGCTTTCGTTGCGATCTAATACAGCAAAACACCTCATTCCTATACAGTTTTCTTGGTTCAAAATTTGGGCATTCAGAATGCATTATGGTGATGTTCGTAGACCCTGAATACATTTGTTGTTGTATTTCACAGGAAAAGACAATACAAAAGCAAATTGAAACCCTTTCATTACTCGACAAAAGAAAGGCTACAACAGTACAACGCCAAAGCTGGTGACTGATAAGGTTCTCAGTGTATCGGGTGCACCTCTAAGCTCTGGTCAAATGATTGTTGTTGTACAGCAGCAAACACCAGATTACGTGGCTTTTTTCTTATTTTTGTTGATTAAACTACATGGCTTCTTCTTATTTTTGTTGCTAAAGAAAAGTAAAAGAAAAGGTTACTTTGCACAGGGACATGTTCCAAGTTTTTCTATGTCTTGGGTAAGCAAGTGATTTGGAAATGTTTATACATGACAGGTGTTGCATGTCTGTAATAGCAAACTCTGGTTATTGTTCTATTGTTTTCTGTCAGAAACTTTGCTTTGAAATTGAACTTCGTTAAGTGGAAGTATAATTTACTCATCTCGAGGGAATGAAACATGTTTGGTTGATTATCGTTATAGCTAGCCACTTAGCCTCTCTGATAATATTCTTAGATGTACTTCTATATATGCTGCAGGACATTGAGAGTGATGATGAGGACCTTGATGATGAGGTTGATGATGGAGCTGAGGATGAGGACCTTTGCTTATATTATACCGAATCCTTCTACAAGGAATGGGAATTCATGTAGGCAAACTTGCTCTATACACTGCTCTTGGAGGATTTGATCCATCGGTTGTAAGCGTTCATCATCCTTTAGTTTATTGCCTTCTGAATTGTACTGATTTGAAAATATGAATGTTTGCAGGGCCAACATCAGTGGTCCTTGCAGGTTTATTAGCAACACTCAAGATGGTTCGTGGTACCCTGACAGAGCAGACTTATTTGTTCCTTAGTGCTGGGGAGGTTAGTTAAAACATCTTTCCTGCTGAAAAAGAAGTGTGTTCAGTGTCCATGCATTGATTTGAAGATGTTTCTGTTCAACGGAAATAATTATGTCTATATTTTATTTTAGAGATTTCAAAATTAATTTTGTCTGCATTGATCAGATAAAATGCTTCTGTAATTTGGCTCAGTCGTATCTGATGTACTTATGTATAAACAGTGACACAAGGCATACAGAAATACAGTACCTACCCCTAGGCACTGGTCTCAAAAGTGGAAGTTCTTGCAGGTTTGTGTCTTTCAACTCATCAATTTAGTTTAATTATGGGCGCTTTATATTTGCTGGAAGCAGTTAGTAACTTAGTAGACATTACATATTGTGTTTGCATTCTCTTCTCGGAGAGTCATTGAGGGTGTGGGGGTGTGGGAGTGCAATGTCAATATGGTTTCATACCTCTTATACAAATACCCAAATCTTGCAGGGATGGTTGTAACAACTGGGATGAAAAAGTCTTTAGCCTCCTCATCTCGTGTTGATGATGTAGAAGTTAGTTTGGTGCGTATATGTTGAGTTGCTCGTTGGGGTAACATGATTTACTCTGTTGAGGAGGTGATTCGCCTGACGCAGTTGTCGTGGATGAGGATGGGGATCTCATTCTAGATTGGAGGAGAAGAAGAAACATATATGTTACACCAAATTGCTGGTTGCTACATATTGTGTTGTTGTGATTGGTGAGTTTCTCATTTAAGCTTTCTTGGCCTGCAGCTAGAGGTGTCTGCCATCTGCTCACTATTCAGCATGGTGTTACCAGCTCGCTAAAGAGTGTTGGGTTTCAAGTTAAGGAGGATTCGGGACATATCTCCAGGCACCTGCAGGTGCATGGATGAAATAATCAATGGATTATTTTTGTTGGAAGGAGATCAGAAATGGTTAGGATCCAAAACTTTGGTAACCACTACTTCATCCATAAATCCTTTTAGTCAAATAAAAAATCTGTGACTTGTCAGCTATGAGTTTTAGTTTCTTATGGCTCCGTGAACTGAACTAGAGTTTTTTTCGCAAGAATTCTAATATTCTCGTTGAAACAGTTGTACATAAGTTATTGTAGTATTATATGTTTCCGTTGCAACGCACGGGCACTCACCTAGTAATATTTAGAAGCCTTGGGTAAAATTTGGTATGATTTGGACCATGTTTGATACTTAGAACCCAAAACCCTAGCCCCCTGCCCTATGAACTTCACTATAGACTCCAAAAACCCTAAGTTCTCGGAGATCCATGAAGGAAAGTTGTATTCAAGACTTTAGATAATAAACTTTTATTATATTTGTATCCTCATGAGCATTACATGAACATTCATTATTATATATGGCTATATTTAGAAAACGAGGAGGAAGTAGAGGTCGAAGAAGCGAGGACTTCACCACCACCACCTGCAGAACATGAGGCAGGAAACTGTTTTTATTTTGATATCTGCGGAACAGAGCCTGATTCACTAGTAGCACAAGGCAAGCCTCGGTGCATTTGCCACCTCCTTGTTCCTTTTAAAATCTTTCTCACTTTCTTGATGCATTAGGTGATAGGAGTTGTGTGCTAAACCAATTCCTACATTTCCATCCTTGGATTTGATTACTTCTCCTTAAGTCCCTGTTTTACAAAAGATTTTTCTTATGCTTAGCTTTGCTCTAGAAAAACAAAATGTTTTGTTTTCACAAAAGATGATGCTTCAAAGTGGGTGGGATGTTTTTGAAAATAAAACTTGATGGTGGATCCATCATGGCCATGATGGGTTCAACATCGGAAAAGATGTACCTCTGCCAGGTACCAAACTTTGGGTTGAAAAGATAAAGCTGAGACCGGGCGGGTGACTTGCACGAGAAGAGAGTCTCGGTGTAGTGTCTCTGTCTGAGTCAATTAAGGACCATGTCGATTTAGGCTTGATGATCGAGGACCCTTTAACTGGTCACATGCCTCGTCATGGGTAAGCTTTGCCTCGGGCAGACTAATACCAGAATAAGATAACACACAATGGGAGTGGAGAGATGGCGAGAGTAGCGTGTACCCTCCGTGGAAAGAGGCTAGACGGTGGTTTATCTGTGCTCTCGGTTGGCGTGAACCTGATCTGGTCTTAAGAACCCCGGTGGCAAGTTGACATATGCAAGGGTTAAGTGCTACATATGTCGTGTGATTGGAGATCCTTAGCTGAGTATAATCGATTCGGATCGCCGTAACTTCGCGGATATGAAGACTTGGTCACTACCCTACACGTAGCAATTCAGTGAAGATGAAGGGTTGATAAGAAATTGGCTAGTATAAGTCAAGTGCTTGAACTAGGGTAGAAAGAACTCTAGATGCAGGTAACTTTACTAAATCTGATAAATAAAACTGGATTTTTAAGGATCCACTATTAGTAAGCATTTCTGCAAACAAAGTCTTTGATTATCGATAAGCCTTACCTTGATTCCCTTAAGCCAGCATATTCCTTGAGAGCCTTTTATTTTAATGGGTAAGACTTGCGAAAGTACACTTCGTACTCAGGGCTTTGTCCCATATTGTTTTAGGTGAGTAAGCGGTAAATTTTTGCTGCATTTGTTCAAAGGTGGTACCCAAAGAAGAAATCCAGGAGTGAAGCTTCGGGAGGAAAGGATCCTCCGTTAAAACTTTTGTTTAATATTTATCGGGAGGGGTTTTTGCCTCCTAGTGATGTAATAATAATACTTCAGCACTCTTATATTTTAACTCTGGTCTGTAATAAATACTACTCTTTCTTACTTTTCAATAAAGTAAATTATTGTAACTGCTTCCGCATTTTCGTACCTCCGATGTATTGTAATGTCTGTGTGACGGGTGAAACGCTCTTGGGAAAGGTAAGGAATACAGATACCAAACTTGTCAAGTGATTCAGGAGCACCTGCAGGGTTGTCTGAAGTCCGTTGGACAAGGACAACTGTAGGTGGGTCTAATGACTTGGGAGGTTTCGTCTCACCTCGTATGAAATGTTCTTCAGCAGAGTAGGCGCCCACTTTAGCGAAGCTAGTTTTTAACTTCTTTATGCAATCCAAGGATTTTTCAAAACACCTTTCCTTGGATTCACGAAGTTCTTCAATATTTTTCTCTAGCCTAAATTTCCAATATTCACTGATTTCTTGATTAGCCTGTGCAAGCGCACAGTTTTCCTTAGCTTTGGCCAGTTGTCTCTGAAGGTCTTCAATTTTGTTTTTCTGAGCTTCTGTCTGAGCTTTGTAATTAGCTTCGTCCTCCTTTACTTTGTTCAGCAATGAAATCAAAATTTTATCTTTTTCCAAGCCTTCGTTTCTCAACTCAATCACCTCTGACCGAAGGTTGTTGAGAGCTACGAAACAGCCCTCGTCTTCAACATTCTTTTGTGCCCTCAAGGCATTACTAAGAATTAAGCCCTGCAAAAGAAGAAAGAGTTGAGTATGACAATAAAATACTTCGTTTCTAACTTCAAAGTCATCTTTTATACCTTTATGCTATTATAGGCGAGGCTATCAGCAAGTTTGTCTTTTGATAGAACTAAAAGACCTTCCAGTTTCGGGAATCCCATATTCCTAGCTATCTCCCGGCACACGAATATTTCTTTGTTATCCGGGAGATAGTACAGGAAATCATCTTCGTTGGCACCATTGTATACTAAGGCCCCTTTTGGATATTTCAGTCTTTGGGCATAGTGTCTGGCCTCCAAGATTTCTTCCTAGGATAATTTCTTCCCTGAAGCATGCCGAATAATGTAGTCAACATCTTCGTTCGGAGCTTCGGGAGCAGGAGCTTCAGTTTTTTCTAGTACAATCTGCCCTGCTGTTTTGTCCTCAGGCGCGGTAGGTGCCGTCTCGGTGGGCATTGAAGGCCCAGCTTCGGCTTCAACCTAAACTTTCATAGCTTCGACATTTTTCTTAGGAGCAGGGCTCAAGGCCTTCGTAGTCTCTATAACAGTGTCTAATACGCTGGCCATCCTCCTCCTTTTGGGAGTGGCGGTAGGAATTTTTTGCATCTTTGGCAAATCTGCCTCTGTCGGTGGGCTCAAGATTTCTAGCGTTTTTATCACCTTTTCCACATGTGGCTCTTCAGCCTTGTCATCTCTAGCTTCGGCTAGCCCGACTGTAGGCATCTTTGGCACTACAATCGGCTCTTCAGTACTCTGCACAATCGAAGCAGCGCGCTTTGCTTCGGCAGCTGAAGAGGTCCTCGCGCCAAATTTAGGTACCACGGCCTGTTCAATGTAACGCGACCGGTGAGTCAGAACCTTCATCTTTTTGCCCTTCGGCTAAGTTGCAATAGCAAAAGCGGTAGTCTTTCTCTTTTTCTCTTGCCCTCGTAACGGGTAATGGTAATCATGGTACACGAAGCCAATAGCAGCAAACACCCTGTTCAATCTTTTCTCGCCCCGACCCCCGAAAGCTGCGGATAGAGCATTACCTTCAGTCTTGGAGTATGCCCCAAGTATCTCATCACTGGTAGCTTCAATACACTTCAGCCAGTCATCGTCTGGCTCATCAAAGTTCTCCCTAAACCTGAAGGTATATTTCAATCGGACCAGACCACCCTCACTGGAATCGGTAGTAGTCTCCTTTGGCATATCCCAGCACTCCACAAGTGGCCATAGCCTGAAGGCTATATGCTCTTGAATCAAATCCCCCGTGCCAATGAAGGCACACACAGTGCTGAAGGCCTTCTGACATGCTTCAACATTGCTATCAATTTCCACCTTCAGCCTTCGGAGGCTGAAGCAAGACCAGATGGGGCGCTGAATGATTCCTTTGATGTCTTCCCTTGCCTTTAAATCATTTTTAATGTAAAACCACTCCTCCATCTAGGCCCCAGGCCACCTTTTCCGGAATGTTGGCACTGGGTGGCTTGCATTAGGGCGAGCAATAAATCCATAACAATCGAAGTTGTTGTGGTAATGTTCTTTGCCAGTAGTCTTCGTCTCATATAAAAGCTCGTGCATACTGCAGAAGCACTTCGCGCTTGGCTCTAGCCCTTGACTCCTCAAAGACCAGACAAAAATCCCCATCCTAATTATAGCTTCGGGGGTAATCTGATGAAGGAAGATCTGGTATATCTTCAGCACTTCAACCACAAACTTGCTCAGCGGGAATCGAAGACCTGCCTTTAAGAAGCTTCAGTATATAACAACTTCGTTTTCCTCTGGAGCAGGGGCAGTACTGTCTCCTCCAACTCTGATGATAGACATGTCGCGAAAATACCTCCCCCTCATGGCATCGATATGACTCTACTTGATAGGCGATTTTCCGAAGATAGTATGGCTTGGCCGCCACGGCCGATCCTCAGAATCTTCATCCCCACTTTCTACGTCATAACTATCACTGTCATCAAAATCTTCGGATAAACCCTCCATGATCTCCTTAGTAATCTTCTCTGTATTTGTTTTAGCCATGGACTCAATAAATCAAGCAATGAAAGGATCTGCAGCTTTTTTCTCTTCAAACATCTTCGTCTCCTCGGTTGTTTTCTTCTCTTCAGTCATCTTCTTCTCTCCACTCATCTTCTTCTTTCTTAAATTTGGAGCAAACGTGCCTTTAAACCAAAGCTCTAAAAACTCAAAAATCAGGCAAGAGCTAATGAGCAAGAGCTAAAAGTTTGAGAAAATAACGCAAACGGCAGAAGTGGCGTATCAGATGCTGCCGCTATGGTTCATATTTATACACCCAGTGCTTTGCGGGCCCCGTTTGTCATTGACTGTTGCTATTCTAGCAAAGGGAAGGTGTTTTTTCAAACCTTCGGCTTAAGGCCTTCGTTCACGTCGCAGTCTAAATTCGTTGTTATAACAAATTAATACTACGAGGGGCTACTGTTAGGGGCCTTCGTCTACCAAAGGTCCTCAAAAACACGACTAACAATGTTTCACAAGTATAATATATGTATAGGAACCTTCGGACTCGGAATGAAGCTATATACGATATGAAAAGCATGGTTAGGACGAAGGTTGAATCAATCCCGAATCTACGCACAAAGAAGCTTCGGCTCAGTAGAGGAAAACGAAACCAACTTAAAGAGGAAAAGCCTATCTAGTCCTCAATAGATTGTCCTTAAGTCCATAGTAAACATAAAGGGCATGAATGTAATTTTACATAGGCTGCATCCTGTGCCTATAAATAGGTGAACAATACCCCTATACTGTTCACGCTGACTTGTTCTCACTCGTGCGTCACGCTTGGACTTTTTGCCTTCTGTCAAGCCGAAGGTACAGATATAATTCGATATTGTACGTGTTTGTTCATAATAATATAAAAAAGTTATATTAATGATGTCATAATATTGTTCGTGTCATTTCTCATGTTTCATACGCTTCTTCTTTCATTAATATATACTACAATGATGAAGGTACTTCCTTCACGACATTCGTCTGAAGATCATTATATCCTAAGGGAGATAATGCTTCGAAGGACGAAGGGCCTTAGCCATTAACATTTTGTGTTGTCTTGTTCTTAACACATAGCATTTGAGAACAAGTCCCCAACAGGCATAAGATTAATTAAGAAATCAATTTTATTAATGTTTTCATGTAAAAACAGAGACACTATGTCATAAACAACATTATTACAAAATTATAGGAACTAGAATGGATTGATTTGGACTAAGTATGAATTTTCTATGAATTAAACAAGTTATAGCATTTATTTTTAGATTAAAAAACCATTTCTAATTTAATTTCTCTGTTACTTTAACTATCTGGACTGCGCATAAAAACTGAGAAGCGCAGGAGGCTCGGTGCAAGAATTCCTAAGGCTCAGTGAATAGCCGCATAGGACTGCGGGTTCTATTTTGTAATTCAGTAGGGGCTCTTTTGCAGTTTAACCATGGTGAAAGGGTATCGTCAGATCTCGATCGTAAGATCGGAAATGTGCGCCCCTGATTAGATCTACACATCATGTGAATCGGTATGTTACAATAGTCGTCGGATTCCAATCCAATGATCCAGATCTAAAATGGCTACCTTCGAATCCTATTCGCACGATCCCAACCTAACGGCTTAGATTCAATTGCGTGAACGGGTATGTGGTCATCTAATCTCGGTCGTAGATCAAGGATTCAATGGCCACATGATCCCGTTCACCCCTCACCAGACTCCGGCCAGTAGCACGACCCCTCGCACGGCGGCGCCCATGACCGGAGATCCAATCCGCGCATTCAGGCGACCATTTTCTAATTCGGCCTAGCTACACGATGCCCTACATCTGACGAATGTAGTGAATGGTCAAGTACCTCGCAATTTGCCGTAGACGAACCCAACCACGGCGAGCGGTAGATCGGCGGAATTGGTTGAGCTCCGGTGAAGAATTGCTTGCACTCCAGTGGCCCTAGGATCACCATGACGTCGCACCAGTATTCCCCAAGGAAAGGCGAAGCCCCAGCTCTGAATTCTGAAGGCGGATGCGGCAACGGGGACGATATTCACCGGCGGCACTCTGTTTCCTTTCCTCCCTCACCCACGGTGGCTATGGTGGTTTGAGGGTTTAGCGACGCGAGAGGTTTAGGAGCTAGTCTCAGCAAAGAATGATTGTGGCCCAAGTCTTATCACCCTGTGTGGTCACTCGGGTCGTGCGCGCGAGAATTGCACCACCGGCACGCCTGCCATACTCCCGTTCCGTTGAGGGGGATAGCGCTGACCATACGGGTCCACGAGTCGGAGGAACGGGTGCAAGTGAGTGGTCGTAGCCAGGTGGGACCCGCAAGCCATTCACACACCCAGTGTGCCCGCGGTATACAGATAACTAGCTGATGGGGCCCACGCGACAGTGGCAGATAGTGCGCGTGCTGATGCGGTGAGGCTGCCCAGTGGGGCCCTGCTGTCGGTGTGCGCAGGATGGAATTGGGTCGTGTGTGCGCGGAGGGGAAAAAGGTAGTGGGCCAAATTGATCTGGCGGCCCAACCGAATACTTTTCCTTTTTCTTTTATATTTTCTTTTCCCTTTTCTTTTCCTTTTAACTTTTCAAATTCATAATTTGAATTCCCATTCAAATTCAACTTCATGGTAAATTGTTTTCTCATTAAATATTCATCTGAGACATGGTATGGATGAATTTATCTATTTTTAATATTTATTTCATGATAACTAGTGCTCTCTTTCTCAAATTCTAGAATTCCATTTAGATTTTAAATTCCAATTTGGGTATTAATATATTTCTACTTACATTATTTTTATATTGTCATCAAATGCACACAAAATGAAACCTCAGCATGATGCATGTATTATTTTTTATGTCATTAGTTAATTAATGGATTTTGATGTGATTGTTCACATGTCATTACAAATGGAGGCAAACATATATATGTAAAGCAACTATATTCTCTTTTTACACTTTTTTGGGTATTACAAATCCTACCCCCTAAACAAGAATCCCATCCTCGAGATTTAGGAAGGACTAGGGAAAAGATGGGAAAATTCTATGCGAAGCTCTTCTTCTCTCTCTCATGTAGCTTCATCTTCTCCATGGTGACTCCACTGCACTTTGCACATCTTTATAACTTTATTTCTTATAACTCGAATCAGAGTATCAAGAATCTTGATAGGATATTCTGTATAAGTCAAATCACCCTGAACACTGAGCTCTTCCATAGGTAGCTGTTCCTTAGGGAGACGGAGACACTTCTTGAGTTGAGACACGTGGAACACATCATGCACATCAGATAGATTATCAAGTAACTCGAGTTGGTCTGCCATCTCCCCAACTTGCCTAAAGATTCTGAATGGTCTAATAAAGCGAGGGGATAATTTGCCTTTGACTTTAAATCTCTTCATTCCACAAAGTTGTGACACCTTGAGGTACACATGATCACCTTCTTCAAACTCCAGTAGTCTTCTTTGATTATCAGCATAGCTCTTTTGCCTGGTTTGAGCTACCCTCAAGTTTTCCCGAATTATACGGACTTGTTCTTCTGCCTATTGAATAAGTTCTGGCCCAAAGAACTGTCTTTCTCCAATCTGATCCAAATATAGAGGAGTTCTGCACTTCCTGCCATATAACGCTTTAAATGGTGACATCTTTAGACTGGCCTGGTAACTATTATTATATGAGAACTCAGCATATGGTAGACTTTTGTCCCAACTTCATGCTGAAGGGCACAAGCTCTCAACATATCTTCCAATACTTGATTAGTCCTTTCAGTCTGGCCATTAGTCTGAGGATGGTATGCCGAATTGAAATTCAACTTCGTATCCAGATTCTCATGAAAACTTTTCCAAAATCTGGAGGTAAACTATGAACCTTGATCAGACACGAACTTCTTTGGTACTCCGTGTAAACACACAATCTGAGCCATGTATAACTCCGCCAGCTAAGAGCATTTATAAGTAGTCTTGACCGAAATGAAATGAGCCACTTTGGTCAGTCTATCCACAATCACCCATATAGAATCATATCCTTTCGAGGTGCGAGGCAATCCAGTAATGAAATCCATACCAATCTCTTCCCACTTCCATTCGGGTATCTTTAATGGGTGCAGTAGTCCAGCTGGTCTTTGATGTTCAGCCTTGACTCTTTGACACACATCACACATAGCCACATGTGCAGCCACATCCCTCTTTAGCCCATACCACCAATATTTCTGCTTCAAATCCTAATACATCTTAGTGCTACCAGGGTGAAAAGAGTAATCAGAATCATGGGCTTCCTTCAATATAGTCCCACGAAGGCTACCAATCTCAAGAACACATATCCGGTTCATGAACCATATTGTGCCTTGCTCATCCTCAGTAAATTTTGGACCCCTACCTTCAGTAATCAGATCCCTGATCTCTTGGATTTTAGCATCACCAATCTGACCCTTGCAAATTTCTTGCTCCAAGGTAGGTTCCACTTCAATGGTGACTCCTTCAGTATTTGCAACTATTCCCAGGTTAAGTCTTCTAAAATCCTCAACAATCTCATCAGATAACTGGGCAAAAATAGATGCATGGACGTGTTCCTTTCGACTCAAGGCATATGCAACCAAATTCACCTTGCCCGGGTGATAGTGAATCTCTAAATCATAATATTTAATGAGTTCCAACCAACGGCGTTGCCTAAGGTTGAGATCCTTTTGAGTGAATATGTACTTCAAACTCTTATTATCGGTGTACACTTGGCACTTGGTTGGCACTTGGTTCCCATAATATAATGTCTCCATATTTTGAGTGCATGCACTATGGCTGCCAGTTCTAAGTCATGAGTGGGGTAGTTCAACTCATGTTTCTGCAACTAACGAGACACATAGGCGATCACGTGTCCTTATTGCATAAGCACACATCCAAGCCTTGGCCGCATGCATCATAATAGATATCAAATCCCTTCTGTAGATCTAGCATAACCAACATTGGGGGTGACATCAATCTCAACTTTAAGTGATTAAAGCTATCTTGGCACTTCGAGTCCCACTTAAACTCTCTCCCCTTCTCTAGAAGTGAGGTCATAGTCTTAGCAATCTTAAAGAACCCCTCAATAATTGCCGATAATATCCTACAAGTCCCAAGAAACTCTGGACTTTAGTAACTGTACTGGGTATGCCCCACTACACTATCTCCTTGACTTTTGCAGGATCCACTGAGATTCCTCCATTAGAGATGATATGTGTAACACCCCAAGATCCACAAACACCCCAGAATGCTACTAAACTACACCTCTAACATTCGTATATAAAATTTCGACAGCATCTCCTTTGAAAATTGCATAAACGGGGAAGCAACAAAGTATAAATAGCTATCATGATAAGAAAACATAATCGACATTAAAAATCTGCTAGCAATGGGAAGACAACCATAACGGCATGAACTAAATTAACCAGTGCGCTCAACTAGTTAGAAACAAACATCCTTTGACAAGAAGCTTCTAATTAAATCATGACTGCGCCTAAGCAGCGTTATTATGAGAGTGAAGGTGGATGTGCTGCTACTTCCCACTTCCCTGGATGAGCAAGAAGCACCTGTATTGAGTAATGCAAGAGTGAGATGAAACATCTTAGCAAGCGAATTGTTTTGACGAGGTATTTAAACCACAAATTGAATTAATCAACATTTTAAAAGAATCACAATTAAGATCAGAAATACTTGTAGATATAGAACTCAGTAGTCCCAATATAACCAATACCATCTCATTTCCTCGAACAACCACCATAGGTTCTATAACACTTCCCTGCGTCAACAAAACCTGCAAATATCACTTCAATGTATGCATAGGAACACAAAGTGTAGGTACTCTATCCTCATACCTCTGAAGGTATAAAACCACATCATCTGCAAATATCACTTCAATGAATGCATATGAATGCAATGCATATGTCCTCTGCCTTCATACCTCTAAGGGTATGAAGCCGCATCGTTCCCCTCCTCGGGCAACGTACGATGCTAAGTTGTACCAGTATGGTCAGATCATAGGTCACGACCCAACTTCAGATGCAAGTGAATCATGCAATGTATATGGCATGCTGCATTTATCAATATACTTCACTTCCTTCACATATAATACAACCTCAAATAATACTTCATTTACCTTCAAATACAATACCAACCTCAAATAATACTTCATTTACCTTCATATACAATACCAACCTCAAATAATACTTCATTTACCTTCAGATACAATACCAACCTCAAATAATACTTTCTTTACCTTCAGGGGTGTGAATTAATCTCATGAGTCATACTTGAATCATATGTAACACCCCTGGTGTTACTATAACTAAAACTTGAGCATGGCATCATAAGCATTGGCATTGCATATGTTTGACACACCTAGAGTGCATTCACTAGGCAAAAAATTTCAAACAAGTTGTATTGTTTTAAAGTTTTACAAATAGGACCCTGGTTAAAGGACTTAACCCTAAATAGTGGTTAAAGGGGTAAAGCTTAACCCAAGTTAAGAAAACCTAAAGACTTTAGGGTAAAAGTCATAAAAAGACTCTAAGAACAAACTTGAATTCCTTTTATACCCCTGGAATACCAGAAACCCTAATTGGAACCCTGGGAAACCCTAAAACCAAACCCTAGGGACTTAAGTGCAAAATTAGTCCACTTTTGGGCTAAAGTGCAAAAACCAAGTCAAATAAGTGTTTCAAGTCAATTGGATCACAAATATGTGGACTTGAAGGCCAAACCCTAAGTTTTGGACTTAAATGCAAAATGGACCTCATTTGAGTTTTATTCTAAGTCTGAAAATCAGTGAATGGGCTCAACTTTGGGGCTTTGTAACTTACAAAGTATAGGGTTTTTACCCTAGGTCACCACATCAAAGTTGAAGACCCATTATTGGAGAACAACTTTGCTAAAGAGTGCAAGCATAGTTGTTATGAGAAATTTGGAGAAAAACCCAGTCCAAAACTGGCTGTCAGACTGTTTGAAGTTGAATTTCAGAGTTACAGTGCTAAGGGGTGAACTTTGAGCTCGATTTTGATTTTGGATCCTGTGCTCAAATGTGTTCAAGTCCTATAGTTGGATTGTAGCTGGTTTGTAATTCTACAACTTTTCTACAGAGAGTTGGCTTAGCTATCACACAAAAATTTGAGAAAAATGGACTCTAAGATGGTCTGTCAGTCAGGTTGTGTACTGGATCCAAGGCACTGTTCACCGTCGTCAGTTATTATCGCGCTATGGATCAGGACGCCTCCGCCGGCGATAAGAACGCCACCGCGGCGTGTCCGGTCGTCGTTGGCCGCGGTAAAGCGACTGGGTATCGTGGCAAAAGTTACCGTGGTGGCGCGCTGGGGTTAAGCGGCAACCATACCCTCACCGGAGACCGCCGTAGGCTTGCCAGCGCACCCTCCGCTCGCAATTCTCCTCCAAGTCCGGTCGACGGTCCTCCGCCGCGTGGCTTAGCTATTCTACCGTGTCGCCGTGACCTTCACTAAACCCTCCGTGGCTCACCGGAGTTACCGCCACGTCGTTGGCCACGAACTCACAAAGCCAGTACTTCTTCCTCCCATCCGGCCGCCAGCGCAACTTGCTCAAATTGATCGCCACCGCCCATGAACTCTATAAATTGAAGCCACCACACGCTCCGTATGGTAGTCAAGTACTTCGACGTCCAGTATTGTCTCCAGTGGTTCACCGACGAGCTCGAATTTCGCGTTTCCCCCAATTCCGTCCGCCGCACCGAGAAGACTAGCCCTCCCGTGGCCAGCTCGTTCTGGTACGTCGCCATTCAATTCATGTATTGTTTTCGTGTCTCTCCATGCTTGTGCAGCTCTCGGTGGCGTCCGTTTGCTCAGTCCGGCCATGGTTGTATGGGAACGTGAGCTCGACGCCCCGGTTTCCGCCCTGAGCGTGGGCAGAACATTTTCTTGGAGCGCCACTCGAAATTGTAGATCGTTCTTAGGTCACCTTAGGTCCGTAGAGCCTCTCCGACCGTTAGCTTGAGCAGTCCTCGCCGGCCATGTCCGGTACGGGCCTTGCCCGTGATGAACGAACGCCGCGCCATGTTCAGGGGTAATCGCGGGGAAGAAATAGGAAACCGAGGGCATTTGTGCAATCCGTCAGTGACTCAACACAATAGTGAAAGGACCTTTTTCTGATTAGCCAGAAGCGCGAGGCCCTTTCTGCAAAATCGCCTGGGCGCGGGCGCGCGCGCGGGGGCGCGAGCGCGCTGTTCTCCCTGGACCTGGGCTTGTTGGGCCAGAATCGGCCCAGTACTGCTCCTAGTTTTCCTTTTTCTTTTTCAGCAGAACTTTGAAAAACTGTAGAAAATGGTAGGAAAATCCTAAAAATATGAGACCAATTTTCCTAGGCTTGTTATTTTCCATAGTATTTAATAAAAATAGTTTTATGATTTTTAGTTTGAATAGGGAATTTTAGGATATTTAAAATAGCCTAAACCATTGATTCTGGATTTTTAGAAAATAAATACTAAGTCCAAAATTCCCCAAACTTTTTTATGTGAGCTTTTCACATTATTTAGAAGCCATGGGTAGAATTTGGTTTGATTTGAACCTTGTTTGATCACTAAACCCAAAACCACCCCCCTGCTCCATGAATTCCTTTACTGACTCCGGAAACCCTAGGTTCTCGGAGTACCGTGAAGGAAAGTTGTACTCAAGACATAAATAATAAGTTTATGCTATCTTTGCATCCTCATGAGCATTCCATGACATCCATTCTTATGCATGTATATGGTTATATTAGAGCACGAAGAAGAAGAAGAAGTTTCTGAAGAAGGGATACCACCCACCTCTGATCCTCAGGCAGATAACTGCTTTTATTTCGATATCTGTGGATCCGAGCAGGACACACCTGATAACAAAGGCAAGCCCCGGTGCATTTGCCACCTTCCTTGATGTTTTTAAAATCTTTCTCACTTGCTTGTTGCATTAGGTGATAGGAGTTGATTGATTAAACAATTCCTGCATTACCTTCCTTGATCTTGATTACCCTCCTTGAAATCCTGTTTTTACAAAAAGGTTTCACTATGCTTAGTATTGCTTTAGAAAAACAAAAGGATTTGTTTTACAAAAGATGTTTGGCAAAGTGGGAGGGATGTTTTCAAAAAATAAAACTTGATGGTGAATCTGTCAAAGGCCTTGATGGATTCAACATCCAGAAAAGATGTACCTCTGCCAGGTACCAGACTTTGGGTTTTGAAATAATTAAGCTGAGACCGGGCGGGTGACTTGCACGAGAAAGAGAGTCTCGGTGTAGTGTCTCCGTCTGAGTCGATTAAGGGCCGTCTCGATGTAAGCCTGCTGACCGAGTACCCTTTAGCTGGTCACATGCCTCGTCATGGGTAAGCCTTGCCTCGGGCAGACTAAGGCCGGAATAAGATAACACGAAATGGGAGTGGAGCGGTGGCGAGAGTAGCGTGTACCCTCCGTGGCAAGAGGCTGGACGGTGGTGTATCTGTGCTCTCGGTTTGCGTGAACCTGATCCGGTCTTAAGAAACCCGGTGGCGGGTTGACATATGCAAGGGTTAAGTGCTACATATGTCGTGTGATTGGAGATCCTCAGCTGAGTATAATCGATTCGGATCGCCGTACCTCCGCGGTTATGGAGACTTGGCCACTGACTTACACGTAGCATTCCACTAAAGATGATGGGTTTTTGTTAAAGAAATTGGCTAGTGCAGGACCAGTGATTGAACTAGGGTAGAAAGAACTCTAGTGCAGGTAATTTTACCTAACTTGACAAATAAAATTGGATTTTTAAGGATCCACTTTAGTAAGCATTTCTGCAAAACAGAGTCTTTGATTATTGAGAAGCCTTACCTTGACTCCCATATAACCAGCATACCCTTGAGAGTCTTTTCGTTAGTCGGGTAAGACTTGCTGAGTAATTCCATACTCAGGGTTTATCCCTTTGTTGTTTTTAGGTGGGGAAGTAGCAGACTTTTGCTGCTTCTGTGCTAAGGTGGTTCCCAAAGAAGAAAAACAAGACTGAAGTGCGGGAGGACTCGGTCCTCCATCTAGAATCTTTTGTTTATGGTCTTTCGGGAGAAGTTTGTGTCTCCCTGGTTTGTATAATTAATACTTCTATGCACTCGCTTTTAGACTGGTCTGTAATAAATTAACTCGAGCTTACTTTTGTAATAAATGTAAGTTTATGTAATTCGCTTCCGCATATCTTTACCTCTGATGGTCTGTAATGTCTGCAAGACGGGTGAAACGTTCCTAGTAAGGTCGGGAAGATACCGAGCTTGTCAAGTAACTTAGGAACATCTACAGGGTGTCTGATGTTTGTTAGACAAGGACAACTGTAGGTGGGCCTGATTACTTGGGAGGTTCTGTCACAGCTGGTATCGGAGCGTAGCCCTTCTTCGCAGATATTATAAGGCATCTTCAAAAAGATATTCAAAAGTCTTACCTAAAGATTCTTTTCTCTTCTTACCTAAGTATTCTGAAGAGTTTATCTTAAAGACCAGATAGGAAGAGTGCAACGTATAGAAGGTTGAATCAACCAAGGTTGATTCTGTACTTACTCATGCATCATGCTAAGAATTATACTAATAAATTTTTGCCCTTAGAAAGATGCCGCCACGTACCAGGCTCACTGCACGTAAGTCAACGGGACCAATTGGAGTACCCTGGCATCAACTGGCCCCTCGACATGAAAGCAGTAGCAGCGGGAGTAATGACCCAATAGGAGACTTGGAAGCCGAAGTGAGTCGACTTCAAGCAACGCTGCGACACAGGACCAATAATTGGATCGCAGACGGAGACAGAATTAATGAACTAAGAAGGGACATCCGTCACCTGCGGGATCAGCTGGCTGATCGGGACTTAGCACTTGACTGGGCAGAACAGTCTCGTATGCTGGCATATGCTAAGGAAGCAAGGGCTCAGGCCCGAATAAAGGAACTTAGCTCAGCTGTCGACAACCTGCAGGTCTACTGCAATACATTGCATGAGGAAGTCCATGTGCTCTACTCACAACTACACCCTAGTGAGCCTGCACGCTCTGCTGAAATGGAAGCCGAACCCTCTCACGTTGCGGGACGCGCGTTGGGTGGGGAGTTAGATCTTTTTGAACCCCCTCCTTCTCTGAGGTTGGTTGACATCTGGACTCCCACACCTGATGATGAGGCCACCAAAAGCAACGGAAAGCAGGACTAATGGTGTAATAAGAGTAGAATAATGTATTGTAGAATGTACGGTTGTATAATAGGTTAAACTTTTGTAAAATAGGTAATGTATCCTGTTGTGTAATGTCGAGTCTGTATCATTACTCTTTATGGTAATGTAAAATGGAAGGTTTTCTTTGGCACATTATGTTTATTCAAATATTTTTGCCTCAGATGCCGACCCGGACTCGCGGACAGGACGCAGCCGGAACATCCGGGGGTCGGGATGTTACACCGAATCCACCTCCCGTTCCACCCACGCTAGCCGAGGCAATTGCTGCCTTGGTGAATGCTACAGCCGACAATACCCGCTTCCTGAGGGAGATGGCGGGTCAGCAGCAGCTTCAGCAACAAGCAGGAAGAGGATTCCAGCAAGGTCCCCGGGAGACTACTTATCTGGATTTCTCCGAGACTCGTCCGCCTCTCTTCATCAAAGCAGAAGATCCGCTCGAAGCCGACGAGTGGATACGAGTCATTGAACAGAAGTTTGGCCTTATTCGTTGTTCGGAAACCCAGAAGCCATTATTTGCAGCGCAGCAGCTCCGAGGCCCTGCCAGTACTTGGTGGGGAAACTTTGTGGCCATCCAACCGGACAACCATCAAATTACATGGAACGAGTTTAAAGCAGCATTCCGCGAGCATTACATTCCTGAGGGAGTGCTGCACATGAAACAAGAAGAGTTTATGAAATTGAAGCAAGGGGGAGATACTGTTAACCAGTATCTCAACAAGTTCAATCACCTGTCCCAGTATGCAATTGATCAGGTGAATACGGATCTAAAGAAAAGGAATTGTTTTATGAGAGGTCTGAACGACCGGATGCAGCGAAAAATGGCTGCATGTATTGATCTTACATACGGAAAGGCTGTCAGCACAGCCTTATCTGTGGAGGCAAAATATGCAAATTCTGGGAAATGTAAGGGATTCAGTGGTGATAGGCCTAGTCAAGGCCCGGTAAAGAGGCAACGGTTTATTCTCCGGCCCTCTAACCAGAACCGTTCAAGTGCACCATCTTTCCCTTTCAAGCAGCCCATAATTATTCGTCCCAACAAAGCCCCTACTGTCCAAAGTCAGCTGGGTGCCCCAGGCACTCGATTCCCTGCTCTGCCAAGTTCTTCAACCGGATGTTTTAACTGTGGCAAATCTGGGCATTTTATTAAAGATTGCCCCTATCCTCGGCAAAATCAGGCTAATAATCAGCAAGGATCGGGGAATGCAGCTCCAGGCAAGGGAAGTACTTCGGGCAAGAATGTCAAGAAGATGGGGCGAGTATATTACACGCAAGTGGCTACCACACCGGAGGGAGAGCCGGTGATGATGGGTACGTTCCCTGTGGCCAGTCACCCTGCAATTATTCTTTTTGATTCTGGTGCTTCACATACCTTCATTAGCAAGACATTTGTGGAGCAACATCACATTGCATGTCATGAATCAAAAGAGGGATTTAAAATTCATTCACCTGGGGGACACATTTTTACTAGAGAAGTGGCCTATGAAGTGCCAGTAACCATGGCCGGACGGAACTTTCCTGCTAACATGATTGTTCTGAAAGGCCAGGATATAGATGTAATTTTGGGTATGAATTGGTTAACTCAACACAAGGCAATTCTCAACACTGAACTCAGAACCGTCAGGTTGAGTTATAATCAAGAAGAAATTCTCTTGTCTCTCCCCAAAACCAATCCAGCCAAAGCTTCTGGTAGAATATTTGAAGCCATTGTACCGGAGATCAAGAACATTCCGGTAGTATGTGAGTTTCCAGATGTATTTCCGGAAGATTTGCCTGGACTACCCCCTGAAAGAGATGTAGAATTCGTAATTGAGCTAAAGCCCGGTACGGCTCCCATCTCCCGAAGATCGTACCATATGCCCCCTAATGAGTTGGCATAATTGAAGATTCAATTACAAGATCTGCTAAATAAGGGATTTATCCGGCCAAGCTCGTCCCCATGGGGTTGTCCCGCCATCTTTGTGAAGAAGAAGGATCAAACCTTACGCATGTGCGTGGACTATCGGCCCCTGAATGAGGTCACCATCAAGAATAAGTACCCTCTTCCAAGGATCGATATCTTATTTGATCAACTGACTGGGGCAAGGGTATTTTCCAAAATTGATCTCAGGTCGGGCTATCATCAAATCCGTATACGGCCCGAGGATATACCGAAGACCGCGTTTACTACGCGATATGGATTGTTTGAGTACCTAGTAATGTCTTTCGGGCTTACCAATGCTCCTGCCCACTTCACCTATTTGATGAACTCGGTGTTCATGCCCGAGTTAGACAAGTTCGTGGTGGTCTTCATCGACGATATTTTGATATACTCTAAAAATGAAGAGGAGCATGCTCAGCACCTACGGATTGTATTGACGCGCCTGAGGGAACATCAGCTGTATGCCAAGTTCAGCAAGTGCGTGTTCTGGCTGGAAGAAATTCAATTTTTGGGGCACGTGTTATCAGCTAAAGGAATTGCGGTAGATCCTAGCAAGGTCAAGGATATTCTGGAGTGGAAACCCCCAACAACTGTTCACCAAGTCCGGAGTTTTCTTGGACAAGCGGGATATTATCGCAGATTCATACCTGATTTTTCTAAGCTTGTGAAACCAATCACAAGTTTATTGAAAAATGATACTAAGTTTAATTGGTCTTCTAAGTGTAATGAAGCCTTTGAGCAACTGAAGACACTATTGACCACTGCTCCGGTATTAGCTCAACCGGACATCACTAAGCCTTTTGATGTATACTGTGATGCGTCAGGCAGTGGACTCGGCTGTGTGCTGATGCAAGAGGGCCGAGTAATTGCGTATGCTTCAAGGCAGCTACGCCGACATGAAGAGCATTATCCAACACATGATTTAGAGCTAGCTGCTGTGGTTCATGCCCTGAAAATATGGCGTCACTATCTGCTGGGAAATATCTGTCACATATATACAGATCATAAAAGTTTGAAGTATATATTTACCCAGTCAGAGTTAAATATGAGGCAAAGACGATGGCTTGAGCTCATTAAAGACTATGAACTGGAGATCCATTATCACCCAGGCAAAGCCAATGTGGTGGCAGATGCATTGAGTCGTAAGACTTCCTGCCACTGTCTTCTGGTAAAGACCTCCGAAAACACTTTATGTCAAGAAATGGAGAAGTTAAACCTGGGGATAATCCAACAAGGGACTCTGAATCAGCTAAAGCTTGAGTCAACCTGAAAGGGAATTAGGCTTACACCTACTTCCTATACTAATTTTGGTGGTTGAAATTGCCCAACACAAATAATTGGACTAACTAGTTTGCTCCAGTATATAAGTTATACAGGTGCCAAAGGTTCACAGCAAGCCAATAAAAAGAACAAAGTTGGGTTCAAAATAGAGAGCTAAAGGCATCCCGAGAGGCTCCCTGGTCTGGCGCACCGGACTGTCCGGTGTGCCACCGGACAGTGTTCGGTGCACCAGGAGACTTCCCAATGAACTCCTCTGCCTCGGGAAAGCCTCGGAGCCGGCGCGCTAAAATTCACCGGACTGTCCGGTGTACACCGGACAGTGTCCGGTGCTCCACGACGACGCGGCTCTGGAACTTGGCAGCCTCGGGAATGCGCAGCGGCTGCTCCGCTATAATTCACCGGACATGTCCGGTGTACACCGGACTGTCCGGTGTAACTGCGGGGCAACGACTACTTCGGCGCCAACGGTCGACTCTGACCGCAAACAGTACTCGCGGCAGAGTCAGAGCAGAGGATCAGAGAGGCACCGGACTGTCCGGTGTGCACCGGACTGTCCGGTGCCGCATGAGGACAAAGCCTTCAACGGTCGACCAGCTCCAACCCAACGGCTATTTGGTGACGTGGCTGTCACACCGGACATGTCCGGTGTGCACCGGACTGTCCGGTGCGCCATCAACAGACAGCCCTCACCAACGGCTAGATTTTGGTTGGTGGCTATAAATACCACCCCAACCGGCCACTTCAAGGGGTGGGAGCCCAAGCAACATTCCAAGTCATTTAGTTGACATACTCAAGCCCTCCCAACCACATATATTCATTGATCCATCCTATACACAAGATTTAGACCACTACAACCAACACAAGTGCCACAAAAGAGAGTGCAAGCAAAAGAGAGCTACTCATTTGAGTTTAGCACTAGTGCCTTGTGAGATTCATTGAGAGATAGTGTGTGCTTCATCTTTGTGTTCATTTGCGCGTGGAGTTTTGACTCCCATTGAACTTCCTCCAAAGTTTTGGAGGCTTGTAAAAGCTAGCAAGAGACACCAAAGATTGTGGTGATCCTTGTGGGATCAAGAGTGATCCTTGAGAAGAAAAAGAGCTCGCCGATCCTTGTGTGATCGGGGGAAAGAGGGAAAGGGTTGAAAAAGACCCGTCCTTAAGAGGACTCCTCAACGGGGACTAGGCCTTCGAGGGCCGAACCTCGGTAAAACAAATCACCCGTGTCCATTGCGTTTATTGCTTGTGATTTGTTTGTGTTCCCTTGCTCTAAGTTTTCTTGCATCTTTATTTGCTAATATCACTTGGTGTTGCTTCAAGTTAACTTCTCATTTAGTGAAGCAACACGTTGCAAGAAAGAACTTGTTCTAGTGCTCTTCTCATCTAAGGCTTCTTGCTTTGTTATTCTATAACTTATCAATTGTATTGATTTATCACTTCCGCATTATTTAGCAATACTCCTTTCAAGCAAGATCTTAGTTTGTATACTCCTATATTTGTATATCTTGTTCTAACCACTAATCAAGGGATCTAGTTGGGGGATAAAGTTTTAATTTTCAGGTTCCGCCTATTCACCCCCCCCCCCTCTAGGCGACTTTCAATTGGTATCAAAGCTAGGCACTTCATCTTGAGTCTAACAACTCGAAGTGATGGCTCGTAGAAGATCCCAAAAGAACAAGAAGACTCCTCCATCAAACGTAACTCAAAAGGAGGTAACTCTTGAAATATTATTTGATGATTGTTCTAATTATGACTCATGGTCTACTAGTGTGATAAATGCTTTTAGAACCATAGATCCACGATTAGAACAAATTATAGACAAGAGTATTTTTTCCTCTAATTTCAATGGAAAAATTAATTCCGAGGAGGATCAAAGATGTTATCGCTTAAACTATCTAGCTTTTGACATCTTAACTAATTCTCTTAGTAAAGAAGATTATCATGCCTTCATATCAAACTATAACGAATCTTTCCATGATGCGCATGATATTTGGACTAGAATTAAAAATAAATTTGATGAGTCCAAACATGATAGTTCATTTGATGCTTCTACTTCCTTTAGTCTTTGTGATACTAACCCTTGCAAGGAAGAAGAAGAAAATGAACGGTGGAGACCAAACGATGAATCCACCTCTCCAAAAGGTTTGTCTTCCCATTTCGATTCTCACATATGTTGTGTGGCTAATGAAAATGATAGCGGAAGGACAAATGAGGATGAGGAGGAAGAAAGAAGCTTCTTGCATCTCTACGCTCGCCTAAGCCAAGAAGATAAGGCGGTCATGCTTAAACTTCTAGAAAGAGCAAGAGAGCAAAGCGAAGCTCGTCAAAGGCTAGAAGATATTCTCTCCATAAAAATGCTACACTTTGACGAGTTGACTAAAGAACATGAGGAGCTAAAGTGCTCTCATGTTGATTTGGTCCAAAGGTATGAAACTAGTTCAATTGAGCAAGATAACGCTTTACATTGTATCGCTCAATTAGTAAATAGGAATACCTTGCTTAAGGACCAAGTAGAAAAGCTAAAAGTTGAAAATCTAGCTTTTCAAGATAAATATGATATGCTTCTATGTTCTCATGAAAATCTTATGGATGATCATATCATATTAAACATTGCTCATGAGGTTGTGATAGAAAACTTAAAATCCCAACAACCTCACTCATGCACATGTATTCAAATTGATACTATATTACCATGTGCTAATGCTTGTTGTCCGTCGACAAGCAAATCTTCCTTTGAGCTAGAATTTGCAGGAACAAAAGATGATACTTATCAAAAGCTCAAAGAAGAGAATGAGAGGCTAAAGATGAGCTTGACACAACTAAAAGGGAAATGCATTGCCCAACCTTCTCAAGATAACCGTGATCACATGGTGAAGAAGCTTGAGACGGGAACAACCGTGGCATGCACTACATCCCTTAAAGAAAATGTCAAGGATTTGAGGATTACCAAGAGGAAGAAACAAAAGATGAAATTCAACACCTCCTCCAAAAGCCTCAACCACGCCTCCACAAAAGGTAACATCCAAGGTAATAATCAAGCCACACTTCACATTAAGAGGTGTAGTGAATGCTTTGAAAAGGGGCACTTGATTAAGTCATGTCCCTACATTAAGAATGGCTTGATTATTAACAAGGATGATAGACTTTGTTTTAAATGCTCCAAGAAGGGACATTTGCTTAGATCTTGTCCCCATTTAAAACAAAAAGGCATAGGGTTAGAAAAGAAAGCTTTTACTAACCATGTAGCAGGCAACAAACAAGGAAAGAAGAAAACTTCAAAACTTGAAAAACGCCTATGCTACACATGCCGAAAGAGGGGACATCAATGCAAGGATTGTCCCATTGGTAACAATTCCACTCCTAGCTTGTCAATTAATTCTCATGTAACTAGGCAACCCAAAATTGCAACTTGTGCTAGAAAGGTAATGAGTTTACCTAGTGCTAACACAAAGGACTTTTGGGTTCCTAGATCTTTGTTGACTAACCATGATGGACCCATCAAGCGATGGGTACCAAAATATGCTTGACAAGCTTTGCAGGAAAGGAAGATGATATGAAGCCTTGGGGTGCTTGAGAAAGTCCATTCGTTTCTTATCAACTCAAGCTATCAATCTCCAGTGATCTATATACATGATTGACCCAAGGTTATTTTTCAAATTACTATGTCTTAAACTCATATCATCTCGAGGAAGTTATTGATGTTGTAGGAAATAAAGAATTATCTTATGCGGAAAAATCAAGGCCTACAACATGAAGAAAAGTCAAAGGATGGTAATCTCTATGCTTTTAAAGTGCAAGTATTTTATTATGTGTCTTGTGTAGTCACATAAGAAATGTGTAGCGCTTCAAAAGTCTTTAAAATTCATATCATCATTCTTTGAAGAATTTCCTCTCATTTGGTAGATTGCATACCCATCCTATGGTAATCTACATGCTTTAATTTATTGCTAGTATGTCATGGCATATCCTTCCTCTAATTATCTTGTTATTGCCATGATTCTAGATATAGAGAGATATTTCATGTTCTTAAAAGAATAAGGTGTCATGTAAGGAATTCAAATCCTTAGGACACTTGTAAAAGGAAAACTCTCTATAACTAGAATAGTGAGACTAATGATTTTTATCTAAGTAACCCAAGTAGTCTCACTTATAGAGAATAGGTTTCTCTTTGGAAAAGCATGTAATCTAACATAAAAAGAAAAATCAATCCAATGACTTATGATGTGCTTCTACCTACTTAAATTGGATTTGATTCTTTCACATTTATCGCTTTCCATATCATGAATTAGATTTATTCCCATAATCTTAAAGGATTATTTATGCTTGTTTTATGAGTTAAAATTGAGCATAACATCATCTATGGATAATCTAGTTCATACTATGAAGTTTCCATGTTTTAGTAATCTAGCTTCCCATTCCTTATCAAAATGATTACAAAAATGGAAACTAGTGCTTGTGTTGCTACTAACATTTCTCTTGAGTTCAATTATGAAAATCTACAAGAAAGAAAGTGCACAAGCCTCATGGGTTGATCTTCACCCAAAGGAAGAAAGGTAAAAGCAAAGGTATGGGAACTCATCTTCTTAAGTTTGGTTCCCATCTCAATGGGTATTTAATCTAAATTATCAAATTGTACCCTTGTGAGGAATAGATTCTTTATTGGACCAAAATTAACCAAGTATGCATTCAATATCATTTTCATAAATGCGCTTGTCCATTAGAATCTAATTCATGCCTTTGCTATATCCTTTCTCATATTGATGCGCTTCTAAGTCATGATAATAAATTCAATATGAAAAAGTAAAATTCCTTTGATTGATCAAAAATGATTAAAAAGGTGCTCATTCCTCTTTTTGTTAATATGCACTAACGTTAAGGAATTTACTTCATATCTATGTGACTCATGGATGATGAATTATGCTTATTTCCTATCTAAAAGAAATCATCCATCACTATATACTCCCTTGTATTACTAACATTCTTCTTGAGTATTTTCAATAAGTTTGAAAGGAAAAAGAAGCCACTGCAAAGGGAGGACTCTCAAATGAAAGAGGATAGCATCAAGAACAACACCACCTACTTCTACGAAACAATCAATGGTGTGGTTGTGAGTATTCTAAACCTTTCATATTGAGAATACTAGGCTCAAGTTGTTTATTACAAATCTAATGAGCTCTGATCAAGATGTATAATGCTTCTCTCTATTTGTCTTTAAAGTAAACGCATCCATTCAATTCATTCAAATACTTGATGCATATCTTTAGGGGGAGCCTTTTATCTTGATTATGTTGAGACTATTGCTTTATCTCTGTAATTTCATATAGTCTCTTGCATGAGAATAAGTTTCTCATGAAGTATGCTACTATCTTTAAATTCTTGTCTTTCACTCTAAAGTAGCATATTTGCTGGATTCTCCTACTCTAAGCTTAATTGATAATATAATGCGTATGTTGTTCTTTTGATCACATTTGTTATTTGTTTGATCATTGAATGACTTCAATCAACAATCATGCTTCTTAGTGCCATATATATACTATCAATCGATATCTCTCTTGATATGCACTAAGTTAAAAGGAGAATTCATGATACATTTATGCAACTTGTGATCCATTTTGATATATGCTAACAATAACTTGAAAAAATCACTAGTTGTAGAACTCTCTCTTGTGCAAAATATTTTGCTATATTGTCATTAAGAATAGGTCTTAAGCTTCCAAGACTAAGGACAAAGCACAATAAAGAGAGTGTTCCTATGTAAAGGTACAAAAAGGTAAAACTATCTCCTTTCATTTAAACTTGTACCTAAATCTTCCTTTTCTATACTCTCTTTACATATCTTGTTTAAAAGGAAGAGAAAGCATGTCCATGTATTATCCCTGCTTCATACCTAGTTTAATTTCCCAAAATTCATTCCTGCTTTAGTGCATCTCTGGTAAAACTAGATGAAGTACTTTTATTGTCAAAGAGCTTAAAGCTTAACCTTGTAACGAGGATAAGCTGCCTTTGTTTCAAAGGTGGATGGTCCTTAAGTCTCTTTGAAATCCTTAAGGGAAAATGCTTAAATTGTTTACAACATGCTTTCATAAGTGCATAAATTGTCATGAGCATCACACTTATACTATGACACAATGCACTTCTTAATCTGTATGATATAGATATGTTCTCATTAACCTAATTATGTGCAATTGGCATTTAAGGCCAAAATATGTGTTCCTCTCCATGCACATACTTAAGGGGAGCAATCTATGTTATATAGAACTGTGATCATGCTTAATTTGATATATCCTCCTGATCATATCTCTTTTATATGCTATGACTAATGTGTTCTCAAGTGAATTTCAAACCAAGTCATAGGTACATTGAAAGGGAATTGGAGTCTTCGGCGAAGACAAAGCTTCCACTCTACTCTATCGGTATTATCTACCCTTCGCCATCACTCCATAATGTCTCTCCATCTTTGGTATAATCTTCACTTTGCCAAAGGGGAGAAAATAGTTAGGACAAGGGCTCTAATGATTCCGTTTTTGGCGATTCATGCCAAAGGGGGAGAAAGTAAGAGAGCCCAAAGCAAAAGGACCGCACCAGGACCGCACCACCACCAATTTCAAAAACTTAGCTTCTTAAAGAATATTTTCAATTGGTATCCTATTGAGTTCAAAAGGGGGAGAAAGTAGTGTTTTCAAATGTTATATCAAAACCCTCTTGAACACTAAGAGGTGGATCTCTTTTAGGGGGAGTTTTGTTTAGTCAAAGGAAAAGCATTTGGATCAAAGGGAGAAAATTTCAAAACTTGAAAATGCTTCTCAAAATCTTATTCATTTACCTTTGACTATCTTGCAAAAGGACTTTGAAAAGAATTTACAAAAGAATTTGCAAAACAAAACTTGTGGTGCAAATGTGGTCCAATATGTTAAAAACAAAGAAACAATTCATGCATATCTTGTAAGTATTTTTATTGGCTCAATTCCAAGCAACCTTTGCACTTACATTATGCAAACTAGTTCAATTATGCACTTCTATATTTGGTTTGTGTTGGCATCAATCACCAAAAAGGGGGAGATTGAAAGGGAATTAGGCTTACACCTACTTCCTATACTAATTTTGGTGGTTGAAATTGCCCAACACAAATAATTGGACTAACTAGTTTGCTCCAGTATATAAGTTATACAGGTGCCAAAGGTTCACAGCAAGCCAATAAAAAGAACAAAGTTGGGTTCAAAATAGAGAGCTAAAGGCATCCCGAGAGGCTCCCTGGTCTGGCGCACCGGACTGTCCGGTGTGCCACCGGACAGTGTCCGGTGCACCAGGAGACTTCCCAATGAACTCCTCTGCCTCGGGAAAGCCTCGGAGCCGGCGCGCTAAAATTCACCGGACTGTCCGGTGTACACCGGACAGTGTTCGGTGCTCCACGACGACGCGGCTCTGGAACTTGGCAGCCTCGGGAATGCGCAGCGGCTGCTCCGCTATAATTCACCGGACATGTCCGGTGTACACCGGACTGTCCGGTGTAACTGCGGGGCAACGGCTACTTCGGCGCCAACGGTCGACTGTGACCGCAAACAGTACTTGCGGCGGAGTCAGAGCAGAGGATCAGAGAGGCACCGGACTGTCCGGTGTGCACCGGACTGTCCGGTGCCACATGAGGACAAAGCCTTCAACGGTCGACCAGCTCCAACCCAACGGCTATTTGGTGACGTGGCTGTCACACCGGACATGTCCGGTGTGCACCGGACTGTCCGGTGCGCCATCAACAGACAGCCCTCACCAACGGCTAGATTTTGGTTGGTGGCTATAAATACCACCCCAACCGGCCACTTCAAGGGGTGGGAGCCCAAGCAACATTCCAAGTCATTTAGTTGACATACTCAAGCCCTCCCAACCACATATATTCATTGATCCATCCTATACACAAGATTTAGACCACTACAACCAACACAAGTGCCACAAAAGAGAGTGCAAGCAAAAGAGAGCTACTCATTTGAGTTTAGCACTAGTGCCTTGTGAGATTCATTGAGAGATAGTGTGTGCTTCATCTTTGTGTTCATTTGCGCGTGGAGTTTTGACTCCCATTGAACTTCCTCCAAAGTTTTGGAGGCTTGTAAAAGCTAGCAAGAGACACCAAAGATTGTGGTGATCCTTGTGGGATCGAGAGTGATCCTTGAGAAGAAAAAGAGCTCGCCGATCCTTGTGTGATCGGGGGAAAGAGGGAAAGGGTTGAAAAAGACCCGTCCTTAAGAGGACTCCTCAACGGGGACTAGGCCTTCGAGGGCCGAACCTCGGTAAAACAAATCACCCGTGTCCATTGCGTTTATTGCTTGTGATTTGTTTGTGTTCCCTTGCTCTAAGTTTTCTTGCATCTTTATTTGCTAATATCACTTGGTGTTGCTTCAAGTTAACTTCTCATTTAGTGAAGCAACACGTTGCAAGAAAGAACTTGTTCTAGTGCTCTTCTCATCTAAGGCTTCTTGCTTTGTTATTCTATAACTTATCAATTGTATTGATTTATCACTTCTGCATTATTTAGCAATACTCCTTTCAAGCAAGATCTTAGTTTGTATACTCCTATATTTGTATATCTTGTTCTAACCACTAATCAAGGGATCTAGTTGGGGGATAAAGTTTTAATTTTCAGGTTCCGCCTATTCACCCCCCCCTCTAGGCGACTTTCACAACCATTTTGCAAAGGATAATTGATGCTCAAAAGGATAATCTGGGTATGAAGCACATACGAGAGAAGATAAGGGCTGGGACAGCCAAATGTTTCAAGGAAGATGATCAAGGTGTGTTATGGTTTAACAACCGCATAGTAGTGCCAAAGGATGAAGAACTCCGCCAGCAAATTTTAGATGAAGCGCATCTTAGTCGCTATTCTATTCATCCGGGAAGCACTAAGATGTACCAAGATTTAAAGCAACATTACTGGTGGACGAAGATGAAGATTGAAATTGCACGCTATGTGGCTAAGTGTGACACTTGCAGACGTGTCAAGGCCATACACATGAAAACTGCTGGTCCATTACAGCCTTTACCAATCCCAACATGGAAATGGGAAGACATCAGTATGGACTTTATTGTGGGACTGCCCAGGACGATAAAAGGGTATGACTCTATTTGGGTTATAATTGATCGGCTTACAAAGATTGCTCACTTTCTACCGGTCAAGACAAATTCCCCGGTTACTGTCTACGCCCAATTGTACATTGCTCGTATTCTTAGTCTGCATGGTGTTCCAAAGACCATAGTGTCGGATCGTGGACCTCAATTTGTAGCCAAGTTTTGGGAAGCACTTCACAAATCTTTGGGTACTAAGTTACTCCACAGTTCGGCCTACCATCCTCAAACCAGTGGGCAGACTGAGAGAGTGAACCAAATACTGGAAGATATGTTGCGGGCATGTGTCCTGGATTTCTCACAGAAATGGGATGAATGTTTACCTTTGGCGGAGTTTTCATATAATAACAGTTATCAGGAAAGTATCCAAATGGCACCTTTTGAAGCTCTATACGGACGTCGGTGTCGAACTCCGCTAAATTGGTCTGAACCTGGTGAAAGATGTTTCTTTAGGCCTGATATGGTGAAAGAGGCCGAGGATAAGGTTCAGAAAATTATTCATAATATGAAGAAGGCACAGGCTCGTCAGAAGAGTTATGCAGACAAACGGCGAATGCCCTTATACTTCTTAGAAGGAGACTACGTCTACTTAAAGGTTTCACCAATGAAGGGAGTATCGCGTTTCGGGGTAAAGGGAAAACTTGCACCCAGGTACATTGGTCCATTCCCTATTCTTCAAAGATATGGGCCAGTGGCGTATCAACTCCAACTCCCCGAAACATTGTCTGTTGTGCATAATGTGTTCCACGTGTCACAATTGAAGAAGTGTCTTCGGGTCCCCGATCGAACCGTTGAAGTGACAGATGTTGTCCTGGAACCGGACTTAACGTACTCGGAACATCCTATTCGAGTTCTGGATCAAAAGGACAGGGTTACCCGGAGAAAGACTCTCAAGTTTTATAAGATATAGTGGAACCAGCATTCGGAAGATGAGGCTACATGGGAAACCCAAGATTTCTTAGATAAGAATTTCCCAGGCTTTCTAGCCTCTTGTAAGTTGTAAAGTTTGTATAGCTGTGTAATAAAGGAATGAACCCCCACACCACCCCTGCCTTGTACCAAAAATAAGGAAATAAAAATGTGACACATTTCCTTTTCCATTACTCACCCTAGGACTTTAAATCTCGGGACGAGATTCTTTTATGGGGGGAAGGATGTAACACCCCTGGTGTTACTATAACTAAAACTTGAGCATGGCATCATAAGCATTGGCATTGCATATGTTTGACACACCTAGAGTGCATTCACTAGGCAAAAAATTTCAAACAAGTTGTATTGTTTTAAAGTTTTACAAATAGGACCCTGGTTAAAGGACTTAACCCTAAATAGTGGTTAAAGGGGTAAAGCTTAACCCAAGTTAAGAAAACCTAAAGACTTTAGGGTAAAAGTCATAAAAAGACTCTAAGAACAAACTTGAATTCCTTTTATACCCCTGGAATACCAGAAACCCTAATTGGAACCCTGGGAAACCCTAAAACCAAACCCTAGGGACTTAAGTGCAAAATTAGTCCACTTTTGGGCTAAAGTGCAAAAACCAAGTCAAATAAGTGTTTCAAGTCAATTGGATCACAAATATGTGGACTTGAAGGCCAAACCCTAAGTTTTGGACTTAAATGCAAAATGGACCTCATTTGAGTTTTATTCTAAGTCTGAAAATCAGTGAATGGGCTCAACTTTGGGGCTTTGTAACTTACAAAGTATAGGGTTTTTACCCTAGGTCACCACATCAAAGTTGAAGACCCATTATTGGAGAACAACTTTGCTAAAGAGTGCAAGCATAGTTGTTATGAGAAATTTGGAGAAAAACCCAGTCCAAAACTGGCTGTCAGACTGTTTGAAGTTGAATTTCAGAGTTACAGTGCTAAGGGGTGAACTTTGAGCTCGATTTTGATTTTGGATCCTGTGCTCAAATGTGTTCAAGTCCTATAGTTGGATTGTAGCTGGTTTGTAATTCTACAACTTTTCTACAGAGAGTTGGCTTAGCTATCACACAAAAATTTGAGAAAAATGGACTCTAAGATGGTCTGTCAGTCAGGTTGTGTACTGGATCCAAGGCACTGTTCACCGTCGTCAGTTATTATCGCGCTATGGATCAGGACGCCTCCGCCGGCGATAAGAACGCCACCGCGGCGTGTCCGGTCGTCGTTGGCCGCGGTAAAGCGACTGGGTATCGTGGCAAAAGTTACCGTGGTGGCGCGCTGGGGTTAAGCGGCAACCGTACCCTCACCGGAGACCGCCGTAGGCTTGCCAGCGCACCCTCCGCTCGCAATTCTCCTCCAAGTCCGGTCGACGGTCCTCCGCCGTGTGGCTTAGCTGTTCTACCGTGTCGCCGTGACCTTCACTAAACCCTCCGTGGCTCACCGGAGTTACCGCCACGTCGTTGGCCACGAACTCACAAAGCCAGTACTTCTTCCTCCCATCCGGCCGCCAGCGCAACTTGCTCAAATTGATCGCCGCCGCCCATGAACTCTATAAATTGAAGCCACCACACGCTCCGTATGGTAGTCAAGTACTTCGACGTCCAGTATTGTCTCCAGTGGTTCACCGACGAGCTCGAATTTCGCGTTTCCCCCAATTCCGTCCGCCGCACCGAGAAGACTAGCCCTCCCGTGGCTAGCTCGTTCTGGTACGTCGCCATTCAATTCATGTATTGTTTTCGTGTCTCTCCATGCTTGTGCAGCTCTCGGTGGCGTCCGTTTGCTCAGTCCGGCCATGGTTGTATGGGAACGTGAGCTCGACGCCCCGGTTTCCGCCCTGAGCGTGGGCAGAACATTTTCTTGGAGCGCCACTCGAAATTGTAGATCGTTCTTAGGTCACCTTAGGTCCGTAGAGCCTCTCCGACCGTTAGCTTGAGCAGTCCTCGCCGGCCATGTCCGGTACGGGCCTTGCCCGTGATGAACGAACGCCGCGCCATGTTCAGGGGTAATCGCGGGGAAGAAATAGGAAACCGAGGGCATTTGTGCAATCCGTCAGTGACTCAACACAATAGTGAAAGGACCTTTTTCTGATTAGCCAGAAGCGCGAGGCCCTTTCTGCAAAATCGTCTGGGCGCGGGCGCGCGCGCGGGCGCGAGCGCGCTGTTCTCCCTGGACCTGGGCTTGTTGGGCCAGAATCGGCCCAGTACTGCTCCTAGTTTTCCTTTTTCTTTTTCAGCAGAACTTTGAAAAACTGTAGAAAATGGTAGGAAAATCCTAAAAATATGAGACCAATTTTCCTAGGCTTGTTATTTTCCATAGTATTTAATAAAAATAGTTTTATGATTTTTAGTTTGAATAGGGAATTTTAGGATATTTAAAATAGCCTAAACCATTGATTCTGGATTTTTAGAAAATAAATACTAAGTCCAAAATTCCCCAAACTTTTTTATGTGAGCTTTTCACATTATTTAGAAGCCATGGGTAGAATTTGGTTTGATTTGAACCTTGTTTGATCACTAAACCCAAAACCACCCCCCTGCTCCATGAATTCCTTTACTGACTCCGGAAACCCTAGGTTCTCGGAGTACCGTGAAGGAAAGTTGTACTCAAGACATAAATAATAAGTTTATGCTATCTTTGCATCCTCATGAGCATTCCATGACATCCATTCTTATGCATGTATATGGTTATATTAGAGCACGAAGAAGAAGAAGAAGTTTCTGAAGAAGGGATACCACCCACCTCTGATCCTCAGGCAGATAACTGCTTTTATTTCGATATCTGTGGATCCGAGCAGGACACACCTGATAACAAAGGCAAGCCCCGGTGCATTTGCCACCTTCCTTGATGTTTTTAAAATCTTTCTCACTTGCTTGTTGCATTAGGTGATAGGAGTTGATTGATTAAACAATTCCTGCATTACCTTCCTTGATCTTGATTACCCTCCTTGAAATCCTGTTTTTACAAAAAGGTTTCACTATGCTTAGTATTGCTTTAGAAAAACAAAAGGATTTGTTTTACAAAAGATGTTTGGCAAAGTGGGAGGGATGTTTTCAAAAAATAAAACTTGATGGTGAATCTGTCAAAGGCCTTGATGGATTCAACATCCGGAAAAGATGTACCTCTGCCAGGTACCAGACTTTGGGTTTTGAAATAATTAAGCTGAGACCGGGCGGGTGACTTGCACGAGAAAGAGTCTCGGTGTAGTGTCTCCATCTGAGTCGATTAAGGGCCGTCTCGATGTAAGCCTGCTGACCGAGTACCCTTTAGCTGGTCACATGCCTCGTCATGGGTAAGCCTTGCCTCGGGCAGACTAAGGCCGGAATAAGATAACACGAAATGGGAGTGGAGCGGTGGCGAGAGTAGCGTGTACCCTCCGTGGCAAGAGGCTGGACGGTGGTGTATCTGTGCTCTCGGTTTGCGTGAACCTGATCCGGTCTTAAGAAACCCGGTGGCGGGTTGACATATGCAAGGGTTAAGTGCTACATATGTCGTGTGATTGGAGATCCTCAGCTGAGTATAATCGATTCGGATCGCCGTACCTCCGCGGTTATGGAGACTTGGCCACTGACTTACACGTAGCATTCCACTAAAGATGATAGGTTTTTGTTAAAGAAATTGGCTAGTGCAGGACCAGTGATTGAACTAGGGTAGAAAGAACTCTAGTGCAGGTAATTTTACCTAACTTGACAAATAAAATTGGATTTTTAAGGATCCACTTTAGTAAGCATTTCTGCAAAACAGAGTCTTTGATTATTGAGAAGCCTTACCTTGACTCCCATATAACCAGCATACCCTTGAGAGTCTTTTCGTTAGTCGGGTAAGACTTGCTGAGTAATTCCATACTCAGGGTTTATCCCTTTGTTGTTTTTAGGTGGGGAAGTAGCAGACTTTTGCTGCTTCTGTGCTAAGGTGGTTCCCAAAGAAGAAAAACAAGACTGAAGTGCGGGAGGACTCGGTCCTCCATCTAGAATCTTTTGTTTATGGTCTTTCGGGAGAAGTTTGTGTCTCCCTGGTTTGTATAATTAATACTTCTATGCACTCGCTTTTAGACTGGTCTGTAATAAATTAACTCGAGCTTACTTTTGTAATAAATGTAAGTTTATGTAATTCGCTTCCGCATATCTTTACCTCCGATGGTCTGTAATGTCTGCAAGACGGGTGAAACGTTCCTGGTAAGGTCGGGAAGATACCGAGCTTGTCAAGTAACTTAGGAACATCTACAGGGTGTCTGATGTCTGTTAGACAAGGACAACTGTAGGTGGGCCTGATTACTTGGGAGGTTCTGTCACATCATAATCATCATTAATTTATGATTGAGCATCAGTATAATGCAAGCAAGTAAAGCATCACCATAGAGTCCAATTATGAAAGAATCCAATACTTCTGAATATTAGAGTGTAGGCAATAGAAATAACAGGTCAGAACGGAAGCAACCACCGCTACATTCACTTGCCTTCATCGAAGAAGAAAAATGTACTAGGCATGATATGGAGTGTAGCCACCTGCTAGCGGGCATCAAACTTAGTACAAATATTTCACAACCATTTGCCAACAATCAACAAATCGCTCCTACACCTGAAACCAAGACCTGGTAGAAAACGTCTCACTCTGAACCACATGCCGTATAGCAGCAACGCTGTTTGTTAATTTTGTATCTTTAAAATTATAATAGTGATGATATCAAACAAATACTCTAGGAGTATCTACACAAAATACTCTACAACTTTGACATTCGATGGATAATTAAATTCTGCCATCTATAAGTTCTAAAACATCTGACAAGATAACTGACTGAATCTGTTTTAGACAGCAGCATAGTTAACTTTCAAAATTCGATATCTCACAAACTACTCAACCAAAAATCATGAAATTCTGCTGGAAGTAAGAACTTTTATCCCTCTACAAAAGTCTCCATAGTTAGGAGAGTCAATTCGGCCATTTACCTGATAAAACCTACCAGTGAACAGACCCGCTCATTTCTGTCAGGCCAACAGAAACTGCCACAGTAAAACAAACATAACTGGAGTTTCATAATTCATATGAATGCACTCTTTAACAATCTGGAAAGCTTATGAAATTATCTACATCTTTTCTTACAAACCCAAGGTTTAATTCTGTCGATAAAATTTCCTAAATCTTAAGAGAACAGATTCTGCATAGAATTAAGAGACTGAAAAACTGCTATAATCAAACTGCAATAACTCTCTGATCTGATGTCCGATTGAGGTGTTCTTTACGGCCACGGAAAGATCTACAAATTATCTATGACTCATATATAGACAATTTATTTTTTTTTGAGGCCACTAAGACCACAGAAAACTGGCATGAACAGAAACTGTCGAATCTGCCATTCTGCAGAAAACTAAATTCGAGATCAAAACCTAACCCCACATCTAATCCAACCTCTAATCCTTTAATTCCCATGATCCACAGCCTCCAAAAGCACATAATTACAGGGAGGAACAAGGATCTCATCCATACCTAGGGTTTCCCCGACAAATTTTGCAAGAAGAGATGGGTTAGAACATCTCATTGATCCTCTCTTCCCCTTCAATTCAACGTGCTCCTCCTCTTCTCGATCCTTGCTGCGCGGGAGAGATCTAGAGGGAGGAGGAAGCCGTGGAGAGGGGCTGCCATTGGAGGAGAGGACGGCCAGCCCAAGGGGAAAGGAGGGAGGGGCGGCCAAGTGTGGGGGGGGAAGGGGTGGCCGCCAAGTAGGGGCAAAAGGGGGAAAAGGCCACCACTAGGTTTTTCTTTGAGGGAGAAAAGAAGCGATGCCACAGATGACTCCGACTTAGCATCCAACGGCCCACAACCCTTTTCCCACATCCACGCACCGAAGGTCAACCTTTGGCAACATTTTTTGGGATATTACACTCTTCCCCCCTTAAAAAGAATTCATCCTCGAATTCGTCCACTCCAAACAAAACATCCAAGGTACCCCATATAGCACCAACATTCCAAAACATGGGTCCATTATTGGTCTTAATTAACACAAGAACATCTACCTCGGACTAAATGTCTAAGGAAACTACACCACCTGACATCAAGCATGAACCAACATGTAATGAGGCTCAAACCAAGTCATAGATGCAATCAATACTACGATTTCACAACATCGAATTTGGATGCAGCCATACATCCGCATCAATGTCTTAAAACGACACTCTTTTATGAAGGGGTAATATGCACTAAGCACAACCTTTACCAACTTCAACAATTCATTTTAATTTAATGGTGAAACATCCACACCAGATGAATGTATAAGAAGATCAAACACCTCACCTCACAGCACCACGAGACAAGTAGTTCAATTGAAACAAAACTCCTAATCTTCCTAAACCTTGTTCTTGCCATAATGAAAAGATAATCATGTAATCTAACATTCTTTGCACCCCGCCGAAAGGGAGAAAATCTACAGAACTAATGGAGCAATAAATCCGACAAGAAGCCAATAACATTCTGCGCGGCACAGTTCATCGAAGAAATGCCAAAAACTCCACATAGAGCACTGACAGCCCAACGACAACACAATACTTGCTTAACCCATGTCACTATACTTCATCCAACAACTCAACTAAGAAAAATATCCAAACTAGTAAGGTTAACCTACACATAATATAAGTCTTCATCTACTGTAGTTCAGAAACTTACATTTCATTCTATCATATGATGTACTCAGAGTACCAGACATAAAGGTCAATACTAACCCCGTAATCCTGCACACATTTGGCAAACATCCCAAGCTGATGTAAAAACCACATCATTTAGGAATAGGTGACTAACCACACACAACCAACTCTAGGCTAGGCAATGACTTCATTCAAACCAATAGATAAGTGGTCCGACAATGGCTCCACAAACATGCATCGGGAAGAGAACCATCAAATCCTCAACGTATTAATACATAATCAATGGATCAAGAAAAATCAAAGATTTATTCTACAATTAGCATGACTAACATGCAACCACTTTAAACCACATCTAGGCTTTGTGGCTCCTAAAACACACGATAGAAGAGAGACATGTAAGCCATTCTGGCTATGTAAAGACTTCCCCCAAAAATCCATATAAAAGTACCAATATTCATTTCTTTTAGAACTGGTTTCGCAACATAAACAATCATTATTTGCAAAGATAGTTGGAGTTATCCACCAACCGCTCAACAACTTAAATTCAAATTGATGATTACCTTGTACCCCAAAACATGCAATTCACACTCCTCTTAGAAACATCCTCAATCAAGCATATATAACAATATTATTGTAATAAAACTCAACCATGAAAAACATGGTGAAAACAACATAGGCATACTTGTATATCACAAGCATAATAACAACTTCATTCTCACAAATGACCAGCGATATCTACCACATTAATAAAACAATATCAAAATTTCAAAAATAAATTATATCAAGCATTAAGCCATAAACAACATACCACATCACCGTAAAGGAATAGGGAGGGGTGAGGTTATTGTCATCTGCACTTCAAAGACACTAACATATATCAAAGATATTTAAACCCATACCCTTCCTATATGTGCGAGTGTGTCAAATTTATCTTCAAATTGCCAAGAATCTAAAGTCTATACTTTGATACCAACTGTAACACCCCGGGATCCACAAACACCCCAAAATGCTACTAAACTACACCTCTAACATTCGTATATAAAATTTCGACAGCATCTCCTTTGAAAATTGCATAAACGGGGAAGCAACAAAGTATAAATAGCTATCATGATAAGAAAACATAATCGACATTAATAATCTGCTAGCAATGGGAAGACAACCATAACGGCATGAACTAAATTAACCAGTGCGCACAACTAGTTAGAAACAAACATCCTTTGACAAGAAGCTTCTAATTAAATCATGACTACACCTAAGCAGCGTTATTATGAGAGTGAAGGTGGATGTGCTGCTACTTCCCACTTCCCTGGATGAGCAAGAAGCACCTGCATTGAGTAATGCAAGAGAGATGAAAATCTCAGCAAGCGAATTGTTTTGACGAGGTATTTAAACCACAAATTGAATTAATCAACATTTTAAAAGAATCACAATTAAGATCAGAAGTATTTGTAGATAACCAATACCATCTCATTTCCTCGAACAACCACCATAGGTTCTATAACACTTCCCTGCATCAACAAAACCTGCAAATATCACTTTAATGTATGCATATGAACACAAAGTGTAGGTACTCTGTCCTCATACCTCTGAAGGTATAAAACCACATCATCTGCAAATATCACTTTAATGAATGCATATGAATGCAATGCATATGTCCTCTGCCTTCATACCTCTAAGGGTATGAAGCCGCATCGTACCCCTCCTAGGGCAACATATGATGCTAAGTTGTACCGGTACGGTCGGACCATAGGTCACGACCCAACTTCAGATGCAAGTGAATCATGCAATGTATATGGCATGCTGCATTTATCAATATACTTCACTTCCTTCACATACAATACAACCTCAAATAATACTTCATTTACCTTCAGATACAATACCAACCTCAAATAATACTTCATTTACCTTCAGATACAATACCAACCTCAAATAATACTTCATTTACCTTCAGGGGTGTGAATTAATCTCATGAGTCATACTCGAATCATAATCATCATTAATTTATGATTGAGCATCAGTATAATGCAAGCAAGTAAAGCATCACCATAGAGTCCAATTATGAAAGAATCCAATACTCCTGAATATTAGAGTGTAGGCAATAGAAATAACAGGTCAGAACAGAAGCAACCACCGCTACATTCACTTGCCTTCATCGAAGAAGAAAAATGTACTAGGCATGATATGGAGTGTAGCCACCTGCTAGTGGGCATAAAACTTAGTATAAATATTTCACAAACATTTGCCAACATTCAATAAATCGCTCCTACACCTGAAACCAAGACCTGGTGGAAAACGTCCCACTCTGAACCACATGCCATACAGCAGCAACGCTGTTTGTTAATTTTGTATCTTTAAAATTATAATAGTGGTGATATCAAACAAATACTCTAGGAGTATCTACACAAAATACTCTACAACTTCGGCATTCGATGGATAATTAAATTCTGCCATCTATAAGTTCTAAAACATCTGACAAGATAACTGACTGAATCTGTTTTAGATAGCAGCATAGTTAACTTTCAAAATTCGATATCTCACAAACTACTCAACCAAAAATCATGAAATTCTGCTGGAAGTAAGAACTTTTATATCTCTACAAAAGTCTCCATAGCTGGAAGAGCCAATTCGGCCATTTACTGGATGAAACCTACCAGTGAACAGACCCGCTCATTTCTGTCAGGCCAACAGAAACTGCCACAGTAAAACAAACATAACTGGAGTTTCATAATTCATATGAATGCACTTTTTAACAATCTGGAAAGCTTATGAAATTATCTACATCTTTTCTTACAAACCCAAGGTTTAATTCTATTGATAAAATTGCCTAAATCTTAAGAGAACAGATTCTACACAGAATTAAGAGACTGAAAAACTGCTATAATCAAACTGCAATAACTCTCTGATCTGATGTCCGATTGAGTTGTTCTTCATGGCCACGGAAAGATCTACAAATTATCTACGACTCATATATAGACTTTTTATTTTTTGAGGCCACTAAGACCACAGAAAACTGGCATGAACAGAAACTATCGAATCTGCCATTCTGCAGAAAACTAAATTCGAGATCAAAACCTAACCCCATATCTAATCCAACCTCTAATCCTTTAACTCACATGATCCACAACCTCCAAAAGCACATAGTTACAGGGAGGAACAAGGATCTCATCCATACCTAGGGTTTCCCCAAGAAATTCTACAAGAAGAGATGGGGAAGAACATCTCCTTGATCCTCTCTTCCCCTTCAATTCAACGTGCTCCTCCTCTTCTCGATCCTTGCTGCGCGGGAGAGATCTAGCGGGAGGAGGAAGTCGTGGAGAGGGGCTTCCATGGGAGGAGAGGACGGCCAGCCCAAGGGGAAAGGAGGGAGAGGCGGCCAAGTGTGGGAGAGCGGGAAGGGGTGGCGGCCAAGTAGGGGCAAAAGGGGAAAAAGGCCACCACTAGGGTTTTCTTTGCGGGAGAAAAGAAGCGACACCACAGATGACTCCGACTTAGCATTCAACGGCCCACAACGCTTTTCCCACATCCATGCACCGAAGATCAACCTTTGGCAACATTTTTTTGGGATATTACAATATGTCCAAGGAATGGCACTTCGTCAATCTAGAACTTGCATTTGCTATACTTGGCGTAGAGTTGATTATCCCGTAGCTTTTGTAGCACCAATCTTAGATGTTCCTTATGATCGCTATCACTCTTAGAATAAATAAGAATATCGTCAATGAAAACCACGACAAATCTGTTAAGATACTCCATGAACACCTTATTCATCAGATTCATAAAATAGGTTGGTGCATTAGTTAGTCCAAATGACATAACTGTGAATTCATATAAACCATATCGGGATGAGAAAGCCGTCTTGGGAATACCAGATGGCCCAATCTTCATTTGATGGTAACCCGATCGGAGATCAATCTTCGAGAATACCCTTGCACATCTCATCTGATCAAATAAATCCTCAATGCGGGGTAACGGATACTTGTTCTTCATAGTAACATCATTATGGGATCTATAATCCACACACATCCTTTGCGATCCATCTTTCTTCTGTACAAACAGAACCGACGCTCCCAAGGTGAGGAACTCGGACGAATGTACCCAGCCTCCTATAATTTCGTTAACTGCTTCTTAAGTTCTTTTAGTTCTTCTACAGACATCCTGTATGGCCGTTTACAAATAGGAGCAGTCCCCGGTAAGAGATCAATGACAAACTCAACTTCCCTATCTGGTGGCATCCAGAGTAACTCCTCTGGAAAGACATCTGGAAAATCCCTAACCACACGGATGTTGTCACCAACAAACTTCCCATCTATTAAGAATACCACACATCTGGTAGAGGTGGTTACTACAATTTCAACTTCAAATCTTTCTCCTATAGGGCTGGTGAGTTCTACAGTACCCCTACCACATTGTATAACAACCTTTGCCTTTCTTAACCATGACATACCAATGATCAGATCTATATTGCTTTCCTCTAATATTATAGGGGTAGCCCAAAATTCTCTTCCCATAATTGTCAATGTCAATCTATGTGTCATATAATTTGCCTCAACAGGCCCTTTAGGTGTAATTACTACCATTGGTGTTTTCATATTTTGCAGCGGTAACTCATTTGTGTTGGCATATCGAGCAGACATAAATGAATGTGTAGCACCAGAATCAAATAATATTGTTGCAAGAATTGCATTAATAGAAAACATACCAAGTGCAATGTCAGCCCCTTCAGCAGTAGCATCAGCACTGACTTGATTAACCCTGGCAATAGTGAATCCCTTGCCAGATCCTGGAGTCTGCTGCTTGTTCTGCACGGGCATAGTAGCAATCCTCTATGGACAAATATTGGCATAATGCCCTGTCTTACCACACTTGTAGCATGTGGTACCAGCACTCTGTCCTATGAATTTCGCTAGGGTGCCAGTGGGGGTAGCCTGACGAGTCGGTGGAGTCCCCTGAGGTGTGAACTGAGCTAAGCGCTGGCCTCCTCCATTGCGAACTGGTGTACCCTAGGGTGGAATATAGTGAGGACGAACGCTACTGCTTCCCTGACCCTGGGTGATAGCCTTCCTCTTCATATCCCCCAGCTGAACACGCTTGTGTTCAATAGCTAGTGCCTTGTCAAGCAGCCTCTAGAATGATGGAAAGGAGTGAGCCACTAGAGCATATTGTAGAGGCCCATTAAGTCCTTCTATGAAGTGTTCCTGCTTTCTCGCATCTTCAGCCACTTCATCAGGTGCATATCTTGAGAGCTGAATGAATCTGTCGCGGTATTCGCTGACTGACATGCTCCCCTGCTTCAGTGACAGAAACTCTTTCTTCTTTATCTTCATCAGTCTAGCAGGAATATGATAATTTCTGAACTGAGTAGCAAATTCTGCCCATGTGATAGTATCAACAGCATCGTGGGCAAGAGTGTAAGAATCCCACCAATAAGAAGTAGGACCAATAAGTCGACCAGAAGCATAGAGAACCTTCTCCCGGTCAGAGCACTGTGCAATAATCAACATCTTCTCCACAGACTTCAACCAATCGTCAACGTGCAGAGGATCTGGAGAGCTGGCGAACGTCGGTGGCTTGTGGCTCATGAACTCTCGGTGCTTGTCCCAAGGTGGAACTAGTGGTGGAGGTGGTGGCAGTGGTGCTTGCTACTGTTGCACCCTTCGCTCCCGGCGCATCTCTTCTCTCTCTTGGCGCATCTCCTGACGCTCTTGTCACATCTATGCATGCATATCTGCCATCTGTTGCATTATCCGCATCTAGGCTGCAACTGCTGGATCAGCACCGACTAGTGGAGGATTTGGAGGATTCGAAGGATTCATCTCGGCTTACTGTTGTTGTTGTCTAAGTACCCTCCGGTTGAATGGGTTGGGAGGTAGGTCAATTCCTCCTCCCTTCCTAGTATTGACCATCTGAGTTAGAAACACATGGTAAGAAGGAAAGAATCGTAGACAAGGCGAGTAATTACAAGGCATGTTACTTTGGGGGATTTATTAGCTAAGTAGATTAGTGTGTCACCTACTAAAGCTAAGACATTACTCTATGGTGGTACATGCTAAGATGCCCGACTATAATATTTCAATCAATCAAAGAAGCAAATCATGCATTTATCATCAAAACAATCAACCAACATTTTAAAATAGAGAAAATAGTTTTAATTTTGTCTTAGGTCTCCTATCTCTTAAAAAGGTCACAAATGTAGGATTCCAAGGTGTGAAATCCATCTTGTCTTAGAGTAGAAAAGATAAGAATGATCAGAGTAGAACAGTAGAAGGTGAGACAGGATCAAGAAAAGTACAGAAAGAATCAGAGTGAGGTAAGTAGGTAAGGGTTTTGTCGATTTCTATCTAGGTTTCGTCCTACAGTCAACATTTCCTCTGATACCACTTCTGTCACACCCGGATTTAAAGAATAAAGCCGGGTGCATCTCATATATGCGCCAAAGAAGACAACACATATAATAACAGAGTGTATAGAGATAAATGTCAAATTATCATTAGAGTGCTTATTACATACCGGAAGTCTTACAAAATAAAAGATAAATACAAAATGAACTAAAGTCCATCCTTGGCGCCCTAAAGTCGATTGGGAGACGCCACCTAGATCAAGTCGAACTCCTCATTGTGTGGCTCCTCTTGAACCACCTGTTCTTCTCCTATGGGGGTGTGAGATAGCAAGGGTGAGCTCACACATGTTCATCGCTCAACAAGTTATGGGGAATAATATGCATGAACTCACCAAAGGTGGGAGTTCATGTGATGTGTAAGGCTGATCAACAATAGGGGTTAAAGCTAAGCATTGCTTTTAATAAGTTGGTCAAATTTTATTAGCAGATACTAAATGTAAGTGAATACCAAACCATAATAAGAATAATAGAACAAAATTAATAAATAATCCCATGCAATGCAAATGACAAATTGAATTTAGTTCCATAGTTTAACCATGCGAGAGTCTTGAGCTGCTCATGACCGTTAGCTCGGCTAGTATACCAGTTTTACACTCTGCAGAGGTGGTACCCTTTACCCACAAGTCATGCTACCCATCTGCCACGGGGTTGTACAGGCCCCATACACCTCTATCAAGGAAGCGAGGCAGGATAACACTACGAGGCCTTTACCTAGTTCCACTTGTTTCAGAAAACCCGCTACAATTTCTAGGAAGAGCAATGTAGGAATCCCCCGTCTGACCGCCATCGCAGCAAAATCAACCCGAGAACCTCCCTACACGCCTACTCCCCTACTGCCCTTGCCCCTATCGGGTAAGGTAGTCCTCCACTAGCTTTCCTAGTTAGTCAGCCAAGGGCGTCCCATTCCACCCTTGTGGTGGCACGTGTTTCTCAAGTTAAGCTCCATGTTCCAATTAAAAATAATGATCTTGACATGAACATAAATAAAATAACAGAATAATTGGAACATGGACATAATGTAATATTAATCCCAAAACCATATAGCAATAGCAAAACTACCCAAATGATTCAGGGGTAAACAAGGTAAAAGGATAAACAGACTAGGGTGACCTATTGGGTCCCATCAAAATTTAGCCTATGCATTGATAAGTGATAATAAAGAACATTATTGGGTAAAAAGTGGTCAAGGGCACAACTTGCCTTCAATGAGCTCCTGCTCAGCAACTTCTATGTGCTGAAGACCAGGATCCTCAGCCACTGGCTCTTCTACTCGCCACAATACAAACAAGCATATTATAAAGGAGAAATTGACATCACACCAAACATGTAAACAAAATACATATGAATAATCTACATATTAAAATGAGATCACACGAACAGGAATCATTAATTTTGGAGTTATGGATTTGAAGTTATGAATTTCCAAAGGTTTTGTGTGCTTGGCATAAGATTAATTAAGAAATCAATTTTATTACTGTTTTCATGTCAAAACATAGACACTATGTTATAAACAACATTATTACAAAATTATAGGAACTGGAATGGATTAATTTGGACTAAGTATGAATTTTCTACGAATTAAACAAGTTCTAGCATTTATTTTTACATTAAGAATCCATTTCTAATTTAATTTCTCTGTTACTTTAACTATCTGGACTGCACACCAAAAACTGAGAAGCGTAGGAGGCTCGGTGCAAGAATTCCTTTGGCTCAGTGAATAGCCACACAAGACCGCGGGTTCTATTTTGTAATTCAGTAGGGGCTCTTTTACAGTTTAACCATGGTGAAAGGGTATCGTCAGATCTCGGTCGTAAGATCAGAAATGTGCGCCCCTGATTAGATCTATGCATCATGTGAATCTGTACGTTACAATAGTCGTCGGATTCCAATCCAACGATCCAGATCTAAAATGGCTACCTTCGAATCCTATTTGCACGATCCCAACCTAACGGCTCAGATTCAATCGCGTGAACGGGTATGCGGCCGTCTAATCTCGGCCACAGATCAAGGATTCAACGGCCGTGCGATCCCGTTCACCCCTCACCAGACTCCGACCGGTGGCACGACCCCTCGCACATCGGCGCCCATGACCGGAGATTCGATCCGCACATTCAGGCGACCATTTTCTAATTCGGCCTAGCTACACGATGCCCTATATCTGACGAATGTAGTGAACGGTCAAGTACCTCACAATTTGCCACAGACGAACCCGATCACGGCGAGCGGCGGATCGGCGAAATTGGTTGAGCTCTGGTGAAGAATTGCTTGCACTCCGATGGCCCTACGATCACCGCGACGCCGCACTAGTATTCCCCGCGGAAAGGCGAAGCCCCGGCTCTGAATTCCGAAGGCGGATGCGGCAATAGGGACAATATTCACCAGCGGCACTCCATTTCCTTTCCTCCCTCACCCGAGGCGGCTATGGTGGTTTGAGGGTTTAGCGACGTGAGAGGTTTAGGAGCTAGTCTCAGCGAAGAACGATCGTGGCCCAGGTCTTATCACCCCGCGCGGTCACCCGCGTCGTGCACGCGAGAATCGCGCCAGCGGCATGCCCGCCATACTCACGTTCCGTTAAGGGGGGTAGCGCTGACCATACGGGTCCACGGGTCAGAGGAACGGGCGCAAGTGAGTGGTCGCAGCTAGGTGGGACCCGCAAGGCATTCACACACCTAGCGCGCCCGCGGTATACGGATAACTGGCTGATGGGGCTCGCACGACAATGGTGGATAGTGTGCGTGCTGATACAGTGAGGCTGCCCAGCGGGGCCCTGCTGTTGGCGCGCGCGGGATGGAATTGGGTCGTGTGTGCGCAGAGGGGAAAACGGTAGTGGGCTAAATTGATCTGGTGGCCCAACCGAATACTTTTCCTTTTTCTTTTATATTTTCTTTTCCTTTTTTTCCTTTTAACTTTTCAAATTCATAATTTAAATTCCTATTCAAATTCAAATTCATGGTAAATTTGTTTTCTCATTAAATATTCATCTTAGACATGATATGGATGAATTTATCTATTTATAATATTTATTTCATGATAACTAGTGCTCTCTTTCTCAAATTCTAGAATTCCATTTAGATTTTAAATTCCAATTTGGTTATTAATATATTTCTACTTACATTATTTTTATATTGTCATCAAATGCACATAAAATGAAACATCAGCATGATGCATGTATTATTTTTTTATGTCATTAGTTAATTAATGGCTTTTGATGTGATTGTTCACATGTCATAACAAATGGAGGCAAACATATATATGTAAAGCAACTATATTCTCTATTTACACTTTTTGGGTATTACACCGCCATCCCACCTCCCACATGCGTCCATTCCTTGCATGGGCGCAGTTTTTTTCAATTGCATGCGCGAGAAATTAGAAAGTGTATTTGTTAACTGCTGCATGTATGAAAACAAAAAAATCAGTTTAAATGCTTTATTCCTTCCATAAATATAGGATCTCAATAACAACCATGCAACTAGACCCGTTGGAAACATTTTATGAAATATACTGCTACTAACTATGCTACACGGTGTAGCTATTTATGTAATACGACACGCTGCGTAAAAAATCAGTTTCCTGCTGCATGTGCACAAATTTATGATAGCAATAATGTGCGTTGTGAAAAAAATGGATTGACATGCATGGAAACAAAAAATCTAATTTTAATGCTTTATTTTGTTCATAAAAATAGGATCTCTACAATAGCAATGCAGTAGGCTCGTTGGAACCAGTTTATGACGTATACTGATACTAATTATGCTACAATGTGTAGATATTTATGCAGTGTGGTACACCGCGTAAAAAATATGTTTCCTGCTGCATGCGCACAAATTTAGGATAATAAGAATGCAGGTTGAAAGAAAATAGATTGGCATACATGACAACAAAAATCTAATTTAAATGCTTTATTTCATCCATAAAACTAGGACCTTGACAACAGCCATGCAGGTTGGATCGTTGGAATCAGTTTATGATATACACTGACACTAATTATGATACACGGTATAGATATTTATGGACTGCGGTATAGTGCGAAAAAATCTGTTTTCTACTGCATGCACACAAATTTAGGTTGGCAAGAATGTGCGTTGAAAGAAAATAGATTGGTATGCATGGAAACAAAAAATCTGATTTAAATGCTTAATTTCCTCCATAAATATAGGATCTCTCCAACAGCCATGCATCTAGGCTCGTTAGAACCAGTTTATTATATACGCTGAGACTAATTATTCTACATGTCGAAGGTATTTATGCAATGTGGTACACTGTGTACAAAATATATTTACTATTGCATGCGCACAAATTTAGGATGATAAAAAATGTGAGTTGAAAGGAAATGAATTGACATGCATAGAAACAAAAATCTGATTTTCAATGTTTTATTTCATCCATAAATATAGGATCTCTCCAACAGTCATGCAGTTAGACTCGTTAGAACCAGTTTATGATATATACTGATACTAATTATACTACATGTCAAAGGTATTTATGCATTGTGGTACACTACGCAAAAATCAATAAACTTTTACATAAAATGTGAATAGAAATATCATAAAAACCTACTGACGTTGGCATGAATATGTATACAAAATAGCATAAAAACAGGGTCGTCGATCCGCCACCGCTTGCCGCCTAGGGAAGTCCGTCGTCGTCGCTCGCGCCTAGGAAAGGCCGACGTCGTCGCGGGAGAGGGGATGCGAGCGGGTGCCACTCCGCGGCACGCGTATCCGGGATTCGCCGCTGTGTGCGCTCCTCCAAGATCCGCCGCCGCTGCTGCCGAAGCCTACCGTGCCTCGCGAAACCACCGTCACCACCGAGCCTAGGGTGTGCCACCGCCGCTCGTCCGGTTCGGGAGCGCCGTCGGTGCTTGCCTGCCTGCCATAGGAGCGACGCCGCCGGTCGCCCGCCTTGACACGCAACAAACGCTAGCCCCCGGGATCGCCGCCGCTCGCACGCCCGAGGAAACCGCCACCACCGCCGCTCGTCTAGTTTGGGATCACCGTCGGTGCTTGCCCGTCCGTAATAGGAGTGTTGTCGTCGGTCGCCTGCCTCAGCACGACACAGCCGCTAGCCCTCGGGATCGCCACTAATGTTGGCGCCAATTCGGGCGCCAATCACTGCGTTGAGAACCAGCGGCGGTGCTCTCTGCATAGGCACGGATGGTCCGTGGCCAGGGGCTAGACGGTCTGCAACCTGGAGCAGGGCAAGGGTTCCCTGCTTGATGGGTCGAATGGTCTGAGCCTATAGGTCGGACGGTCCGCGCGTGCGCAGGGGCGGTGGAGTTCGCCGACGGCGCCTAAATCTCTTGAGAGGGACCCTGTCGGGAGGAGAGATTCTAGGTGTTGTCTAGGGTCAGCAGGCCGACCTAGACACCTCTAATCGACGTAGAGCCAAAGAGGAGCGAAGAATTTGGGGATTGAGAGGCTAAACTAGAACTAAACTAGAACTACTAATGCCTAAGGTAAAAACGAGAGATAAACTGATTATTGATTCTATTGTTGATGATTAATCGATCGTATTCCTCTGTATTTATAGAGGAGGGGGCTAGACCCGTTATAAACAAATTGCCCGAGTTAATTCCACGAATCTAGCCAACAACTGTAGCAAGAAACTCGGAACCCTAACTGACTCTATGCGCGTGGACCATCCGCACCACCAGTGTGGACCATCCGGACCGCGGACCGTCCGCACGACAATTTTGGTGCCCAACCTATGCCCTCCTGCCTTTTGGCGGAGCTGAGCGAACCAAAAGCAACTAACACGATGTGATCACATCGGTTTCCTTAGGCATTTTGCCACATACTAGGATGATATTGTTTGACAAAACGTCCGTTTAACGCCTTGGGCAAGTCTTTGCCTTGTAATTTTTGCAACAAGTAGGCATTACCGGACATCACCTGTATGACTTTATAAGGGCCTTCCTAGCTTTGCGACCACTTTCAAAACTTTCGGTCTTTACTTCTTAGAGGCAAGACGGTCTTCCATACTAGGTCCCCTACTTGAAATGATTTAGCCTTGACCTTCTTGTTGTAAGCTTTGGTGACCATGATTTGTTCTATTCTATTTCTCCTAAGGTTGTCGCTCTCTTGTCGGTTACTTCATCAATATTGCCCATCATTGAATTATAATAATCACCAACAGTTAGATCATTTTGCTTGGCGAACCTGACAGCATTTAAACTTATTTCCACAGGCAACACTGCTTCCTGCCCATAGACAAGCTCAAAAGGAGATACTTTAGTAGCACTGTGCTTAGATATTCTGTGAGCCCACAAAGCTTCGGACAAAATCCTATGCAATGCTTAGGATGATCAGATATCTTCTTTTTTATCAGGCTAATCAATATCCTATTACTAGACTCGGCCTGTCCATTGGCCTGAGCATAATACAGAGATGAATTGAGTAACTTAATTTTATATAATTCAGCAAACTCACGTACCTCTTTGACATAAAAAATCCCCTTGGTATGTAGTCAGAGTCTAGGGAATGTCGAATCTATGAATAATATGCTCAATTATTAACTCAATTACCTCCATGTGTGTCATGTTCTTTAGAGCAACGACTTCAGTCCATTTAGTAAAGTAGTCAGTGGCAACTAACAAAAACCGATGCCCTTTTGATGATGAAGGATGAATCTCTCCTATAAAGTCCAATCCCCATCCTCTGAAAGGCCAAGGTTTAATGATAGGATGTAATTCAGCTGCGGGGACCAACTGCAGGTCACCGAATTTCTGACATACTTGGCACCCTTTGTGTAATTGAAACAATCAGCTATCATGTTGGGCCAATAGAACCCAGATCTTCACAATAACCACTTCATCTTCGGAGCTGATTGATGGGTACCACAAATTCCTTCATGTACTTCGGCCATGGCTAATAGAGCATCACTTGGGCCCAAGCACTTAAGCAAGATGTCATCGACCATTCGGCAGTATAGTTCATCGCTCATTAAAACATACTTGAAAGACGTACGCCGAAAGTTCCTATCTGTCCTAACACTGGGATTTCGTAGATAATTAATTATGGGTGTCCTCCAATCGCTTGCATCGGCTTCATTACCAGCCAAATCAACCAGGAGAACTTTCCTGGCAACCCTGGACGGTCCGGAACCCGCACCTAGACGGTCCGTGACCTGGAGAATTGGCCCAGTATCGGTTATCAAATTTTCGGTGTTGTGAAATTTCCCTCGCTTTATCCGATAACCTGATGCATCTTATGCCAAATTGTTAGCTCTATGAATCTCAACTCTAGAGATGTGCCGAATGCTAAATTTGTCAAAAGAATGAATTATGCCCCAACATTTTTCAAGGTAACTATTTAGAGTACCATCAAAACATTGATACTCTTCTAATACCTATTGGACAACCAACTGAGAATCACCAAATGCCTTCACATGTTTTACTCCCATACTATTTAAAAGTTTCAAGCCGAACAAAAGGGCCTCATATTCGGCTTGATTGTTAGTGCAATAAGTTTTTAATCGGCTAGAGAAGTCGAAGGAGACATTACTTGGTGAAACAAGCACGATGTCAATTCCTTGTCCTTCATTGCAAACCGATCCATCAAAATATAAAGTCTAGGGAGTAACAGTGAGGTATGATATGTCTAGTTTATGAGTATCATCAATCCGATGATCTACAATAAAATCTGCTATGACTTGGCCTTTCATAGATTTCAATGCTTCATAGGCCAAGTCATATTCTATGAGTGCATAAGCCCATTTACCAATTATACCACTCATAATCGGGTTTTGCAACATGTACTTGATCACATCAGTTTGACTGGCAACGGTGCAAGGACTAGACAGTAAATAACATCTACACTTGGTGCATGCATAAAATAGGCATAAGCATAACTTCTCGATAAAAGTGTACCTCGTTTCAGCATCCACCAGCCTCCGACTTAGGTAGGTTACCACATGCTCCTTTCCTCCAGTTTCTTACGTCAGAACAGCTCCAATAATCTTATCTTCAGCTGCAATGTATAATCTGAACGGTACTCCTACCTGTGGCGCTTTTAACACAGGAGCCGAAGACAAATACTTTCTGATGAGATCAAACACTTCCTGCTGTTCTACCCCCAAGTGAATTGGGCATCATTTTTAAGCCGAAGGATAGGAGTGAAGGCATCAATTTTCCCGGCTAGGTTAGAAATAAACCTCCGTAAATAATTTAACTTGTCGAGGAACTTCTGCACTTCAATCTTACAGGTTGGAGGTCCCACATTCAGAATGGATTTAATTCGGTCAGGGTCTATCTCTATACCATGTTCATGAATGATAAATCCTAAGAACTTACCAGCCGACACCCCAAAAGTGCATTTATGTGGGTTCATTTTCAGACCATACCGATGCATTTTATCAAAGGCTTTGCGCAAATCAACTATATGAGAACTAAACTCAGCCAATTCGACTACAATATCATCAATGTAAACTTCCACAGTGTTTCCCAACAACTCGTGAAAGATAAAATTCATAGCCCTCTGATAAGTAGCACCAGCATTTTTTAGACCAAATGTCATGACGACCCACTCAAATAAACCAATGAAGCCTGGATATATAAAGGCCGTTTTAGACGCATCTTCTTCGGTCATGAAAATCTGATTATATCCAGCATTACCATCAAGAAGGCTAATAATTCTATTTCCTGACGCATTATTGATCAATGTGTCGGCTATGGGCATGGGATATTCATCTTTAGAGGTCACTCTATTTAAATTGTGAAAATCAATGCATACTCTGAGATTACCTGATTCTTTCTTTTCCACTGACACAATATTGGAGACCCATTCTGCATATTTGCAAGGTCTAATAAAATTAGCTTATAGTAGCCGGTGAATTTCGTCCTTTATTCGTGGAAGATGGTCTGGACGAAATGCTCTAGCTTTCTACTTGAAAGGTCTGAAAACATACTTAATAGGCAGCCGATGCTCTACTATCTTACGGCTTAATCCTGGCATCTCAGTGTAGTTCCAAGCAAAGCAATCAGAATATTCCTTCAGTAGACCGATCATTTCATCTCTAGGATCGGTCTCCAAGGTCTTGTTCACAAAAGTCAGCCTTGAAGTTTTACCATCCCCTATATCAATCTCCTCCAAAGGATCGGCCGATGTAAATCCCTGTCCTAATTTGTCGAGATCTTTGAATTCCTCTATTATGTCTCCCACATATCTCTGTGTGACAACGGACCGCCCAGTCTCAAGAGTCAGATTGTCCATGACACTGGTTCTATGTTGTGGTGATTGCTCGGCCTTAAAAGTCGAACCGTTCTATGACAGACCGAACTGTCTGGTCTCAGAGGTCAGACCGTCCGTGACCAAGGACTCATTCATTCTGTGTGTACTCATCATTTAAACTTTATTTAGGATTCAGCCGATTCTCCATCGGCTCTAGCATTATAGGAATGAACCCTTTTATCTATACTTATCAATTGATAATCAAAAAAATCTACTCCTATGAGACACGTAGCAGTCTCATAGGTCTAAAGTACAGGGGCAACGGCCACATCATACAGGCCGATGCATCATCATGTACTTGTTCTACATCGTCGCCTACCCATTGTAGTAACATTTGATATAGCGTAGAAGGTATACATTGATTAGCATGGATCCAATCTCTGCCTAAGATTAGACTGTAATTTCCTTCTACATCAGCAATGAAGAATGCAGCGGCAAGGGTCTTAGTCCCGATGGTTAATTCAACAGATGTGACTCCCTTGGCTTTGATCGAACTATCAGTTCCAACGCCGCTGAGGGTCATGTTAGTCTTGACAAGTTCGTCATCATGTTTACCTAATTTCCTATATAATGAATAAGGCATTAGAGTTATGCCCCTCGTCTACCAACATTTTAGCAATCGGTATCCCATCAATGCGACCGCGTACGAAGAGCGGCTTTAAATGATTTACCGATTCCTTTGGTTTAGTGAAGGCGGTCTCTTTAGGACCAAAGTCGAACTGGGCAACGACAGGTTCATCGTCGCCGACAATAGTACAATCGGCAGAAAATGTAATAACATTTACGTCCATACCTGGGTGCTCAGGAGAAGCTTTGTAGTCGACCAGATCTTCTCCCAGTAGGTCATCCTCCTCCATGGGCGTCGGCACGTCATTGGAGGTGTCCTGGTGTGGTGCGGACGGTCCGGACTCGAGAGTCGGACGGTCCGTGTCCTCCGTGGATGGTCCGGCCTTTATAGCCGGACTGCCTGTCGTACCTGCAGAGAGCTACACAATTGTTGTTTTATTTTCCGTTTTTGTGGCTATTTGCTTTTCCTCAATGGCCTTTGGTCTCCATCTCTTTTGTGGTGGTGAGTACTGTGGATGTATGTCATTGAATATCTTTTCTGTGTCCTTTTCTAGGTTCTCCTTCGCTCTTAGGCGCTGTAATTTTCGCTTTTGGGACCGTGTCAATCTCGATGGGCACCATCGAGGTATGGAGTATTTTGGATCGGCTATTTTGATGGCAGTCATATCTTCTTTTTTGTTTGTATTGGTGAATTCACCAAAAATCATCGGCCCTTTAATATTCTCCTGTACGACGACATATGTTGTACCTATTTTGATGATGTCCTTTTTTGTCGTTCTCTCGGTTGCTGTAGGTACATGCCCTCTGCCGTATTAGTTGGCCTTTGTGGCCGAGTAGTCCGGCAATCTTGCTGGGCTTGTGCCTAGTGATCGGATTCAGTGATGCTCAATCGGTCTTGTACTGGAGGTGCCAACCTATTGAATATAGATGCTTGGGGTGCCCCCCAAGCAGGGTACTGTGGCATCCCAAATGGATATGGTGGCATACCCCACATTTGATTTGGGGCGTATGGTGGTGGTACGTATGTATATTGATATGGCATAGGTAGATATGGGGGTGGAGGTGTCCATGCAGGTATGTTAGGCCTCAACTGGACAGTATGACCTTCCGTCTTTTCCGATTGGTGAGGTGGTCCAATCGGTCTTACCTGTTGTTGCTCCTGAATGGGTGTGCGAGGTCGCTTTGCTGGCCGGTCCCTTGGGCCGGCCTTCTTTTTTACATATTTGGATAATAATTGATCAAAGGTCGGGCCAGATTTGACCAGCTGATCAGCCGCTTTAAATGTATTAGTTTTCCACGTACATATCTCTGGTCGTTGTGGTTTGAAGGTACATGGTCGTCGTGGTTCCTGGGTGTAGGAAACGAGTGACGCCTAAGAGGGGGGTGAATTAGGACTTCTAAAACTTTCACTAAACTAGGCCACAAATAAATCCCTAGAGCAAAACCTATGCAAATAATCAAACTAGAATGTGCAAACTAGGTTTTGTCTAAGTGTTGCTATCTCTACCGCAATGGCTAAGTTTCAATCTACACTATATAAGTATGAATACAAGATTGAAGCTTAAATGCTTAATATAAATGTGGAAGCTTAAAGAGCAAGGTAGAGAATGCAAACTCTTGTGGATGACAACGGTATTTTTACCGAGGTATCCGGAACCACGCAAGGTCCCGACTAATCCTCGTTGGTGCCCCTACGCAAAGGGAAGCCCACACGAGGGCTAAGCACCTCGGTCGAGTAACTCCGTAGAGAGCCGTGGGCCTTCTCCACGCGCAAGTGGTGCTCTGCTTCCAGCTCCTCTCGGACGCTCCCCGCTGTTTCCACTATCGAGCTTCCAGCCGAGAATGTCGCGGGCCTCGTTCCCTCCAGTACACGATGGCGGCCGTAACACAAACGCGGTTGTCACGGTCTCGCAAGACTCTCGCGCCACTCGATACAATTACAACGGCTCGCGCAAGAGCCGAGGGGTTGTGTGGTTTTACAAAACTCACACAACTAACTAGGGTTCACCTAGAGCAAGCACTAAAGTGGTCTAACTAACCTAAGCACTTCGCAAAGCACCTACGCTAATCACCGAGTGATTCTATTAAGCACTTGGGTGTAAGAGCACTTGGGAATGTCTACTATATGCCTTAGTATGATTCTTGGGCTCCCACACATAGAAATGGCCGGTTGGGGGTGTATTTATAGCCCCCAACACAAATATAGCCGTTGGAGGAAAGCTGCTGCTTTCTGTGGTGCACCGGACAGTCCAGTGGGGTCACCGGATAGTCAGGTGCCCCTGTCCGGTGCGCATAGCCGTTAGTCTGTCAGAGCAGGTGACCGTTGGCACACAAGCTTTCCACACCGGACAGTCTGGTGGTCTTCCCTCTGGGTGCCACCTAGAACTAGCCGTTAGGGCTACTGTTCCTGGTGCACCGGATAGTCCGGTGTGCCACCGGACAGTTCGGTGCTCCTCGCACAGATAGTCCACAGGCAACACACATCTTTATTTTTTGGACTTTTCTTTGATCTTATTAATGTCTTCTTTTGAGGTGTTTCTTTCCTCAATTCCTAAGTCCAAGTAACTCTAGCATCCTGTGAACTACAAACACAAACACTAGCAAACACATTAGTTCATGGATTGTGTTAATCATCAAACACCAAAACTCATTAAGCTAAATGGCCTGGGGTCCATTTTCCTTACAATCTTCCCCTTTTTGGTGATTGATGACAACACAACCAAAGCAAGCAAATAATACAAACATTTGAATGAAAATATGCAATCTACTTGCTAGGATGCATGTTTGTCCCCACAATGTGATATTATGGACTTAAGCCTCCCCCTAACTTCATAATTCACTTACTTCCTATTTTGGACCAAAAGAACCAAAACCACTTTAAGAGCCACTTGAAGAAATAAAATTTTAAATTGGTGGTGTTTGGTGTTTGATACAGTTTTCATTTTCATTACTTTGGTCCCTAAACTTCTCCCCCTTTGGCATCAACCACCAAAAAGGAAGACATTAAAAGCAGGTAGGAAGTAAATAAGACTTGCCCTCATAAAGGATTTGTCAATTGATACCAATTGTAGGATACCAATTGAAACCACTTGTAGGTTACCATCAATTGATTACTCCCCCTAAATGAGTGTTCTCTTTAGAAAGGAATTTCTCCCCTTTTTAGAGACGAAGAAATACTCTCCCTGACAGAGATCTTCTACTTAGGAAAAAGCATGTGAAAATTAGAGGTGCAAGACATGATTTGATTAGACTAACTTCCCTTATGCATAGGTAAAAAAATGATTTAACCACTTATGCATGTATAGCAACATGGAAGTATAAAAATATAGTCTAATCAATTATTGGAGAAGACATGTAAATGATACTAAGTGTAGTCTCAAAGATACCGATTGAAAGTCAATTGCAGACCAATTGAAGACCAATGGCAGGCTCGTGAGACATGAGAGTTCTTGGAGATTTTGTAGTGAAAGATTGTTGTCTTTCTCCGGGGACTTCATTTTCCTTACAATGAGACTACTACATAAAATAGACTTGAAAAGGATATTAGTCTCAAAGTCTTAGATTATAGAGTAACCTCCACCTGAAAGTGTGCATACAAGTTTTGAATACTTGTAGGAGACATGCACTTTAATTTGATATCAAGAGGGGCAAATTATCTATAATCTGAGCTTTGGCACATATAAGTTAAATGATACCAATTGTATGATCTAAGTTTCTGAAGCAAAGTATTATTTACTTAGGAATGTTATATAAGCTATGTGTCGTGCTTAATTAAGCATTTTTAAACCATGTAGGTTTGCTTAAGTGTATGAATTGAAAGCAAGCAATCCTACCATGTGATTTACCTAGTATGCATGCATTTAAATAAAAGCAAATACCAATAGTAATACTAGGCATGAAAGGTAATCTAGATATAAGATAAATAGATACGCATATCTAAAAACAAGAAATACAGCAAATCTAGTTACCTTAGTCATGGGTGGGAAATTTGGGTCTAAAATATTTACTAACCCACTTGGCAATAAACTTGATCCAATATGATGTATCCCATGATATACATCCCTAATTTGCCAAGTCTCCAAATTTCCTGTAGTCCTTCGGACTACTCACTTCCCTTTCGGAATCTAAACTTTCTTGGTGCTTTTCATGGTTGAAATTATTTCCTTTGGCACCCAGATGCATTTGGCCCCCTTTCCTTTGTTGGCTTGCTTGTTGGCCTTGATTGCTATCACCTTTCCATTCTTTTTCTTCTTGATCAAATATGGTGTAGCAGCCTTTTTGTCCACCTTTTTGATGTAGGTGTTGGAGATTTTGCTTGATGGCTTTTGCTTAAGCTTTTGCTTTTGCTTATCCCCGGACATCGCCTTGCATTGGAAAGACTTGTGGCCTTCCTTGTGGCATAACCTACAAATCATGGTTTCGCCCTCCATAGGCTTGTTCACTCCCGCAGTGGTGTTATCCTGTGGAGGTTGGATTTGTCTGGCTTTGCCTTTCTTGTCATACAAGGCTTTTCCAAGGCGAGCCACTTCTTGCTTTAATTGCTCATTTTCCTTTGCAACCTCATCCGAACATGTTTCTACAACAATATTCTCAACAAGAACTTGGTTGTAGGGGTTAGAATCATCAATTAAATCAAGACAGGAAGTAGAAGCATCTTTCTTAATAATTTCAGGAATTTCAACTAAAGATGCCCCTCGGGTGCTACCAATGATTTCTAGCTTAGTAGTTAGCTCATTCTTGTGTATGCTAAGAATTTCCATTTTCCCTAGAAAATTTTCAATAGCCTCTTGAGAGCTAGCTAACTTAGCCTTAAGTTTTTCATTCTTTTTAATAAGGCTATCATCGGTAGCTGTGGATGTAGCACTAGACTCTAGTTGCTCAATTTTAGTTGATAGCTCACAATTCAAATTTGCAAAAGCTTCAAATTTTTCTAGCAAACCTTTATAGTCATTTTGAGAGCTAATCAACTTATTTTTCAAAATTTTAAGTTGAGCCTTTTGCTTAGTGCAAACATCTTGAAAAAAATTTACGGCTTCCGCAAGCTCATCTATGGAGGGCTTTCCCTCACCTTCATCATCACTACTACTTTCATCACTAGAGGACGGAATACTCATTTTACCTCTTGCCATAAGGCACTTGTGTGATGACCGTGATGAGCGTGATGAGGATCGGTGGCTGTGCGTCCTTGGAGGTTCATCTTCGCTTGAAGAATCATCCCAAGTTTGACACTTGTTAGTGCCTTGCCTTTGCTCCTCCCCTTTTTGGGTTTGGCCATAGTTGGACAGTTGTCCCTGAAGTGGCCCTTCTCCCCACATGCAAAGCATCCTCTCTTTCTTTGCTTTTTCCTGTCAATGTTAAAGAGAAGATCTTCTACCTACAGGGGCACACCCATTAGGTTAATCTTGCAGATCATCCCCATTACCTTTCTGATGCGTCGGATTGTTTCTTCGTCCTTGGAGGATGATGTTGATGGTTGATTATCTTCTTCATTATCACTTTCTTCTTTTTCCTCTTCTTCACTTGAGGAACTTGGAGTGTGAGCCTTCTTTTTACCCTTCCTTTCTTCACATGCAAAAGCATATGGCCTTGAGGAAGTTGGCTCCTCTCCTCGACACATTTTTCGCGACATCTCGAAGGCCATGATTTTTTTCCAATCACGATGGTCGGGGTCATTGTACCCAAGTCCTCCATGTTGTGAAGAATAGTGATGATGCTCCCATATCTTTGTTGTGGTAGTAGGAAGATAATCTTCCTCACAATGTCCGCATCACCTAGCTTATTTATGCCAATAGAATTGAGCTCATTGATGATTAGATTCAAACGAGAATACATGTCTCTAACAAGCTCATTATCCTTCATAGCAAAAGAATTATACTCATTTAAGACTAGGCAATGTTTTTGCTCACGGATATTTGATGTGCCGTCATGGAGCTCATGCAATTTTAGCCAAATCTCATTAGCAGTTTTCAAAGTAAAAACTTGATTGAAAATATCCATGCTAAGAGATTCATACAAGCAATTTTTGGCTCTAGCATTTAAATGAATTTCTTTTTCCTCACTCGTGGTGGGTTCTCGGGATTCTTGGGAGGTTTTATCCCAAAACGAGTGACTCTCCAAACACCTAGATCAATGGTCTCTAGGTAACAAGCCATTCTAGCACTATAATATGGGAAGTTAGTGCCATTGAAGTGTGGTGGCCTATGGGTATCCATCCCTTTCTCTAAAAAGCGTCGGCTCTTTTAGCAGTGAAGCTAAAACGTTTCGAATGAGCCAAATCAGGCTCTGATACCACTTGTAGGAAACGGGTGACGCCTAAGAGGGGATGAATTATGACTTCTAAAACTTTCACTAAACTAGGCCACAAATGAATCCCTAGAGCAAAACCTATGCAAATAATCAAACTAGAATGTGCAAACTAGGTTTTGTCTAAGTGTTGTTATCTCTACCGCAATGGCTAAGTTTCAATCTACACTATATAAGTATGGATACAAGATTGAAGCTTAAATGCTTAATATAAATGTGGAAGCTTAAAGAGCAAGGTAGAGAATGCAAACTCTCGTGGATAACACCAGTATTTTTACCGAGGTATCCGGAACCGCACAAAGTCCTGACTAATCCTCGTTGGTGCCCCTATGCAAAGGGAAGCCCACACGAGGACTGAAAGGGAATTAGGCTTACACCTATTTCCTAAATTGATTTTGGTGGTTGAATTGCCCAACACAAATATTTGGACTAACTAGTTTGCCCAAGTTTATAAGTTCTACAGGTACCAAAGGTTCACAATAAGCCAATAAAAAGACCAAGAAAAAGGGTTCAAACAAAGGAGCAAAGGGACAACCGAAGGCACCCTGGTCGGGCGCACCGGACTGTCCGGTGTGCCACCAGACAGTGTCCGGTGCACCAAGGGACTCCAAGCTAAACTTCGCACCTTCGGGAAAACTTAGAGCCACCGCGCTATAATTCACCGGACTGTCCGGTGTACACCGGACAATGTCCGGTGCTCCAAGGAGAAGCGACTCTGAACTCGCCAGCTTCGGGAATTTGCTCCGCTATTATTCACTGGACATGTCCGGTGTACACCGGACTATCCGGTGTAACAGCGGAGCAACGGCTACTTCGGCGCCAACGGTCACCTGCAGCGGCATTAAGGGCCTGTTTGGTTTGTGGCTAAATGTGCCCCAATTTGCCTAAGGTTAATCGTTCGAATTGAATAACTAACCTTAAGCAGAAAAGTTAGGCAAAGTGTGGCAACTGAGGTAGTGAACCAAACATGCCTTAAATGCGCGCCAGAGCGCGCAGAAGTCAGGCACGCGCGAAGTGGCACACCGGACACTCTACAGTACATGTCTGGTGCGCCACCGGACATCCAGGCGGGCCCAGCAGTCAGAGCTCCAACGGTCGGAACCCAATGGCCTGGTGACGTGGCTGGTGCACCAGACACTGTCCGGTGTGCACCGGACTGTCCGGTGCACCATGCGACAGACAGCCTCCACCAAACGACTAGTTTGGTGGTTGGGGCTATAAATACCCCCAACCACCCCTCATTCAAGTCATCCAAGTTTTCCACCTTCCAACCACTTACAAGAGCTAGGCATTCAATTCTAGACACACTCAAGTGATCAAATCCTCTCCAATTCCACACAAAGCTTTAGTGACTAGTGAGAGAGATTTGCCGTGTTCTTTTGAGCTCTTGCGCTTGGATTGCTTCTTTTCTTTCTCATTTGTTCTTGTGATCAAAACTCAATTGTAACCGAGGCAAGAGACACCAATTGTGTGGTGGTCCTTGCGGGGAAGTTTTGTTCCCAGTTGATTTGAGAAGAGAAGCTCACTCGGTCCGAGGGACCGTTTGAGAGAGGGAAAGGGTTGAAAAAGACCCGGCCTTTGTGGCCTCCTCAACGGGGAGTAGGTTTGCAAGAACCGAACCTCGGTAAAACAAATCCATGTGTCACACTCTTCATTCGCTTACGATTTGTTTTGCGCCCTCTCTCTCGGACTCATTATTATTTCTAACACTAACCCGGCTTGTAGTTGTGATTAACTTTGTAAATTTCAGTTTTGCCCTATTCACCCCCCTCTAGGCGACTTTCAATTGGTATCAGACCCCGATGCTTCATTAGAGCCTAACCACTCGAAGTGATGTCGGGAGATCACGCCAAGAAGGAGATGGAGACCGGCGACAAGCCCACTACAAGCCACGGGGAGACTTCATCGGAAGAGTCCCGCAACAAGAGGAAGGAGAAGAAAGACTCCTCCAACAAAGGGAAGGGGAAGGAGAAGAAATCCTCTTCCCACAAGTCGCATCAGAGAGGCGACAAGCACAAGAGGATGAGGAAAGTGGTCTACTATGAGACCGATTCTTCATCACCATCGACCTCCGGCTCCGACGCGCCGTCCGTAACTTCTAAGCGCCAAGAGCGCAAGAAGTATAGTAAGATCCCCCTACGCTACCCCCACATTTCAAAGCGTACTCCTTTACTCTCTGTTCCATTAGGCAAACCACCGGTTTTTGACGGTGAAGATTATAATATGTGGAGTGACAAAATGAGGCATCATCTAACCTCACTCCACACAAGCATATGGAATGTTGTTGAGTTTGGTGTACAGGTACCATCCGTAGGGGATGAAGACTATGACTCGGACGAGGTGGCCCAAATTCACCACTTTAACTCCCAAGCCACCACTATACTCCTCGCCTCTCTAAGTCGAGAGGAGTATAATAAGGTGCAAGGGTTAAAAAGTGCGAAGGAAATTTGGGACGTACTGAAGACCGCGCACGAAGGAGACGAGGTGACAAAGATCACCAAGCGGTAGACGATCGAGGGGGAGCTCGGTCGCTTCATGCTTCACCAAGGGGAGGATCCACAAGCCATGTACAACCGCTTAAAGACCTTGGTGAATCAAGTGCGCAACCTCAGGAGCGAAAAATGGGATGACCATGAGATGGTCAAGGTTATTCTTAGATCCCTCGTATTTCTTAACCCTACACAAGTTCAATTAATTCGAGGTGATCCTAGATATAAGCTAATGTCTCCCGAGGAAGTTATAGGAAAATTTGTGAGCTTTGAGCTAATGATTAAAGGCTCAAAGAAAATCATCGAGCAAGGCACCTCCTCCACGCCCGAAGCACAACCGGTCGCATTCAAGGCGACGGAAGAAAAGAAGGAGGAATGTACTCCAAGTCGAACACCCATCAATGCCTCCAAGCTCGACAATGAGGAGATGGCGCTTATCATCAAAAGCTTTCGCCAAATCCTCAAGCAAAGGAGGGGGAAACACTACAAGCCTCGCTCCAAGAAAGTATGCTACAAATGTGGTAAGCCCGGTCATTTCATTGCTAAATGTCCATTATCTAGTGATAGTGACAGGGGCGACGACAAGAAGAGGAGAAGAAAGGAGAAGAAGAGACACTACAAGAAGAGGGGCGGCGATGCCCATGTGTGCCGCGAGTGGGACTCCGAGGAGAGCTCCTCCGACTCCTCCTCCGACGAGGACGCCGCCAACATTGCCGTCACCAAGGGACTTCTCTTCCCCAACGTCGGCCACAAGTGCCTCATGGCCAAGGACGGCAAAAAGAAGAAGGTAAAATCAAGATCCTCCACTAAATATGAAACCTCTAGTGATGAGGATGATGCTAGCAATGAGGAGGATAACTTGCGCATTCTTTTTGCCAACCTAAACATGCAACAAAAAGAAAAGTTAAATGAATTGATTAGTGCTATTCATGAGAAGGATGATCTCTTGGACTCTCAAGAGGACTTCCTTATTAAAGAAAATAAGAAGCATGTTAAGGTGAAAAATGCTTACGCTCTAGAAGTAGAAAAATGTGAAAAACTATCTAGTGAGCTAAGCACATGCCATGAGATTATTAACAACCTTAGAAATGAGAATGCTAATTTGTTAGCTAAGGTTGATTCTAATGTTTCAATTCCCAATCTTAGAGATGATAATGTTGATTTACATGCTAAGACTAAAGAATTGAATGATTCTCTTGCTAGCCTTAGGATTGAAAATGAAAAATTGCTTGCTAAGGCTAAAGATTTTGATGTTTGCAATGTTACTATTTCTAACCCTAGAAGTGAAAATGATGTATTACATGCTAAGGTTGTAGAATTAAAATCTTGCAAACCCTATACATCTACCGTTGAGCATGTGTCTATTTGTACTAGATGTAGAGATGTTGATATTGATGCTATTCATGATCATATGACTTTAATTAAACAACAAAATGATCATATAGCTAAATTAGATGCTAAAATTGCTGAGCATAACTTAGAGAATGAAAAGTTTAAATTTGCTAGAAGTATGCTCTTAATGGGAGATGCCCTGGCATCAAGGATGGCATTGGTTTCCAAAGGGGAGACAATGTCAAACTTAATGCCCCTCCTAAGAAATTGTCTAACTTTGTTAAGGGCATGGCTCCCATGCCTCAGGATAACGAGGGCTACATTTTGTACCCTGTCGGCTATCCTGAGGGCAAAATTAGGAGAATTCATTCTAGGAAGTCTCACTCTGGCCCTAATCATGCTTTTATGTATAAGGGTGAGACATCTAGCTCTAGGCAACCAACCCGTGCTAAGTTGCCTAAGAAGAAAACTCCTGGTGCATCAAATGATCATGACATTTCATTTAAAACTTTTGATGCATCCTATGTTTTAACTAACAAATCTGGCAAGGTAGTTGCCAAGTTTGTTGGGGACAAACACAAGGGGTCAAAGACTTGTGTTTGGGTACCCAAAGTTCTTGTGTCTAATGCCAAAGGACCCAAAACCGTTTGGGTACCTAAAGTCAAGAACTAAAATTGTTTTGTAGGTTTATGCATCCGGGGGCTCAAGTTGGATCATCGATAGCGGGTGCACAAACCACATGACAGGGGAGAAGAAGATGTTCTCCTCCTACGAGAAAAACCAAGATCCCCAACGAGCTATCACATTCGGGGATGAAAATCAAGGTTTGGTCAAAGGTTTGGGTAAAATAGCTATATCTCCTGACCATTCCATTTCCAATGTTTTTCTTGTTGATTCATTAGATTACAATTTGCTTTCCGTATCCCAATTATGTCAAATGGGCTACAACTGTCTATTTACTGATATAGGTGTCACTGTCTTTAAAAGAAGTGATGATTCAATAGCTTTTAAGGGAGTGTTAGAGGGTCAGCTATACTTAGTAGATTTTGATAGAGCTGAACTCGACACTTGCTTAATGGCTAAGACTAACATGGGTTGGCTCTGGCACCGCCGACTAGCCCATGTTGGAATGAAGAATCTTCATAAGCTTCTAAAGGGAGAGCACATTTTAGGATTAACAAATGTTCATTTTGAGAAAGACAGGATTTGTAGCGCATGCCAAGCCGGGAAGCAAGTTGGTGTTCATCATCCACACAAGAACATCATGACGACTGACAGGCCACTGGAGCTTCTACACATGGACCTATTCGGCCCGATCGCTTACATAAGCATCGGCGGGAGTAAGTACTGTCTAGTTATTGTGGATGATTATTCTCGCTTCACTTGGGTATTCTTTTTGCAGGAAAAATCTCAAACCCAAGAGACCTTAAAGGGATTCTTGAGACAGGCTCAAAATGAGTTCGGCTTAAGGATCAAGAAAATTAGAAGCGACAACGGGACGGAGTTCAAGAATTCACAAATTGAAGGCTTCCTTGAGGAGGAGGGCATCAAGCATGAGTTCTCTTCTCCCTATACCCCACAACAAAATGGTGTAGTGGAGAGGAAGAATCGAACTCTATTGGACATGGCAAGAACCATGCTTGATGAGTACAAGACGCCGGATCGGTTTTGGGCCGAAGCAGTCAACACCGCCTGCTAAGCCATCAACCGGTTATATCTACACCAAATCCTCAAGAAGACATCCTATGAACTCCTAACCGGTAAAAAGCCCAATATTTCATATTTTAGAGTTTTTGGTAGCAAATGCTTTATTCTTGTTAAAAGAGGTAGAAAATCTAAATTTGCTCCTAAAACTGTAGAAGGCTTTTTACTAGGATATGACTCAAACATAAGGGCATATAGAGTCTTTAACAAGTCCTCGGGACTTGTTGAAGTTTCTTGTGACGTTGTGTTTGATGAGATTAACGGCTCTCAAGTAGAGCAAGTTGATCTTGATGAGATAGGTGAGGAAGAGGCTCCATGCATCGCGCTAAGGAACATGTCCATTGGGGATGTGTGTCCTAAGGAATCCGAAGAGCCTCCAAATGAACAAGATCAACCATCCTCCTCCACGCAAGCATCTCCACCAACTCAAATTGAGGATGAGGCTCAAGTTGATGAAGGAGAAAATCAAAATGATGAGCCACCTCAAGATGACGGCAATGATCAAGGGAGAGATGCAAATGATCAAGACAAGGAGGATGAAGAACCAAGGCCGCCACACCCAAGAGTCCACCAAGCAATTCAACGAGATCACCCCGTCGACACCATCCTCGACGACATTCATAAGGGGGTAACCACTAGATCTCGTGTTGCACATTTCTGTGAGCATTACTCTTTTGTTTCCTCTATTGAGCCACACAGGGTAGAGGAAGCACTCCAAGATTCGGATTGGGTGATGGCAATGCAAGAGGAGCTCAACAATTTCACTAGGAACGAGGTATGGCATTTAGTCCACGTCCTAACCAAAATGTTGTAGGAACCAAATGGGTCTTCCGCAACAAACAAGATGAGCATGGTGTGGTGACAAGGAACAAAGCCCGACTTGTGGCCAAGGGATACTCCCAAGTCGAAGGTTTGGATTTCGGTGAAACCTATGCACCCGTAGCTAGGCTTGAGTCAATACGCATATTATTAGCCTATGCTACTTACCATGGCTTCAAGCTTTATCAAATGGACGTGAAAAGTGCCTTCCTCAATGGACCAATCAAGGAAGAGGTCTATGTTGAGCAACCTCCCGGCTTTGAAGACAGTGAGTACCCTAATCATGTCTATAGGCTCTCTAAGGCGCTTTATGGGCTCAAGCAAGCCCCAAGAGCATGGTATGAATGCCTTAGAGATTTCCTTATTGCTAATGGCTTCAAAGTCGGCAAGGCCGATCCTACTTTATTTACTAAGACTCTTGACAATGATTTGTTTGTATGCCAAATTTATGTTGATGATATTATATTTGGGTCTACTAACGAATCTACATGTGAAGAATTTAGTAGGATCAAGACACAGAAATTCGAGATGTTGATGATGGGGGAGTTGAAGTATTTTCTAGGATTTCAAGTAAAGCAACTCCAAGAGGGCACCTTCATCAGCCAAACGAAGTACACTCAAGACATTCTAAACAAGTTTGGAATGAAGGATGCCAAGCCCATCAAGACTGCCATGGGAACAAATGGGCATCTCGACCTCGACACGGAAGGTAAGTCCGTGGATCAAAAGGTATACCGGTCGATGATAGGTTCTTTACTCTATTTATGTGCATCTCGACCAGACATTATGCTTTCCGTATGAATGTGTGCAAGATTCCAAGCCGACCCTAAGGAATCTCACCTTACGGCCGTAAAACGAATCTTGAGATATTTGGCTTATACTCCTAAGTTTGGGCTTTGGTACCCTCGGGGATCCACATTTGATTTAATTGGTTATTTGGATGCTGATTGGGTGGGGTGTAAAATCAATAGAAAGAGCACATCGGGGACTTGCCAGTTCTTGGGAAGATCCTTGGTGTCTTGGGCTTCAAAGAAGCAAAATTCGGTCGCTCTTTCTACCGCCGAAGCCGAGTATATTGCCGCAGGCCATTGTTGCGCGCAATTACTTTGGATGAGGCAAACCCTGCGGGACTATGGTTACAAATTAACCAAAGTTCCTCTTCTATGTGATAATGAGAGTGCAATCCGCATGGTGGATAATCCCGTTGAGCATAGCCGCACTAAACACATAGCCATTCGGTATCATTTTCTTAGGGATCACCAACAAAAGGGGGATATCGAGATTGCATATATTAACACTAAAGATCAATTAGCCGATATCTTTACCAAGCCACTAGATGAACAAACTTTTACCCGACTTAGGCATGAGCTAAATATTCTTGATTCTAGGAATTTCTTTTGATGTCTTGCACACATAGCTCATGTATTATACCTTTGCTCATGTCTCTTTCATATGCTATGACTCATATGTTTTCAAGTGAATTTCAAACCAAGTCATAGGTGTATTGAAAGGGAATTGGAGTCTTCGGCGAACACAAAGGCTTCCACTCCACTCCATAACTCATCCTTCGTCGTCGCTCCAAGCATCTCTCCGTCTTTGGTATAATCTTCACTCATATGTTTTTATTTGCCAAAGGGGAGAAAATAGTTAGCCAAGGGCTTATATCTCACTCAAAGTATCTGTTTTTGGCGATTCATGCCAAAGGGGGAGAAAGTATGAGCCCAAAGCAAAAGGACTACACCACCACCCTAATTTTAAAATTAATGATTTTCAAGTGGTAAATTTCAAATTGGTATCTTATTGTGTTCAAAAGGGGGAGAAAGTAGTATTTTCAAAATTAATATCTTAAAACCCTCTTGAACACTAAGAGGAAAATTTATTGAGGGGGAGTTTTGTTTAGTCAAAGGAAAAGCATTTGAAACAAGGGGACAAAATTTCAAATCTTGAAAATGCTTCACAAAATCTTATTCATTTACCTTTGACTATTTGCAAAAAGACTTTGAAAAGGATTTACAAAAAGAATTTGCAAAAACAAAACATGTGGTGCAAGCGTGGTCCAAAATGTTAAAAATAAAGAAACAATCCATGCATATCTAGTAAGTAATATTTATTGGCTCAAATTCTAAGTAACCTTTGCACTTACATATTGCAAACTAGTTCAATTACGCACTTCTATATTTGCTTTGGTTTGTGTTGGCATCAATCACCAAAAAGGGGGAGATTGAAAGGGAATTAGGCTTACACCTATTTCCTAAATTGATTTTAGTGGTTGAATTGCCCAACACAAATATTTGGACTAACTAGTTTGTCCAAGTTTATAAGTTCTACAGGTACCAAAGGTTCACAATAAGCCAATAAAAAGACCAAGAAAAAGGGTTCAAACAAAGGAGCAAAGGGACAACCGAAGGCACCCTGGTCGGGCGCACCGGACTGTCCGGTGTGCCACCAGACAGTGTCCGGTGTGCCACCGGACAGTGTCCGGTGCACCAGGGGACTCCAAGCTAAACTTCGCACCTTCGGGAAAACTCAGAGCCACCGCGCTATAATTCACCGGACTGTCCGGTGTACATCGGACAATGTCAGGTGCTCCAAGGAGAAGCGACTCTGAACTCGCCAGCTTCGGGAATTCGCTCCGCTATTATTCACCGGACATGTCCAGTGTACACCGGACTGTCCGGTGTAACAGCGGAGCAACAGCTACTTCGGCGCCAACGGTCACCTGCAGCGGCATTAAATGCACACCAGAGCGCGCAGAAGTCAGGCACGCGCGAAGTGGCGCACCGGACACTCTACAGTACATGTCCGGTGCGCCACCGGACATCCAGGCGGGCCCAGCAGTCAGAGCTCCAACGGTCGGAACCCAATGGCCTGGTGACGTGGCTGGCGCACCGGACACTGTCCGGTATGCACCGGACTATCCGGTGCACCATGCGACAGACAGCCTCCACCAAACGGCTAGTTTGGTGGTTGGGGCTATAAATACCCCCAACCACCCCTCATTCAAGTCATCCAAGTTTTCCACCTTCCAACCACTTACAAGAGCTAGGCATTCAATTCTAGACACACTCAAGTGATCAAATCCTCTCCAATTCCACACAAAGCTTTAGTGACTAGTGAGAGAGATTTGTCGTGTTCTTTTGAGCTCTTGCGCTTGGATTGCTTCTTTTCTTTCTCATTTGTTCTTGTGATCAAAACTCAATTGTAACCAAGGCAAGAGACACCAATTGTGTGGTGGTCCTTGCGGGGAAGTTTTGTTCCCAGTTGATTTGAGAAGAGAAGCTCACTCGGTCCGAGGGACCGTTTGAGAGAGGGAAAGTGTTGAAAAAGACCCGGCCTTTGTGGCCTCCTCAACGGGGAGTAGGTTTGCAAGAACCGAACCTCGGTAAAACAAATCCATGTGTCACACTCTTCATTCGCTTACGATTTGTTTTGCGCCCTCTTTCTCGGACTCACTATTATTTCTAACACTAGCCCGGCTTGTAGTTGTGATTAACTTTGTAAATTTCAGTTTCGCCCTATTCACCCCCCCCCCCCCCTCTAGGCGACTTTCAAGGACCAAGCACCTCGGTCGAGTAACTCCATAGAGAGCCATGGGCCTTCTCCACGCGCAAGTGGTGCTCCGCTTCCGGCTCCTCTCGGACGCTCCCCGCCATCTCCACTATCGAGCTTCCGGCTGAAAACGCTGTGGGCCTCGTTCCCTCCGGTACATGGTGGCGGCCATGACACAAACGCGGTTGTCACAGTCTCGCAAGACTCTTGTCCCACTCGGTACAATTACAACGGCTCGCGCAAGAGCCGAGGGGTTGTGTGGTTTTACAAAACTTACTCAACTAACTAGGGTTCACCTAGAGCAAGCGCTAAAGCGGTCTAACTAACCTAAGCACTTCGTAAAGCACCTACGCTAATCACCGAGTGATTCTATTAAGCACTTGGGTGTAAGAGCACTTGTGAATGTCTACTATATGCCTTGGTATGTCTCTTGGGCTCCCACACATGGAAATGGCTGGTTGGGGTGTATTTATAGCCCCCAACACAAATATAGCCGTTGGGGGAAAGCTGCTGCTCTCTGTGGTGCACCGGACAGTCCGGTGGGGTCACTGGACAGTCTGGTGCCCCTGTTCGGTGTGCCTAGCCGTTGGTCTATCAGAGCAGGTGACCGCTGGTGCGTAGGCTTTTCACACTGGACAGTCCGGACTTCACACTGGACAGTTCGGTGGTCTTCCCTCCGGGTGCCACCTGGAACTAGCCGTTAGGGCTACTGTTCCTGGTGCACCGGACAGTCCAGTGCTCCTCGCACAGACAGTCTGTAGGCAACACACATCTTCATTTCTTGTACTTTTCTTTGATCTTCTTAATGTCTTTTTTTGAGGTATTGCTTTCCTCAATTCCTTAGTCCAAGTAACTCTAGCATCCTATGAACTACAAACATAAACACTAGCAAACACATTAGTTCATGGATTGTGTTAATCATCAAACACCAAAACTCATTAAGCTAAATGGCCTAGGGTCCATTTTCCTTACACTAGGCGTTGCTGGATCGTCCACTGGAATGATCCAGACTGTCTGGCGGTGTTTTGGACCGTCCGCGTCTGTGTATTGGACCGTCCATGATGCGCAGATCAGGTGCTAGTGCCTAGTTTCCTGCCTGCGTCTTTCTCCCAATGTTGGAGGTAGTGATGGTAATTTTTAGAGTCTCCCCCCATCAGGAGTCTTCTCGGTACTACTTTCCTGCAAGAAATTTTATTATTCTCATCGGCCTTTCGTGTGTCGCTGATGATGACTTCTTTGCCTTTGCCCTTATCAGCCATGCCGGGCCGAATCAGGACTTTTTTGCCCTCGAAGTCGATCACATTCATTGGGAAGGGCTCCGTATCCACCTGCATTTCCTAAAATTTCAATCGTCCCTCATTAATGGTCGATTGGATTTGTCGTCAAAACACATTACAATCATTAGTGGCATGAGAAAACGAGTTGTGCCACTTGCAGTATGCACGACGTTTTATTTCATCGGCGAATGGAACAATATGATTCATTTTAATGTTGCCATTTTTGAGTAATTCGTCAAATATTTTGTCACACTTACAAACATTAAATGTAAATTTAACCTCCTCTTGTCATTTCTTTGGAACCGGCTATAAGGAGGAACAAGCCGAAGATTTGGCCTGCTTTGGCCAAACCATTTCATCAGTGTATACTTCTGTTGATTCGTCGTCCAAGCTACTTTGGTCGCACTCTACTATATGGACATTGTGACAAATAGTTTTGGTAGTTTATTTGCTTCGGCTTTCATAGGCCAAAGCTCTCTGTTGTAATTATGCTAGCATGAAAACTGGATGCCTTCTAATCTTTCTTTTAAATAATATCGCAGTCCATTAAAGGCTAATCTCGCTAGCTGTTTTTTTGCCAAATGAATGTGAAAGCATCAGTTTCTTGTATCTCGGAACCTCCGGATGTACTCATTAACCGATTCATCTTTTCCTTGTCGCGGGGCCACTAGGTCTACCAAATCTAACTCATAGTCACCGAAAAAGAAGTGATCATGGAATTTTTATTCTAGATCTCCCAATGACAAAATAGAATTAGGAGGTAATGTGGCATACCATGCGAATGTAGTTCCTGTCAAAGATAATGAAAATAAACGCACACGGAATGCCTCCGTGTCGGCCAATTCTCCTAATTGCGCTAAAAATGGCATATGTGTTCGCGTGTGCTCTTTCCTTGGTCACTCGAAAATTTTGTGAATTCGGGTATCCTGGTCCCCTGTGGGTATGGGTGATGGTCAAATCGGCTATCGTAATGTCTCCGATATGATTGTCCCCTAGGGACCATGCTTACTCTGAGCTTATCTCGAAATGCCCTAGCTATCTCTTCCCTTACTATATCAATAGCAGCCGGTGGGAGACCGCCGACTCTTTGGTCCAGTATTGGTGAGATTGTTTGGAAACTAGCATACTGTCTTCCCCCCATTGGTTTGAGTTTTGTGGCGTGTTAATATTTACCCTATGTGGTTCATAGGACCGGTCATCACTCTCCGACCTTCTATGGGCCTGAAAATGCTCACCCCCATGTGTCTGGAATGCTGTATTATGGTGCTAGGGTGCCATAGGGTATGATGGGAAGTTTTGCTAGGACGGATGAGGATTCAGGTAACAATCCTCCTCAAAAAACTCTGCACTGGACCGTTCGGTTGGATACTCGGATCGTCTAGCGGTATGCGTGGACTGTCCGGGTATGTGTCCGGACCGTCCGTTATTGTATGCGGACTGTCCGTCACTGTATGCGGATGGTCCGACTAGGTAGTTTAGAGTTTGCGCAGTACGTTGTGGCTCGGGCGCATGTCTCGATAACTCATTAAAAATGGGATCGGCCACCACTGGCCCAGACGGTCCGCGCTCATGTTCGGATGGTCCGAACATGCGTAGATCGGCAAATTAATCGCCGATGTGTGTAGGAGGTTGTGGTTGCCCACGGCATATATCTATCGGCATCCCATAAAGGGGTTGTGACTGGCCATGACAACCTGTAGCCGAGAATTACGCGTGTTTTCCCCCAATTCAACCTCGTGTGAAGGAAAATTTGCAATAGTAGATTTATCAAATTCACGTACTAGCCTCCTATAATCTTTTTGCATACCCCCTATAATATTTTGCATTTGGTCTCGCTGCTCATCTATATAATTTTTAAGAGATTGGAGCTCGTTTGTGTTGCTTACCTCGGGGGTAGTCGTGGTAGGTCGAAGCAAAGCCAGATCTGTCGCCCGTTGCCGAACGACTTTGTTGTTCCTATCCACCTTGAAGTTGGCCAGGAACTTCGCCTTTGCTTCTTGGATCAGCTGCTCCCTGTGCTCTTCGAACTGGAGCTGTTAAACCAAGTCGGCTCTATGATATTGCTGGGGAAGACTTCAGAGTTATCCCTTGAACGGGCCATGTAATACCCAAAATTGTGTACAAGGAATATATAGTGGTGTTCCTATTTCTGTATGCCATGTATTCATCATAACAAGAGCACACCTATACTTGAGAATGATTAACCAAAACAAATGAAAAAAAACTAGAATGTGCATCATATTGAAGCTTGATTTTGTGTGCATTTTGTGATGATATAAAAAAAGAAGTATTTTAATACCCAAACTGGATTTTAAATTCTAAAGGAAAAGAGAAGAAAATGGTTGCAAAAAAAGGTAAAATAAATATATATAAATTAATTAGATTCGGTTCATGTTGGTATTTGAATTTAGGCATTTGACCTAAGTTTGAATCTCACAACAGATAAGAATTCAAACTTGAAGTTTAAATTTGAAATGAAAGTAAAGAAGGAAAACTAAAACAAAAAAAAAGAAAAGAAAAAAATAAACTGCCAGACTCACCTGGGCCGGATTCATTGGCGCGGCCCAACTCCTCACCCGCCTGCGGCTGCACCTCCTCGTGCGCACGCTACATCGACGCCTCTCTGACCGTGGGCCCCGTTTGTCGGCGCTATCGTCTCCACCGAACCCCCGCGCTAGGCTCGAGCACGAGCGGGGGAATGCCGCCGGCTGACTCGGAATCCGCGGCACGCGCAGCTCCATGCTTTAAGGCCACGACTCCCTACCCGACTGCATCTCTACCCCTTTGTGGTTCTCGCCCTACTAGCCGCCACCATATCTTCTCGCAGCTCGCCATCGCCGAAAGGACAGAAGCACCGCCACGAGCAGAAGCTTGAAGCACGGTCACATCGGCCGGGCCGCAGACCTTAGGAGCATCACCAGCTTAAACCGGATGTATTCGTGGCGGTGGCAGACTCTGACGATGGGGGTTGATGCGTGAATTGCTCGTCGGAGTTCGACTTGAGTCCCTGTCCGCCCCACGCCTGGGTCAGTGAGCACAACAACACGATTTCCGGTATGAATCCCTTACATAGTTTCGCTTTGAGCACAGCTTTATTTAGGTGTGTTCCGCGTAGAGAATCAGATAGTGGCGCGCGCATCGGGCCATCACCGGTGATGTTCCGCCGTATAGGGGCGGCGGCGCCGCTGTTCTGGTCGTGGGAAGAAGGAAGAGGGGTTGGTGACCGTTGGATCCGTAGTGAACAGCTGGGATTAGATCTCTACATGCCCCTTTCAACCAATGAATCCGTGCCATCGGATCCCTTCTGGGCGCATCTTAGCTGTGGATAGCATTTTAAATCCAGGCCGTCGATCTGTAATCCAAGGGTCCTCAGTGGCGTGGCGATTCATAAACACAGCGATCAAATCAATGCCCTAGGGTTCTGATCGAACGGTTCAGATTCAACCATACCCCTTCGCGTGGCATATTATCTAAAGAGACCCTGGATTTTCTCGGATTCAACCCGCCGTCCTCACTTGGGGCGCTCTGAGTCTTAAGAATTCTTGCACGCTAGTCCCTGTGTTTCTGATTAATTGGTGCACGGACCAGACAGATCTAAAATCTATAGAATTTATTTAGAAAATGAGTTTTAATAGGAAAACAATTCCTAGAATTTGTATAATTCATATAAAATGCATATGAACTCCAAATTGGTCTATTCCAGTTCCTATAATTTTGTAATAGTATTCTATATTAAATAGTACCACTGTTTTTACATGAAATACACATTTAAATTTATTTCCCACTTAATCCTATATTAAATGCATAAAACCTTAGAAAATCCATAACTTAAAATCTATACCTCCAAATTTAATGATTCCAGTTCCTATGATCTTATTTTAATGTCTAGATTATTACTGTGTATTTTATTTATATGTTTGGTGTAATGTTAATTTTTGCTATACTATGTATGTATTGTGTTGATGCGAGTAGACGAGCAAGCCACTGTGGAATCTGAGGTTCAGCAAGTAGAGACTGCTGAGCAGGAGCTCGTGGAAGGCAAGTTGTGCCCTTGATCACTTTCTTTACCCATTCATGTTCTTATTATTCATAATGATCTGCATAGTTTAATTTTGATGGGACCCAACAGGATGCCCTAGATTTTGACTATCTTTATACCTTGTTTCACCACTAGTTTCACTAAACTTTTGGATAGTACATGCTATTGCTTTATGTGGCTTTGGGTATAGAGGTATTCATCACTCATTTTTATACTTGTTATTATATGTCATTATTTTATGTTCATGATAAGATCATTATGTTAATGGGAACATGGAGAACCACTCGGGAAAACAGTGCTACCACAAGGGTTTAATGGGACGTCCTTGGCTGATTAACTAGGAAAGCTAGTGGACGGCTACCTTACCCGAAAGGGGCAAGGGCAGTAGGGGAGTGGTCAGTGTAGGGAGGTCCTTGGTTGATTTTGCTGCGATGGCGGTCAGGCAAGAACCCTGCATTGGAGCTTCCTATAAACTGTAGCGGGTAATCTGAAGCTAGTGGAACTTTGTAAAGGCCTCGTAGTGGTACCCTGCCTCGCTTCCTTGGTAGAGGTGTATGGGCTCTGATCAATTCCGTGGCAAATGGGTAACACGACTTGTGGGTAAAGATGTGCAACCTCTGCAGAGTGTAAAACTAGTATACTAGCCGTGCTCACGGTCATGAGCGGCTCGGACACTCACATGATTAATTTATGGAACTTAAATTTAATTTGACATTTGCATCGCATTTGGGATTATTTTACTATTACTTTCCTTTATTATTATTAAGGTTTGGTATTTACTTACACTTAGTAATTGCTAATAAAATTTTAACCAACTTATAAAAGCAATGCTCAGCTTCAGCCCTTATTTCATTGATCAGCCTTACACTTCATGAACTCCCACCTTTGGTGAGTTCATGCCACATTATTCCCCACGACTTGGTGAGCTATGAACGTATGTGAGCTCACTCTTGCTGTCTCACACCCCCCCACAGGAGAAGAACAGGTGGTCGAAGAGGAGCCGCCTAACACTGAGGCATTCGACTTGATCTAGGTGGCGTTTCTCAGTCGACATTGGCGCCAACGATCCTTAGTTCGTTTTATATTTATTCTTTTATTTTGTAATAAGTCTTCCGCTATGTAATAAGTACTCTGATGTTATTGTGACATTTATCTCTATACACTCTGTTATTATATATGTTGTCTTCTTGGCACATGTATGAGATGCACCCGGCTTTGTTACTTAAATCCGGGTGTTACAGAAGTGGTATCAGAGGAAATGTTGACTGTAGGACGAAACCTAGATAGAACTGGATAAAACCCTTACCTACTTATCTCATTCTGATTCATTCTATACTTACCTTACTCTGATTCTTTCTCCACTTATCTTGATCCTGTCTCACCTTCTACTGTTCTACTCCGATCATTCTTACCTTTTCTACTCTGAGACAAGATGGATTTCACACCTTGGAATCCCTACCCCTGTGACATTTTTAAGAGATAGGAGACCTAAGACAAAAAAATAAAATTATTTTCTCTATTAAAAATGTTGGTTGATTGTTCTGATGATCAATGCCTGATTTGCTTCTTTGATTGATTGAAATAGTATAGACGGGCATCTTAGTATGTTCCACCATAAGGTAATGAATTAGCTATGGTAGGTAAAACATTAAACTGCTTAGCTAATAAATCCCCCAAAGTAACATGATTCGTAATTACTGCCTTGTCTACTACTCTCTCTTACCATATGTATCTAACTCAGATGGTCAATACCAGGAGGGGAGGTGGAATTGATTTGCCTCCTAATCGACACACTCGAAGGATATATAGACAACCTCAGCCACAGCCAGCAGAGATGAATCCTCCTAATCCTCCACCAGGCGGAGTTGATCCACTGATTGCAGCTCAGATGGCGGTGATGCAGCAAATGGCGGACACTATGGCTGATATGCGTGCCCAGATGCAGCAAGAACGCCAGGAGATGCGTCAGGAAAGAGAAGATATACGCCAGGAGTTGCGCCAGGAGAGAGAGGAGATACGCCAGGAGAGGAGGGCGCAACAACAGCAGCTGCAACAACAACTTCAACAACAGCAGCAACAGCAACAAGTGCCATTGCCTCCACCACCACCACCAGTTCCACCTCGTGATAAGCACCAGGAGTTTATGAGTCATAAGCCACCGACCTTCGCCAGTTCGCCAGATCCCCTTGATGCAGATGATTGGTTGAAGTCAATTGAGAAGATGCTCAACATTGCACAATGCTCAGACCGGGAGAAAGTTCTTTATGCCTCAGGTCGTCTGATAGGTCCTGCTGCTGACTGGTGGGATTCTTATACTGCTGCCCATGATGCTGCCGATACTATTACTTGGGCAGAGTTCAGTACACAATTCAGGAACTACCATATTCCAGCTGGTATGATAAAGATCAAGAAGAAGGAGTTTCTGTCATTGAAGCAAGGCAACATGTCAGTCAGCGAGTACAGAGACAAATTTATTCAGCTGTCGAGATATGCTCCGGAGGAAGTTGCTGAGGATGAGAGGAAGCAGGAGCACTTTATTAAAGGACTAAATGGACCCTTGCAGTATGCACTGGTTGCACACACCTTTCCATCATTTCAGAGGCTGCTGGATAAGGCTCTTGCTATTGAACACAAGCGTGTTCAGCTGGGTGATTTGAAGAGAAAGGCAATATCTCAAGGACAAGGAAGCAGCAGTGTTCGTCCTCGCTACAGTTCACCTCAGGGTACACCAGTTCGCACTGGCGGAGGCCAACGCCCAGTTCAGCAATCACCACTGAGGACTCCACCTCCTCGACAGGCTACCCCTACTGGCACCCCGACGAAGTTTTCAGGACAGAGTCCGGGCACTACGTGTTTCAAGTGTGGGAAGACTGGTCATTATGCAAATTGAAAGGGAAATGTGCCCTTGGGCCATTTCTAAGTATTTTGGTGATTGAGTGCCAACACAAGTGCTTTTATGCTAATCTATGCAAAGTGGTGGACAAAGTAAAAATCTTGTCAAAAGGTATGCTTCTAGACTTAGTACATTGTTTTTATGGACTAATGTATTGTGTCTAAGTGCTGGAAACAGGAAAAATTGAATTGGAAATGAGATGGCTTTGTTCAGCCAAAGTCTGCTCGGTCTGGGTGCACCGGACTGTCCGGTGGTGCACCTGACTGTCCGGTGGTGCACCGGACAGTGTCCGGTGCGCCAGGCTGGCTCTGGCGAATAGGCTGCTCTCGGGACTTCGACGGCGGTGTACGGCTATAATTCACCGGTATGTCCGGTGGTGCACCGGACTGTCCGGTGAGCCGTTCACAGGCGAACTCGTCGCTCTCGGGAGATGATTAACGGCGTACGACTAAAATTCACCGGTCTGTCCGGTGGTGCACCGGACTGTCCGGTGAGTCAACAGTCAGCCGGGGCAACGGTCGACCGAGGATTCCGCGCGTGACGCGTGGCCGAGCCAACGGTCACATTGTTGCACCGAACTGTCCGGTGTGCACCGGACAGTGTCCGGTGCGCCAACGGCTCTCAGACTCCAACGGTCGGCTTCGCCAAATAAGGAAGGATATCTGCACCGGATAGTGTCCGGTGGTGCACCGGACTGTCCGGTGCGCCAGTCGACAGAAGGCAAGATCTGCCTTCCCGGATTGCTCTCAACGGCTCCTAGCTGTCTTGGGGCTATAAAAGGGACCCCTAGGCGCATGGAGGAGCAATACCAAGCATTCCTTGAGCAATCTTGATCACTGACACTTCATTCTTGCGCACTTGTTCGACATTCTAGTGATTTGAGCTCCGTTCTAGTGTGCTAGTCTTTTGAGCTTAAGTCTGGGTCTTGTGTGTGCGTGTTCGCTGTGATCTTTGTGTCTTGTGTGAGTTGCTAATCCCTCCCTTGCTCTGTGTTTCTTTGTGAACTTCAAGTGTAAGGGCGAGAGGCTCCAAGTTGTGGAGATTCCTCGCAAACAGGATTAAGAAAAGCAAGCAAAACACCATGGTATTCAAGTGGGTCTTTGGACCGCTTGAGAGGGGTTGATTGCAACCCTCGTCCGTTAGGACGCCACAACGTGGAGTAGGCAAGCATTGGTCTTGGCCGCACCACGGGATAACCACCGTGCCATCTCTGTGATTGATATTTTTGTGGTTATTGTGTTTTGTCAAGACTCCTCTCTAGCCACTTGGCAATTATTGTGCTAACACTTAACCAAGTTTTGTGGCTTAAGTTTCAAGTTTCACAGGATCACCTATTCACCCCCCTCCCCTCTAGGTGCTCTCACAAATGTCTGCCCACAGAGGATTGCTACTACTCTAGTTCAGAATAGGCAGCAAACTCTAGGATCTGGCAAGGGATATTCTATTGCCAAGGTTAATCAAGTCAGCGTTGATGCTACTCCAGATGGTGGGGACATCGTACTTGGTATGTTTTATGTTAATGCAATTCCTGCAACCATATTATTTGATTCTGGTGCTACACATTCGTTCATGTCTGCTAGATATGCCAACACAAATGAAATACCACTGCTAAATATGAGAAAACGAATGATAGTGATTACACCTAAAGGGCCTGTTGAGGCGAATCAAATGACACGTAGATTGACATTGACCATTATGGGTAGAGAATTTGGAGCCACTGCTATAATATTAGAGTCAAGCAGTATAGATCTGATCCTTGGTATGCCATGGCTAAGAAAGGCAAAGGCTGTTATAGCATGTGGTAGAGGTACCGTAGAACTCACTACCACTAAAGGAGAAAGATTTCAAGTTAATATTGCAGTAACCTCCTCATCCATGCGTGCAATGTTCTTTATACTTGAGGATTTTGTTGGTGACAACATCTGGGTGGTTAGAGATTTTCCGGATGTCTTTCCAGAGGAGTTACCAGGGATGCCACCTGATAGAGAAGTTGAGTTTGTTATTTATCTCTTACCTGGAACCGCCCTTATTTCTAAACGGCCATATAGGATGTCCGTAGAGGAGTTGAAGGAACTTAAGAAGTAGTTGACTGAGTTGCAGGAGGCGGGGTATATTCGTCCGAGTTCCTCACCTTGGGGAGCACCGGTGTTATTTGTGCAGAAGAAGGATGGATCGCAATGGATGTGTGTGGACTATAGATCACTTAATGATGTCACGGTAAAGAACAAGTATCCGTTACCCCGTATTGAGGATTTATTTGATCAGATGAGAGGTGCTAGAGTATTCTCGAAGATTGATCTCCGATCGGGATACCATCAGATGAAGATTAGACCCTCAGATATTCCTAAGACGGCTTTCTCAACCCGATATGGATTATATGAGTTCACTGTCATGTCATTTGGATTGACCAGTGCACCAGCTTATTTCATGAATTTGATGAATAAGGTGTTTATGGAGTATTTGGACAGATTCGTCGTGGTGTTTATCGACGATATTCTTATCTATTCTAAGAATGAAAGTGATCATGAACAACATCTAAGGTTGGTGCTACAAAAGCTGCGAGATAATCAACTCTACGCTAAGTTCAGCAAGTGCGAGTTTTGGATTGACAAGGTGACATTCCTTGGTCATATTATTTCTAATGGAGGAATAGCAGTGGATCCTGCTAAAGTGAAGGAGATAATGGAGTGGAGAGTGCCCACTACAGTTACTGAGATTCGGAGTTTCTTGGGACTCGCAGGATATTATCGGAGATTTATTGAAGGGTTCTCTAAAATTGCTAAGCCTATGACATCGCTTTTAGAGAAAGGAAGAGAATTCAAGTGGGATGAGAAGTGCCAAGAAAGCTTTGATCAATTGAAGGAGAGATTGATGTCACCACCAGTATTGATTATGCCAGATCTGCAGAAGGGATTTGACATTTATTGTGATGCATGTGGCCAAGGATTGGGATGCGTGCTTATGCAAGAAGGTCATGTGATCGCCTATGCATCTCGTCAGTTGCGGAAACATGAATTGAACTACCCCACTCATGACTTGGAATTGGCTGCCGTTGTACATGCACTTAAGATTTGGAGACACTACGTTATGGGGACTAAGTGCCAAGTATACACGGATCATAAGAGCTTGAAGTACATATTCACTCAGAAGGATCTCAACCTTAGGCAACGCCGTTGGTTGGAGCTCATTAAGGATTATGATTTGGAGATTCACTATCACCCAGGCAAGGCAAATTTGGTTGCAGATGCCTTGAGTCGGAAGGAGCATGTTCACTCCGCTTTCGTTGTCCAGCTACCTGATGGGTTAGCAAAAGATTTTGAGAGACTCAACCTGGGAATTGTTACACATACGGAAGGAGTCACCATTGAATTGGAACCTACCTTGGAACAAGAAATTCGTAAAGGTCAGGTTGGTGATGCCAAAATCCAGGAGATCAAGGATCTGATAACAGAAGGTCGAGTCCCGGAATTCACGGAGGATGAGCAAGGTACTATATGGTTCAAGGACAGAATGTGTGTTCCTGATATTGAAAGCCTTCGTGAGACCATATTGAAAGAAGCTCATGATTCTGATTACTCTATCCACCCTGGTAGCACTAAGATGTATCAAGATTTGAAGCAAAAGTATTGGTGGTATGGACTGAAAAGAGATGTTGCTGCACATGTGGCTAAGTGTGATGTGTGTCAAAGAGTCAAGGCCGAACATCAAAGACCAGCTGGACTATTGCACCCGCTTAAGATTCCTTAGTGGAAATGGGAAGAAATTGGTATGGATTTTATTGTTGGACTACCCCGCACTCCAGCAGGATATGACTCTATTTGGGTGATTGTGGACAGATTGACAAAAGTGGCTCATTTCATACCTGTGAGGACTAATTATACGGGAGCCAAGCTGGCAGAATTGTATATGACTCGGATAGTTTGTCTACATGGAGTACCTAAGAAGATCGTGTCTGATCGAGGGTCGCAGTTTACTTCTCGATTCTGGAAGAAGTTGCATGAGAGCTTGGATACAAAGTTGAATTTTAGTTCAGCCTACCATCCCCAGACTGATGGACAGACAGAGAGGACTAATCAAGTGCTGGAAGATATGTTAAGAGCTTGTGCCCTTAAGCATGGTGGTAGTTTGGAGAAGAGCTTACCCTATGCTGAGTTTTCTTATAATAATAGCTATCAGGCCAGTTTGAAGATGTCACCATTTGAAGCTCTGTATGGTAGAAAATGCAGGACTCCACTGTATTGGGATCAAACTGGAGAAAGACGGTTCTTTGGGCCTGAACTTATTCAAGAGGCAGAAGAACAAGTCCGAATGATAAGGGAGAATTTGAGAATTGCACAATCAAGGCAAAAGAGCTATGCTGACAATAGGAGAAGACTACTAGAGTTTAAGGAGGGTGATCATGTCTATTTGAAGGTGTCACCACTTCGGGGTATGAGGAGATTTAAAGTTAAAGGAAAGTTGTCCCCTCGCTTCATTGGACCTTTTTTGATCTTAAAGCGAGTTGGAGAAGTTGCCTATCAATTGGAGTTACCAGATCATCTTGTGGATGTTCATGATGTTTTTCATGTATCTCAGCTGAAGAAATGTCTCAGGGTACCTGAGGAGGAACTACCAATGGAAGACCTTAGTGTTCAAGATGACCTGACTTATGCGGAGTACCCTATCAAGATTTTGGATACTTTGACTCGAGTTACATGAAATAAGGTAATAAAAATGTGCAAAGTACAATGGAGTCACCACGGAGAAGATGAAGCTACGTGGGAGAGAGAAGAAGAGCTTCGCATAGACTTCCCCCATATTTTCCTTAGCCCTTCTTAAAATCTCGAGGATGAGATTATTTTTAAGGGGGGTAGGATTTGTAATACCCAAAATTGTGTACAAGGAATATATAGTGGTGTTCCTATTTCTGTATGCCATGTATTCATCATAACAAGAGCACACCTATACTTGAGAATGATTAACCAAAACAAATGAAAAAAAACTAGAATGTGCATCATGTTGAAGCTTGATTTTGTGTGCATTTTGTGATGATATAAAAAAAAGAAGTATTTTAATACCCAAACTGGAATTTAAATTCTAAAGGAAAAGAGAAGAAAATGGTTGCAAAAAAAGGTAAAATAAATATATATATAAATTAATTAGATTCGGTTCATGTTGGTATTTGAATTTAGGCATTTGACCTAAGTTTGAATCTCACAACAGATAAGAATTCAAACTTGAAGTTTAAATTTGAAATGAAAGTAAAGAAGGAAAACTAAAACAAAAAAAAGAAAAGAAAAAAAATAAACTGCCAGACTCACCTGGGCCGGATTCATTGGCGCGGCCCAACTCCTCACCCGCCTGCGGCTGCACCTCCTCGTGCGCACGCTACACCAACGCCTCTCTGACCGTGGGCCCCGTTTGTCGGCGCTATCGTCTCCACCGAACCCTCGCGCTAGCCGCGAGCGGGGGAATGCCGCCGGCTGACTCGGAATCCGCGGCACGCGCAGCTCCATGCTTTAAGGCCACGACTCCCTACCCGACTGCATCTCTACCCCTCTGTGGTTCTCGCCCTACTAGCCGCCACCATATCTTCTCGCAGCTCACCATCACCGAAAGGACAGAAGCACCGCCGCGAGCAGAAGCTTGAAGCACGGTCACATCGGCCGGGGCGCAGACCTTAGGAGCATCACCAGCTTAAACCGGATGTATTCGTGGCGGTGGCAGACTCTGACGATGGGGGTTGATGCGTGAATTGCTCGTCGGAGTTCGACTTGAGTCCCTGTCCGCCCCACGCCTGGGTCAGTGAGCACAACAACACGATTTCCGGTATGAATCCCTTACATAGTTTCGCTTTGAGCACAGCTTTTTTAGGTGTGTTCCGCGTAGAGAATCAGATAGTGGCGCGCACATCGGGCCATCACCGGCGATGTTCCGCCGTATAGGGGCGGCGGCGCCGCTGTTCTGGTCGTGGGAAGAAGGAAGAGGGGTTGGTGACCGTTGGATCCGTAGTGAACAGCTGGGATTAGATCTCTACATGCCCCTTTCAACTAATGAATCTATGCCATCGGATCCCTTCTGGGCGCATCTTAGCCGTGGATAGCATTTTAAATCCAAGCCGTCGATCTGTAATCTAAGGGTCCTCAGTGGCATGGCGATTCATAAACACAGCGATCAAATCAATGCCCTAGGGTTCTGATCGAACGGTTCAGATTCAACCATACCCCTTCGCGTGGCATATTATCTAAAGAGACCCTGGATTTTCTCGGATTCAACCCGCCGTCCTCACTTGGGGCGCTCTGAGTCTTAAGAATTCTTGCACGCTAGTCCCTGTGTTTCTGATTAATTGGTGCGCGGACCAGACAGATCTAAAATCTATAGAATTTATTTAGAAAATGAGTTTTAATAGGAAAACAATTCCTAGAATTTGTATAATTCATATAAAATGCATATGAACTCCAAATTGGTCTATTCCAGTTCCTATAATTTTGTAATAGTATTCTATATTAAATAGTACCACTGTTTTTACATGAAATACACATTTAAATTTATTTCCCACTTAATCCTATATTAAATGCATAAAACCTTAGAAAATCCATAACTTAAAATCTATACCTCCAAATTTAATGATTCCAGTTCCTAAGATCTTATTTTAATGTCTAGATTATTACTGTGTATTTTATTTATATGTTTGGTGTAATGTTAATTTTTGCTATACTATGTATGTATTGTGTTGATGCGAGTAGACGAGCAAGCCACTGTGGAATCTGAGGTTCAGCAAGTAGAGACTGCTGAGCAGGAGCTCGTGGAAGGCAAGTTGTGCCCTTGATCACTTTCTTTACCCATTCATGTTCTTATTATTCATAATGATCTACATAGTTTAATTTTAATGGGACCCAATAGGATGCCCTAGATTTTGACTATCTTTATACCTTGTTTCACCACTGGTTTCACTAAACTTTTGGGTAGTACATGCTATTGCTTTATGTGGCTTTGGGTATAGAGGTATTCATCACTCATTTTTATACTTGTTATTATCTGTCATTATTTTATGTTCATGATAAGATCATTATGTTAATGGGAACATGGAGAACCACCCGGGAAAACAGTGCTACCACAAGGGTTTAATGGGACGCCCTTGGCTGATTAACTAGGAAAGCTAGTGGATGGCTACCTTACCCGAAAGGGGCAAGGGCAGTAGGGGAGTGGTCAGTGTAGGAAGGTCCTTGGTTGATTTTGCTGCGATGGCGGTCAGGCAAGAACCCTGCATTAGAGCTTCCTATAAACTGTAGCGGGTAGACTGAAGCTAGTGGAACTTTGTAAAGGCCTCGTAGTGGTACCCTGCCTCGCTTCCTTGGTAGAGGTGTATGGGGTCTGATCAACTCCGTGGCAAATGGGTAACACGACTTGTGGGTAAAGATGCGCAACCTCTGCAGAGTGTAAAACTAGTATACTAGCCGTGCTCACGGTCATGAGCGGCTCGGACACTCACATGATTAATTTATGGAACTTAAATTTAATTTGACATTTGCATCGCATTTGGGATTATTTTACTATTACTTTCCTTTATTATTATTAAGGTTTGGTATTTACTTACACTTAGTAATTGCTAATAAAATTTTAACCAACTTATAAAAGCAATGCTCAACTTCAGCCCTTATTTCATTGATCAGCCTTACACTTCATGAACTCCCACCTTTGGTGAGTTCATGCCACATTATTCCCCACGACTTGTTGAGCTATGAACGTATGTGAGCTCACTCTTGCTGTCTCACACCCCCCCCCCACAGGAGAAGAACAGGTGGTTGAAGAGGAGCCGCCTAACACTGAGGCATTCGACTTGATCTAGGTGGCGTTTCTCAGTCGACATTGGCGCCAACGATCCTTAGTTCGTTTTATATTTATTCTTTTATTTTGTAATAAGTCTTCCTCTATGTAATAAGTACTCTGATGTTATTGTGACATTTATCTCTATATACTCTGTTATTATATATGTTGTCTTCTTGGCGCATGTATGAGATGCACCCGGCTTTGTTCCTTAAATCCGGGTGTTACATGCCATTGAGGGCCGATCTGCCGGGTCTATATGTGCTTTCCCCGGCGGAGTCGCCAAAAAGTGTGTTGACGTCGATTCGGGCGCCAATCACTTCGTTGAGAACCGGCGGCGGTGCTCTCTGCACAGGCGCAGACGGTCCACGACCAAGGGCCGGACGGTCCACGACCAAGGGCCGGACGGTCCGCGACCTAGATCAGGGCAAGGGTTCCCTACCTGACAGGCCGGACGGTCCGAGCCTATAGGCCAGACGGTCCGCGCGTGCGCAGGGACGGCAGAGTTCACTGATGGCACCTGAATCTCGCTCCCGGGAGGGACCCCGTCGGGAAGGAGAGATTCTAGGTATTGTCGAGGGTCAGCAGGCCGACCTAGACACCTCTAATCGACGTAGAGCCGAAGAGAAGCGAAGAATTTGGGGATTGAGAGGCTAAACTAGAATTACTCCTAATGTCTAAGGTAAAAACGAGAGATAAATTGATTATTGATTCGATTGTTGATGATTAATCGGTCGTATTCCTCTGTATTTACAGAGGAGGGGGGCTAGACCCGTTACAAACAAATTTCCCGAGTCAATTCCGCGAATATAGCCAACAATTGTAGCGAGAAGCTCAGAACCCTAACTGACAATTTTGGTGCCCAACAGCTGCTCACACGCCCGAGGAAACCGTTGCCGCCACTCGCACGTCCGAAGGAACCGCCACCCGCTAAAACTTAATCCCTGGTGGCGTGGGGGTCTTTTTATAGCCGTCTGTACCTGGTGCGGCTGAACCGGATGACACCGTTGGGTCAGGGCTTCCTCTAATTATTGAAAGCCCAGGACTCTAAATATACAAACTATATAAATACACACACTTCATATGGATTAAGAGTTGAAAGTGAAAGCATTTGCAATATGGGATCATATAGAAGTCAAAGTGCAAGTAGGTTGCACAAGTAGAAGGCCTCCTGGCTTAGGATAAAAAAATAAAGATATTCTTTATGTGTATTTATAGCGTATTCACTTTATTGTCTAAATAGATTTGTGGTATCGTGGTAACGTGCACCTTACTAGTTTTTGTTTTAAAAAAAAACTCTCCGCTAGAGAAGCTCTCACGGGCCGTGCGTGCGTGTAAGTGGACAAAATCAACTTTTGGGCGTGCAACAAGAAACAGTCAGAGTGTCAGACGTATGGAAAGACCCCACATGAATGTGTGGTGGAGGAGGCGCCGCCGGTAAAGCAACAGTCGTCACGTGGTGGCCCGCATCATTGGAAGCTGAAGCTCCTCAGCCTCTCACCGTCTCACGCACAAGCACAAAAGGCCCTCAAGTACCGGAGAGGGAGCGTCTGGTTCGTCGCAGCCCTCACTCACGGTCACGGGCCGTCTGTGCGTACTGCCAACCTAGCGCAACACGTCGCTCCCTATGTCCCAACCCGTGACCCCCCCGTAGTCTGTCCCACTCTGCTGCTGCTTCCCGTGATCACGTCCACGTGTCGCTGCGACGACCGAACACTGACCACCGGCCGCCGCAACCTAGTACTACTGGGATGAGAGGGATCGGGCCGTCGGGGCACGAACAAAAGCAGCGAGAAAGTGACGACGGGCAGGGCGGGAGGAGAAGCTGTGGGTCGATCACTTGGGTCTTGGGTGGCACGCGCTACAAGCTCGGGCTTCTGCTCCGTCCTCCGCGAATCCGCGGCGAGCCTGGTAGCTGCGTGGCTTCCCTCTGCCCGGGAGCGGCGCGGCGGTAGTGCTGGTGCTGCTCGGACCAGACCAGACCAGAAAGCGGAGAGGCCCCCGTGCAACCGGAGCCGTGCGTTGGAGGTGGACAGGTGGTGGCACCTGTGGGCAACGGCCAACGGCACGGCAGGTACACCGTACACCTCTTGTGTCTTGTTCACTTGGTCCCCTAGTCGTTCGTGGTGTAGGATGCCGTCGTCGGCATGTCGCTGACAATTTAGCGATCAAGATCGAATCGGTATTTGCATATCTGACGGTTAAAAGGCTCATGGCTGGAGCAATGCACGTACGTACGTACTTAGCCTTTGGTTGTTCCATTGCAGTACCATCACTTTGGCTCGTTGTCGTATTCAAAACCAGACTTGAGTACTTAGCCCCCCAGTGATTCCTGTAGAGGCCGGGGGCGAATCCACACTAACAACATACTTCTAGATTCTGGTCGGTCGTCGATGAGGCCGGCGCAGGAGACAAGCACGCGGCGGCCGCAGCTGCGTCGCCGTCGTCCAGTGCCATTGGTGACGGTGGCCGTGTCCGTGGCGCTCATCTCGCTGGCGTGCCTTCCTGTCGCCGCGGATGCAAGCAGAGCACTGCATCACGACCGGAAGGAGCACCGGAGGCAGCACCACCGCACGGAGGACAAGAAGAACCGCGTCTCGCTCCCTCCCGACACTGACGGCGACTCTACGCCCGAGCCTCCGGACTCCGGCGGCGCGCCGCCGCCTGCCGACGATAGCGACTGCGGCAACGTGTTCGACGTGAGGGCGTTCGGCGCGTCGGGCGACGCCTCGTGCGTCGGCGACGACACGGCCGCGTTCCGCGCGGCGTGGAAGGCGGCGTGCTCCTCCGACTCCGCCGCGGCCACGCTGCTGGTGCCGTCGGACGGCGTGTTCACCATCGCCTCCACCATCTTCTCCGGGCCGTGCAAGCCCGACCTCACCTTCCAAGTAAGCTAAGCTCGAGCTGTGCGTTTGCATTGCATCCTCAAAATCATCGAACCAATAAGCCAGCAATGCCCGCCCAATTTTCACACTGCTGCAGATCGATGGCGTCCTGATGCCGCCGGACGGCCCGGCGAGCTGGCCGGCGACGGACAGCCAGAAACAGTGGATAGTTTTCTACAAGGCCGATCGCTTGACGCTGGCGGGGGAAGGCACCATCGAAGGCAACGGTGAGGAGTGGTGGGATCTGCCGTGCAAGCCTCACAGGGTACTCTTCTCTTCCGCGGTGCATTAGTCACGGAGTTTACCCCGAAGAAACATGCGTGACGTTTGGGTCTGTATGTGTCCGTGCATGTCTAGGGTCCAAACGGATCGACGCTGCGCGGACCATGTGACAGCCCCGCGGTAAAGCTCGCTCGCCGGCAAACTTGGATCTCTCCCCATCATCATGTTGTGTGTGTTTTTTTGGTCGACATCCTTGACGGTCTCACTCTGCTCGTGGAATCTGTGTGGTGTCTGCAGCTCATACGATTCTTCTCGAGCAATGACGTGACGGTATGCGGCCTGCGGATCGAGAACAGCCCGCAGTTCCACCTCAGGTTCGACGACTGCGAGCGCGTGCGCGTCGACGGCCTCTTCGTCAGCTCGCCGGCGTCCAGCCCCAACACGGACGGCGTCCACGTCGAGAACACCAAGTCCGTCCAGATCCTCAACTCTAGGATCTACAACGGTGCGCTAAAACATCAAGAATGTATCAGCTCTGTATCAACTTCCCATCAAACTCTGAGCTCTATCTGTCACGCTGCAGGCGACGACTGCGTCTCCATCGGCGCCGGATGCTCCGATGTCCACGTCGAGAACATAACATGCGGCCACGGCCATGGAATTAGGTACCTGTCAGTCTGTCACTCACTCACTCACCAACGTGCTTCCATGGCGCGCGGTACCGTTTGTAGTGAACCTGACGCGGCGAGCTGCTGCTGTCACCCTCGCAGCATCGGCAGCCTGGGTAACCACAACACCCACGCCTGCGTGTCCAACGTCACGGTCCGGAACGTGCGGATACTCGACTCCGACAACGGCGTCCGGATCAAGACGTGGCAGGGCGGCGCCGGCGTGGTGTCGGCGGTCGAGTTCGCCGGCGTGCAGATGCAGAACGTGAAGAACTGCATCGTCATCGACCAGTACTACTGCCTCGGCCACGGGTGCGCCAACCAGACCTCCGCGGTGCGCGTGGCCGGCGTCGCGTACAGGGACATCCGCGGCACGTACAACCCGCAGGCCGGCGCACCCATCCGCCTCGCGTGCAGCGACGCCGTCGCCTGCACGGACATCACCATGTCTGGCGTCGAGCTGCTGCCGGCCGGCGGGGACGACGGAGCACTGCTCGCCGACCCCTACTGCTGGAACGCGTACGGGGTCATGGAGACGCTCACGCTGCCACCGGTGTACTGCTTGCTGGAGGGCAGCCCGGAGTCTCTCCAGGATCCGCTCACCAGTTGCTGAGATGAGATCGTTTTCTTCACTAACAAAGATTTCTCTCCTGAGACAGTCAACGCTAATACACTGGACATTCTACATGTGACAAATTACAAATTACACAGACACTGTGAATTTCTGGACTGGCGTGCTCCCAGCAACTGAAAGTTGAGCCGCAATGTATTCAAGAGTGTGAAATACGCAGTTGAGTCCTCAAAAAATGAGGATGGATAGATACTCTTCCTCATCCAAATAAAAATACGCCGGCATAAGGTGCACAATGACGAACAATCTGAGAGCCCTTTAGCACAACAACAAACGAAAAGGATGCTCAGTTCTTTGCCAAAATTTTGCTGGACCACGAATACTACAGCTACATATAATGTGCCTCATTAGACAGAACAGGCGTCTTGGCCTCCATCTGTTACATCCAAAAGAAGCTGGCTACAAACATCCTGAAAGGAGGGCTCTTTAGCAAAAATATATACATCGCAAGTGTCATACAGAAGCATGTTATCCTATGCAACTAAACCATAATTCTGCATCCCACCCGATCATAATACTCGCCTATACTCTTCGCAAGGCAAACTCACTTGATTGCCTATATCTGTATAGATGATTTTGAAAAGTAAATCACCTTAGTTGAGAATCCGCCAAAATGTGTCATTCAGACTTCACCGATAGCCTCTCTGCAGGTTCGGAATATGAAAGAAAAAAGTTAGTAGACCTTCCAGACTGAAATATATAGATAATAGATTTACTGAAAATGACCTACTTATGAGCTCATATGTCACGATCATTGATGTGCCCCAGACAGACATGTTAAGAAATCTAGGTCCAAAACCTCTATAGAATCCCCTCCAGCCATCTTCATCAAGCAGCAGCCTGGTAGTTTTCATGACTGAAGGCCTGCCCTTACCATAGTTATCCATAACCTGAAATCACATGAAAATAATGAACACCTGGTGATGGAATTCTCACAATTACCATGCATGATAATAGTTCCTTCTATGACAGTAGTTAGCTACTTAGCTGTGCTAACTTTATGTTCGTGTACATATCCTATGTAAGTTGTAACAAAGGTGGTATGTTAAACAGCCAACTCAAAGATAATCTGCATACCTAAGGTATAAGACTGTCTCCAGTAGAGTGTGTAAAATAGGGGACTCAGAACTATAGATGACACTGTTTACAGAGAGAAGTTTGAAATAAGAGATGAGATAGGGGATTTGCTAGAGATAGCCTAACATGATCATCACAGTATTGATCACCATAGTATTGTCGACATCATTCGCAAGCACAGGCAATAACTAAAATGTTGCAATGCCAGCCTTGAAATGTCATATTGAAATTGAATAATAGGTGTGGTTGCGAAACTGAGGCACCTGAGACAGAGGAACAATAAGCTTGAGACTAGACCTGTGTCACCCAGGTTAAGTGCTAAAACATGATCTCACAAGCTACCTAGAATAATGGACATATTGTGCTCTCCATTGTATATTGAGGAGCTTCGGGCCCACTTGAAATCATGTACATATTAAAGCTTCCCATATTTCACAAGGCAGAAAGTATAGCCTAGGCATGTCAACTTCCAAGATTGTCTCCAACAGTGTCCTCTATAAAAAGCCAAGAACGGTTCCACGTTCCATCGATCATCATCCCGATCGAGGAACGGGAACCATATGGAACATCGTATGGAACCATGGATGGGACACGATCTTCACTCGAGTAGGATGTCAGATAGATCATCGTCCCACACAGACTTCACTCGTATACTGGGTCATCACGGAAGTGGAGCACCGCGAGGATGTCGGAGGACTGGCGGAGCACTGAGACGAAGGGGTAGCTAATCATGTGCTCATATTACATGAAGGACAAATCATTAATTTTGTGCTCACGTTGCTTTCAACCATTATTTCTGTGTAGGAATATCTACTAGTTGGTTGTTTTGGAGACCTCATTCCACACTATCGTTCCAAAATTTTATGGTTCACGTTTCAGTTATCGAATAAACCATACAATGAGGTAGACCCCCTTCGTTCCATGCCTCCAAAAATTAGTGATCCTCGACCCGTGTACCCGTTCCTCGATCCCTTCGTCCTAGAAACTTGGCTTCTCTACTTTACAATCTTCTCTAAAAGATTTTCTCTTCTATATCTCATTCCTCTCTAGCAGTATCATCTAGATCTCGTCCTCTATACATAAACACCTATATTGAAGATATATTTTGCTCTAAACTAAAATGTTTTATATGTATCTTAGTTTTGCTTAATCTATTGTTTAAATATTAAAATGGATAGGGGAGAGGAGAGAATATGTATATAGAGGACGGAGGAACGTCCTCTATATTTAGAGAACGCTGCTGGAGGGTATAGGAGAGGAAATCTCACCTATGCATAGGCCTCGGTCGCGATCATTCTCACATGGGCTACGATGTCATTGTGTATGGGTGGTGCAAAGGTTTAGGAGTTCTCTCGTCTTGTATGAGGTCTTCTTGTTAATACAATACCCAGGGCTATCTTACCCTCGCAGGTCGAGTTTTTTTATAAATAAGATGATGAATGCCACAGAAAAATGTGTGTCTGCAAAGATACATAACCACACCAGAAGAACAATTAAACTTACCTGAAGCCGAGTCTTGATGGTATCTACTGGAGTGGTGATAATCGACGAGCAAGCACCAGCAATTGTTCCTGCTGTTGCTTGGACAACAACAAGTTCCGATTGAGATGGTTTTGTTTGTGAGTCATTTCCATAACCCAAACTCCTATTTTAGGAGTGCAAGAATATTAATCAAGCATGGCACTAATATCTTTGTAGACACAATGAACAATAAATGTCAAATAAAAAATACACACACCTCCAAATAGCATGTTGAGCACCACCATATGCACTCCACCAAAGGGCTGAAGCTGGCGACTGAGTCAACATAGTGATACCAAAACCTCGATAAAGCCCCCGGATCCCTTCTGTTCTGACAACCTTATTTATCACATCAAATGGGCCCCTGTATGTTGCCATCCCTGGCAATCCTTGAACCATGAGCCTTTGGCAAATCTGTGAGTTCAGAAATATAGAAGAGCATGTAAATTAGATAACAAAATAAGGATGTCATACAGAAAATGGTTTTAAGCACATTTGTGAAGAACTATAATATTGTGTAATGTAATATAATTGATTTATATGAATAAATTATTCCTTAAATGGTCAGCCCTTGCTCTGTACAGAAAGATAGTCATCTAGGAACTTCATGAAACAGTACAATGATCATGATTTGACATGTACCTAGCTATGCATCATAAAGCGAACATAATGATTAAAATGAACAGTATAATGACTGAGGTTTAGAAATCTAAAGAACCACAAGCAATTGCAACATGATAGCTTCACTATAGGAGTATCACCCAAAAATGAAAATACGTCAAATGATCATTTCTGTGTTCATTGCTTCATACGTCACATGCATCATATATTCAGATTTATAGCGTCCTCCGTTGGAAACAAATATATTCAACAAACTTGTTCACATGCTGTTGGTGAATTGGCTAATAGTTGCTAAGCACAAAAGTTGGATTTAAGACAATATGGAGCTAGTGTGAAAGAATGCTCACCACATCTAGAGGCACAAAGTATGAGCATGAACAGATACTTGACATTAGACCTGCAATGCCATTTGCTATAGCAATTCGTGACGCCTCTGACAGATCAAAATGTTCACAATACTTAAATGTCATTTCTTTAGAGATCTCCAGTGATGTTAGAGCTAGCACTCGCCCAGGCAGAGCTCCAACAGCAGCAGTGCCAAATCCTCTGAAAATGCCTGGGATGCCATCGCTTCTCAATATCCTCCTAAAAACAGCAAACCCAGACATATGTGCAAGCCCACCTTCAGCAACCTGCATCCTAGTCTTCACAACAGCTGTTGGGTGCAGAGCACCTTGCTGGGCCGTGAACAGGATAGCTCCAATCACATGAAACCTCGTCTTGTCCAACCTTAAGCGTGATACAAAAAGATAGAATCAGTTACAGGAACATGAAAAGTTGACATTTTCTTTCTATATTCGAAGTCCATAATTTATGCAAATTGCCATGTTGCCAGCATGACATTTCCAAAATAGCATGCAACTCTACAGGCCTTTGAGTACAGGTGACATGAAAACCAATCTACATCATGGATGAAAAAGATGCAGGTAACAGTAACAGTTCGAACATGTGATTTTAAAGGAATTTTATGAACCCTAGAGTGATCTACAACAATCAGGAGTACCTGAACTACTTTCTTCACTTAACATAATTCTCCAAATATTTCTACATGTACAAACGTTGAAGAACTTTTGGCACAAAGAAAGCTCATGAAATCTTGATGGGTGTAGACGTTAGTTCACAAATGAATCTCCCATTCTTTAAAGGCAAAAGTCAGTTCTGTGCATAGCTATTGCCTGTCTAATGGAAATTGCCTTGAGAAATTGAGAACTCATATGGCACAAAGGAGAATATTTACAACATAAGGTTTCAGTACAAATCCCTATAAGCTATGGCTTGAATCAAGGACCCCAGAAGCACAATTAGAATCAGAAACTGCTGGGACGTGTTACATGTGTACTAAAACAATACGTCATATGTAAAAGCTAAGCATTTGGATTTTCTTATTCTTTAAGGACATGCTCATCTCAGTGTCAAATTTCCATACAAAGATGAACAATGGGAAAAAAACATGTCTACTTGTTAACCGCACCAGTTTGAAGCAGATTGAAGTATAGTAACTACCAGCTTGAACATAGCAGCGGCTGCTGGAATTGGAGAATACAGTCGATTCCTCTCTAAACACGTCAAGTTTTGCCAGTTAAATTTACAGGTTTCCCAGAATACCAAGTTCCGTTCCCCGTCCACATCTGCGGCACTGATCTCGTGGACCTCTGCCGCGGCCCCCGCCCACCAAAAGGTTGGGAAAAGACGCAATGCGCCCGTGAATCACCTTCATGTAACCCACGCTCCCTGGCTGCCCATTCCTCATCCTCGCCCCGTGCCAAGCACGGAAGCAAGCGGAACTTTGACCTCCAGGATGAAAAGGTTCCTCTTTTCGATTCTTATTAACTATCTATCTATGAAGGGGGACGTGGCGCGTACCTCTCCCAGTTGATATTGGCCTCTGCGAGCGCGATTCCTGCCGCGGACGCCTCCGAGGTATCCGCCGCCGCTGCCATGGATCCGCCACACGCTTACACACGAGGCGGCTCCGCGAGAGGAACAAATATAGGAGAAGCGGCGCGGTGTTTGGTGCTGCTCCTCACTTCGTGCGTGTTTCCGGTGCGGACGAAGTGTTGTCGGCGCCTCTGCGAGCGACTATGCGCACGGGGAAAAGAAGGCAGCGGCGGAGGCCGGAGGGGAGGAGGAAGGAGGCGGAGCCAGTTTGTTGGGGTGCGCCACCTCGAGACATTCCAGCACGGTCGGGTCGGCGGCGCCCCTCGGACCGCGCTGCCCAACTTGCCATTCGTCCGGCCTCGCCTCACTGACTTGCGGGGCCTGGATTGGGCGAGGATCGTAGTGGGACCGAGAAGTCGGTCCCGTCAGTGGGGCCAGGTCGGAGATTGTGTGGTGGCTGTTTCTCGCTTTCCTGCTATCGGGGAACGGGGAGTGGAGTCGTGGCGACGAGGGCTAGGAACCGAGGAAAGCTGCACCAGCTAGCCGGAAGGGGGGCACGTGTAATTCGCCCATTGAGCCTTGCTGTTCACCTTGCCACGTGGTCAAAAAAGGCAGGTAGGCGGCCTTCTTTTCGTTTCTGTTATTTCCACATCCCCGCATCGCGTAGCGGGCTGAATGAATCGCGCGTGCCTCCGCATGAATAACACCAAATCGCCTGTTCATTTTATAATTTTTACAGTACATGATAAAATTAAACTGATTGCTATAAAATTTCTGCTTTATTTCTATAAAATATCTGCATTATGAAAAGATCTTAAGCCCCTATTTGATTTCTTGAATTCACTTGAGTTAGGAACAAAGGTTTGGCTTCGTTTTGCTTCTCCGGGGAACATATTTAAATTTACATTTTTTTCAATAAAAAGAGGAACCAAAGTGATCCTTTAAAACACATCCGGCATCTATGAAAGAATCCTTTCAAACACTTTTATTGTTGTTGAACACCAAAAGTGGCCACGCCCCACGATCAGATTGATTCAGTCGATTATCCTTATCTCGTGCGCAGTTATCCATCTAATCATATAAAATTTGTTAACTATCATCTAATAATGGGTCCAGACCTCCCATATATATGAAGAGTATGACCGATTGAGAACCTCCAAACAAATTCCAACCAAACCTATCTATTTTATTTATCTTTCGTGCCCTACGAGTAGATGTAACATAATTTTAGTTGTAGCTTTCCGTATATCCACCTCCTCCCCTATTCGACTTTACGTTGTCTAAATCCATCCAGGGATGGCCTATCGACCCTAAGACGATACTAGGATCTTTCCCTCCTGAGGGGCAAGATCTTCTTCGTCTACTTTACTCAAGATGTCTTTCTCAACTTGATCTCTTACTTTCTAGGTGACTCTACGTCGTCTGGTGACGCGTGCCAAGTGACCTTCTGACCTAGAGCACCCTAAGGTCTCTCTCCTAGGGGCAGGATCTAGGTCCTACGAGGAGAAAAAACAACCCTGCGTCATCGTAGACCGTCCGACCCAAAGCTCGGACCGTCCGGACAGCGCGCAAAGAAGACCCGCTCCTGTAGCAGGGTCGCGGGTCGTCCGGCCCAGAGACACGGACAGTCCGCACCGCCGCATCAAGCACCGCCAGGCGACCCGGCGACCCGTCACAGACTGCCATGTTGTCCACCTCGTAGAGCCAAACCCAAGGTATTGCTCATCACGAGAAGGTCCCAGGGTTCGTTGTTGTTTGATCCCAAATAGGTGGTGTCCATAATAGAGGTGGTGTCCCACCTTCAGGATAACCATCTTAGGTACATCAAGTAATCATCCCCTTGGTTCTAAGGTTTCCTTTCAAGACCGCATTCAATATAGTATTATTTGTCTTACATCTTATTTACTATCTCACTCCCCAAGGTCTCGACCCTCCATGGGCGAAACCTATGGATCATCCCCAAGGTTCGAACTCACTACGAGGGCGACTTAGGGTTCGTTAGTGTTTGGTTTAAAAAGGCGACAACACATTTTTTGGTGACTCCATCAGAGATCAGGCGTAAAGAACTATCAGCTTGACCACGATGGCCGATTCAAAGGATAATTTCGACGTCTCTCCCAACAACATTATTGAACTGACTATGGAGACTCTATCGGCTGAGGATCAGCGAGAGTTTAGGGAGTACAAGGAGCAGCTGATCAAGGAGGCCCAAGCGAAGTTCCTAGCCAACTTCAAGGTGGACCGAAATCAAAAGTTTGTCCGGCAATGGGTGACTGATCTAGCTTCGCTCCGACCTACTAGAACTACCCCAAACTAAGTGAAACAAACGCTTAGATCTTATGTAGATGAGCAATGAGAACAAATGCAACGAATACTAAGGTGTATGCAAGAGGATTATAAGAGGCTAGCACGTGCATTTGATAAATCCGATGTTGCCAATATTCCATCGCACGAGGATAAGACTAGGGAAAATACACGCGATCCATCGGCTGCAAATTGGCATGACCAATTCTAGCCACTTTATGGGATGCCGATGGACACATATCTTGGATAACCACAGCCTCCTACATAAATCGGGGGTAAATCCACCGATCTGCGCATGGCAAGATCGTCCGCGCCTGAGTGCGAACCGTTTGAACCAGTGGCGGCTGGCCCTATTTTCCGAACCGAGTTACCAAAATCCGCCAGGGCCACTGCATTTTGTGCAAACCCTAATAGACTCTTTCGTACCATCCACGCTAATGGTCGGACAATCCGAATAAATTATCGGACGGTCCGGCTATACAACTAGACAGTCTGCGCACACAATCGGACGGTCTGCGTATCAGATCGGACATTCCAGCGTGGAGTATATAGAACGTAATATTAATTATCATTCCTCATCTTTACATCCATCCCAGCCAAACCTCCCGTTACACCCCATGGCACCCCAGTACCATAATACGACAGCCCAGACACGTGGGGCAAGTACTTTTCAGCCCCCCTAGAAGGCCGAAAAGAGATGATCAGCCATATGAGCCATCAGGGGCAAGCATTAATGCCCCACAGAACCCAAACTCGTGGGCAGGAAGATGAAATAATACTCAAACACCCACACCTATGCTGAACCAAAGGGTCCGTGGACTACCACTAACCGCTATTGACATAATAAGGGAAGAGATAGTTGGGGCATTCTAAGATAAACTCAGAGTTAGCATGATCCCCAGAGGCAGTCATATCAGAAACCCTATGACATCCGATTTGATTATGACCCGTACCCTAGGGAACAAGGATACACAAATTTGCAAAATTTTTGGGTGAGCAAGGTAAAAGCACGCACGAGCACATAGGCCAGTTCCTAGCACAGTTAGAAGAATGGCCGATACAGAGGTGTTCCGCATCCATTTATTTTTATTGTCTCTAACTGGGACTGCATTCGCCTAGTATGCACACTGCCTCCTAACTCAATTTATTCATGGGGAGATTTAGAACAGAAATTCCATGATCACTTTTTCTGTAGCAATTATGAGTTAGACCTGGTAGATCTAGTAGCTCTGCAACAAGAGAAGGATGAATTGGTTAATGACTACATCCAGAGATTCTAGGACACAAGAAACCAGTGTTTTCAAACTCACCTTAAAGAAAACAGCTAGCTGGATTAGCATTTGATGGAATGTCTTATTACTTTAGAGAGATTAGAAGACATTCAATTTTTTACGCTAGCTCAATTACACCAGAAAGCTTTGGCTTGCGAAATCCGATGCAAAGTCATAGCTAAAGCAATTCATCATAGCATCCATACAGTAGATTGTAACCAGAGTAGCTCGGATGATGAACCACAAGTGGTGTACGCCGCTGAGTTGGTTTGGCCGAAACATGCTAAATATTCAGTTTGGTCCTCTTTGCAGATGATTCAAAAGAAACATATAGAAGAGGATAAATTTTCATTTAATGTTGGAAAGTGTGACAAATTATTCGATGAATTACTCAAAAACACTAACATTAAAATAAATCATACTATTCCATCTCTCGATGAACTTAAGCGTCGTTCTTATTGTAAGTGGCATAATTCTTTCTATCATGCCGCCAATGATTGTAATGTCTTCCATTGACAAATACAATCAGCTGTAAATGATGGTCGATTGAGATTTCAAGAAATGAAGATTGACAGGCTCTGTCCCTATCGACACATTAGGATGGTAGAAAAGAAAGTCTTGGTTCGACCATGTTTAGCCGATAAAGGCAAAGGAAAAAATATTATCATTGGTGACCCTCGCGCACCAAATCTTTCATGCGGAGTCGTTGTTAGAAATATGCCCTAGAGATAATCATAGAGATGAGAATATATCTTTGTATCCATGATATATATATATATATATTGCTTAATTGAATATCCATGAAAGGCACCTTGTATTGATTAGCAATTATGTGAATTGTTTGTGAGATTCTTTACTTGTATGGTTATTCTAAATGGTGTCCCTAGTCAGAGTCGATGACTAGCACATGTATTAGTTGATGACTACATGGAGATGTTAAACTAATAATGTGGGCTCATGTATGACATGAGGCTGGACCGACCCAACGTGAGATATTATAATATAGTTCTCTTTTTGCAACATGTATATTGTATCCTTAGACCTGAGATTGTCGCATGTTCTCAAGATGTGAATTGACTTACTTAGGGACTATCAAACTCTACTCTGTAACTGGGTAGTTATAAAGGTAGTTTTGGGTTTGTCAGGAAGCATGCTGTGAGGCATGGTCAGTCAAGATAGAATTTGTCCCTCTCTTCTTGAGAGAGATATCTTCGAGCCCCTCGAGTGATTGGATCAAGAAATGCATGGCCGTGCTAGGGTTAAGTGTTATCCAATGAAAGGATTCCAATTCACAATATTGAGAAAGAGAGGTCAGCTTAGAGCTAGACCAAATATTGTGAGACAAAGGGAACAACATGTACGTAATGTTGTAATGGTTCGTCTGATATGATCTTTACGTGCGCATAGGAGTTAACATGTCTCGCTAGAGGCCGCTATCAATTATTGGGCCAATAAGAGTACTTGGGCCATGTCTATATTTACGTGAACCTATAGGGTCACACACTTAAGGAGAAGAAAACCTAACTCGGATTAGATCCAAAATTAGACAGGGCTTTAGGGTTACTGATGGGCCTCGAAGTTAGAAGCCCACCAGAATGCCTATATAATGAGGGGCAGGGGCACAGTTAAGAGAACCCTAATTCACCACCAGTTAAGAGAACCCTCGCCTAGCCCGCCGTCGTGAACCTAGCAGTTTAGAACGCGGTGCTTCATCCCTGTACGTGTGGTTATTTCGGAGGTGCTGCATCTGGAGCACTAGGACGAACCACGCGAGGACGTGAAGGTCGCCGGCAACTGCACATCACTACTCGATGCGTTCATATACATTGAGATGTCTTCTGCTACCCTACGCGTTTAGTGGTACTTCCATGATCTATAACCGCAATAGTTTCTGGTTTTATGGGGACAATAATTTTGTTTTGCGCTAGTGTAGCCTCCCCACAATCATTCAGTCGTTACTCAGAAGGCTCCAGACGAAAGAAAGGCTAATAAGATCGGAGGCGCCGGGGGACATGGTAAACCAGGTGTCACACCTGGTTTTGAAGGTAAACCGAATACAAACCATGTACGTGCCAAGATCAGAAATTCACGTACACAACGATTACATAAATGACTCATCATAGCACAATGCTTCGAATTACAATAAAGAGTAAGTAATAATATTAAAGACTAGAGTCATTTACATAATATGAATCAAAGTGCACATAATAGAAATGTAGCCAACGTAAATTAACCCACCACAGATAGCTGACTGGGGGAGGTCGCTAGCCTAATCCTCAAACTCATCGACGTTCTAGAACTCCTGGAGATCCGCCTCGACGCCTTCTTCTTCTTTACCTGACATAGGCTGCACCAAAGGCAACCTGGTGTTTTATGAAAGCAAGGGTGAGTACACATCAATGTACTCAGCAAATGTCCCGTTTGGTTGAGGTGGACTAGCTTTATGTGAAGTTAGGCTGAAAGCAGTTGCTTTTAGTTCATCAAGTATTTATTATTAGTAGAAACCAAGTTTTAGCAATAACCAACCTGTGAACCATTTCCTCTTCGAGGAACATCATGATCATCCTCGAAGCCAAAACCATCAATAGAACCATTGCATCTCATATCATATGTATCTCTAATCAAAGGAGCTCCCAAGACCGCTCATAACCATGAGCACGACTGATATATCAGTTTCTAATCCTCTACACCCTTTACCCACGAGTCGTGATTCCCTCTCTAGCCTGGGCTTGTAAGACCCTTGTTCACTCTCAAGGTGACTGGCCAGGGATTCACTACGAAGCCTTTACAAAGATTTTCTGAAGTTGTAGATGTCCGTTAGGTTTCCTAAATGTACCACACTCTTCCCAAAGGGGCAAACCACCCTCGGCAGAGCGAGACGCATATACTGAGCCCCATTGACGGCACAACGACAAAGCAAACTACACCTCAGTTCCTTTAATTAATTAGCTAAGGGCGTACCATACCACCCTCATGGTTGCACTATTTTCCTGGGTGGTCATCCAACGAACAGGTCCTTACGGAGAGGCGCTCGAGAAACCGCCCGAGCCCCCTAAAGTATCACTAGTCCAACATCATAATCAAGATATCATCAACGTATCATAAATGTTCTCATCATGTTCATTGATTAAAGTAAAGCAATAGCATAATACTAATCATAGTAACCAATTCCCAAAGGGTAAACAAGGACAGGAAAACAGAATACTAGTCAATCCTTAGGTTGTTTATAGTATGTGGGGCAGTGAATTATAAAGTAAATGGAACATAATGGGTCAGAGGATACTTGCCTTCACCGAACATATACTCAGGATCTTCAGCCTCATAGAAATCGAAGATCTTGATCTCTTGGTCGCCGAAGCTTGACCGTCGATTCCTCGAAACTCGAAAATGGGTCGTAGTCTATTCGCGACGCGCAATGAATACAAACATGCACAAGCAAACATATACTTGCATAAGAATATTACACCATATAAGATAAAATATTATAAAAACGAGCAATATGAAATAGAGAGCGCTTCTACAGTTACACGAGGAAAAGAACCGCGATAGTCGAAGCTACGGTCGAGGGGTTAGCGTGTTTACACCAAGCAAGTATTAATTGTAATATTTAATTCGACATAATTATATTAATTGACATTTATGAAATATAAATTAAAACTAATTGGTTTTGAGTAACTTACTGTTTTAATTGTGAATGATTAAATAAATAACTAATTAACTGACATGAGTGATTATAAGCGAACGGTTTAATATTGTACGCGAACAACGCGTGATACACGCGAACGGCGCTGCAAGGCACGCAACACACGCGAATGGCGTACGACAACGCGTGCCAACAGCACGCGCGACACTCGTTAACAACAAGCGACGACGCGCGCGAAACAGCACCGTGGCACGCGCACTACACGTGGACCGACACGATACACAAACCTAATAAATAAATAACATAATTAAACTAACCAATTATTTAATAGGATAGTTCAGTTAACATTGACTGGGCTGATGTTGATTTATAAATGTGCAATTCGAAATTATAAACTAGATTTAAATAAAACGTCATTCTATTAACCTCCGGTCAAACAAATGTTTAAATAAATTATATAAAATGTGCAACAGTGGGGAAAAACACTTCTAACATGTAGATAACTTTAATATGAATCTAATGCAACTTGAATGGATTGAATCAGGTTTAAAACACAAAAGTTATCACTGTTTTAAACTAAACTGTAATTCGCGCGAACTAAATTACGAAACTGCCTTCTTCTTCCTCACGTTCTTCTTTCTCACATCTCTCTCCCTTCTCTCACGAACCGTCATGGGCAGAGGTCGGCAAGGGGAGGGGCTTACTGGCCGCCGCTGCCAGGGGGCCAACCGCTCCGCACTGAGGCGCGCGCGCCCGCGGGCGGGAGGGCCACGCCTGGGGGGCTGCTTAGCCAACTGGGGCTCGGCCACCGTGGCCGGCCAAACGTTCGTGTGTGCGGCTGCGCACCGGCGCCGGAGCCGCGCCCGCAGCGGCCGCGCGCGCACAGGGTGAGGGCAGGGTGCCACGCCGCTGGGGCAGGGGGATGAGGTGCTACACCCCAAACCCTAGAAATTGAAGAAAACAGAGAAGAATGGAGGAGCTCACTAGGGAAGAAGACCCTCACCGGAGCCGAGGAGAAATCCTTCGATTGACGGAGATTCAGAGGTCCGATCAACAAACCGGACACGCCCAGACGAAGCCCTTGATGAGACGAACGCAGCAGTACCCTCAGATTCCGCAGACGATGAACGGATTGGGAGTAAATGCTCGCCAAAGTTGTCGTCGGAGTTAGAACCGCTTCGAACTTCGGCGAGCAATTCCGGGATCTAGGGATTGAATTTTGGGAAACCGTTTTGTGCTCTGGAACGAGCTCGATGAGGAGAAGCCGGGCGAGATAGAAATTCGGTTCAAATTCGTATTTTACCATTTTTAAAATTCGAAAAAGCCTAGAAATCCATACTTTGTGCTCAAAATATTATAGATGCTTCGAAAAATTCCAGCAAAAAATCCTATAAATATCTTGGCATCTAATGAACTCAAAAAATATAATTATAGTTTCTAAAAACATTTTAAGTCCCTCAAATAAATAGATTTTGGTTTTCGAAAAATTGAAAAATATTCCGAAAAATATGAAAATCTACTGAGAGCTTATATAGGATATACTAACATGTTTTAAACACATTTTGCACTTAGAAACACCGTGCAACGGCATAAATGCAACAACCAAAGTGCCTCTAGGGCTTATTCCACTAGGCTTACGCCAATATAAAACAAAATAATTCTCCATTTTTTGGAAAAATAGAAGGAAAGCAGAGAAATGAGAGAGTAACACCTGAATTTGGTGGATATTAGGAAAGAAATTTTATACCCCCAAATTCAGGGTGTTACAAATCTAACCCCATTAACTGGAATCTCACCCTCGAGGTTCAAGAAGAGGCTAGCAAGAAAATGAGATTGGTTCATCGGTCTTTCATTGCTTCTTCTAACTCAGCTTCGACTCTGCCAGCTTAACTTGTGGATTTGTTGCTTTGACCTTCAGACGCTCGAGACCAATTGATATAATTCTTGAGGATCTCTTGGACCTGTGGGTTAGGACCCACACACGCTTTCGCTGCGCCACTCTGATCTTGTTGGTTGATGTTGATCCCATTGTCTTCATTGGTGTTAGCGACTAACCCCCTTAACAGGAGCATTGATATTGTCAGCGTCTTGGACCCGGGGGGGTCCCTTGGACCGACCAGTGAAATCACTGTGTGCCCCTTCCCAGATGGGTTGGCGCGGGATGGAACACAAGAGGTGGGACAAGCCTTGTATTATCCTGCACCAGGGGTGCCGCTCATAGTAGGGGTTACAAGCGCGTCGCGTGGGAGAGAGAGAGACACAGAGTTCGTCCGCCGCTTCCCCCGCGCGAACCCCCCTCAGGGTGGCCCTGGACCTCCCTTTTATAGAGGCAAGGAGAGGGTCCAGACGTACAACGGGGGGCGTAGCTATGCGCTAACGTGTCTGGCAGTGGAGTGCCTAAGCCCTGTGTACATGCCAACGTGGCCGTTGGGGGAGAGCTTGGGCCCTGTACATGTGATGGCGTGACCGTCGGAGGAGCGCCTGAGTCCTGTAGGAGCATAGCTGGCAGCGCGGCGAGGATCCTGCTGACGTCTCCTTGCTGTCGTAAGGGGCTGAGAGCCACCGGCGTCATGGTGCACGCGGGGCACCATCATCACCCGTCGCCGGGGTAAGCCAGATGGGAAGCCGGTCTTGTTCCTTGTAGCCTGAGCAGGCTAGGAATAGGGAAATGATGCATCCCCTATTAGCGCGGTCGGTCCGAGCCCAGGGTCGGTCGAGGCGGAGACTTCTCTTGAGGGCGAGGTCGGGGTCGGGCGAGGACACGATTCCTCCCGAGACAGGGGTCGAGGCCGAGTCCGGGGGTCGGGCAAGGCGGAGACCTCCTCCCGAGGCCGGAGCCTGAGGTCGGGCGAGGCAGAAACCTCCTCCCGAGGCCGGAGCATGAGGTCGGGAGAGGCGGAGCTTCCTGTTGCGCCCGAGGCTGAACTCGATGGTTAATCGTGACTTGTTGTCAGTCGTCGCCGGGGTGGCTGACACGTCTGTCGGAGCGGAGCGAGCAGCACTGTTTTCTTGTCATATCAGATAGTAAAGAAGAGGGGCGAAGTGACTGTGGTCACTTCGGCCTGCCCGTCTGAGGCGCGTGTGTCAGGATACGGCGTCAGACATCCCCTGCATTTAATGCGCCTGTGAAGCAGTCGGTTGGTGAGGCGGTCTGGCCAAGGTTGCTTCACAACGAAGCCTGCCCGAGCTGGGTCTCGGGAGAGCCGAGGGGGCGCCCGCTGCCTGAGGAGGCCCTCGGGCGAGGCATGAACTCGTCTGGGACTACTATTCCAACCCGAGGCTGGGCTCGGGTGAGATCGCGTCCCTCGGGTAGACGAAGTCTTGACTTGAACCGCACCCGTCAGTTGGTCTGAGGGTGTTTACCAGCCATGATTAGGAGCGTTGGGGGTACCCCTAATTATGGTACCCGACAGTAGCCCCCGAGCCTCGAAGGGAGTGTTGGTACTCGCTTGGAGGCTTTTACCGCGTTTTCGGTGAGGGGACCGACCTTTCTCGGTTTTTGCCTTGTTCTGGTGGGTGCGCGCGAGCGCACCCGCCGGGTGTAGCCCCCGAGGCCTCGGAGGAGTGGTTTGACTCCTCTGAGGTCTGAGTGCTTTTCGTGGTGCTTCGGTCGGTCTGATCGTTCCCTCATGCGGCCCGGCCGTAGCCCAGGGCGTGGTCGGGTTCCAAGTTATCAAGCTGGTTTGTTGACGCTGTCAACAGTTTTGGCCGTAGCCAGGTGCGAGAGCAGCCCCCGAGCCTCTGCACGGAGCGAGAGGACGATCAAGGACTTTCCCGACTTTTATCATACGGCCTTGCGTTGCCTTTCCGCAAGGAGGAGCGGGAGAAAGCGCCATGTTGCCCTCGGAGGGCGCTAAACATGGTGTTTCCAGTGAGCTGCTAACGGGTGATCCGAGTGGACGCCCGTGCCCCGTTCGTCAGGGGTCGGCTGGTGGCCCAGAGGCGCGCTCTAAAAGTACCTGCGGGTGATTTGCCGGACCCAGACCCCTTCGACAGGGTCCGAGGGCTCGATGCCTCCCTCCGGTGGGATTCCGTTACAAATCATTCCCGCTGGTCTCGGAAATTTCCTAGGGTACCTCGGGAGCATAGCCCGAGCCTCGGCTATGTATCGAACGTACCCAGAGTCATCCCTCACTCTGCATGCTCTGGGGCGACTGTCGAACCCTTCCGAGGGGCCATCCTACGAACCCCTAATCAGTAGTGGGCACAGAGCCCGAGCGCTCTAGGGCGACTGTCGAACCCTTCCGAGGGGCCAGCCTTCGAACCCCTGATCAGTAATGGGCTTGAAGTCCGAGTGCTCTGGGCGGCTGTCGAAACCCTTCCGAGGGGCTAGCCTTTGAACCCCTGATTAGTAGGAGGGCTCGGGGTCCGCTTCCTTCGCCGAGAAGGATCCTTTCCACAACGTCCCCTTTCCCGGTCCCTGTGGCAAGAGAGAGAGAGGAGGAGGGGAAGGATATGAATTTGAATAAGGTGGCGCACCTTTTTTGACGCGGTCATTATGGCGAAGGCGAAGCGACACCCACCTCGCCTGCCAAAGGTGTCGCTTGCTCCGTCGGGAAGTTAATGCGACGGTACGGGCGATTCGCGTGGCGCCCGTTGCGCGTGCAAGTCGTTTGAGGAACGGGAAGATCGCTTTTTCTTCGAGTTTTGAATTTTGCGGCGAGTTCGGGCAAAGTTTTTGAACGGTTCTCGCTCGGGCCTTTGTATACTCGGAAGGGGGGGCCGGCAGTGGTTCATCACTCTGCCATTTGCGCCTGCCTTTTGCTTTGGTTTTCGCAACCTAAGAGAGTAGCCAGGGAAAAGGAAACCGCGCACCTCATCTTCTCCGCTCCACCACCTCCGCTTGGTCATGGCTGACAGGGTGACCGTTGTCCCACCGTGTGACCCGTGGCCCTCCTCCACCATCGTCGCGAAGGATCTGGAGGCCCTCGTCGCTGATGGTCTGCTCCGTCCCCTCTCTGGTGGGGTGCAGCCGGAGTGGATGGCCCCGAGCGAGGCCATCCCTTCCCCGCCGCCGGGGTACGTGGTTAGCTTCATCGCTTTCCATGAGCGGGGGTTTGGAGTGCCAGCGAGCCGCTTTATGCGAGCGCTCCTGCACCTCTACGGGGTGGAGCTGCACAACCTCAACCCCAACTCCATTGCGCAAGCGGCCATCTTCGCGGCGGTTTGTGAGGGTTTTCTGGGGATCGAAGTTCATTGGGATCTGTGGACCCACCTCTTCTCCGCGGAGCTCTTTGCCCTGACGACGGACGCGAAGAAGGTCCGTATGGTGGTGCGGGCCGGTGGCTGCACCCTCCAGCTGAGGCAGGGGCACGCGCAGCAGTACATCCCTGCCATCCTTGTGTCTTCGAACATCGGGTGGCAGCGCCGATGGTTTTATCTCCGGAACGACGATGGGAGGCTCCCGTCGTTTTCTCAACGAGTGGTGACCGCCGCCGGTAGCAACTGGCGCTGGGGTGCCACACGCGAGAAACAGGAGAAGCTCCAGCCTATTCTGCAAGCCTTGCAGAAGTTACGGGACGGGGGCCTTACCGCTGTGGGGGTTGTTGCTGCCATCCATCGCCGGAGGGTGCTCCCTTTGGCAGAGCGGCGGTTGCAGCTCTCGGAGATGAGACCGGGGGTCGATCTGGAGGGCTCGCAGATGTCCTCGGCCTCCCTTCCTAACGACGACCTCCGCAGGCGGGTAGCGGGTACGGTAGGGAGGCTGGAGGCCGGCGCCCTTACCCAGCCTGCGATGCGTCCCGACCATGGGTATGTTTCCCTGGTAAGTATCCGATCCTTCTCTCGTACTGTGCCGAGTTGCCTCTGATTCCCACTGTTGGGGTCTTTGCTCTTCCAGGGGTTAAGTTTTTACAAACCCTCCCCACCGCGGGGCCCAGAGGACACGATGGACCGAGCCACGCGGAGGGTCGCCGCGGAGGAGAAGAAGAAGAAGGACGCGGAGAAGGCTCAGGCTCACGAGCGGATGTGAGCTCGGGACGCCTTGGAGAAGCGTCGTCGGAGACAAGAGAGGGACGGGCTCCCGAGGGAGCCGTCGCCGGAGACGCCTGACGACGATGATGATGATGAGGATGACGACATGATGGCCCACCTTGGCCTCAGCCTGGACCCAAGGCTGGGCCAGGGGTTGCCGTGCCAGCCTGGGCAGGCTGCTCCTTCGGCGCCTCAGGCGCCCGAGGTGGGAGCAGCGTCGAAGTCGGTAGCAGGGCAACCATTGGCAGCGCCCGCGGGGATCGAGGCCCGAGGGACCTCCCCATAGGCTCGATTGGCCTTGGTCCGGAACGGGTAAGTGTCTATGAATGCCTCTGTTTTAGCTTCTTTCGTCGCGTGCCTTGAACTTGCTTTCTCTCTTCCTTTCAGCAAGTAGAGGCAGGGTCTGACCGGCCTGACCCCCACGAAGGCCCTTAAGACGGTGCCGGCGTCTGCAGCCGGTGCCGCGGCGCGCCATGCCAGTTGGGTGGCCTTCGCACAGGATGCTCTCGAGCGGGGGGGCCAGGCGGCCCGAGCTGCCATGGAGCAAGCTTCCCAGGCCGTCCCCTTCGTCGGGGCAGTCGTCGTGCCTGGGGGGGCTGCTGACGCAGCCGTGGCTCCGAGCCCGCCTGACGTGTTACCGGTGTCGGCGTCGACTTCTACCGTGGTTGTTGCTAATTCGCCCGTGGAGCCATCCAGCGTCCCCGATCTCCCCATTCCTGGCCCCGAGGAGGGGGCCAATGCTGTTGCCAAGGCCGGCGACCGGAATCCCGCCACCTTAGCCCAGGGGAACCCAGCGCGTCGGTGGCGAGGGTGCCCGACGTGTTGACTGCAGGGGAACCCAACGCCTTGGCGGAGGAGAACTCAACGTCGCGGCCCTTCTCGGGGGGTGGCGCCCTCATCCCCGCGCAGCGCAACCCCAATGAGTGGCGTGGGCAGGCGTTCCGGTTCTGGAGCCATGGTGCCTCGAAACCCCTCCTCGTCCTCAACGATGAGCAAGAGGAGCAGTCTCGGGATGAGCTCCGTGAGTATGCCGAGGCGGCTGTCACACCCGGTTTTAAAGAACAAAGCCGGGTGCATCTCATACATGCGCCAAAGAAGACAACATATATAATAACAGAGTGTATAGAGATAAATGTCACAAAACATCAGAGTATTTATTACCTAGCGGAAGACTTATTACAAAGTAAAAGACTAAATATAAAACGAACTAAGGATCGTCGGCGCCAATGTCGACTGAGAAACGCCACCTAGATCAAGTCGAACGCCTCAGTGTTAGGCAGCTCCTCTTCGACCACCTGTTCTGCTCCTGTGGGGGGGGGGGTGAGACAGCAAGAGTGAGCTCACATACGTTCATAGCTCAACAAGTTGTGGGGAATAATGTGGCATGAACTCACCAAAGGTGGGAGTTCACGAAGTGTAAGGCTGATCAATGAAATAAAGGCTGAAGCTGAGCATTGCTTTTATAAGTTGGTCAAATTTTTATTAGCAATTACTAGGTGTAAGTAAATACCAAACCTTTATAATAATAAATGAAAGTAATAGTAAAATAATCCAAATGCGATGCAAATGTCCAATTAAATTTAAGTTCCATCATTAATCATGTGAGGGTCCGAGCCGCTCATGACCGTGAGCACGGCTAGTATACTAGTTTTACACTCTGCAGAGGTTGCGCATCTTTACCCACAAGTCATGTTACCCATCTGCCAAGAGATGGCCAATCCCATACACCTCTACCGAGGAGGCGAGGCAGGGTAACACTACGAGGCCTTTACAAAGTTCCACTAGCTTCAGACTACCCGCTACAGTTTATAGGAAGCTCCAGTGCAGGGTTCTTGCCTGACCGCCATCGCAGCAAAGTCAAACAAGGACCTCCCTACACTGACCACTCCCCTACTGCCCTTGCCCCTTTCGGGTAAGGTAGCCCTCCCCTAGCTTTCCTAGTTAATCAGCCAAGGGCGTCCCATTAAACCCTTGTGGTAGCACTGTTTTCCCGGGTGGTCGCTCCATGTTCCCATTAATTTAATGATCTTAACATGAACAGTAATAATAACAAGATAATAACAGAATAATCATGTGTAGTGTAACTCCATACCCAATCCACATAAAGCAATAGCAAGTACTACCCAAAAATATTTCAGGGGTGAACAAGGTATAGAGGTAATCAAAACTGGGGTAACATAAAGGCTCCCATCAAAATTAACCTATGCAGATCATTAAAATTAATAAGAACATGGCTGGGAAAAGTAAGTGATCAAGGGCACAACTTGCCTTCAATGAGCTCCTGCTCAGCTACTTCTACTTGTTGAGCCTCAGAATCCACCGTGGCTTGCTCGTCTACTCGCATCAACACAATACATACATAGTATAGCCAAAATCAACATCACACCAAACATGTAAATAAAATATACAGTAAAAATCTACACATTAAAATGAGATCATAGGAACTGGAATCACTAAATTTGGAGTTATATATTTCAAGTTATGAATTTCCTAAGATTTAATGTGTTTGAGATAGGATTAAATGATAAATTAATTTTCTTACTGCTTTCATGACCAAACAGACTCTAGATGATGGAGAATAAAATTACAAAATTTTAGGAACTGGAATGGAGTAGTTTGGATTTCATATGGATTTTCTATGAATTAACTAAGTTCTAGGAATTATTTTTGTATTAAAAATACATTTACTAATTCATTTATACATTTTAAACGGGCTCTGGATCGGGCGTCAATTCCTAGAAAACTCAGGGGGCTAGTACAGAAAATTCCTAAGACTCTGTGAACAGTCCCAGTGGACTGCGGGTTAAATCCATTAAAATACGAGGGCTCTTTAACAAATTGTTTCGGGCGAAGGGGTATCATCGCACGGGAACCACACGATTCGCAACCCACGGATCAGATTACATCTACCTCTAACCGAACCGGTACTAAACTAAGGCCGCTAGATCTCCATCCAACGGTCACAGTTTTAAAGGGGGCAAATCACCCAGTATCCATCCGATCGGGAATCTACGGCTAACGCGGATTCCGACCGAAGCGTTATTCGCCATCTAATCTCAATCGTACGTCACAGGATCTACGGTCTGCGCAACTTGCCCAACTTCTCCGGCCAGACACCGACGGCGCCCGAGCCACAGACGGCGGCGCCATTGCTGCACCTCACAAGAACCCACTCCGGAGCGCAAACCAAGATCCCTACTTAATGTAAAACCGAATTGAAGGCAAAACGAAACGGAGGAGGGGATCCATACCATGGATTGTGAAGCAATGCTCCCCAGCTTCGTCACACGGCGGATCTGTGGCGGAGGATAGGCGACGGCGCGCAATTCCTCGAGTTCGAACGGGTCGTCGAGCCCAACGCGTCCACGGGCACACTCCACGTGACCGTAACAAGGTCTCGGTCCCAAGCTATGAAGGCGTTGCGCCAACACGACGTAGATCACCGGCGGCGGCGACAACACGCCATTCTTCCAATCGCCCCCAAGGTCCCAGCGCGGCGCCCAGACCACCACGCATGGCTCGGCGTGTGGTGCAGAGCACGGTTGCGGCGGCCCGGTAGACTTCCTCAGCCAACCCCCGGCTCTCTCTCTCCCATGCGCGATCCACGGTGGTGCCCCCCTTCTTGCTCTCTTTCTCTCTATCGGCTCCATCACCTACCTCTCTCTCCTATCTCACGCATTCCTTGGCGGCGATCGTGGTTGAGGCCCAGAACGGATAAGGTCACGGTCTGGGAGCGCGCCTGCCCCTTATGAACCCGGAGCCCAGGCGGTTAGCTGATCCACGCTTGCCGCGGACGGTTCCTACGGTCCTACCATCCGATTGACGCGGAAGCAGGGAGGAAGAAGATACCCCCCATGATCCGGACCCACGCGTAAGTGCCGATGGAGAGGCTGAGCAGCGGGCCCGCATGGTCAGCCAACTGAGGAGCTGGAGTGCACGCCTGCGGACTAGAGTCGGCTGGTATTGGGCCGCGCGAAGCGAGGAGCCGGTAGGCCAAGGGAAAGGTTTGGGCCCAATCAGGTTCGTTCTTCTTTTTTTTTCATTTTAGAGTTTGAATTTTTGAATTTAAATTTGGTTGTGACTTGCACGTATATCAACGTACAAAATTCAAATCTTATGATAAGGAGAATATATTTATATATATATATTTCCTTTATTTTATGCGGTATTCTCTTCTCTTTCTCCAAAGTTTTGCTCCCCATTTAGGTTTTAAATTCTAGTTTGTATATCAATGTATTGTTTTTGATATTATTATTTTTATTATTTATAGATGCACAATAAAATAAACTCCAGCATGATGCATGAGTTATTTATGTGTCTTTTATTTAGTTGTCCACTTTTAAATATGTTGTTCACATGTCATAATAACCAGGGCAAAAACATATATGTAATTCCACTATATTTTCATTCTACACTTTTGGGTATTACAAATCCTACCCCCCTTAAAAATAATCTCGTCCTCGAGATTTAAGAAGATCTAGGGAAAAGGTGGGGAAAATCTATGCGAAGCTCTTCTTCTCTTTCCCAAGTTGCTTCATCTTCACCGTGGTGGCTTCATTGAACTTTGCACATCTTTATAACCTTATTCCTTGTAACTCGAGTCAATGTATCAAGAATCTTGACCGGATACTCCGTGTAAGTCAAATCACCCTGAACATCGAGCTCTTCCATTAGTAACTGTTCCTTAGGGACACGGAGACACTTCTTAAGTTGAGACACATGAAATGTACATAAGATAGATTATTAGGTAGCTCGAGTTGATAGACTATCTCTCCAACTTGCCTAAAACTCAGAATGGTCCAATAAAGCGAGGGAACAATTTGATCTTAACTTTAAATCTCCTCATTCCACGAAGTGGTGATACCTTGAGGTACACATGATTTATTTCCTCAAATTCCAGTGGTTTTCTTCTATTATCCGCATAACTCTTTTGTCTGGTCTGAGCTACCCACAAATTCTCCCGAATTATACGGACTTGTTCTTCTGCCTCTTGAATAAGTTCATATCCAAGGAACTGTCTTTCTCTAGCCTGATCCAATATAGAGGAGTCCTGCATTTCCTGCCATACAAAGTCTCGAACGATGCCATCTTCAGACTGTCCTGGTAACTATTATTATATGAGAACTCAGCATAAGGTAGACTCTTATCCCAACTACTACCATGCTGAAGGGCACAAGCTATCAACATGTCTTCTAACACTTGGTTAGTCCTCTCTGTCTGCCCATCAGTCTGGGGATGGTAAGCCGAACTAAAATTCAATCTTGTATCCAATGACTAGTGCAACTTCTTCCAATATCGAGAGGTAAACTGTGATCCCCGGTCTGACACAATCTTCTTTGGCACACCATGTAGGCATACAATCCGTGCCATGTACAACTCTGCCAACTTGGCTCCTGAATATGTGGTCTTCACTGGAATAAAGTGGGCTACTTTAGTTAACATGTCCACAATCACCCATATAGAATCATATCCAGCAGACGTGCGGGGTAATCCAACAATGAAGTCCATGCCAATCTCTTCCCATTTCCACTCAGGTATCTTCAGTGGATGCAGTAGTCTGGCTGGCCTCTAGTGTTCAGCCTTAACTCTTTGGCACACATCGCACATAGCCACATGTGCTGCCACATCTCTCTTCAGTCCATACCACCAATACTTTTGCTTCAAATCCTGATACATCTTAGTACTTCCAGGATGAATAGAATAAACTGAATCATGTGCCTCCTTCAATATGGTTTCCCAAAGACTATCGATATCGGGAACACAGATCCGATTCTTGAACCATATAGTGCCTTGCTCATCTCCTGTGAATTCCGGGCCTCTACCCTCTGTTATCAGATCCTTGATCTCCTGGATTTTAGCATCACCAACCTGACCTTTACGAATTTCTTGCTCTAAGGTAGGTTCCAATTCAATGGTAATTCCTTCCGTATATGTAACAATCCCCAGGTTGAGCCTCTCAAAATTCTTTGCTAATTCATCGGGTAGCTGGACAACAATAGCGGAATGAACGTGCTCCTTCCGACTCAAGGCATCTGCAACCAAATTTGCCTTGCCTGGGTGGTAATGAATTTCCAAATCATAATCCTTAATAAGCTCCAACCAATGGCGTTGCCTAAGGTTGAGATCTTTTGAGTGAATATGTACTTCAAGCTCTTATGATCCGTGTATACTTGGCACTTAGTTCCCATAATGTACTGTCTCCAAATCTTCAGTGCATGCACAACGGCAGCCAATTCCAAGTCATGAGTGGGGTAGTTCCATTCATGTTTCCGCAACTGACGAGATGCATAGGCGATCACATGACCTTCTTGCATAAGCACGCATCCCAGTCCTTGGCCACATGCATCACAATAAATGTCAAATCCCTTCTGCAGATCTGGCATAATCAATACTGGTGGCGACATTAGTCTCTCCTTCAATTGATCAAAGCTTTCTTGGCATTTCTCATCCCACTTAAATTCTTTTCCTTTCCCCAGAAGCGAGGTCATGGGCTTGAGAATCTTAGAAAATCCTTCAATAAATCTCTGATAGTATCCTGTAAGTCCCAAGAAACTCCGAATCTCCATGATTGTAGTGGGTATGCTCCACGCCACTATCTCCTTGACTTTAGCAGGAACCACTAATATTCCTCCATTAGAAATGATATGTCCAAGAAAGGGCACCCCGCCTATTCAAAACTCGCGTTTGCTGTACTTGGCGTAGAGTTGATTATCTTGAAGCTTCTGCAGTACCAATCACAGATGTTCCTCATGATCACTATCACTCTTGGAATAAATAAAAATATCGTCGATGAAAACCACAACGAATCTGTCCAGATTATGAACACCTTATTCTTTAGATCCATAAAATAGGTTGGTGCATTAGTTAGTCCAAATGTCATAACGGTGAACTCATATAATCCATATCGAGTTGAGAAATCCGTCTTGGGACTATCCGATGGCCTAATCTTCATTTGATGGTATCTCGATCGGAGATCAATCTTTGAGAATACTCTAGCACCTCTCATCCGATCAAACAAATCCTCAATACGGGGTAATGGGTACTTGTTCTTCACCGTGACATCGTTAAGGGACCTATAATCCACGTACATCCTTTGTGATCCATCCTTCTTCTGTACAATAAAACCGGCGCTCCACAAGGTGAAGAATTCGAACGAATGTACCCCGTCTCCTATAATTCTGTTAACTGCTTCTTCAGTCCCTTTAACTCTTCTACAGACATCCTGTATGGCCGTTTGAAAGTAGGGCAGTCCTAAGTAAGGGATCAATGACAAACTCAACTTCCCTATATGGTGGCATCCCTGGTGACTCCTCTGGAAAGACCTCCGGAAAATCCTTAACCACATGGATGTTGTCACCAACAAACTTCTCAGGTATAAAGAACATCGCACGTTTGGATGAGGTGGTTACTGCAATTTGAACTTGAAATCTTTCTCCTTTAGGGCTGGTGAGTTCTATGGTTCCTTTAGCACAGTGTATAAACTGCCTTTGCCTCTCTTAACCACGACATACCAAGGATCACGTCTATACTGCTCTCTTCTAACAGTATAGGGGTAGCTCATCTGGGTTAGAAACACAGGGTACGAAAGAAAGGATTGTAGACAAGGCAGTGATTACGAAGCATGTTACTTTGGGGGATTTATTAGCTAAGTGTGTCACCTACTAAAGCTAATTCATTACCTTATGGTGGTACATGCTAAGATGCCCGTCTATACTATTTCAATCAATCAAAGAAGCAAATCAGGCATTGATCATCAGAACAATCAACCAACATTTTTAATAGAGAAAATAGTTTTATTTTTTTTTGTCTTAGGTCTCCTATCTCTTAAAAAGTTCATAAATGTAGGATTCCAAGGTATGAAATCCATCTTGTCTCAGAGTAGAAAAGGTAAGAATGATCAGAGTAGAACAGTAGAAGGTGAGACAGGATCAAGATAAGTGTAGAAAGAATCAGAGTAAGGTAAGTATAGAATGAATCAGAATAAGATAAGTAGGTAAGGGTTTGTCCATTCTATCTAGGTTCCGTCCTACAGTCAACATTTCCTCTGATACCACTTCTGTCACACCCGGTTTTAAAGAACAAAGCCGGGTGCATCTCATACATGTGCCAAAGAAGACAACATATATAATAACAGAGTGTATAGAGATAAATGTCACAAAACATCAGAGTATTTATTACCTAGCGGAAGACTTATTACAAAGTAAAAGACTAAATATAAAACGAACTAAGGATCGTCGGCGCCAATGTCGACTGAGAAACGCCACCTAGATCAAGTCGAACGCCTCAGTGTTAGGCAGCTCCTCTTCGACCACCTGTTCTGCTCCTGTGGGGGGGTGTGAGACAGCAAGAGTGAGCTCACATACGTTCATAGCTCAACAAGTTGTGGGGAATAATGTGGCATGAACTCACCAAAGGTGGGAGTTCACGAAGTGTAAGGCTGATCAATGAAATAAAGGCTGAAGCTGAGCATTGCTTTTATAAGTTGGTCAAATTTTTATTAGCAATTACTAGGTGTAAGTAAATACCAAACCTTTATAATAATAAATGAAAGTAATAGTAAAATAATCCAAATGCGATGCAAATGTCCAATTAAATTTAAGTTCCATCATTAATCATGTGAGGGTCCGAGCCGCTCATGACCGTGAGCACGGCTAGTATACTAGTTTTACACTCTGCAGAGGTTGCGCATCTTTACCCACAAGTCATGTTACCCATCTGCCAAGAGATGGCCAATCCCATACACCTCTACCGAGGAGGCGAGGCAGGGTAACACTACGAGGCCTTTACAAAGTTCCACTAGCTTCAGACTACCCGCTACAGTTTATAGGAAGCTCCAGTGCAGGGTTCTTGCCTGACCGCCATCGCAGCAAAGTCAAACAAGGACCTCCCTACACTGACCACTCCCCTACTGCCCTTGCCCCTTTCGGGTAAGGTAGCCCTCCCCTAGCTTTCCTAGTTAATCAGCCAAGGGCGTCCCATTAAACCCTTGTGGTAGCACTGTTTTCCCGGGTGGTCGCTCCATGTTCCCATTAATTTAATGATCTTAACATGAACAGTAATAATAACAAGATAATAACAGAATAATCATGTGTAGTGTAACTCCATACCCAATCCACATAAAGCAATAGCAAGTACTACCCAAAAATATTTCAGGGGTGAACAAGGTATAGAGGTAATCAAAACTGGGGTAACATAAAGGCTCCCATCAAAATTAACCTATGCAGATCATTAAAATTAATAAGAACATGGCTGGGAAAAGTAAGTGATCAAGGGCACAACTTGCCTTCAATGAGCTCCTGCTCAGCTACTTCTACTTGTTGAGCCTCAGAATCCACCGTGGCTTGCTCGTCTACTCGCATCAACACAATACATACATAGTATAGCCAAAATCAACATCACACCAAACATGTAAATAAAATATACAGTAAAAATCTACACATTAAAATGAGATCATAGGAACTGGAATCACTAAATTTGGAGTTATATATTTCAAGTTATGAATTTCCTAAGATTTAATGTGTTTGAGATAGGATTAAATGATAAATTAATTTTCTTACTGCTTTCATGACCAAACAGACTCTAGATGATGGAGAATAAAATTACAAAATTTTAGGAACTGGAATGGAGTAGTTTGGATTTCATATGGATTTTCTATGAATTAACTAAGTTCTAGGAATTATTTTTGTATTAAAAATACATTTACTAATTCATTTATACATTTTAAACGGGCTCTGGATCGGGCGTCAATTCCTAGAAAACTCAGGGGGCTAGTACAGAAAATTCCTAAGACTCTGTGAACAGTCCCAGTGGACTGCGGGTTAAATCCATTAAAATACGAGGGCTCTTTAGCAAATTGTTTCGGGCGAAGGGGTATCATCGCACGGGAACCACACGATTCGCAACCCACGGATCAGATTACATCTACCTCTAACCGAACCGGTACTAAACTAAGGCCGCCAGATCTCCATCCAACAGTCACAGTTTTAAAGGGGGCAAATCACCCAGTATCCATCCGATCGGGAATCTACGGCTAACGCGGATTCCGACCGAAGCGTTATTCGCCATCTAATCTCAATCGTACGTCACAGGATCTACGGTCTGCGCAACTTGCCCAACTTCTCCGGCCAGACACCGACGGCGCCCGAGCCACAGACGGTGGCGCCATTGCTGCACCTCACAAGAACCCACTCCGGAGCGCAAACCAAGATCCCTACTTAATGTAAAACCGAATTGAAGGCAAAATGAAACGGAGGAGGGGATTCATACCATGGATTGTGAAGCAATGCTCCCCAGCTTCGTCACACGGTGGATCTGTGGCGGAGGATAGGCGACGGCGCGCAATTCCTCGAGTTCGAACGGGTCGTCGAGCCCAACGCGTCCACGGGCACACTCCACGTGACCGTAACAAGGTCTCGGTCCCAAGCTATGAAGGTGTTGCGCCAACACGACGTAGATCACCGGCGGCGGCGACAACACGCCATTCTTCCAATCGCCCCCAAGGTCCCAGCGCGGCGCCCAGACCACCACGCATGGCTCGGCGTGTGGTGCAGAGCACGGTTGCGGCGGCCCAGTAGACTTCCTCAGCCAACCCCCGGCTCTCTCTCTCCCATGCGCGATCCACGGTGGTGCCCCCCTTCTTGCTCTCTTTCTCTCTATCGGCTCCATCACCTACCTCTCTCTCCTATCTCACGCATTCCTTGGCGGCGATCGTGGTTGAGGCCCAGAACGGATAAGGTCACGGTCTGGGAGCGCGCCTGCCCCTTATGAACCCGGAGCCCAGGCGGTTAGCTGATCCGCGCTTGCCGCGGACGGTTCCTACGGTCCTACCATCCGATTGACGCGGAAGCAGGGAGGAAGAAGATACCCCCCATGATCCGGACCCACGCGTAAGTGCCGATGGAGAGGCTGAGCAGCGGGCCCGCATGGTCAGCCAACTGAGGAGCTGGAGTGCACGCCTGCGGACTGGAGTCGGCTGGTATTGGGCCGCGCGAAGCGAGGAGCCGGTAGGCCAAGGGAAAGGTTTGGGCCCAATCAGGTTCGTTCTTCTTTTTTTTTCATTTTAGAGTTTGAATTTTTGAATTTAAATTTGGTTGTGACTTGCACGTATATCAACGTACAAAATTCAAATCTTATGATAAGGAGAATATATTTATATATATATATATATATATATTTCCTTTATTTTATGCAGTATTCTCTTCTCTTTCTCCAAAGTTTTGCTCCCCATTTAGGTTTTAAATTCTAGTTTGTATATCAATGTATTGTTTTTGATATTATTATTCTTATTATTTATAGATGCACAATAAAATAAACTCCAGCAAGATGCATGAGTTATTTATGTGTCTTTTATTTAGTTGTCCACTTTTAAATATGTTGTTCACATGTCATAATAACCAGGGCAAAAACATATATGTAATTCCACTATTTTCATTCTACACTTTTGGGTATTACAGCGGCGATGGGGTCGCTTTGGTCGACCATGGAGATCCTTTCCAGGGACGTTCCCAGGGTCCTCCAGGTAAGGATTTCAGTCGTGTACCTTGCATGGCCAAGGCATTCTTTGTAATATCTTGTCTTCCTTGCTCAGGAACTAGCGGATGTAAGCACCGCCAAGTCGCTGTTCATCCGCCGCGAGAGCGGCGTCTGGGGTTTGCTGCGGTCCCAGAGGGTCGCGCTTGCCCAGGCTAACGAGCGCCTTGCCCGACAGGGCACCGAGCTGGCGGACCTTCGGCTGCTTCGTGATGATATGAAGGCAGAGGCAGCGGCGGCGCGGGCGGAGGCAGCGGCAGCACGGACGGAGGCACAATAGTGGTAGCTGGAGCTCGGCCAGGCCTTTGACGAGCGGGACCAATCTCGGAACCAAGATGCCCAGGACGCGGGCCGGATGGAGGCCCTTGAGGGTCAGCTGGCAGAGGCGTCTGCTCGGGCCGGGGCCCTTGCGGTGGACCTAGCCATGGCCATCGGATCAGCCCAGTCGGCCCAAGTCGTGGCCTCGCAGGAGCGTGCCCGGGCTGAAGGTACGTGTCGCCTGCTTCGCGACTTCGCTTCCACTTCACTCTTCAACTCATGTCTGAAGAATTTTGATTGGCTATGTGTAGAGCTTGAGAGGGCTCTTAATGATTCCGCCAAGGCGCACGCCCGGGCGGCTGAGCAGAATGAGGCCGACCGTGTGTCTATGTCCGAGGCAATCTCGGGCTTTTGCCGAGCCTTTGACCTCGACGACGTCCCCTCGGGTAGCTCCCCCCAGAGTCATCTGCGGGCCTTGGGCGGCCATGTGCGCAGCAGACTTCGCGGGGCGCTGCATCATGACGTTAGGTGGGCCTTCACCGTGCTCGCTTCCCACTACGATGTGGACTTGGAGCGGGTCAGCGAGGGGTACTGTCTACCCGATGATGACGAGGCCGCCCTAGCCGAGGTCCAGAGGCTTGACGCGGCCGCCGAGGGCCTGAGCGCGGTGCTGGCCTCCTCCTTCGAGGTGGAGATCCTTTTGCCCGCGTCGTCACCCGAGGCTGGGCCAGACCTCATCGAAGGCGGGAACGGCGCCGAGGGCACAGCTGCTTCCCCTGCCGATGCTTGATCCTGCTGGAGCAGTTTATTCATAGCATGTGTGTGTTCTTTGTGGCCGCCGAGGCCTAAACACTTTCATCGTCGTACCATGAAGTTACGCTTTCTTTTCCTCTTGTTTCGTGCGCCATGACTTGTTTGTTGGTAGCAGAACCACTTGTCCGAGCGAGAGTTACTTTTCGCGGAAGGTGGCGAGTGGGGTATCCATATCCCAGAGGTGTAGGAGTCCCTCGGCTCGGTCGGCCTTGCCGCTTACGTGTACTCTTGTCGTTTTTAGGATCCCGCTATCGATACAGAAGGCGAAGGCACGAAAGGTTGTTTTGGTAGAAAATTTTTCCGAGGAAAATTTTGACGTGGAGGGGGTTCCCCCCTTCTAGCCCCCGAGGGAGGGTCAGGCTTTGCTGAGGCAAGGCCGACCCTTCCTTGACGGTTAGACTTTGTGTATGTAAATGAGGTACATGAACGACTTAAAACATCTTAAAGGTAGAAGCAACGTAGCTGTTGGATGTTTCAAGCGTTGCTGTAGAGCTCGCCTTGGTCGTTGGCCAGCTTGTATGTTCCGGGCTTCAAGATCTTGGTGATGATGAAGGGCCCTTCCCAGGGAGGAGTGAGCTTGTGGCGCCCTGGAGCGTCCTGTCGCAGGCGAAGCACCAAGTCTCCCACTTAGAAGCCTCGGGACCGAACGCTTCAGGCGTGGTCGCGCCGCAGCGACTGCTGATACCGTGCCGAATGTAGTAAGGCAACGTCCCGAGCCTCCTCGAGTTGGTCCAGCGAGTCTTCTCGGCTGGTCTGGTTGCTTCGGTCGTCGTACGCCTTGGTCCTTGGGGACCCGTATTCTAAGTCCGTGGGGAGGACGGCCTCAGCCGCATAGACTAGAAAGAATGGCGTAAAACCCGTGGCGCGGCTCGACGTCATCCTTAGACTCTAGACTACCGAGGGTAGCTCTTTCATCCACCGCTTGCCGAACTTGTTGAGGTTGTTGTAGATCCTTGGTTTGAGCCCCTGCAAAATCATACCATTGTCACGCTCTACCTGCCCATTCGTCATGGGATGAGCTACGGCGGCCTAGTCCACACAGATGTGGTGGTCGTCGTAGAAGTCCAGGAACTTTTTTCCGGTGAACTGCGTGCCATTGTTGGTGATGATTGAGTTTGGGACCCCGAATCGATGGATGATGTTGGTGAAAAACGCCACCGCCTGCTCGGACCTGATGCTGGTCAAGGGTCAGATCTCGATCCACTTGGAGAATTTGTCGATGGCGACCAGAAGGTGCGAGAAGCCCCCGGGTGCCTTTTGCAAGGGACCGACAAGGTCTAGACCCCACACAACAAATGGCCAGGTGATGGGTATCGTCTGCAAGGCCTGAGCGGGCAGATGCGTCTGCTTTGCGTAGAATTGACACCCCCGGCAGGAGCGCACAATCCTAGTGGCGTCTGCCACCGCGATTGGCCAATAGAAACCTTGTCGGAAGGCATTTCCCACGAGGGCTCGAGGTGCTGCATGGTGGCCGCAAGCCCCCGAGTGTATTTCTTGCAATAGTTCTTGTCCTTGGGCGATAGATATGCATCGTTGCAGGATGCCCGAGGGGCTACGGTGATAGAGCTCTTTTTCATCACCCAGCAAGACGAATGACTTGGCACGCCGAGCCAGCCGCCAAGCTTTGGTCTTGTCGATGGGAAGCTCTCCTCGGAGGAGATATTCCAGGTATGGGGTCTGCCAGTTCGGATCTGCCGTGACCCCATTCTGTTCCTCCTCGACGGGCAAGGCCTCTTCCTCGATGGATGAGGGTGCCTCGGGCTCGGCCGAGGGTACCTTGGGCTGGGCCGAGGCTTCCTCAGGCTCGGGTGCGTCGTCGATCTTGACGGATTGTTGATGTATGTCTCTGGAGAAGACGTCCAGCGGAACCGTCGTTCGCCCTGAGGCTATTTTCGCCAGCTCATCCGCAGTCTCGTTGTACCGTCGGGCGATGTGGTTGAGCTCCAGCCCGTAGAACTTGTTTTCTAGGCGCCGGACTTCGTCGCAGTAGGCTTCCATCCTCTGGTCATGGCAGTGGGAGTTCTTCATGACTTGGTCGATGACAAGCTGTGAGTCGCCTCGAGCGTCGAGGCGCCGGACCCCTAGCTCGATGGCGATGCGTAGCCCGTTAACCAGAGCCTTGTACTCAGCCATGTTGTTTGATGCCGGAAAATGGAGGCGAATGACGTAGCGGAGATGCTTTCCGAGGGGTGAAACGAAGAGCAGGCCAGCGCCTGCTCCTGTTTTCATGAGTGACCCATCGAAGTACATGGTCCAGAGCTCGGGCTGGATTGGAGTTGTCGGTAACTGGGTGTCAGTCCACTCAGCCAGGAAGTCTGCCAAGACCTGGGATTTTATGGCCTTCCGAGGAGCGAATGATAGCGTTTTACCCATAAGCTCCACCGCCCACTTTGCTATCCTACCCGAGACCTCGCGGCACTGGATGATCTCCCCCAGGGGGAAGGATGACACCACAGTCACCGGATGAGACTCGAAGTAGTGTCGCAACTTTCGCCGTGTCAGAAATACTGCGTAGAGCAGCTTCTGGATCTGTGGGTAGCGGACTTTGGTCTCGGAAAGCACTTCGCTGATGAAGTAGACTGGCCTCTAGATGGGCAGTGCATGCCCTTCTTCTCGTCTCTCGACTACGATCACGGCGCTGACCACCTGAGTAGTCGCGGCTACATAGATCAAGAGGACTTCTCCTGCGGCGGGGGGCACCAGGATGGGTGTGTTCGTAAGGAGCGCCTTAAGGTTTCCGAGGGCTTCCTCGGCCTCGGGGGTCCAAGTGAAGTACTCGGCCTTCCTTAAGAGGCGGTACAGAGGCAAGCCTTTCTCGCCAAGTGAGAGCACCTAGAGGGGGGGGGTGAATAGGTGATCCTGTGAAACTTTAAAACTTAAGCCACAAAAACTTGTTAAGTGTTAGCACAATTATTGCCAAGTGGCTAGAGAGGAGTCTCAACAAAACACAATACCACAAGAGATCAAACACAGAGATGACACAGTGGTTTATCCCGTGGTTCGGCCAAGACCAACGCTTGCCTACTCCACGTTGTGGCGTCCCAACGGACGAGGGTTGCAATCAACCCCTCTCAAGCGGTCCAAAGACCAACTTGAATACCACGGTGTTTTGTTTTGCCTTTCAATATCCCGTTTGCAAGGAATCTCCACAAATTGGAGTCTCTTGCCCTTACACGTAAATGATCACAAAGAAGCACAGAGTAAGGGAGGGAAGCAACACACACAAATCCACAGCGAAATGCGCACACAGACGGCCAAGAAACGAGCTCGAATGACTATCTCAAAGTTCTCAATAGAACGGAGCTCGAATCACTTAGAATCACAAACGAATGCGCAAAGAACGAGTGTGGATGATCAAGAATGCTCTAAGGTTGCTTGTATTTCTCCTCCATGCGCCTAGGGGCTCCTTTTATAGCCCCAAGGCAGCTAGGAGCCGTTGAGAGCAAATCTGGAAGGCTATCCTTGCCTTCTGTCGTCGGGGGCACCGGACAGTCCGGTGCACACCGGACACTGTCCGGTGCCCGATTTCCTTCCTTAAACAGCACTGTCGACCGTTGCAGACCGGTGCAGATCTAAGAGCCGTTGGCGCACCGGACATGTCCGGTGCACACCGGACAGTCCGGTGCCTTCTTCTAGCCGTTGGCTCGGCCACGTGTCCCGCGTAGATTGCGCGGCCGACCGTTAGCCCGGCCGACCGTTGGCTCACCGGACAGTCCGGTGCACACCGGACAGTCCGGTGAATTTTAGCCGTACGCCGTCGGCGAATTCCCGAGAGCAGCCTGTTCGCGCCGAGTCAGCCTGGCGCACCGGACACTGTCCGGTGCACACCGGACAGTCCGGTGTGCCAGACCGAGCTGAGTCTTGGCTGTACACAGCCAAGTCTTTTTCTCCTCTTTTCTTTTTCTTTCTGTTTCTAAACACTTAGATAAGTATATTAGTATACAAAACCAATGTACTAAGACTTAGAAACATACCTTTACTTCATGATTTGCACCTTGTTCATCCATGGACATAAATTCACATTTAAGCACTTGTGTTGACACTTAATCACCAAAATACTTAGAAATGGCCCAATGGCACATTTCCCTTTCAATCTCCCCCTTTTTGGTGATTTATGCCAACACAACATAAAGCAACTAGAACAAGTGCAAACTCACTTCAAATAAGAACTCAAATTATTTTGATTCATTTTTGACATTTATGGATCACTCTATGCCACCACTTGGTTTGTTTTTGCAAATCAAACTCAAATCTCTATCTCTAAGTCAAACACTCATGTTGAAGCATAAAGAGAGTCATTCCAAAAGAGATTGATCAAAGATTTCAAAAACTCCCCCTTTTTCCCATAATCACTACTTCTCCCCACACGAAGCCAACTTTTGATAAGAGAGACAACAAAAGGGTTTTGACAAACCAAAAACTCTATTCTACTATTTTCAAAATCTCTCAAGTGGTAGCTGATCCATTTTTGCTTTGGCCTTTATTTTCTCCCCCTTTGGCATCAAGCACCAAAACGGGATCAATCTTGGCCCTTTAACCCCATTGCCTCACCAAAATCTTCAATTTAGAGCAAATGGCAATAAGAGTTCATGAGATGGACTTGGAATAAGTTACCCTCTCATCTGTTGGGGACTTGTTCTCAAATGCTAAGAGTTAAGAACAAGGCAACATAAAAAGTGTTAAGTGTTAAAGTCCTTCGTCCTTCGAAGCATTATGTCCCTTCGGGAAATAACGAGTTTCGGACGAAGGTCATAAGAGACGTACCTTCATGAACATAATAAGTAATGACGAAGGATTCATATAAAGCACGAAATATAATACAAGCATCATCATAAAATCATTTCTATTTTATTAACATGGAAAAATAGAGATGATTTCAAATTACAAATGTACCTTCGGTCCTGAGAGAAGGTAAAAAGTACAAGCGTGACGCAAAAGCAAATGCCAAGTCAGCGTGAACAGTACGGGAATACTGTTCATCTATTTATAGACGTGAGACGCAGCCCACGTAAAATTACATTCATGTCCATTACATTTGTCAATGGCTTATGGAGATCTGTCAAGGCCCACGTAGTCTTTTCATCTTTAAGTCGGTTCCCCTCTCTGCTACCGCGACGAAGCTTCCCTGCGCACAGCTTCGGCTGTGCACCATCCTTCGTGGAGCTTGGTAATCAGCCCGTCCTTCGTCTAGTTCAGGCTTCGTCCTGACCGTACTTCATATTCATAGTTCTGAATCCGAAAGCACCTGTTCACATAGTCCACTTGGAAAACATTGTCAAATCATGTTTTTGAGGACCTTCGGAGGACGAAGGCCCCCAACAGTAGCCCCTCACAATATTAATTTGTCAATGATAAATTCAGATTGCGAAATGGACGAAGGCCCTGAGCCGAAGGTCCGAAAAAACACCTTCCCTTTGCTAGAATAGCAACACTCACTGACAAGCGGGGTCTTTCAATTTTCACCGCCCCGGGGATATAAATAAGATCATACCGCAAACTTATTTGGTACGCACACTTGCCATCTGCTTCGGCCCACTAAATTTTTAGCTCCTGTGCACTAAGATTTGCTGATCTTTTTGATTTTGAAGCTTCGGTCTTGGAAACAGTTTTTTAGCGCTTCCGAAGATGTCTGAAGGTAAGAAGATCGCTGCTGAGACGAAGCTGAGTCTTGACGAAGAGAAGAACTTGGGGTTTATTATGGCGATGGCGGAGACCAATACAGAGAAAATCACCAAGGAAATTCTTGAAGGTCTGTCCGAAGATACTGATGACAGCGACAGTTTTGATGTAGAAAGTGGTGGGGAAGAGGCCGAAGATCGACCGTGGCGACCAAGCCACACAGTTTTTGGGAAAACCACTATCAAGCAGAGTCATATTGATAATATGAGGGGGCGGTATTTTCGAGATATATCTATTGTGAGAGCTGATGCTGGGGAAAAGACTTCTCCCACCCCCGAAGAAGATGAGGTCGTTATCTTCCGAAGCTTTCTCAAGGCAGGGCTTCGATTCCCCCTAAGCAACTTTGTTGTTGAGGTACTAAAGACATTTCAAGTCTACCTGCATCAAATTACTCCCGAAGCCATCATAAGAATGGGGGTGTTTGTCTGGGCTGCGAGAAGCCAAGGTTTGGAACCAAACGCTAAAAGCTTCTGCAACATTCATGAGTTATTATATGAGACGAAGCCCTGGGGAAAAGAACAATATCACAACAACTTTGGGTGCTACAGCTTCGGTGCCCGCTCCGGGTCAAGCTGCCCTGTGCCGACCTTTCGGAAGAGGTGGCCCGGAGCCTGGATGACTGAATGGTTCTATGTAAAGAATGACTTAACAGCGCAAGAAAATGTCAAGAGTATTATTATGCGCCCCATCTGGCAACGCTTCGGACTTCGAAGGCCGAAGGTTGAAATGGATGAAGCGGCCGAGGAATGCCAAAGGGCCTTCGGGGTAATCTGCTCTTTTATTGGGACAAGGGACTTGGTCCAAGAGCACATTGCCTTCAGGGTATGGCCACTTGCAGAAAAGTGGGAAATGCCGAAGGAGACCATCAAAGAGTTCGACGAAGGCGGACTGGTCAGACTGAAATACACATTCAAATATGCAGATAAATTTGTTGAACCTGATGATGACTGGTTGAAAAGCATTGAAACATTAAGTGACGAACTGCTTGGGGCATATTCGAAGGCTGAGAACACTGCGTTATCAGCAGCCTTCGGAGGCCGAAAAAAGAAGAGGCTCAACCGGGTATTTGACGCAGTCGGGTTTGTGTACCCTGACTACCACTATCCGGTATTGAGTCGCAAAAGAAAAAATACTTCTACTGCGACAGAGGCTACGACAAGTACTACCAGTGAGCCAGTGCCGCAAAGGAAAAAGATGAAGGTGCTCACCCACCCAGTGCATTTTATTGAGCCGGCCACAGTGCCAGAATTTATTGGTGAAGTCTCTTTGGCCTCTGAAGCTACCGAACCAGCTCCAGTGCCGAAGATGGAAGAAAAGATTGAAGCGCCTTCAGCAGAAAAAGCAGAGAAACCGAAGGTTGAAGAGCCAAAAATGTCTGAAATCTTAAGTCCTTCGGTAAATGTCGAAACAATAAGAAACCAAAAGGGCCCATCGGTGACCCCAAAAAGAAAAAGAATGGTGAACGTACTAGATGTCTTGGAGACAATTAAGTCTTCAAGCACAACTCCAAAAAAGACTGTTGAAGTTGCTGAAGCGTCTACTGAAGCTTCGACGCAACAAGCTGAAGCTGAAGCTGAAGCTGGGCCTTCAGAGCCCTCCAAGGAGCAGCCTTTGGAAGCCGAAACAATAAAAATATCAGAACCGGTTTTAGTTGAAGAAATTGACACTGCCATCCCCGAAGCTCCTGCCAGCATATGCGATTACATCATACGACATGCTTCGGGGAAGAAATTATCTGAAGAAGAAACTTATGAAGCCAACCATTATGCGAAAGAGCTAAAATATCCGAAGGGGGCAGTAATATTCAATGGGACAAATGAAGATGACTTCCTATACTGCCTGCCTGATAACAAAGAACTATCTGTCTGCCGAGAGATGGCTAGGAGTATAGGTTTCCCGAAGCTCGAAGCTGGATTATGCGCCATGACGAAAGAGGATCTCGCGGACAGTCTTGCGTACAATAGCCTAAAGGTATGGGAATTAAGCGCTTGAAAAAACTTTTTTTTAATACGTAATTCGTTCCTTTATTCTTATATGGATTCTTTTTCGTATAGGGCTTGATCCTAAGCAACGCATTAAGAGCCCAAAAGAGCGCCGAAGATGAAAGCTATGAGATTGCGTTCAACAATTTGCGCTCCGAAGTTATCAAACTGAGAAACGAAGCTCTGGAAAAGGATAAAATTCTGCTTACACTGGTAGATAAGGTAAAGAAGGACGAAGCTGCTTCAAAAACCCAGGCCGAAGCCCAAAAGCGTGAAATTAAAGATCTTCAGAAACAGCTGGCTAGAGCTAAAGAGGAACGTGTGCTTGAGGAAACAAAACGAGAACTTAGTGATCATATGGTCAATAATTTGGAATTAAGTGTTAAGGAGCTTCACGCATCTCAGAGGAAATGCTATGTTAAATCTGTAGAATGCGTCAAAAAGATAAAATCCAGCTTCGCCAGCGTTGGCGCCTTTTCTAGTGAAGAGAATTTTCCAAGAGGCAATCCCGAAGGTCCACTGGACTGGATCAGTCACGAAGCAGAAGCCTTCGAGGAAATTTTGAGCAGCCGCGGTGACATCTGTGCTTTTTCAGGCGCCAGAGGAGTTGCTGCTGTTTTGGAGAAAAAAGGTTGTGAACATATAAAATCCTTAGCTCAGTCCGAAGCTGCCCTGTCCTCTGAAGACATCAAAGATCCCTCGACCGAAGCAAGCATGGTTGGCGGTAAGTTCTTCACTGATATCTGGGACAACGGCGGCCGAGAAATGGCGCAAGAAATAATTCAAAGAAGTGAAAAAGGCATCCATGATGCTAGGAAAGTGGCAGAAGCTGCCGAAAGAAGTACAGAGCCCGAAGGTCAATTAGGTATTAATTAGTCGTTCTTATTGTGTTGTAATTTTTATTTCAAACTTTGTTCGCGATTTGCAATAGTAATGAAGAAATGTTCTCTTCCCTCAGAACCTGCTGGATCACTTGCTGACCCTCACAGAAAAGGGGATGACGAAATTAAGCAAATGGCCGAAGCTATCATGGATAAAGTTGTTGATCAACTTCTAAATGAGGCCGCCGAAGCAGTATTAAGAGAAGACTAGATGCTGTTTAGAAAAAACATTTAAAGTGTGATTTATGTAACATTTTGTACATTTGAATATAATATACAAGTCTCTTTTCATTATTCAATTCTTTACGATGCATGAAACTCTACATACATACCATTTTTGAGCCTTCGGCGAAAAAACACCTTCCCTTCTTTTCATGCTTCGTGAAGAAGACATTCTCCATTAAAATTATTGTGATAAATCACGTTCATGCTTCGTGAAGACATTCTCCGAAGCTATACAATTTCGATATTGCTCTGATGAAGCTCGTCCATGCTTTGTAAAAATATTCTCCGAAGCTGTATTCTGAAGATTGTCATTGTATTCCCTTGTGTCTTTACACAATTTTCGCTTTCTCAAAGCGTCCTTTCGAAGGTTGATACTGTGTCCCCTTCTTTTGCCAAATGCAACATGATGTATGATGCTTATGCTATGCAAAATGATGTAATGATGTTATGTTATGCAATTGACATTTGTTCCGAAGGTACACACAAAATATATCCGTAAGCTCTGCATTCCCTTAGGAACGTCTTTGGAGCTTCTTCGCCTTTTACTTAGACGGTATAAGCTCTGCATTCCCTTAGGAACGTCTTTGGAGCTTCTTCGCCTTTTACTTAGGCGGTATCAGCGTTGACTTTTCGCTGTATGCTCTGCATTCCCTTAGGAACGTCTTTGGAGCAAAAAACTTACACTGCGCTCCCTTTGGAACGGCTTTTTGTAACTTCGGCAACTTACTCTGCGTTCCTTAGAACGACTTTTTGTTGCTTCGAAAGATTTTTAATAATCCGAAGGTCCTCCTTGTTACCGCAAATTTTTAAGCTTCAGCAACTTAAACCTGTGGAGAAGATAGGTTTTCCTCATAACCAACCACAAAACTGTTATATGAAAACTGAAATGTTCTTTATTACACAGAAAATAGAACTTAAACGGAAAAGACTGCTGTCAAAATAGGATATCTGTCAGTAAATGTGCTTCGACTCTGGCACAGTACTATTGACTGTGCGAGCTTCAGATTGCTCTCTGAGATCCCTTTGATGCGGAGCATATTGGCTCCCTTCTGGCTGTTGGCCTTGTTGCAGCGGAGGTGGAGGCGGGGGCTGTTGCCATGAAGCTTGAGGTTGACTTGCCGAAGCTACAGAAACTGCAGGGTGGTTGCCCACATATTCCGGGATGTAAGGCTGATGGTACGAAGCAGTATGCATGACCTGCTTCGGCTGGCCCTGTTGCGCTGCAGCTTCTGCTAGCTCCTTTTGTTTCTGGATGGTGACATGGCACATCCTGGTGGTATGACCCTTGTTCTCACCACAGAATAAGCAAAATATCCTCCTTGGTTGATCTCCAAATCTCCCGCCGAAACCCCTGGCGCCTCTGCCTCTTGGAGCTGGTGGCCGGAAGAAAGTTTGCTGTTGCCCCGAAGCCTGTGAGGAGCACTGCGGCCTGTTCTGCTGACTCCCCTTGTCATCATTTTGAGTGTTGTGGATGGACCTGACATGCCTCGGATAAAATCTTCCTCCGAAGCCCCTGGTCATCTCAGAAAATCTGAAGGCCTCCTCCCTTCTTTGGCGAAAGTCATTATCAGCACGAATGTACTCGTCCATCTTTTGGAGCAGCTTCTCCAGAGTCTGAGGAGGCTTCCTAGCAAAGTATTGTGCTGCAGGTCCAGGACGGAGCCCCTTGATCATGGCTTCGATGACAATTTCATTGGGCACGGTTGGCGCCTGCGCCCTCAAACGCAAGAACCTTCTGACATACGCCTGAAGGTATTCTTCGTGATCCTGAATGCACTGGAACAAAGCTTGAGCAGTGACCGGCTTCGTCTGAAACCCTTGAAAGCTGGTTAACAACATATCCTTCAGCTTCTGCCATGAAGTGATCGTTCCTGGTCGAAGGGAGGAATACCAGGTCTGAGCAACACTCCTGACAGCCATAACAAAAGACTTTGCCATGACTGCAGCATTGCCACCATACGAAGACACTGTTGCTTCGTAGCTCATCAAGAACTGCTTTGGGTCTGAATGGCCGTCGAAGATGGGAAGTTGGGGTGGCTTATAGGTCGGAGGCCAAGGTGTAGCCTGCAGCTCAGCGGACAGAGGAGAAGCATCATCGAAAACAAAATTTCCCTGATGGAAATTGTCATACCAGTCATCTTCGTTGACGAAGCCCTCCTGATGAAGGTCCTTCTGCTGAGGCCTTCTGTTTTGCTCATCGTGAGTAAGATGGCGAACCTCCTCAGAGGCTTCGTCTATCTGCCTTTGCAACTCAGCTAGCCGGGCCATCTTCTCCTTCTTCCTCTGCACCTGTTGATGTAGCATCTCCATATCCCTGATTTCTTGGTCTAGCTCATCCTCCTGAAGCGTCGGGCTGACGGCCTTCCTCTTCTGGCTTCGGGCCTCCCGAAGAGAGACGGTCTCCTGGTTGTGGTCCAGCGGTTGCAGTGCTGCAGCCCCAGTCGCTGAAGCTTTCTTCGGCGCCATAGCGAAGGTCTATAGCTTCCGAAGGTGTTCAAAAAACTCGAAGTGGAAGTGAGTTCACCGGAGGTGGGCGCCAATGTTGGGGACTTGTTCTCAAATGCTAAGAGTTAAGAACAAGGCAACATAAAAAGTGTTAAGTGTTAAAGTCCTTCGTCCTTCGAAGCATTATGTCCCTTCGGGAAATAACGAGTTTCGGACGAAGGTCATAAGAGACATACCTTCGTGAACATAATAAGTAATGATGAAGGATTCATATAAAGCACGAAATATAATACAAGCATCAACATAAAATCATTTCTATTTTATTAACATGGAAAAATAGAGATGATTTCAAATTACAAATGTACCTTCGGTCCTGAGAGAAGGTAAAAAGTACAAGCGTGACGCAAAAGCAAATGCCAAGTCAGCGTGAACAGTACGGGAATACTGTTCATCTATTTATAGACGTGAGACGCAGCCCACGTAAAATTACATTCATGTCCATTACATTTGTCAATGGCTTATGGAGATCTGTCAAGGCCCACGTAGTCTTTTCATCTTTAAGTCGGTTCCCCTCTCTGCTACCGCGACGAAGCTTCCCTGCGCACAGCTTCGGCTGTGCACCATCCTTCGTGGAGCTTGGTAATCAGCCCGTCCTTCGTCTAGTTCAGGCTTCGTCCTGACCGTACTTCATATTCATAGTTCTGAATCCGAAAGCACCTGTTCACATAGTCCACTTGGAAAACATTGTCAAATCATGTTTTTGAGGACCTTCGGAGGACGAAGGCCCCCAACATCATCGGAGTGCAGTGGAAGTCTTTCATGGTCCAAGTCCACCTTTTCCCTTTCAATTCTCCTTTGAGACTAAAACAAGCAAACTCAAGCATATGGTTAGTCTCAAAGGGTCAAGTTGTAACATATCTCCCCCTAAACATGTGCATCACTTTGCAACGGACTTGTGAGGTCCAGGGAGTGTTTGTACAACTTGAGCACCATAATAAGCAACAAAATGCAGAATGAACATGATCAAAGGCATAAACACATGTATGCTATATTTCAATCCAAGTTCCGCGAATCTAAGATATTGAGCTCACTACGCAACCTGCAAAAGGTCTTCTCATCTAAAGGCTTGGTAAAGATATCGGCTAGCTGGTTCTCGGTGCTAACATAAAACACTTCGATATCTCCCTTTTGCTGGTGGTCTCTCAAAAAGTGATGCCGGATGTCTATGTGCTTTGTGCGGCTGTGCTCAACAGGATTTTCCGCTATTCGGATAGCACTCTCATTGTCACATAGGAGTGGGACTTTGCTCAGATTGTAGCCAAAGTCCCGGAGGGTTTGCCTCATCCAAAGTAGTTGCACGCAACACTGTCCTGCGGCAACATACTCGGCCTCAGCGGTGGATAGGGCAACGGAGGTTTGTTTCTTAGAGTTCCATGACACCAGGGACCTTCCTAAGAATTGGCACGTCCCCGATGTACTCTTCCTATCGACCTTACATCCAGCATAGTCGGAATCTGAGTACCCAATCAAGTCAAAGTTAGACCCCTTTGGATACCAGATCCCGAAGCAAGGCGTAGCGACTAAATATCTAAGAATTCGCTTCACCGCCACCAAGTGACACTCCTTAGGATCGGATTGAAATCTAGCACACATGCATACGCTAAGCATAATATCCGGTCTACTAGCACATAAATAAAGCAAAGAACCTATCATGGATCGGTATGCTTTTTGATCAACGGACTTACCTCCTTTGTTGAGGTCGGTGTGTCCGTCGGTTCCCATCGGCGTCTTTGCGGGCTTGGCGTCCTTCATCCCAAACCTCTTTAGCAGATCTTGCGTGTACTTTGTTTGGGAGATGAAGGTGCCGTCCTTGAGTTGCTTCACTTGGAACCCAAGGAAGTAGTTCAACTCGCCCATCATCGACATCTCGAATTTCTGCGTCATCACCCTGCTAAACTCTTCACAAGACTTTTGATTAGTAGAACCAAATATTATGTCATCGACATAAATTTGGCATACAAAAAGATCACCATCGCAAGTCTTAGTAAAAAGAGTTGGATCGGCTTTCCCAACCTTGAAAGCATTAGCAATTAAGAAATCTCTTAGGCATTCATACCATGCTCTTGGGGCTTGTTTAAGTCCATAGAGCGCCTTAGAGAGCTTACACACGTGGTCGGGGTACCGCTCATCCTCGAAGCCAGGGGGTTGCTCCACATACACCTCCTCCTTGATTGGCCCGTTGAGGAAAGCGCTCTTCACATCCATTTGGTACAACTTGAAAGAATGGTGAGCGGCATATGCTAGCAAGATGCGAATGGACTCTAGCCTAGCCACAGGAGCAAAAGTCTCCTCAAAGTCCAAACCTGCGACTTGGGCATAACCTTTTGCCACAAGTCGAGCCTTGTTCCTTGTCACCACTCCGTGCTCGTCTTGTTTGTTGCGGAACACCCACTTGGTTCCCACAACATTTTGCTTGGGACGAGGCACCAGCGTCCAAACTTCATTGCGCTTGAAGTTGTTAAGTTCCTCCTGCATGGCCAACACCCAATCCGGATCTAGCAAGGCCTCCTCTACCCTGAAAGGCTCAATAGAGGAGACAAAAGAGTAATGTTCACAAAAATTAACTAGTCGAGACCGAGTAGTTACTCCCTTGCTAATGTCACCCAGAATTTGGTCGACGGGATGATCCCTTTGAATCATCGTTCGAACTTGGGTTGGAGGTGCCGGTTGCGCTTCTTCCTCCATCACATGATCATCTTGTGCTCCCCCTTGATCACACGCCTCCTTTTAATGAACCTGTTCATCGACTTGAGTTGGGGGATGCACCGTTGATGAGGAAGAAGGTTGATCTCGTTCATCTTGTTCCTGTGGCCGCACTTCTCCAATCGCCATGGTTCGTATAGCGGCCGTCGGAACATCTTCTTCATCTACATCATCACAATCAACAACTTGCTCTCTTGGAGAGCCATTAGTCTCATCAAATACAACGTCGCTAGAGACTTCAACCAAACCCGATGATTTGTTGAAGACCCTATACGCCTTTGTATTTGAATCATAACCTAACAAAAACCCTTCTACAGCTTTGGGAGCAAATTTAGAATTTCTACCCTTCTTCACTAGAATGTAGCACTTGCTCCCAAATACACGAAAGTACGATACATTGGGTTTGTTACCGGTTAGTAGCTCATACGAAGTCTTCTTGAGGAGTCGATGAAGGTAGACCCTGTTGATGGCGTGGCAAGCCGTGTTCACGGCTTCCGACCAAAAACACTCAGGGGTCTTGAACTCTCCAAGCATAGTCCTTGCCATATCGATTAGCGTCCTGTTCTTCCTCTCTACCACACCATTTTGCTATGGTGTGTAGGGAGCGGAGAACTCGTGCTTGATCCCTTCCTCCTCAAGAAACTCCTCCACTTGAAGGTTCTTGAACTCGGACCCGTTGTCGCTCCTTATCTTCTTCACCTTGAGCTCAAACTCATTTTGAGCTCTCCTGAGGAAGCGCTTGAGGGTCCCTTGGGTTTCAGACTTATCCTGCAAAAAGAACACCCAAGTGAAGCGGGAAAAGTCATCAACAATAACTAGACCATACTTACTTCCTCCTATGCTTAGATAGGCGACGGGTCCGAAGAGGTCCATATGCAGCAGCTCCAGAGGTCTTGACGTGGTCATCACATTCTTGCTGTGATGTGCTCCTCCCACTTGTTTACCTGCTTGACAAGCTGCACAAGGTCTATCTTTTTCGAAATAAACATTTGTTAGACCTATCATGTGTTCTCCCTTTAGGAGCTTGTGGAGGTTCTTCATCCCCACATGTGCTAAGCGGCGATGCCACAGCCAGCCCATGCAAGTCTTAGCCATTAAGCATGCATCTAGACTGGCCTCTTCTTTTGCAAAATCAACTAAGTAAAGCTTGCCGTCTAGTACACCCTTAAAAGCTAGTGAACCATCACATCTTCTAAAGACAGACACATCTACATTTGTAAATAAACAGTTATATCCCATATTGCATAATTGACTAACAGATAGCAAATTATATCCAAGAGACTCTACTAAAAACACATTAGAGATTGAGTGCTCATTAGAAATTGCAATTTTACCTAACCCTTTTACCTTGCCTTGATTCCCATCACTGAATATAATTGAATCTTGGGAATCCTTATTTTTGACGTAGGAGGTGAACATCTTATTTTCCCCCGTCATATGGTTTGTGCATCCGCTGTCGATAATCCAGCTTGAACCCCCGGATGCATAAACCTGCAAGGCAAATTTAGGCTTGGGTCTTAGGTACCCAACTCATGTTGGGTCCTGCAAGGTTAGCACAAATATCCTTAGGGACCCAAATGCAAGTTTTATCTCCCTTGCATCTTGCCCCTAACTTCCTAGCAATTACCTTCTTACCCTTTCTACAAATAGCGAAGGGAGCATTGCAAGCATAATAAATGGTAGAAGGTTTGTTCACAACTTTTCTAGGAACATGAGCAAAATTTCTCCTAGGCATATGCACAACATTTCTCCTACACATATCTCTATCATGCTTATAGGAAGAACTAGAAGCAAACATGGCATGAGAATCATAAACATGTGAATCAAAACCATTATAAGCATTTCTAGCATGTCTCCTATCATTATACATAAAAGCATGGTTCTTTTTAGCGCTACTGGCCATAGGGGCCTTCCCTTTCTCCTTGGCGGGAATGGGAGCCTTATGGCTTGTTAAGTTCTTGGCCTCTCTCTTGAAGCCAAGACCATCCTTAATTGTGGGATGTCTTCCAATTGTATAAGCATCCCTTGCAAATTTTAACTTATCAAATTCACTTTTGCTAGTCTTAAGTTGGGCATTAAGACTAGCCAATTCATCACTTAGTTTGGAAATTGAAACTAGGTGTTCACAACAAGCATTAATATCAACATCCTTACACCTAGTACAAATTTCAACATGTTCAACACAATAGTTAGATTTATTTGCTTCTACTAGTTTAGCATTTAAATCATTGTTAACACCTTTTAAAGTAGAGATAGTTTCATGACAAGTAGATAATTCACTAGAAAGCATCACATTTCTTTTAATTTCTAGAGCAAGAGAATTTTGTGCACTAACAAATTTATCATGCTCCTCATATAAAAGATCCTCTTGTTTTTCTAGTAATCTATTCTTGTCATTCAAAGCATCAATCAACTCATTAATCTTATTAATTTTGGATCTATCTAATCCCTTGAATAAGCATGAGTAATCTATCTCATCATCATCACTAGACTCATCCTCACTTGAAGAAACATAAGTACTAGTATCATGAGTGCTTACTTTCTTTTCCCTTGCCATGAGGCAAGTGTGACACTCGTTGGGGAAGAGGGACGACTTGTTGAAGGCGGTGGCGGCGAGTCCTTCAATGTCGGAGTCGGAGGAGGAGCAATCCGAATCCCACTCCTTTCCGATATGTGCCTCGCCCTTGGCCTTCTTGTAATGTTTCTTCTTCTCCCTTTTGTTCCCCTTTTCCTGGTCACTTTCATTATCGGGACAGTTAGCAATGAAATGACCAATCTTACCACATTTGAAGCACGAGCGCTTCTCCTTTGTCTTGGTCTTGCTTGGCTGTCCCTTGCGACCCTTAAGCGCCGTCTTGAAGCGCTTAATGATGAGGGCCATCTCCTCATTATTTAGCCCGGCCGCCTCAACTTGCGCCACCTTGCTCGGTAGTGCCTCCTTGCTCCTCGTTGCCTTGAGAGCAAGAGGTTGCGGCTCGTTGATCGGTCCATTCAAGGCGTCGTCCACGTACCTCGCCTCCTTGATCATCATTCGCCCGCTGACGAATTTTCCTAGGACTTCCTCGGGCGACATTTTGGTGTACCTGGGATTTTCACGAATATTATTTACCAAATGAGGATCAAGAACGGTAAAGGACCTTAGCATCAGTCGGACGACGTCGTGGTCCGTCCATCGTGTGCTTCCGTAGCTCCTTATCTTGTTGATAAGGGTCTTGAGCCGGTTGTATGTTTGCGTCGGCTCCTCGCCCCTTATCATCGCGAACCGTCCAAGCTCACCCTCCACCAACTCCATCTTGGTGAGCAAGGTGACGTCATTCCCCTCATGAGAAATCTTGAGGGTGTCCCAGATCTGCTTGGCGTTATCCAAGCCGCTCACTTTATGGTATTCATCCCTGCACAAAGAAGCTAGAAGAACAGTAGTAGCTTGTGCATTCTTATGAATTTGTTCATTAATGAACATGGGACTATCCGAACTATCAAAGTGCATTCCACTCTCTACAATCTCCCATATACTAGGATGGAGAGAGAATAGGTGACTACGCATTTTGTGGCTCCAAAATCCGTAGTCCTCTCCATCAAAGTGTGGGGGCTTGCCGAGTGGAATGGAGAGCAAATGTGAATTTGAACTTTGCGGAATACGAGAGTAGTCAAAGGAAAAGTTCGAATTAACCGATTTCCTTCTCTCGTAGTCGTTGTGGTCGTCGTCCTTTTGGGAAGAAGTAGACTCATCGCTGTCGTAGTAGACGATCTCCTTGATGCGCCTTGTCTTCTTCTTCTTCCCTTCCTTCCGTCTGTGGCCCGAGCCGGAGTCGGTAGGCTTATCGTCCTTCGGCTCGTTGACGAAGGATTCCTTCTCTTTGTCGTTGATCACGATACCCTTCCCCTTAGGATCCATCTCTTCGGGCGGTTAGTCCCTTTGTGAAGAGAACGGCTCCGATACCAATTGAGAGCACCTAGAGGGGGGGGGGGTGAATAGGTGATCCTGTGAAACTTTAAAACTTAAGCCACAAAAACTTGTTAAGTGTTAGCACAATTATTGCCAAGTGGCTAGAGAGGAGTCTCAACAAAACACAATACCACAAGAGATCAAACACAGAGATGACACAGTGGTTTATCCCGTGGTTCGGCCAAGACCAACGCTTGCCTACTCCACGTTGTGGCGTCCCAACGGACGAGGGTTGCAATCAACCCCTCTCAAGCGGTCCAAAGACCAACTTGAATACCACGGTGTTTTGTTTTGCCTTTCAATATCCCGTTTGCAAGGAATCTCCACAAATTGGAGTCTCTTGCCCTTACACGTATATGATCACAAAGAAGCACAGAGTAAGGGAGGGAAGCAACACACACAAATCCACAGCGAAATGCGCACACACACGGCCAAGAAACGAGCTTGAATGACTATCTCAAAGTTCTCACTAGAACGGAGCTCGAATCACTTAGAATCACAAACGAATGCGCAAAGAACGAGTGTGGATGATCAAGAATGCTCTAAGGTTGCTTGTATTTCTCCTCCATGCGCCTAGGGGCTCCTTTTATAGCCCCAAGGCAGCTAGGAGCCGTTGAGAGCAAATCTGGAAGGCTATCCTTGCCTTCTGTCGTCGGGGGCACCGGACAGTCCGGTGCACACCGGACACTGTCCGGTGCCCGATTTCCTTCCTTAAACAGCACTGCCGACCGTTGCAGACCGGTGCAGATCTAAGAGCCGTTGGCGCACCGGACATGTCCGGTGCACACCGGACAGTCCGGTGCCTTCTTCTAGCCGTTGGCTCGGCCACGTGTCCCGCGCAGATTGCGCGGCCGACCGTTGGCCCGGCCGACCGTTGGCTCACCGGACAGTCCGGTGCACACCGGACAGTCCGGTGAATTTTAGCCGTACGCCGTCGGCGAATTCCCGAGAGCAGCCTGTTCGCGCCGAGTCAGCCTGGCGCACCGGACACTGTCCGGTGCACACCGGACAGTCCGGTGTGCCAGACCGAGCTGAGTCTTGGCTGTACACAGCCAAGTCTTTTTCTCCTCTTTTCTTTTTCTTTCTGTTTCTAAACACTTAGATAAGTATATTAGTATACAAAACCAATGTACTAAGATTTAGAAACATACCTTTACTTCATGATTTGCACCTTGTTCATCCATGGACATAAATTCACATTTAAGCACTTGTGTTGACACTTAATCACCAAAATACTTAGAAATGGCCCAATGGCACATTTCCCTTTCACCAAGGCGTGAGATGAAGCGGCTCAGAGCCGCAAGGCATCCCATAACCCTATGTACTCCTTTCAAATCTTTGATCGGTCCCATGTTGGTGATGGCCGCGATTTTCTCCGGATTGGCCTCGATGCCCCGCTCAGAGATTGAGTTTCACGCCTTTCGCTCTCAGACACTTGAATGTCGTTTCAAGGTCAGAGAGGAGGTCAGAGGCTCTCTTCATCTTGACAACAATGTCGTCGACGTAAGCCTCGACCGTTCTGCCGATGTGTTCTCCGAACACGTGGTTCATGCACCTCTGGTAAGTGGCGCCTGCATTCCTCAACCCAAACGGCATTGTAGTGTAACAGTACATGCCAAAAGGTGTGATGAAAGAAGTCGCGAGTTGGTCGGACTCTTTCATCTTGATTTGGTGATAGCCTGAGTAGGCATCGAGGAATGACAGGGTTTCGCACCCAGCAGTGGAGTCCACGATTTGATCGATGCGAGGTAGAGGATAAGGAACTTTCAGACATGCTTTGTTTAGACCAGTGTAGTCTACACACATCCTCCATTTCCCATCCTTCTTCCTTGCAAGAACAGGGTTAGCTAACCATTCGGGATGGAATACCTCTTTGATAAACCCTGCCGCGAGTAGCTTGTGGATCTCCTCGCCTACGACCCTGCGCTTTTCTTCGTCAAAACGGCGCAGGGTTTGCTTCACGGGTCGGGCCCCAGCTCTGATGTCCAGTGAGTGCTCGGCGACATCCCTCAGTATGCTGGGCATGTCCGAGGGACTCCACGCAAAGACTTCGGCGTTTACGTGGAGAAAGTCGATGAGCACTGCTTCCTATTTGGGGTCAAGCTTGGAGCCGATCCAAACTTTCTTGCTGGCGTCGTTGCTGTGGTCGAGAGAGACGGACTTGACCGCCTCAACTGGTTCGAAGTTGCCAGCGTGCCGCTTCGCGTCGGGCGCCTCCTTGGAGAGGCGTTCCAGGTCGGCGATGAGGGCCTCAGACTCAGCGAGAGCCTCGGCGTACTCCACGCACTCCACGTCGCATTTGTACGCGTGGTGGTACGTGGATCCGACGGTGATGATCCGATTCGGGCCCGGCATCTTGAGCTTGAGGTAGGTGTAGTTGGGGACGACCATGAACTTGGCGTAGCATGGTCTTCCCAATATCGCATGGTAGGTTCCTCGGAACCCGATGACCTCAAAGGTGAGAGCTTCCTTTCGGAAGTTAGAGGGAGTTCCGAAGCAGACGGGTAAGTCGATCCGTCCGAGGGGTAGGATTCGCTTCCCGGGCGTGATCCCGTGGAAGGGTGCCGCACTGGCCCGGACTTTGGACCGATCAACCCCTAAGAGTTCCAGGGTCTCGGCGTAGATGATGCTAAGGCTGCTGCCTCCGTCCATGAGGACCTTGGAGAGCCTAACGTTGCCGATGATCGGATCGACGACGAGCGGGTACCTTCCTGGGCTTGGCACGAAGTGGGGGTGGTCGCCTTGGTCAAAGGTGATAGGCTTGTCGGACCAGTCTAGGTAGACTGGCGCCGCCACCTTCACCAAGCAGACTTCCCGGCGCTCCTGCTTGCGGTGCCGAGCCGAGGCGTTCGCCGCCTGCCCACAGTAGATCATGAAGCAGTTATGGACTTCCAAGAATCCCTCTTCCTTGCCGCCCTCCTTCTTGTCGTTGTCATGGCCCTTGCCATCCTCCGCCGGGGCCCGGTCTTATGGAAGTAGCGCCGGAGCATGAAACATTCTTCGAGGGTGTGCTTGACGGGCCCCTGGTGATAGGGGCACGGCTCTTTGAGCATTTTGTCGAACGCGCCGGCCCCTCCAGGAGGTTTCCGAGGGTTCCTATGCTCGGCCGCAGCGACGAGATTCGCGTCTATGGCGTCGCGCTTCGCTTGCGACTTGTTTTTATCCTTTTTCTTCATGCCCCGCTGGACGGATGCCTCAGGGGCGTCTGTCTTCGGCCCTCCCTGAGGCTGCTTGTCCTTTTGGAAGATGGCTTCGACCGCCTCTTGACCCAAGGCGAACTTGGTGGCGACGTCCATCAGTTCGCTCGCACGGGTGGGAGTATTGCGCCCCAGTTTGCTCACCAGGTCTCGACAAGTGGTGCCGGCAAGGAAAGCCCCGATGACATCTGAGTCGGTAACGTTGGGCAGCTCGGTGCGCTGCTTTGAAAACTGCCAGATGTACTCTCGGTGGGACTCCCCTGGCTGCTGTCAGTAGCTTCGAAGGTCCCACGAGTTCCTAGGGCGCACGTACATGCCTTGGAAGTTTCCCGCGAAAGCTTTGACCAGATCGTCCCGGTCGAAGGTCTGCGCAGGAGGCAGATGCTCCAGCCAGGCTTGGGCGGCGTCGGAGAGGAAAAGGGGTAGATTACGGATGATGAGGTTGTCATCATCCGCCCCTCCCAACTGGCATGCCAGTCGATAGTCCGCGAGCCACAGCTTCGGCCTCTTTCCCCCGAGTACATGGTGATGGTAGTCGGGGCTCGGAAACGGGCAGGGAACGGCGCTCGTCGTATGGCCCGGCTGAAGACTCGCAGACCGGGTGGTTCGGGCGAAGGACTGCGATCCTCTTCACTGTTGCAGCGTCCCCCACGCCTAGGATGGTAGCCTCGGTGCACCTTCTCGTCGAGGCGGGCTCGATGGTCGAGATGGTGGTGCTCGTTGCCGAGGCATTCCCAGGCGGTGGGCGCCTCGTCTCGCGTGCGCTCGGGATGGACCGAGGCTTCCCGAATGCGCTGAGAGGACACCGCGTGATGCTCAGAGGGGTCAGCTCGCCTGCGGGAGGCGGAGCTCTCGGCTCGTCGAACCACGGCGCCTTCTAGGAGATTCTTGAGTTCGCCCTGGATACGCCGTCCCTCGGAGGTGGATGGCTCCAGCATGGCTCGAAGCAGCATCGCCGCTGGAGCTAGGTCCTGGCCGGACCTGCTGACGGCGGGGGGCAGCACTGCCCTGGCATTGTCGATGATGAGGCGCCGGATGTCTTGGGCCCGATGACAGGCTTCTCCGGCGAGTGTTCGGCCTGCCCACGCCTGTTCGATGTTCTGTCGGAGCTGTACAAGCCGGCCTGCTTCCCCGTCGACCCAGGCCTGCATCTCACGGATTTGCTCGAGCTATATGTCCTGACCCCCCATAGGGACTGGGACCACAGCTAGCTCCCGCGAGATGTCAACGCGAGATGCGGGCCCAAGGGGATCGTCAACCTCTGGCATACCGAGGTGGTTGCCTTCGTTGTGATCTCCCAGATCGACGTGGAAACATTCGTGACTTGGGCCGTAACCCTTGTCATCAAGGTCATAGCCGTCGTCAGAACAACCGGAGAGGCAGTGGTCACATGCGGACATGAAGCCCCGCATGGCACCAGGGTCATTGAGGGCAGAGAAATCCCAACCAGAGTCGGGGTCGTCCTCTTCCTCAGAACCCGTCGGTCCGAAGGTTGAGACGGCTGTCAGTCGGTCCCAGGTCGACCACATGTGGTACCACAGAAGGTTTGGATACGCCTTTACGAAGGCGCTCACCATAGCGGGGTCGCTAGGTGGATCGAAGCTGAACCGAAAAGGTACGGGATGGAAAACGGACGGTACCTCTTGGTCGTTGGACGGTGGTGAAGTCGTGTCGGGGGCGGAGCACACCGTCATCTCAGGTACGAGGGTAATGCCCAGCAGGTCCTTTGTGAGGGTGCTGTCTTCATCAGTCTGCTTGGGGCTAACACGTCGCGGGGAAGTGACACCCACCATCGTCTCAGGTGCGAGGACATTGTCCGACATGTCCCCCGGGGGAGTGCCAGCGTCGTCGACTCGCTCTGGTGTGACAACCGACATGGTGCCGCCTCCTGCGTGTCCATGGTTGCCTCGCCTCTTCCTCCTCCGACGAGGAGGGTGGCGGGAACGACCAGAGTGCTCCTCTTCTGCCGCGGGGAGATGCTGTCGTAGAGCTCACCGCCGCCGGGCGGGTCGGAGACCGTCGTTGACGTCACACCGCGGGGGGAGGAGTACCATGTCGTAGCTGCCATCGAGGGACATGAACTCGAGACTCCCGAAGCGGAGCACCATCCCGGGCTAAAGAGGTTGCTGAAGACTCCCCATCTGGATCTCAACGGGAAGGTGTTCGTTAACACGCAGCAGGCCCCTACCTGGCGTGCCAACTGTCGGCGTCTTGGACATGGGGGGTCCCTTGGACCGACCAGTGAAATCACTGCGTGCCCCTACCCAGATGGGTTGGCGCGGGATGAAACACAAGAGGTGGGACAAGCCTTGTATTATCCTGCACCAGGGGTGCCGCTTGTAGTAGGGGTTATAAGCGCGTCGCGTGGGAGAGAGAGAGACATAGAGTTCGTCCGCCGCTTCCCCCGCATGAACCCCCCTCAGGGTGGCCCTGGACCTCCCTTTTATAGAGGCAAGGAGAGGGTCTAGACGTACAACAGGGGGCATAGCTATGCGCTAACGTGTCCGGCAGTGGAGTGCCTAAGCCCTGTGTACATGCAAACGTGGCCGTTGGGGGAGAGCTTGGGCCCTATACATGTGATGGCGTGGCCGTCGGAGGAGCGCCTGAGTCCTGTAGGAGCACACCTGGCAGCGCGGCGAGGATCCTGCTGACGTCTCCTTGCTGTCATAAGGGGCTGATAGCCACCGGCATCATGGTGCACGCGGGGCACCATCATTACCTGTAACACCCAGGTGTTACCCTGGCTAGAGCCACTTGGTACTAGAAGCTGTGATCACAAAAGATAAAGGCTTAGGGCAGCACCTAAGAACCTTGGGGCTCATGTGCTGATTAAGTTGCCCATGACATAAGAAACATTACCCTAAGACTTTGCACACTTACTATCTTGGATAATAGGGGGGAGAAGAACCCTAGCTCTCTCCAAAGCCCTACCTTCCTAAACCCTAAGTAAGGAGGGGAAAGAGAGTGATCAAGTGGGTAAAGCATGTGTAACTTTTACCCAAACACTAAGCAACATTATAACCATCATTTAGAGGAGGGAAATTTTGCAAAAAGCCCCTGGAGAAACCCCATTTCAAATCTCCAAGTGGAGAAAAAGCTAGAGCTCTCTATTTCCCTCTAAGTCACATTTTAGCCCTAATTCAAAGACCAGCCGTGTTCACTTTGAAAATGGCGCCAAAACCACTTGGGTTCTATACCAAAAATGTGCTATACCACTTAAGGCACCCCCTGGAAAAATTTGAAACCGAGACTTGGACATTTGACAAGCTTTGACATCGGTCTTGTCGCGGAGTGTGCAGTGAGACAAACCAAACTTGGCGCCGGTCTATCTCCTAACCTAGGGCGTATCCTCCCTTGGAACTCACATGAAATAGGTAGCTCTAGGTGCAGGGAAGAGATCTTTCACAGTCGACATGGCGAGATTCGTACGCTTGGCCGCTCAGCAGAGCGAAGAACACGGGCAGAAGCAAAGCGCCACGTGTTCGACGCGCCCTGAGCACGCCAGAGCACGCCCGCGCGCGCCCCTCGCGCCCACGTCGCGCCAAACGGGCAAGCCAACGCCCTGGTGCGCGCCCGAGCCTATAAAACCCTCCCGAGCGTCGACCATACCCGTCCGCACCCACCCGACCCTCGCCGGAGTTTGTTTCGCCGTCGTTGGCCCGTGCGCAGCCGTCCGCGGCCACCCAGTCCCCCTGCCACCGTCGACCGACCCGCTCCGCCATTTCCAGCCCCGTCCAGCCCTCGGAGAAGCTTGTGCACCCCTCTGCGAGACTCCCCGAGCGAGGAATTGGAGTTTCCTTCGCCGGAGAAGCCAGTCCACCCACGCCGGAGCGATTAACCTCGCCGGAGTTCGTGGACCGGGTAATCCACTCAGCCATTCTTCGATTCCTTGCGCACGCAGTCGCTACGTGACCCCGTGAAGCTCACCGTGCCGTCGGATTGAACCAGCTCGCCGTGGTTTGGCCGGTACACTCGCCGCCGACGAGCACACCCGCCTGCGCTCGTGGACCAGGCGATTCCGGCCACCTCCGACGACGACCCGCACCTCGACGTGACCGCCAGAGCCTCCCCGAGCCGACCCCACCCTTCGCCGGACCTCCCTCGCCGCCGGTAAGCCGCGCCGTCCTTTCTTTCCTACGGCTACTGTTCGGTTTAGAAGAAGGACCGCGGGTGTGAGGAAGAAAACCCTGGGGGGTTAAGTGTAAAGCCCAAGACTCATATGAATAGTGACCTGAGGGTAGATCTGCGAGAGTTGAATCAGTTTAACCCTAGGGGTCTCGGTGCAAACTGGTTTTTCCAGAAAATCTTAAGTAAATCTGTTTTTAAATTGGACATCAACTTTGAAAATGCATAACTTCTGTTTAAATCATCCAAATCTGGTTAAACCAATTTTGCCAAACTCTAAATACTGTAACCTGTCTAAGAAAAATATAAAACCACATATGAACTAGAGAAAAATATAAGGTTCTGATTTATTTTCAGTTTTGGCCAAAAGCTTAATAATAGCAAGAAAAATAGTTGCACTATTCAACTAGGGTTAGAAAAATTTGGAGAAGTTTATATTCACTCACTAACTTAGTTAAAAATGTTAAACCTCTCTGTCTATTACATTAAGATAATTTTAACCCCTTATTCTATAAAATACTTAAGTTTAAGGAAAATAGAAAAGGTGATATAACTGATGAACCAGAGGGCACACCTATTTTTGTTGAGATACTTAGTCAATGTAGTTCACTGGAAAAATATGTCATACCCTGTTGTAGTGTAAAATAAACAAGATACCTTTTTAATGAAGAAAATAGGGATAACTTAGAAAAACCCTACAAAAATACCCCTAAGGTGAAACCTCCCCAAACCTTAGGATAACTACTGTGTTGATAATAAGAACTTAAGAAAAATCTGAAATCTGTTGTTTGATATTTTTCAAATGACAAGTTAGTTCTAATCACTCTTGTGCACCAAAGTTTAGAAAATTCACCATTAATTAACCACCATGTTGCTCTCTGTCCTTTTTGGTACAAGAGCTTTTTATCACTACTAGAGGCCAGCAAAAATAACCATTAGATCAGAAACCACTTTAAGAAAGGACTTGTAGTGTAAAGTGGCCCATTTTGTATAACTATTGTTATTTTTGTTTAAAACTTAGCTTTTTGTACCTTAAGCCTCAAATTATTAAAACAAGCTAAAATAGCCAGTGTCAACCCACTGTAATTTTTACAAAATTTTTGGAAGTTTTTAAACTACCATCATAGTTCAAAACCCCTACTAGAAACCCTAAATAGGACTTAAGAAAGGAAAATGAATGGTGGAATTTAATGTCCCCTAAGCCCTTTATAATTGTCCACTGAAATTTATAGAGGCAATACAAATCTAATATGTTATTTTAGAAAGAAAACCTAAACCAAAAAGGTGATAAGTCTATGTATACCACTAGAAGGCCCTCGTAGCCAAGAAGCCCTAAGTTAATTCTTGACTTAAATTCTGTAGCTTAATGTTCTTAAATTTTGCATAATCATGACATACATGTTCATTGCATTTCGATAGACTGTAATCTTGCTGACGGAGAGTACGTCCTCGTGCCGGAGCAAGGAGCCACCCAGGAGGTTGCCCCCGACCCAGCACCAGAGCCTGCACCAGAGGACCTGCCTGCCACTGCTTTGGAAGGCAAGCCCCGGTTTTATGCATAACCGTTTATATATGCTATTTTACTACACTTAATGTTTGTAGGCTTGTACTGTGCACTTAAGTGTAGGAGTTGTTTGGAACCTTAGTTGCATGAACTCAGGATTCCCTTTTGATGTGAATACTAGTATGCTAGGTCGAGTAGCTGCTTTATTAATTAGGATCTCGGTAGAAGTCGAGTGATTTTTCTAGCACTCGCGCGAGGTTAGGAATTGGCTGTATCCACTTTCCTATCATATTGATGTTGGTTTGTGGGCAACAATCCATGGGGATTGGTTGTTCACGGGATAAAAGGTTGATTAAGGATTAAGGTGTGGTACCGTGAGTCAAGCGTTTGAACGTACTAAACACATACCGAGAAATATGGTAAATCGGTAAGCCTAGTACCTGAGTGAACCTGGCAGTGGACATACCTCCTCACGCGACCTAAGACGTAGTCTCCCATTCCGGTTATGGTGGGTACAAGTGCGGTCACTGCACGACGGCCAGTCGGGGTCAGTGGGGCATTGTACGCCAAGGCGGTGAGCCCTGATCTGCTGACGGGGAATCGATGGGGACGGTTGATGTGTGTGGGGACGGAGTGCCCCTACATGTCGTGTGTTTAGGTTTACCTTGCAAGGATAAAAACTCGATTCGAATCGTCTGCTTCTCGCAGCTAATGAGACTGCTTGATCCATGCTGCTGCATTGAGTAACAAGTGAAACTGGTTGAGATGATACAAACTGTTGATTGCTAATAATGCTTGTTACTATGTATGAATAGATAGTACACTTTTAGCCTTAAGAGAGTCACACTTAACTTTGATTAAGTTAAAATCTTGATTTAGAAACTCAGCTAGTGCTTTTGGCAACCAAACTCCACAGCCAAATAGCTGCATGTCTAGAGGTAGAGGAGTATAGACTCCTCACACCGGGTAAGTCTAGCTGAGTATTAGTATACTCAGCCTTGCTTGTGGCATAATTTTACAGGTTCTCTGGAGGACATGGTTGCGGGAGTGACTTGGCCATCCACCCTGCCACCGGGTTGGACTGTCGAGTGGGACCCTGCCTCGGCTGAGGAGGAGCATGAGGAGTGATGGGACAGGCTTCCCCATCCCTCCATTTATTTACCGTTAGTTTATTTTCCGCTGCACTCCAAAAACAATGATGGTTACTTTTGCGAAAACTCCGATGATGACAATGGTGCTGTAATAACTTAATACTCTACCATGTATGGTTTTATGCTTTATTGTATTTGCTCTGTGACTCACCATCGAGTGAGACTGTGGTACTTGATCCTGTCAGTGGCCGTGTTGGACTAGATCCGAGGGATTGACGGGTTATTCCCATTTAAGTGTGGTCTAGCCTCTAAGGTCGGACTTAGGCACTTAAGTCGGAATAATTCGGGCAGTTCCGCCACAGCTGGTATCGGAGCTTGTACCACCACAGAGGAATCAATAAAACATAGATACCATCCCTTTTCTAAAAAAGTAAAATTTGATAGAAACAATGTTGGATAGATAGTAGGGCGAGCAGGATAGACCTAGGACGTGAAGCCTTAGGATGGTAGAAGGGTAGCTAGGTGGCTAAGTGACTAGGCCCTACAGGCCACTTTTACAGGAAGGGAGTTTTTCCCTAATCCTTTTATTTCCTTGTGAGGTCGTACAGGACGTGCATGCATGCATTCTTAATTGAGCAAACAAATAACTAAGTAAAAGGGTGTAAAAATGAGATAGCAGCTAACTAAGTCCCCAATGCCTTTTTCTTTTAGCTAGAGGCAAGCTGCGTTTTGTTTTTCCTTGTTCTTTTTGTACTTCTTTTTCTTCACTTACGCTTAACCGTGCACAGATGACTTCCCACGGATCCTCTGAGGATGGAGATGCACTGACCCACACTGACGGACTTGCACGAGAGGGTTTTCCCCGCATCTTGTGGGAGGTGCTTCAGGGGGCAGGATATTTGACACCCCCTCAGTACGCGGTGCAGCTATTCGAGAAGCACCGGGTACCTCGCTGTAGGGTAAGGATGACCTTGGAGCCTCATCCCTTGCAGCCAGGCTGGCGTTCACTGGACTCCGAGTCCTATGGATACCGGGCTGAGGACACTGTTGAGGCTATCGCTCTGCATGGACTGACCACCTTCTGTGGGTTTCACCCCTTGGAGTTGGCTACCCACCCCATTGGGTTGTTCCCTGCGGAAAAGGAGGACGACCCGATGTGGAAGGACCGGGTGGAGCATGCCAAGGACATCTGGGCTCTCTACCCAGGCCATACCGCTCACTTGTCTGTGCGATGCATGAATGCTCTGTATCGTCTGCAAGTAATGCGTGGGGAGGCCATGTCCCACCTGATGGCATTGCTGGAGGACACCAAGATCACCCTGGATAGCAGGGAGGAGCTCGTGGTGGATTTATCCCAGGAGCTGGTGGAGAAGGATTTACAGGTGGAGCAGCTGACTGACGAGGCTCATGAGTTGGAAGAACTGGTGGGTACCAGGGAGAATACCATAGAGGTCCTCGAGGATCAGCTCCTCAACACTCAGCAGCAGTTAGCAGAGGCTAATGCGCATCTGGACATGCATCACCAAGAGATCCATGATGCGGAGGCTGACGAGGACGTCGACATCGAGGGAGGAGACGAGTCTGCCTCCAGTGTAGACACCGCTGGCTCAGGGAGACCACCTTCCCCCGAGTCTAGCGTCGCCTCGTTCGCTCAGTAGATGCTAGACTAGTGCTAGAGGATGGTGATAGATGGACTCCTCGCCGCTGGCTTAGCTTTTGCACCCTTAGGGTACTAGGCTAGATAGAGTTGAGTCTTTTGATCGTTGATGTAACCAGTTTCAAACTCTTTTGGAGGCGAATTATGGCAGTTTTAATTTGGACGAAGGGTCTTATGTTCCCGCTTTGTTATTTGGAATCTATCAAATTGCTTTAACTCCCCTACCATATTTGAACTTTAAGCTTGGAAATGTGTTATTGAGTAGCCATGTGATTTTTCAGATGGCTGGAAGAGCACGCCGTGGTCAGAATGATCACGTTCCTCCACCGCCACCGCCTCCCACTCTGCAGGAGCTCATGGCCCAGCAGAATGAGATCCTGCGACAGCTGGCACAGCGTCAGCCACCACCACAACACTATGGTGGTGGGGACCATCAGCGTCACCCTGTCGCTGCTACCTACCAGGAATTTCTCAGCACTCAGCCGCCACTGTTTACCAGGACGGAGGACCCACTCGATGCAGATGTGTGGTTGAGGGTGGTGGAATCCAAATTCCCACTGCTTCATGGGGCTTGCTCAGAGGTCACCAAGGTCAGGTTCGCCACCCAGCAGCTTCGCGGACCCGCAAGGACTTGGTGGGACCATTTTCTTGCTATGCAGCCGGAGGGCAGAGAAGTGGAATGGAGGGAGTTTAAGGCCGCTTTCAGAGGGCATCATATTCCCGCTGGCATCATGGACCGGAAACTTAATGAGTTTCTGGCACTCACTCAGGGCAGCAGGACAGTGCTGCAATATGCTCAGGCCTTCAATGATTTATGCCAGTATGCCGGATACCATGCAGATACGGACGAGAAGAAGCGAGACAGGTTCAGAAGGGGGCTCAGCACTAAGCTCCGTGACCGTCTCAACACCGTCAGGGCCAACAGTTACAATGAGTTGGTCAACATGGCTATCTCCCAGGAAGACTGCATCTTGGCTCGGCAGGCGGAGAAGAAGAGGAAGACCCCTGTGGCCGGACCCTCGTCACAGCCCCAGCGCTTCAGGATTGTGTCTGACTCCCAGAGCAGGGGACCCCAGCAGCAGCAAGGAAGGTGGGTGATCAGGCCACCTCAGCAGCAGCAGCAGCAGGCACCCAACCGTGCCCAATTCCCAGTTCAGAGGAACAACCAGCAGCAGCAGTACCGCCAGGCTAATGATAACCGGTGTTTCACTTGTGGCAGTACTGGGCACTATGCCAAGAATTGCCCCAAGAATCAGCAGAGGCAGGGGCAAAATGTCAACCAGAACCAGGGGAAGAGGCAGAAAGTGCAAGTAAGACAGGGCAAGCTGAACTTCACTACAATGGCTGACATTCCAGAGGGAGCACCCGTCATGACTGGTATCTTTACAGTTTTAAATTTTCCTGCTAATGTTCTTTTTGATTCTGGTGCTTCACATAGTTTTGTCAGTGCCAAATTTAGTGTCAAGTGCCAGCTGCCTTTTTGCCACACCCACGGGGCTATTACCGTTTCAACCCCGGGAGGCAGGATTGCCACAAATCAAATCAGCAGGCATGTGCCCATAAAGTTTGGTAGTTTGATAGTTAAAACTGACCTTCTTATCTTGGGACTGGATAGTGTGGACATCATCTTGGGAACTGATTGGTTGGCCAAACATCAGGCAATATTGGATATTGCAGCTAGAACCATTGAAATTCATTCTTCTGCTTGTGGCGAGACTGTTTTGTATTTACCCAATCAGGGTGATGCCCAGTCTTGTGCCTTTGTTATGGCAGAGTCTCCAGTAAGGCAGATCCCAGTAGTCTGCGACTACCCCGACGTTTTCCCGGATGAATTGCCAGGGATGCCACCTGACCGAGACATTGAGTTTGCCATTGAATTGCAACCCGGGACTGCTCCTATCTCCAAGAGACCTTATAGGATGCCTCCCGCAGAGTTGGCGGAATTGAAGAAGCAACTGCAAGAATTGCTGGACAAGGGATTTATTCGACCAAGCACTTCACCATGGGGATGTCCCGCCTTGTTCGTGAAGAAGAAGGATGAGAGTTTGAGGATGTGTGTTGATTACCGCCCTCTCAATGCGGTGACTATCAAAAACAAGTACCCGTTACCCCGCATTGATGTTCTGTTTGATCAGTTGGTAGGAGCCAAGGTATTCTCCAAGATAGACCTTCGCTCGGGCTACCATCAGATCAAGATTCGAACCAGTGATATTCCCAAGACGGCTTTCTCTACCAGATATGGGCTCTATGAGTTTTTGGTGATGTCTTTTGGGCTAACCAATGCCCCGGCTTATTTCATGTACTTGATGAACTCAGTATTTATGCCAGAGCTGGACAAGTTTGTGGTTGTCTTCATTGATGACATTCTGGTTTATTCCAAGAATGAAGATGAGCACACGGAGCATCTGCATATTGTGCTTCAAAGGCTTCGTGACCATCAGTTGTATGCTAAGTTGTCCGAGTGTGAGTTCTGGCTGAAGGAAATAAAATTCTTGGGTCACACAATCTCTCAGGATGGGATATCAGTTGACCCTGAGAAGGTGCAAGAAGTGATGGACTGGAAACCCCCGACTACAGTGAAGCAGATTAGGAGTTTTCTGGGATTGGCAGGGTATTACCGATGATTTATTCCGGATTTCTCTAGAATTGCCAAGCCAATGACTGAACTGTTAAAGAAAGGAGTCAAATTTGAGTGGAGCCAAAAGTGTGAAGATGCTTTTCATACCCTGAGGCAACAATTGACAACAGCTCCAGTGCTAGCTCAACCGGATAATACCAAGCCATTTGAAGTTTATTGTGATGCTTCTGGGACAGGATTGGGTTGTGTGTTGATGCAAGAGAACAGAGTGATTGCTTATGCTTCCCGAGCCCTTAGACCTCATGAGCAGAACTACCCGACCCATGATCTGGAGTTGGCAGCAGTAGTTCATGCTCTCAAGATATGGAGACACTACTTGATGGGAGCCCACTGTAACATTTACACTGATCACAAGAGCCTCAAGTACATTTTCACTCAGGCAGATCTGAATATGAGGCAGAGGAGATGGCTGGAATTAATCAAGGACTATGATTTGGAGGTGCATTACCATCCTGGTAAGGCAAATGTTGTGGCAGATGCTTTGAGCCGAAAGGCCCAATGTAATTGCATGAACATGGATGCAAGAATCACCACCTTGTGTGATGAGTTGTGCAAACTGAACCTGGAAGTTGTTCCTTCCGGTGAATTGGGATATATAGCAGTAGAGCCCACATTGCAAGAGCAAATAGCTCAAGCACAGTTTGGGGATAAGGGTGTTCAGATCATCAAGGATATGATCAAGCAAAAGGCCGAGAAATACAAGTGTTTCCGTCAGGACAGCAAGGGAATTTTATGGTTTGAAGATCGATTGGTTGTTCCCAAGAATCCAGAGCTCAGAAGGAAAATATTAGATGAAGCTCACCTTTCTAAGTTCTCCATGCACCCTGGTAGCAACAAGATGTACCATGATCTCAGACCTCTTTATTGGTGGACCAGGATGAAGAGGGAAATTGCCAAATACGTTTCAGAATGTGACACTTGTCAGAGGGTAAAAGCTAGTCATCTGAAAGCAGCAGGCCCTTTGCAACCCCTTCCCATACCATCTTGGAAATGGGAGGACATTTGCATGGATTTCATAGTGGGATTACCCAATACCTCCCGGCACCATGATTCTGTATGGGTTATTGTGGATAGATTGACCAAGACGGCTCATTTCTTACCAGTGCACACTACCTACCGGACGGAGAAGTATGCGGAAATTTACATCGACCAGATAGTTCGTCTGCATGGGATACCAAGGACCATAGTCTCTGACCGAGGAGCACCTTTTGTGGCGCGATTTTGGGAGCAATTACAGGAATCACTTGGGACCCACGTAATCCGAAGCTCCGCATATCACCCTCAAACAGATGGTCAGACAGAAAGGGTAAATCAGGTTTTGGAAGACATGTTGAGAGCATGTGCACTTCACTATGGAAAGGACTGGGACAAGTGTCTGTCCTTGGCAGAATTTTCTTACAATAACAGCTATCAGTCTAGTCTGAAAATGGCACCTTTCGAGGCCTTGTATGGAAGAAGATGCAGAACCCCGCTAAATTGGTCTCAAGCAGGAGAGAGGGAGATATTTGGGCCAGATTTGGTAATTGAAGCAGAGGAAAGGGTCAGAGTCATCAGAAGGAACTTGGAGGCTGCTCAGGCCAGGCAAAAGAGTTATCATGACCAGAGGCGGAAGCCACTACAATTTGAGGTGGGAGACCATGTCTACCTTAAGGTATCACCAACCAAGGGTGTCCAGAGATTCGGGATCAAGGGCAAGTTGGCCCCTCGATATATTGGACCTTATAAAATCAAGGAAAGTTGTGGACCTGTAGCTTACCAATTGGAGTTGCCACCCCTTATGTCAGCAATTCACAATGTGTTCCATGTATCTCAGTTGCGGAAATGTGTTCGTCTACCCACTGAAGTACTACCAGAACCAGACATTGAGATAGAACCAGATTTGTCCTACCAGGAGTACCCCGTCAAGGTATTGGATCAGAAGGAAAGATCAACTCGGGCAAGGTCAATCAGAATGTATAAGGTTCAGTGGAGTCATCATTCAGCAGAAGAGGCTACATGGGAGACGGAGGATTTTCTACGCTCTCGCTTCCCCGACTTTCTACCCAAAGAAGCCGGTACGTAACCCCAAAACCCCACCCCCACCTGCCCTTTGAATACAATTATAAGAAAAACTTAGATAACAAGGATAGTCTAAGTTATAGATACAACTTAAGAAGGGCTTCCTTCTGAAGTTGCAAAGAGGATGACATTCGAAGAGCAGTTAAAAGGGAAAAAAACTTGGGTATAGAGAGAAAGTAGCACCAGCACACCCTCAAGCACCCCTCCAAGGAACTCTACCCAAATCTCGGGACGAGATTCCTTTAAGGGGGGAGGGTTGTAACACCCAGGTGTTACCCTGGCTAGAGCCACTTGGTACTAGAAGCTGTGATCACAAAAGATAAAGGCTTAGGGCAGCACCTAAGAACCTTGGGGCTCATGTGCTGATTAAGTTGCCCATGACATAAGAAACATTACCCTAAGACTTTGCACACTTACTATCTTGGATAATAGGGGGGAGAAGAACCCTAGCTCTCTCCAAAGCCCTACCTTCCTAAACCCTAAGTAAGGAGGGGAAAGAGAGTGATCAAGTGGGTAAAGCATGTGTAACTTTTACCCAAACACTAAGCAACATTATAACCATCATTTAGAGGAGGGAAATTTTGCAAAAAGCCCCTGGAGAAACCCCATTTCAAATCTCCAAGTGGAGAAAAAGCTAGAGCTCTCTATTTCCCTCTAAGTCACATTTTAGCCCTAATTCAAAGACCAGCCGTGTTCACTTTGAAAATGGCGCCAAAACCACTTGGGTTCTATACCAAAAATGTGCTATACCACTTAAGGCACCCCCTGGAAAAATTTGAAACCGAGACTTGGACATTTGACAAGCTTTGACATCGGTCTTGTCGCGGAGTGTGCAGTGAGACAAACCAAACTTGGCGCCGGTCTATCTCCTAACCTAGGGCGTATCCTCCCTTGGAACTCACATGAAATAGGTAGCTCTAGGTGCAGGGAAGAGATCTTTCACAGTCGACATGGCGAGATTCGTACGCTTGGCCGCTCAGCAGAGCGAAGAACACGGGCAGAAGCAAAGCGCCACGTGTTCGACGCGCCCTGAGCACGCCAGAGCACGCCCGCGCGCGCCCCTCGCGCCCACGTCGCGCCAAACGGGCAAGCCAACGCCCTGGTGCGCGCCCGAGCCTATAAAACCCTCCCGAGCGTCGACCATACCCGTCCGCACCCACCCGACCCTCGCCGGAGTTTGTTTCGCCGTCGTTGGCCCGTGCGCAGCCGTCCGCGGCCACCCAGTCCCCCTGCCACCGTCGACCGACCCGCTCCGCCATTTCCAGCCCCGTCCAGCCCTCGGAGAAGCTTGTGCACCCCTCTGCGAGACTCCCCGAGCGAGGAATTGGAGTTTCCTTCGCCGGAGAAGCCAGTCCACCCACGCCGGAGCGATTAACCTCGCCGGAGTTCGTGGACCGGGTAATCCACTCAGCCATTCTTCGATTCCTTGCGCACGCAGTCGCTACGTGACCCCGTGAAGCTCACCGTGCCGTCGGATTGAACCAGCTCGCCGTGGTTTGGCCGGTACACTCGCCGCCGACGAGCACACCCGCCTGCGCTCGTGGACCAGGCGATTCCGGCCACCTCCGACGACGACCCGCACCTCGACGTGACCGCCAGAGCCTCCCCGAGCCGACCCCACCCTTCGCCGGACCTCCCTCGCCGCCGGTAAGCCGCGCCGTCCTTTCTTTCCTACGGCTACTGTTCGGTTTAGAAGAAGGACCGCGGGTGTGAGGAAGAAAACCCTGGGGGGTTAAGTGTAAAGCCCAAGACTCATATGAATAGTGACCTGAGGGTAGATCTGCGAGAGTTGAATCAGTTTAACCCTAGGGGTCTCGGTGCAAACTGGTTTTTCCAGAAAATCTTAAGTAAATCTGTTTTTAAATTGGACATCAACTTTGAAAATGCATAACTTCTGTTTAAATCATCCAAATCTGGTTAAACCAATTTTGCCAAACTCTAAATACTGTAACCTGTCTAAGAAAAATATAAAACCACATATGAACTAGAGAAAAATATAAGGTTCTGATTTATTTTCAGTTTTGGCCAAAAGCTTAATAATAGCAAGAAAAATAGTTGCACTATTCAACTAGGGTTAGAAAAATTTGGAGAAGTTTATATTCACTCACTAACTTAGTTAAAAATGTTAAACCTCTCTGTCTATTACATTAAGATAATTTTAACCCCTTATTCTATAAAATACTTAAGTTTAAGGAAAATAGAAAAGGTGATATAACTGATGAACCAGAGGGCACACCTATTTTTGTTGAGATACTTAGTCAATGTAGTTCACTGGAAAAATATGTCATACCCTGTTGTAGTGTAAAATAAACAAGATACCTTTTTAATGAAGAAAATAGGGATAACTTAGAAAAACCCTACAAAAATACCCCTAAGGTGAAACCTCCCCAAACCTTAGGATAACTACTGTGTTGATAATAAGAACTTAAGAAAAATCTGAAATCTGTTGTTTGATATTTTTCAAATGACAAGTTAGTTCTAATCACTCTTGTGCACCAAAGTTTAGAAAATTCACCATTAATTAACCACCATGTTGCTCTCTGTCCTTTTTGGTACAAGAGCTTTTTATCACTACTAGAGGCCAGCAAAAATAACCATTAGATCAGAAACCACTTTAAGAAAGGACTTGTAGTGTAAAGTGGCCCATTTTGTATAACTATTGTTATTTTTGTTTAAAACTTAGCTTTTTGTACCTTAAGCCTCAAATTATTAAAACAAGCTAAAATAGCCAGTGTCAACCCACTGTAATTTTTACAAAATTTTTGGAAGTTTTTAAACTACCATCATAGTTCAAAACCCCTACTAGAAACCCTAAATAGGACTTAAGAAAGGAAAATGAATGGTGGAATTTAATGTCCCCTAAGCCCTTTATAATTGTCCACTGAAATTTATAGAGGCAATACAAATCTAATATGTTATTTTAGAAAGAAAACCTAAACCAAAAAGGTGATAAGTCTATGTATACCACTAGAAGGCCCTCGTAGCCAAGAAGCCCTAAGTTAATTCTTGACTTAAATTCTGTAGCTTAATGTTCTTAAATTTTGCATAATCATGACATACATGTTCATTGCATTTCGATAGACTGTAATCTTGCTGACGGAGAGTACGTCCTCGTGCCGGAGCAAGGAGCCACCCAGGAGGTTGCCCCCGACCCAGCACCAGAGCCTGCACCAGAGGACCTGCCTGCCACTGCTTTGGAAGGCAAGCCCCGGTTTTATGCATAACCGTTTATATATGCTATTTTACTACACTTAATGTTTGTAGGCTTGTACTGTGCACTTAAGTGTAGGAGTTGTTTGGAACCTTAGTTGCATGAACTCAGGATTCCCTTTTGATGTGAATACTAGTATGCTAGGTCGAGTAGCTGCTTTATTAATTAGGATCTCGGTAGAAGTCGAGTGATTTTTCTAGCACTCGCGCGAGGTCAGGAATTGGCTGTATCCACTTTCCTATCATATTGATGTTGGTTTGTGGGCAACAATCCATGGGGATTGGTTGTTCACGGGATAAAAGGTTGATTAAGGATTAAGGTGTGGTACCGTGAGTCAAGCGTTTGAACGTACTAAACACATACCGAGAAATATGGTAAATCGGTAAGCCTAGTACCTGAGTGAACCTGGCAGTGGACATACCTCCTCACGCGACCTGAGACGTAGTCTCCCATTCCGGTTATGGTGGGTACAAGTGCGGTCACTGCACGACGGCCAGTCGGGGTCAGTGGGGCATTGTACGCCAAGGCGGTGAGCCCTGATCTGCTGACGGGGAATCGATGGGGACGGTTGATGTGTGTGGGGACGGAGTGCCCCTACATGTCGTGTGTTTAGGTTTACCTTGCAAGGATAAAAACTCGATTCGAATCGTCTGCTTCTCGCAGCTAATGAGACTGCTTGATCCATGCTGCTGCATTGAGTAACAAGTGAAACTGGTTGAGATGATACAAACTGTTGATTGCTAATAATGCTTGTTACTATGTATGAATAGATAGTACACTTTTAGCCTTAAGAGAGTCACACTTAACTTTGATTAAGTTAAAATCTTGATTTAGAAACTCAGCTAGTGCTTTTGGCAACCAAACTCCACAGCCAAATAGCTGCATGTCTAGAGGTAGAGGAGTATAGACTCCTCACACCGGGTAAGTCTAGCTGAGTATTAGTATACTCAGCCTTGCTTGTGGCATAATTTTACAGGTTCTCTGGAGGACATGGTTGCGGGAGTGACTTGGCCATCCACCCTGCCACCGGGTTGGACTGTCGAGTGGGACCCTGCCTCGGCTGAGGAGGAGCATGAGGAGTGATGGGACAGGCTTCCCCATCCCTCCATTTATTTACCGTTAGTTTATTTTCCGCTGCACTCCAAAAACAATGATGGTTACTTTTGCGAAAACTCCGATGATGACAATGGTGCTGTAATAACTTAATACTCTACCATGTATGGTTTTATGCTTTATTGTATTTGCTCTGTGACTCACCATCGAGTGAGACTGTGGTACTTGATCCTGTCAGTGGCCGTGTCGGACTAGATCCGAGGGATTGACGGGTTATTCCCATTTAAGTGTGGTCTAGCCTCTAAGGTCGGACTTAGGCACTTAAGTCGGAATAATTCGGGCAGTTCCGCCACAGCTGGTATCGGAGCTTGTACCACCACAGAGGAATCAATAAAACATAGATACCATCCCTTTTCTAAAAAAGTAAAATTTGATAGAAACAATGTTGGATAGATAGTAGGGCGAGCAGGATAGACCTAGGACGTGAAGCCTTAGGATGGTAGAAGGGTAGCTAGGTGGCTAAGTGACTAGGCCCTACAGGCCACTTTTACAGGAAGGGAGTTTTTCCCTAATCCTTTTATTTCCTTGTGAGGTCGTACAGGACGTGCATGCATGCATTCTTAATTGAGCAAACAAATAACTAAGTAAAAGGGTGTAAAAATGAGATAGCAGCTAACTAAGTCCCCAATGCCTTTTTCTTTTAGCTAGAGGCAAGCTGCGTTTTGTTTTTCCTTGTTCTTTTTGTACTTCTTTTTCTTCACTTACGCTTAACCGTGCACAGATGACTTCCCACGGATCCTCTGAGGATGGAGATGCACTGACCCACACTGACGGACTTGCACGAGAGGGTTTTCCCCGCATCTTGTGGGAGGTGCTTCAGGGGGCAGGATATTTGACACCCCCTCAGTACGCGGTGCAGCTATTCGAGAAGCACCGGGTACCTCGCTGTAGGGTAAGGATGACCTTGGAGCCTCATCCCTTGCAGCCAGGCTGGCGTTCACTGGACTCCGAGTCCTATGGATACCGGGCTGAGGACACTGTTGAGGCTATCGCTCTGCATGGACTGACCACCTTCTGTGGGTTTCACCCCTTGGAGTTGGCTACCCACCCCATTGGGTTGTTCCCTGCGGAAAAGGAGGACGACCCGATGTGGAAGGACCGGGTGGAGCATGCCAAGGACATCTGGGCTCTCTACCCAGGCCATACCGCTCACTTGTCTGTGCGATGCATGAATGCTCTGTATCGTCTGCAAGTAATGCGTGGGGAGGCCATGTCCCACCTGATGGCATTGCTGGAGGACACCAAGATCACCCTGGATAGCAGGGAGGAGCTCGTGGTGGATTTATCCCAGGAGCTGGTGGAGAAGGATTTACAGGTGGAGCAGCTGACTGACGAGGCTCATGAGTTGGAAGAACTGGTGGGTACCAGGGAGAATACCATAGAGGTCCTCGAGGATCAGCTCCTCAACACTCAGCAGCAGTTAGCAGAGGCTAATGCGCATCTGGACATGCATCACCAAGAGATCCATGATGCGGAGGCTGACGAGGACGTCGACATCGAGGGAGGAGACGAGTCTGCCTCCAGTGTAGACACCGCTGGCTCAGGGAGACCACCTTCCCCCGAGTCTAGCGTCGCCTCGTTCGCTCAGTAGATGCTAGACTAGTGCTAGAGGATGGTGATAGATGGACTCCTCGCCGCTGGCTTAGCTTTTGCACCCTTAGGGTACTAGGCTAGATAGAGTTGAGTCTTTTGATCGTTGATGTAACCAGTTTCAAACTCTTTTGGAGGCGAATTATGGCAGTTTTAATTTGGACGAAGGGTCTTATGTTCCCGCTTTGTTATTTGGAATCTATCAAATTGCTTTAACTCCCCTACCATATTTGAACTTTAAGCTTGGAAATGTGTTATTGAGTAGCCATGTGATTTTTCAGATGGCTGGAAGAGCACGCCGTGGTCAGAATGATCACGTTCCTCCACCGCCACCGCCTCCCACTCTGCAGGAGCTCATGGCCCAGCAGAATGAGATCCTGCGACAGCTGGCACAGCGTCAGCCACCACCACAACACTATGGTGGTGGGGACCATCAGCGTCACCCTGTCGCTGCTACCTACCAGGAATTTCTCAGCACTCAGCCGCCACTGTTTACCAGGACGGAGGACCCACTCGATGCAGATGTGTGGTTGAGGGTGGTGGAATCCAAATTCCCACTGCTTCATGGGGCTTGCTCAGAGGTCACCAAGGTCAGGTTCGCCACCCAGCAGCTTCGCGGACCCGCAAGGACTTGGTGGGACCATTTTCTTGCTATGCAGCCGGAGGGCAGAGAAGTGGAATGGAGGGAGTTTAAGGCCGCTTTCAGAGGGCATCATATTCCCGCTGGCATCATGGACCGGAAACTTAATGAGTTTCTGGCACTCACTCAGGGCAGCAGGACAGTGCTGCAATATGCTCAGGCCTTCAATGATTTATGCCAGTATGCCGGATACCATGCAGATACGGACGAGAAGAAGCGAGACAGGTTCAGAAGGGGGCTCAGCACTAAGCTCCGTGACCGTCTCAACACCGTCAGGGCCAACAGTTACAATGAGTTGGTCAACATGGCTATCTCCCAGGAAGACTGCATCTTGGCTCGGCAGGCGGAGAAGAAGAGGAAGACCCCTGTGGCCGGACCCTCGTCACAGCCCCAGCGCTTCAGGATTGTGTCTGACTCCCAGAGCAGGGGACCCCAGCAGCAGCAAGGAAGGTGGGTGATCAGGCCACCTCAGCAGCAGCAGCAGCAGGCACCCAACCGTGCCCAATTCCCAGTTCAGAGGAACAACCAGCAGCAGCAGTACCGCCAGGCTAATGATAACCGGTGTTTCACTTGTGGCAGTACTGGGCACTATGCCAAGAATTGCCCCAAGAATCAGCAGAGGCAGGGGCAAAATGTCAACCAGAACCAGGGGAAGAGGCAGAAAGTGCAAGTAAGACAGGGCAAGCTGAACTTCACTACAATGGCTGACATTCCAGAGGGAGCACCCGTCATGACTGGTATCTTTACAGTTTTAAATTTTCCTGCTAATGTTCTTTTTGATTCTGGTGCTTCACATAGTTTTGTCAGTGCCAAATTTAGTGTCAAGTGCCAGCTGCCTTTTTGCCACACCCACGGGGCTATTACCGTTTCAACCCCGGGAGGCAGGATTGCCACAAATCAAATCAGCAGGCATGTGCCCATAAAGTTTGGTAGTTTGATAGTTAAAACTGACCTTCTTATCTTGGGACTGGATAGTGTGGACATCATCTTGGGAACTGATTGGTTGGCCAAACATCAGGCAATATTGGATATTGCAGCTAGAACCATTGAAATTCATTCTTCTGCTTGTGGCGAGACTGTTTTGTATTTACCCAATCAGGGTGATGCCCAGTCTTGTGCCTTTGTTATGGCAGAGTCTCCAGTAAGGCAGATCCCAGTAGTCTGCGACTACCCCGACGTTTTCCCGGATGAATTGCCAGGGATGCCACCTGACCGAGACATTGAGTTTGCCATTGAATTGCAACCCGGGACTGCTCCTATCTCCAAGAGACCTTATAGGATGCCTCCCGCAGAGTTGGCGGAATTGAAGAAGCAACTGCAAGAATTGCTGGACAAGGGATTTATTCGACCAAGCACTTCACCATGGGGATGTCCCGCCTTGTTCGTGAAGAAGAAGGATGAGAGTTTGAGGATGTGTGTTGATTACCGCCCTCTCAATGCGGTGACTATCAAAAACAAGTACCCGTTACCCCGCATTGATGTTCTGTTTGATCAGTTGGTAGGAGCCAAGGTATTCTCCAAGATAGACCTTCGCTCGGGCTACCATCAGATCAAGATTCGAACCAGTGATATTCCCAAGACGGCTTTCTCTACCAGATATGGGCTCTATGAGTTTTTGGTGATGTCTTTTGGGCTAACCAATGCCCCGGCTTATTTCATGTACTTGATGAACTCAGTATTTATGCCAGAGCTGGACAAGTTTGTGGTTGTCTTCATTGATGACATTCTGGTTTATTCCAAGAATGAAGATGAGCACACGGAGCATCTGCATATTGTGCTTCAAAGGCTTCGTGACCATCAGTTGTATGCTAAGTTGTCCAAGTGTGAGTTCTGGCTGAAGGAAATAAAATTCTTGGGTCACACAATCTCTCAGGATGGGATATCAGTTGACCCTGAGAAGGTGCAAGAAGTGATGGACTGGAAACCCCCGACTACAGTGAAGCAGATTAGGAGTTTTCTGGGATTGGCAGGGTATTACCGATGATTTATTCCGGATTTCTCTAGAATTGCCAAGCCAATGACTGAACTGTTAAAGAAAGGAGTCAAATTTGAGTGGAGCCAAAAGTGTGAAGATGCTTTTCATACCCTGAGGCAACAATTGACAACAGCTCCAGTGCTAGCTCAACCGGATAATACCAAGCCATTTGAAGTTTATTGTGATGCTTCTGGGACAGGATTGGGTTGTGTGTTGATGCAAGAGAACAGAGTGATTGCTTATGCTTCCCGAGCCCTTAGACCTCATGAGCAGAACTACCCGACCCATGATCTGGAGTTGGCAGCAGTAGTTCATGCTCTCAAGATATGGAGACACTACTTGATGGGAGCCCACTGTAACATTTACACTGATCACAAGAGCCTCAAGTACATTTTCACTCAGGCAGATCTGAATATGAGGCAGAGGAGATGGCTGGAATTAATCAAGGACTATGATTTGGAGGTGCATTACCATCCTGGTAAGGCAAATGTTGTGGCAGATGCTTTGAGCCGAAAGGCCCAATGTAATTGCATGAACATGGATGCAAGAATCACCACCTTGTGTGATGAGTTGTGCAAACTGAACCTGGAAGTTGTTCCTTCCGGTGAATTGGGATATATAGCAGTAGAGCCCACATTGCAAGAGCAAATAGCTCAAGCACAGTTTGGGGATAAGGGTGTTCAGATCATCAAGGATATGATCAAGCAAAAGGCCGAGAAATACAAGTGTTTCCGTCAGGACAGCAAGGGAATTTTATGGTTTGAAGATCGATTGGTTGTTCCCAAGAATCCAGAGCTCAGAAGGAAAATATTAGATGAAGCTCACCTTTCTAAGTTCTCCATGCACCCTGGTAGCAACAAGATGTACCATGATCTCAGACCTCTTTATTGGTGGACCAGGATGAAGAGGGAAATTGCCAAATACGTTTCAGAATGTGACACTTGTCAGAGGGTAAAAGCTAGTCATCTGAAAGCAGCAGGCCCTTTGCAACCCCTTCCCATACCATCTTGGAAATGGGAGGACATTTGCATGGATTTCATAGTGGGATTACCCAATACCTCCCGGCACCATGATTCTGTATGGGTTATTGTGGATAGATTGACCAAGACGGCTCATTTCTTACCAGTGCACACTACCTACCGGACGGAGAAGTATGCGGAAATTTACATCGACCAGATAGTTCGTCTGCATGGGATACCAAGGACCATAGTCTCTGACCGAGGAGCACCTTTTGTGGCGCGATTTTGGGAGCAATTACAGGAATCACTTGGGACCCACGTAATCCGAAGCTCCGCATATCACCCTCAAACAGATGGTCAGACAGAAAGGGTAAATCAGGTTTTGGAAGACATGTTGAGAGCATGTGCACTTCACTATGGAAAGGACTGGGACAAGTGTCTGTCCTTGGCAGAATTTTCTTACAATAACAGCTATCAGTCTAGTCTGAAAATGGCACCTTTCGAGGCCTTGTATGGAAGAAGATGCAGAACCCCGCTAAATTGGTCTCAAGCAGGAGAGAGGGAGATATTTGGGCCAGATTTGGTAATTGAAGCAGAGGAAAGGGTCAGAGTCATCAGAAGGAACTTGGAGGCTGCTCAGGCCAGGCAAAAGAGTTATCATGACCAGAGGCGGAAGCCACTACAATTTGAGGTGGGAGACCATGTCTACCTTAAGGTATCACCAACCAAGGGTGTCCAGAGATTCGGGATCAAGGGCAAGTTGGCCCCTCGATATATTGGACCTTATAAAATCAAGGAAAGTTGTGGACCTGTAGCTTACCAATTGGAGTTGCCACCCCTTATGTCAGCAATTCACAATGTGTTCCATGTATCTCAGTTGTGGAAATGTGTTCGTCTACCCACTGAAGTACTACCAGAACCAGACATTGAGATAGAACCAGATTTGTCCTACCAGGAGTACCCCGTCAAGGTATTGGATCAGAAGGAAAGATCAACTCGGGCAAGGTCAATCAGAATGTATAAGGTTCAGTGGAGTCATCATTCAGCAGAAGAGGCTACATGGGAGACGGAGGATTTTCTACGCTCTCGCTTCCCCGACTTTCTACCCAAAGAAGCCGGTACGTAACCCCAAAACCCCACCCCCACCTGCCCTTTGAATACAATTATAAGAAAAACTTAGATAACAAGGATAGTCTAAGTTATAGATACAACTTAAGAAGGGCTTCCTTCTGAAGTTGCAAAGAGGATGACATTCGAAGAGCAGTTAAAAGGGAAAAAAACTTGGGTATAGAGAGAAAGTAGCACCAGCACACCCTCAAGCACCCCTCCAAGGAACTCTACCCAAATCTCGGGACGAGATTCCTTTAAGGGGGGAGGGTTGTAACACCCAGGTGTTACCCTGGCTAGAGCCACTTGGTACTAGAAGCTGTGATCACAAAAGATAAAGGCTTAGGGCAGCACCTAAGAACCTTGGGGCTCATGTGCTGATTAAGTTGCCCATGACATAAGAAACATTACCCTAAGACTTTGCACACTTACTATCTTGGATAATAGGGGGGAGAAGAACCCTAGCTCTCTCCAAAGCCCTACCTTCCTAAACCCTAAGTAAGGAGGGGAAAGAGAGTGATCAAGTGGGTAAAGCATGTGTAACTTTTACCCAAACACTAAGCAACATTATAACCATCATTTAGAGGAGGGAAATTTTGCAAAAAGCCCCTGGAGAAACCCCATTTCAAATCTCCAAGTGGAGAAAAAGCTAGAGCTCTCTATTTCCCTCTAAGTCACATTTTAGCCCTAATTCAAAGACCAGCCGTGTTCACTTTGAAAATGGCGCCAAAACCACTTGGGTTCTATACCAAAAATGTGCTATACCACTTAAGGCACCCCCTGGAAAAATTTGAAACCGAGACTTGGACATTTGACAAGCTTTGACATCGGTCTTGTCGCGGAGTGTGCAGTGAGACAAACCAAACTTGGCGCCGGTCTATCTCCTAACCTAGGGCGTATCCTCCCTTGGAACTCACATGAAATAGGTAGCTCTAGGTGCAGGGAAGAGATCTTTCACAGTCGACATGGCGAGATTCGTACGCTTGGCCGCTCAGCAGAGCGAAGAACACGGGCAGAAGCAAAGCGCCACGTGTTCGACGCGCCCTGAGCACGCCAGAGCACGCCCGCGCGCGCCCCTCGCGCCCACGTCGCGCCAAACGGGCAAGCCAACGCCCTGGTGCGCGCCCGAGCCTATAAAACCCTCCCGAGCGTCGACCATACCCGTCCGCACCCACCCGACCCTCGCCGGAGTTTGTTTCGCCGTCGTTGGCCCGTGCGCAGCCGTCCGCGGCCACCCAGTCCCCCTGCCACCGTCGACAGACCCGCTCCGCCATTTCCAGCCCCGTCCAGCCCTCGGAGAAGCTTGTGCACCCCTCTGCGAGACTCCCCGAGCGAGGAATTGGAGTTTCCTTCGCCGGAGAAGCCAGTCCACCCACGCCGGAGCGATTAACCTCGCCGGAGTTCGTGGACCGGGTAATCCACTCAGCCATTCTTCGATTCCTTGCGCACGCAGTCGCTACGTGACCCCGTGAAGCTCACCGTGCCGTCGGATTGAACCAGCTCGCCGTGGTTTGGCCGGTACACTCGCCGCCGACGAGCACACCCGCCTGCGCTCGTGGACCAGGCGATTCCGGCCACCTCCGACGACGACCCGCACCTCGACGTGACCGCCAGAGCCTCCCCGAGCCGACCCCACCCTTCGCCGGACCTCCCTCGCCGCCGGTAAGCCGCGCCGTCCTTTCTTTCCTACGGCTACTGTTCGGTTTAGAAGAAGGACCGCGGGTGTGAGGAAGAAAACCCTGGGGGGTTAAGTGTAAAGCCCAAGACTCATATGAATAGTGACCTGAGGGTAGATCTGCGAGAGTTGAATCAGTTTAACCCTAGGGGTCTCGGTGCAAACTGGTTTTTCCAGAAAATCTTAAGTAAATCTGTTTTTAAATTGGACATCAACTTTGAAAATGCATAACTTCTGTTTAAATCATCCAAATCTGGTTAAACCAATTTTGCCAAACTCTAAATACTGTAACCTGTCTAAGAAAAATATAAAACCACATATGAACTAGAGAAAAATATAAGGTTCTGATTTATTTTCAGTTTTGGCCAAAAGCTTAATAATAGCAAGAAAAATAGTTGCACTATTCAACTAGGGTTAGAAAAATTTGGAGAAGTTTATATTCACTCACTAACTTAGTTAAAAATGTTAAACCTCTCTGTCTATTACATTAAGATAATTTTAACCCCTTATTCTATAAAATACTTAAGTTTAAGGAAAATAGAAAAGGTGATATAACTGATGAACCAGAGGGCACACCTATTTTTGTTGAGATACTTAGTCAATGTAGTTCACTGGAAAAATATGTCATACCCTGTTGTAGTGTAAAATAAACAAGATACCTTTTTAATGAAGAAAATAGGGATAACTTAGAAAAACCCTACAAAAATACCCCTAAGGTGAAACCTCCCCAAACCTTAGGATAACTACTGTGTTGATAATAAGAACTTAAGAAAAATCTGAAATCTGTTGTTTGATATTTTTCAAATGACAAGTTAGTTCTAATCACTCTTGTGCACCAAAGTTTAGAAAATTCACCATTAATTAACCACCATGTTGCTCTCTGTCCTTTTTGGTACAAGAGCTTTTTATCACTACTAGAGGCCAGCAAAAATAACCATTAGATCAGAAACCACTTTAAGAAAGGACTTGTAGTGTAAAGTGGCCCATTTTGTATAACTATTGTTATTTTTGTTTAAAACTTAGCTTTTTGTACCTTAAGCCTCAAATTATTAAAACAAGCTAAAATAGCCAGTGTCAACCCACTGTAATTTTTACAAAATTTTTGGAAGTTTTTAAACTACCATCATAGTTCAAAACCCCTACTAGAAACCCTAAATAGGACTTAAGAAAGGAAAATGAATGGTGGAATTTAATGTCCCCTAAGCCCTTTATAATTGTCCACTGAAATTTATAGAGGCAATACAAATCTAATATGTTATTTTAGAAAGAAAACCTAAACCAAAAAGGTGATAAGTCTATGTATACCACTAGAAGGCCCTCGTAGCCAAGAAGCCCTAAGTTAATTCTTGACTTAAATTCTGTAGCTTAATGTTCTTAAATTTTGCATAATCATGACATACATGTTCATTGCATTTCGATAGACTGTAATCTTGCTGACGGAGAGTACGTCCTCGTGCCGGAGCAAGGAGCCACCCAGGAGGTTGCCCCCGACCCAGCACCAGAGCCTGCACCAGAGGACCTGCCTGCCACTGCTTTGGAAGGCAAGCCCCGGTTTTATGCATAACCGTTTATATATGCTATTTTACTACACTTAATGTTTGTAGGCTTGTACTGTGCACTTAAGTGTAGGAGTTGTTTGGAACCTTAGTTGCATGAACTCAGGATTCCCTTTTGATGTGAATACTAGTATGCTAGGTCGAGTAGCTGCTTTATTAATTAGGATCTCGGTAGAAGTCGAGTGATTTTTCTAGCACTCGCGCGAGGTCAGGAATTGGCTGTATCCACTTTCCTATCATATTGATGTTGGTTTGTGGGCAACAATCCATGGGGATTGGTTGTTCACGGGATAAAAGGTTGATTAAGGATTAAGGTGTGGTACCGTGAGTCAAGCGTTTGAACGTACTAAACACATACCGAGAAATATGGTAAATCGGTAAGCCTAGTACCTGAGTGAACCTGGCAGTGGACATACCTCCTCACGCGACCTGAGACGTAGTCTCCCATTCCGGTTATGGTGGGTACAAGTGCGGTCACTGCACGACGGCCAGTCGGGGTCAGTGGGGCATTGTACGCCAAGGCGGTGAGCCCTGATCTGCTGACGGGGAATCGATGGGGACGGTTGATGTGTGTGGGGACGGAGTGCCCCTACATGTCGTGTGTTTAGGTTTACCTTGCAAGGATAAAAACTCGATTCGAATCGTCTGCTTCTCGCAGCTAATGAGACTGCTTGATCCATGCTGCTGCATTGAGTAACAAGTGAAACTGGTTGAGATGATACAAACTGTTGATTGCTAATAATGCTTGTTACTATGTATGAATAGATAGTACACTTTTAGCCTTAAGAGAGTCACACTTAACTTTGATTAAGTTAAAATCTTGATTTAGAAACTCAGCTAGTGCTTTTGGCAACCAAACTCCACAGCCAAATAGCTGCATGTCTAGAGGTAGAGGAGTATAGACTCCTCACACCGGGTAAGTCTAGCTGAGTATTAGTATACTCAGCCTTGCTTGTGGCATAATTTTACAGGTTCTCTGGAGGACATGGTTGCGGGAGTGACTTGGCCATCCACCCTGCCACCGGGTTGGACTGTCGAGTGGGACCCTGCCTCGGCTGAGGAGGAGCATGAGGAGTGATGGGACAGGCTTCCCCATCCCTCCATTTATTTACCGTTAGTTTATTTTCCGCTGCACTCCAAAAACAATGATGGTTACTTTTGCGAAAACTCCGATGATGACAATGGTGCTGTAATAACTTAATACTCTACCATGTATGGTTTTATGCTTTATTGTATTTGCTCTGTGACTCACCATCGAGTGAGACTGTGGTACTTGATCCTGTCAGTGGCCGTGTCGGACTAGATCCGAGGGATTGACGGGTTATTCCCATTTAAGTGTGGTCTAGCCTCTAAGGTCGGACTTAGGCACTTAAGTCGGAATAATTCGGGCAGTTCCGCCACATTACCCGTCGCCGGGGTAAGCCAGATGGGACGCCGGTCTTGTTCCTTGTAGCCTGAGCAGGCTAGGAATAGGGAAATGATGCATCCCCTGTTAGCGCGGTCGGTCCGAGCCCAGGGTCGGTCGAGGCAGAGACTTCTCTTGAGGCCGAGGTCGGGGTCGGGCGAGGACGCGATTCCTCCCGAGACCGGGGTCGAGGCCGAGTCCGGGGGTCGGGCGAGGCGGAGACCTCCTCCCAAGGCCGAAGCCTGAGGTCGGGCGAGGCGGAAACCTCCTCCCGAGGCTGGAGCATGAGGTCGGGCGAGGCGGAGCTTCCTGTTGCGCTCGAGGCTGAACTCGGTGGTTGATCGTGACTTGTTGTCAGTCGTCGCCGGGGTGGCTGACACGTCAGTCAGAGCGGAGCGAGCGGCACTGTTTTCCTGTCATATCAGACAGTAAAGAAGAGGGGCGAAGTGACTGTGGTCACTTCGGCCTGCCCGTTTGAGGCGCGTGTGTCAGGATACGGCGTCAGGCATCCCCTGCATTTAATGCGCCTGCGAAGCGGTCGGTTGGTGAGGCGGTCTGGCCAAGGTTGCTTCACAACAAAGCCTGCCCGAGCCGGGCTTCGGGAGAGCCGAGGGGGCGCCCGCTGCTTGAGGAGGCCCTCGGGCGAGGCGTGAACTCGTCTGGGACTACTGTTCCAACCCGAGGCTGGGCTCGGGTGAGATCGCGTCCCTCGGGTAGACGAAGTCTTGACTTGAACCGCACCTGTCAGTTGGTCTGAGGGTGTTTACCAGCCATGATTAGGAGCGTTGGGGGTACCCCTAATTATGGTACCCGACAGATATGCACTTGGTGAAGATGCTGGCAACTCTGATCTTGACTAATTAAGAGGGGTTGGAGGTTGCCAACTAGACAGGTGCAAGAGGAAAGGGTATAGATAGAAAAGGTGAGCATAGATGGATTCAAGAGAGCAGGGGAGAGAACCCAACTACCTAACTATATGGCACTCACGTAGTAAATTGATGTCATTGCAGACCAAGGGCCACAACACATCAACACTCATCACAAAGAAGCAAATCAATCATAACACAAAGACAAACAACACTAGCATACAACAACAAACATCTCGTTGCTATACATTCCTTTTAACTAAATGGTGGTCTTTCTTGAAAAGGGAATAAATACTCTCTAAGGTTGTTGGAGGACAAGGAGAAGAACAAGACGTGTAGGATACGGACAAGAGCATAATAAGGGACGGAGTTAAAGTAAGGATTGTTAATTTACAAGGGAGAAAATGCAACCAAGGGCAGGGTAGGTAAACACTATTCTCAAATCGAGACGGGAAAGATGATAATTCAAAAGGTAGGAATAAGATAAGAATCATGGAAAGATCTAGTTATTACAAAGGTACATGAGGTAACATGCAAAAGCACACCAAAAGATCGAGTTAAGACAAGACTTGCAACGCGACAGAGGAATAGGGAACAAACAAGAGCGGGGACGGGTAAGACAACACTCTTGAACTGAAATGGGAGAGGAAGCTTTAAAATACGGGTACATGATAAGCATCAAGGTAAAGATCGAGGGATGACAAGGGTTAAGGTGATAACAGACAAACACACAACAAAGGATGTATTTTAGACAAAACTTGCAAGGTGTCAAAGAAGGGGAAGCAATTAATGGCGAAGTAGGTGATTCATTATCCTCAAATAGGGTTGAAAAAGAGGAGGCTTTGAAGGGTAGGTTCAAAGTAAGCGTGAAGGTAAGGGTGTAGATATTACAAGGGTTAAAGGTGATAACGGACAAGGATGTAGGAGAGTAGGTAAATGGGCATAAGAACAAAGGACATAAGTACCATCAAGGATGGAGTTAAGACAGGACCTGCAAATGGAAAAGGAGAGGGTACGTCCAAGGGCTAGATAGGTAAACTGTCTTTCTCAAATTGAGGTGGAAAAGAGGGAATTTTTAAAGAGTAGGAATAAAGATGAGTATCAAAGCAAGATCGTTGGACGACAAGGTGAGGGTGATAGCAAATAAAAAATACAACAAGGGATGGAATTAACACAAAACTTGTAAGGCGACAAGAAGTGAAAAGAAATCAAGGAAGAGATAGGTAACTCGCAACTCTCAAACTAGGTGGAAAGAAAGGGGAGGCTTTTAAAGGATAAGTTTAAGGTGATAATTTAGGTAGAAGACATAAATATCGCAAGGGTCAGAGGCGATAATAGACAAGGGTATGAGAGAAAAGATGAAGGCATTGAAGAGCCAGTGGTATGAGTACAACAAATAATGGAGTCACGTCCAAGCTTACACGCGGTAAAGAAGAGGATGTTGCCAAGGGTGAGATAAGTAAAACACTGCTCCTGAACTAGGATGGAAAGGAGAAGGCTCCAAGGCTAGGTTCAAAGTAAGCGTCGTGGTAAAAAATATAGGTATTACAAGGGTTGAAGGCGATAATAGAAAAGGGTGTGAGAGAAGAGGTAAAGGTATAGAAGAACCAAGGGTACGAGTACAACAAAGAATGACGTTAAGGCATGATTTGCACGTGGCAGAGATGAGGTTATGACCAAGCGTAGGGTAAGTAAAACACCACTCTCGAATTGAGAGGGGAGAAGGGAGGTTTTAAGTGGCACACATATGACAACATCAAGGTAGGATCACAAGGGTAAAGGAGATAGCAAACAAAACACATTAAACGATTGGGTTGAAAGTTCAAGCGACAGAGAATAGGATACATCCAAGGGAAAATGGGTAAAATATAACTCTCAATTTGAGGTGGAAAAGGGAAGATTTTATAGGGCAGGTATACAATAGGCAACAAGGTGATATGTAGAGATGACAAAGGTAAAGATGATATCAATAAAAAGCATGACAAAGGATAGAATTATGGTAAGCCTCACGAAATGGCAAGGTGGAGAAAACAATCAAGGGTAAGATAGGTAGGGTTCCAACAGAAGAGTTGAAGTAAAAATTCATAACTGAAGGAAGTTACAAGGAAACAATGAGGTTACCACGGATGTGCAAAAATAAAATGACCGCTCATGGATCATTAAGAAACAAGGGTGGTCAAGGACATATTAACTAAAATGTCTTGAACAATCATTGGGGTATGCAAGATTCCAAGGATACGGGCTTACCAAGACAAGGGAATAGAAAAGCCGAAGGATGATGACTTAACAGTGGAATAGGAAGGGATCCCAGAAGACAAGAAGGTCATGGACATATAAACTGGAGTGTTTAAGTAGGCGGGAGAAATTCATATGTATGTATTTGAAACAAGAGTATTGAAGAATCTAGAGGTACGAGCATGTCAATACCAAGGGAATAGAGATGGTCAAATGGTAGCAATTTAATGACGAAAGAGAAAAGAATCCCAAAAGACAAGAAGGTTATGGTCAGGGGGCATCTACAAAGATGTCGCAAGCACAAGAGTGAGATCAGATCTAATAGACTGAGAGAAGTATAGACCATAGTCGAATAAAATACTTTTGGCAAGGGGCATATAGGAGCACAACATAGAATTAGTCGAGGTGACTAATATTTTGAAGCAGAATCAAGGATGAGGTGAAGCAATAATCAATAAGTCCTTAAAACGACCACTGCTACTCTAGGATAGCGGTCCTACAGTCAGTAAGGCTTTGATACCACTAATGTCACACCCGGTTTTGAAGGTAAACCGAATGCGAACCATGTACGTGCAAGGACCAGAAATTCACGTACACAGCGATTACATAAATGACTCATCATAGCACAATGCTTTGAATTACAATAAAGAGTAAGTAATAATATTAAATACTAGAGTCATTTACATAATATGAATCAAAGTGCACATAATAGAAACGTAGCCAACGTAAATTAACCCACCACAGGCAGCTGACTGGGGGAGGTCGCTAGCCTAATCCTCGAACTCATCGATGTCCTAGAACTCCTGGAGATCCGCCTCGACGCCTTCTTCTTCTTTACCTAAGCATAGGCTGCACCAAAGGCAACCTGGTGTTTTGTGAAAGCAAGGGTGAGTACACATCAACGTACTCAGAAATGTCATGTTTGGCTAAGGTGGACTAGCTTTATGTGGAGTTAGGCTGAAAGCAGTTGCTTTTAGTTCGTCAGGTATTTATTATTAGTAGAAGCCAAGTTTTAGCAATAACCAACCCGTGAACCATTTCCTCTTCGAGGAACATCATCATCGTCCTCAAAGCCAAAACCATCAATAGAACCATTGTATCTCATATCATATGTATCTCTAATCAAAGGAGCTCCCAAGGCCGCTCATAATCATGAGCACGACTAATGTTGGTCACTTGTTCTCAAATGCTATGAATTAAGAACAAGGCAACACAATTGTTAAGGATTAAGGATCTTCGTCTTCCGAAGTGTTATCTCCACATGGGGATAATACACATCAGACGAAGATCATGAAAGACAAACATTCATCATTTAATATGTGGACAGAAATATGAAAGGATAAAGATAAAGAATGGATCTTCATTCATTTATTTGTATTCATATTTCATAAAATGTAAATGGATATTTAACAATGTTGATATTACATTGATACCTTCGACTTGCTTGAAGGCGAGAATGCGGGAGTGATTATAATCCAGCGTGAACAGTACGGTGCTACTGTTCATGTATTTATAGGCACGGTGATAGAAGACGCGGCCCGATCTTCCGTGAGAATTGATACCTTGATTGAGTGGAGATCTCGATGTTGATGATCCAAGGCTCCGAGTGAACGGTTTCTCGCAATCACTACACCACGGCTCCATTGGTTATCACCTGTGACACACGAGTGACCTTTCCACGAAGGCTTATCCCTGCAAGCGCAATCAAGAACACAAGCAAGAACAAGAAAGAAACACAATCAAAATTGTATTGATTACGGGATGGGGTCTCACAAACCGATGACGGCGACACTGTTCAATGACAGAATCGATCTAAGCAAAACCCAAACCTAATGTGGTGGTGGCTGCTGAATAAATAGAGTATTAGGGCGTGCGTGACCCCTTGACTCGCCCCTAATGGGCTCCGACGCGATACACGGCCCAACGGCCCAACAGACGGTGTCGCAGCACCAAAACAGAATCTGAATGCTGAATTGTTTCAATGATTCCCGTTGACTCCAGATGAATTTTAGGGTGGAACCAGTTGGGTTGGTTAGATAATCTCTTTATCTTTCCAACCATATCAAGTCCGTCACAATCAGAGTCAGGATGCATCTTGGGCGTCCATTTTAGGGCAGACTGGTCCTGGAACCCGAGATGGAGTCGCAACCGAGTCGAACTTGATCTCCTTCATGTTGTGGGCGCCCTTGCTGCTCCTCCTCAACACCTAGGCCTTTCCCAAGTCCTTGCTGGTCCTATCCAAGGTTCCTAATCATCAAAACATCCATGGCCCCAAGCGTAAGCTCTGAAACACAATTGACTAGGGTAGAACGTACCTGGAGATTTAGCTGTCGTGCATGCGATCGTGTTATCGGTCCATTCATTGTATGTATAGAAGTGATGTCCTCATCCTCCTCCTCCTCTTGAATTGGAGTCGTCCTCGACTCGATCTCATCTTTGTCTCCCATATATGGATTCAAATCTGAAATGTTAAAGGTGGGACTAACCTGAAAATCTGGAGGCAACTCAGGTGGTAATCAAGGGGGTATCTCAGAGGGAAACGCATCCATATACTCTTGCAAAAGGTTAGCAATAGCTGGTGGCAAAGCAATAGACATATCATCAATGGAATAGAAAGCATTTTTGCACACTAAGTGTCGGTGTCTCGAACCCGGGGGGGGGTCCCTTGGACCGACCAGTGAAATCGCTGCGTGCCCCTGCCCAGATGGGTTGGCGCAGGATGGAACACAAGAGGTGGGACAAGCATTGTATTATCCTGCACCAGGGGTGCCGCTCGTAGTAGGGGTTACAAGCGCGTCGCGTGGGAGAGAGAGAGAGACACAGAGTTCGTCCGCCGCTTCCCCCGCGCGAACTCCCCTAAGGGTGACCCTGGACCTCCCTTTTATAGAGGCAAGGAGAGGGTCCAGATGTACAACGAGGGGCGTAGCTATGCGCTAACGTGTCCAGCAGTGGAGTGCCTAAGCCCTGTGTACATGCCAACGTGGCAGTTGGAGGAGAGCTTGGGCCCTGTACATGTGATGGCATGGCTATCGGAGGAGCGCCTGAGTCCTGTAGGAGCACAGCTGGCAGCGTGGCGAGGATCCTGCTGATGTCTCCTTGATGTTGTAAGGGGCTGAGAGCCACCGGCGTCATGGTGCACGCGGGGCACCATCATAACCCATCGCCGGGGTAAGCCAGATGGGACGCTGGTCTTGTTCCTTATAGCGTGAGCAGGCTAGGAATAGGGAAATGATGCATCCCCTGTTAGCGTGGTCGGTCTGAGCCCAGGGTCGGTCGAGGCAGAGACTTCTCTTGAGGCCGAGGCCGGGCTCGGGCGAGGACACGATTCCTCCTGAGACCGTGATCGAGGCCGAGTTCGGGGGTCGGGCGAGGCGGAGACCTCCTCCCGAGGCTGGAGCCTGAGGTCGAGCGAGGCGGAAACCTCCTCCCGAGGCCGGAGCATGAGGTCAGGTGAGGCGGAGCTTCCTGTTGCGCCCAAGGCTGAACTCGGTGGTTGATCGTGACTTGTTGTCAGTCATCGCCGGGGTGGCTGACACGTCAGTCAGAGCGGAGCGAGCGGCGCTGTTTTCCTGTCATATCAGACAGTAAAGAAGAGGGGCGAAGTGACTACGGCCACTTCGGCCTGCCCGTCTGAGGCGCGTGTGTCAGGATACGGCGTCAGGCATCCCCTGCATTTAATGCGCCTGCGAAGCGGTCGGTTGGTGAGGCGGTCTGGCCAAGGTTGCTTCACAACGAAGCCTGCTCGAGCCGGGCCTCGGGGGAGCCGAGGGGGCGCCCGCTGCCTTAGGAGGCCCACGGGCGAGGCATGAACTCGTCTGGGACTACTGTTCCAACCCGAGGCTGGGCTCGAGTGAGATCGCGTCCCTCAGGTAGACGAAGTCTTGACTTGAACCGCACCCGTCAGTTGGTCTGAGGGTGTTTACCAGCCATGATTAGGAGCGTTGGGGGTACCCCTAATTATGGTACCCGACAGTAGCCCCCGAGCCTCGAAGGGAGTGTTGGTACTCGCTTGGAGGCTTTTGCCGCGTTTTCGGTGAGGGGACCGGCCTTTCTCGATTTTTGCCTTGTTCTGGTGGGTGTGCGCGAGTGCACCCGCCGGATGTAGCCCCCGAGGCCTTGGAGGAGTGGTTTGACTCCTCTGAGGTCTGAATGCTTTTCGTGGTGCTTCGGCCGGTCTGATCGTTCCCTCATACGGCCCGGCTGTAGCCCAGGTGCGTGGTCGGGTTCCAAGTTATCAAGGTGGTTTGTTGACGCTGCCAACAGTTTTGGCCGTAACCGGGTGCGAGAGCAGCCCCCGAGCCTCTGCATGGAGCGAGAGGACGATCAAGGACTTTCCTGACTTTTATCATACGCCCCTGTGTTGCCTTTCCGCAAGGAGGAGGGGGGAAAGCGCCACGTTGCCCTCGGAGGGCGCAGAACATGGTGTTTCCAGTGAGTTGCTAACGGGTGATCCGAGTGGACGCCCGTGCCCCGTTCGTTAGGGGTCGGCTGGTGGCCCAGAGGCGCGCTCCAAAAGTTCCTGTGGGTGGTTTGCCGGACCCAGACCCCTTCGATAGGGTCCGAGGGCTCGATGCCTCCCTCCGGTGGGATTCCGTTACAAATCGTTCCCGCCAGTCTCGGAAATGTCCTAGGGTACCTCGAGAGCGTAGCCCGAGCCTTGGCTATGTATCGAACGTACCCAGAGTCATCCCTCACTCTGCATGCTCTATGGCGACTGTCGAACCCTTCCAAGGGGCCAGCCTACGAACCCCTGATCAGTAGTGGGCACGGAGCCCGAGCACTCTGGGGCGGCTGTCGAACCCTTCTGAGGGGCTAGCCTTTGAACCCCTGATCAGTAATGGGCTTGAAGTCCGAGTGCTCTGGGGCGGCTATCGAAACCCTTCCGAGGGGCTAGCCTTCGAACCCCTGATTAGTAGGAGGGCTCGGGGCTCGCTTCCTTCGCCGAGAAGGATCCTTTCCACAACATCCCCTTTCCCGGTCCCTGTGGCAAGAGAGAGAGGAGGAGGGGAAGGATATGAATTTAAATAAGGTGGCGCACCTTTTTTGACGCGGTCATTATGGCGAAGGCGAAGCGACGCCCGCCTCTCCTGCCAGAGGTGTCGCCTGCTCCGTCGGGGAGTTAATGCGATGGGACGGGCGATTCACGTGGCGCCCGCTGCACGCGCGAGCCATTCGAGGAACGGGGCACGGGCGCGTTGTCTTCACGCCGTGGGAGAGGGCTCTCCCGTCGTTTTAGGAGGGGACACGAGCCTGCAGGCGACTTGACCGCTGCCTCCGCTCGTCTGCCGCTGCAGTTACTGCTGCCCGCTTTTGACCATGCCAACCATCGTGCCTACCCCGCGGCTGACTGACCCGTGGTCGTCACCTTTAACTGGCACTGTTGGGTCATGCGCAGGGCTACCTCGAGTCGCGGTACTGGTTCCACAGTCGAGGAGGTGCAACATTGGCGCGAGTGGCGGTGTAACTTCTCGCACGTCGTAACCGGCGCGCCGGTTACATGACATGCGGGCCCGCTTCCTTTGCGCCGGTCCGCCGGATGTGGTCGAAGCCGAAGGGGCGCACAGTTGCGGTGCAGTTTGATGCCTGTCGCGTGGCAGTCCACCCTTTCGACCACCGGTTTCTGCGAAGATGGGAGAGCGCTTGTAACCGCGGGACCATTACGTGCCTCGCGTGCGGTGGTTTGCCTCCTTCGTGCTTCAGAACAGCTCGTATGACGTGTGGGTCCCAGCCCCCGTGTCGTAGGGGGAGAACCCTAGAGGATGTCAGTGGAGATTTCACCCGTGACGCTAAGGGATGCAAGTGAGGAGATCTGCCTATAAAAGGGGGATCGATCCCCTAGGCAGTGGCCATGCCTTCGTTCTCCCCTCATGCATTGCGCCCTTCCACCTTTTGAGCCCCCGGATGGGGTGCTCCAGCGTCGCCTTGCTCTTGCTATCGTTGGAGGAGCGCGGCCTCGTGGAGATCGGCACCTTTCAGCCATCGCTCGGCTTCAAGGATTTTCGTCATGCAGCCCGGCTGCATTCCCTCACCAATGGGCAGTTTGGTGGGGAGAAGCAAGCCAGGCTGTGGCCTCCGCCCCGCCCTCAGCTTCAAGGATCTTCGTCATCCTTGCTGAGGTGGAGGGAGAGCTGAGCCGGGGTTCTACCTCCCGCATGGGCTGGTAGGCCATCTCCTCCTTCAGCATTCAGGGGAGAAGGCGCTTACCGACCTTACAGAGGGGCGAACTTCGGCAACACGGGACCGGTCGGCCGCAAGCGTCATCCGCTCCAGCATGCCTGGCTTGCTGGCTCAGCTAGCTCTGTCGTGGCCTCCGACGCTGCCTCCTGCCGCTTGGTCCGGGCGCGGGCGTTTGTTGCGCCGCGTGCACCGGCGGACCATCCAAGACGCCTTACGCCACATGGGCGGTGTTCGCGTTCTTGGATTGTCTTGTCCTCACTCCGGCACGACGCCTCCGCGCGGAGTTTAGGGCCTGCCCGTCCGCGAGGACCTGAGTGGGGATCTGCCGGTGTAGGCTTGGGCGTCCACCAATCGTCGGCGTGGCACTGGCGCACAGGTGGCCGCTGTCGTCGGTGCTGAGGTGGTGGCAGCCGGAGAAGGTTTCTCTGCCGACGAGACCATCGGTGCCAGCTGCGGCCGGACCCCCGGCTCTTTGGCTTTGATGGCTTGTCCTCGCCCCTCGAGCAGAGGCGTGGGCGAGGGCCTCGTCACAGCAGCGTCGGCCCTGAGGTCATCCCTGCTGCTCTTTAGCCACCCGGAGCAGGGGTCGTTGTCGCTGTTGGTGTAGTGGCTACCGGCGAGCCACTCAGAGCTTGTTATCCCGCTGGCCCCTCGGTGTGGAGGTTCAGAGTCCTGTTTGTAAGGAGATATACTAGGTTTTTGCCAGAGCAAAATGTAACCGCTTCAAGTACTTAGACATTTGTCGTAGGTCGGGAGAACCGCCGAGGGTTCTACCGACGTCTGAGTCTGTGTAGCATAGTTACCCCAAGTATATGTGTTTGTTCTTTGTGGCTGTCGAGGCCTAAACATTTGGGTATTCGAGAATGAAGCTGTGTGTCTTCCTCATTTCGAGCGCTGGGACTTATCTGTTGGCTAGCCGAACCACTTAACCGAGCGTCGGTTGCCTTTCGCGGAAGGTGACGAGTGAGGCGTTCGTATCCCGGAGGCGTAGGAGTCCCTCGGCTCTATCGGCCTTGCCGCTCTAGGCTTCTCTTGCTCAGTTTTTGGAACCCTCGACTGCTCTGCGATGAGCCGGAGCCGGAGGCAGCGGTGTTAGCGCGGACAGACGTGGAGTCGGCTCGGAAAGAGACTTCGTCGGCCCGGGAGATGGCGGCTTCCCAGGCCGAGGAAGATGTGGTAGCAACCGCTGGAGCTTGGCCAAGACATCTGCTGGCGTGGTGCTGGCGTCCTCCCTTAGGTGGAGGTCCTTTTGCCTGGGTCGCCGTCCGAGGCCGGGCCAGGTTCCGCCGAGGGTGGAAACAACGCCAAGGGTGCTGCTGCTCCCCCTGCCGATGCTCGAACCTGCAGGAACAGTTTGTCTGTAGCATGCGCATGCTTTTTCGCGGCCACCGAGGCCTAAACACTTTATCGTCGTGTTTAAAAAGCTGCGTCTTCTCTCCTCTTATTTCGAGCATCACGACTTGTCTGTCAATAGCAGAATCGTTTATCCGAGCGAGAGTTACTTTTCGCGGAAGGTGATGAGTGAGGTATCCGTATCCCGGAGGCGTAGGAGTCCCTTGGCTCGGCCGGCCTTGCCACTTACGCACACTCTCATTTGGTCGAAGGATTCCATTATTGGTACAGCCGAGAAGGCGCGAAAGTCGTTTTCTACCCGAGTGTTAGGACTTGTTCGGTAGCAGGATCGCTTATCCGAGCGTGAGTTACTTCTCGTGGAAGGTGATGAGTGAGGTATCCGTATCCCGAAGGCGTAGGAGTTCCTCGGCTCGGTCGGCCTTGCCGCTTATGTGTACTCTCATCGTTCTCAGGATCCCGCTATCGATACGGAAGTCGTAAGCACAAAGGTTGTTTTGGTAGAAAATTTTTCCGAGGAAAATTTTGATGAAGAGGGGGTTCCCCCCTTCTAGCCCCCAAGGGAGGGTCGGGCTTTGCTGAGGCAAGGCTGACCCTTCCTTGACGGTTAGACTTTGTGTATGTAAACGAGGTACATGAATGACTTAAAACATCTTAATGGTAGAAGCGACGTAGCTGTTGGATGTTCCAAGCGTTGTTGTGGACCTCGCCTTGGTCATTGGCTAGCTGTATGTTCCGGGCTTCAAGATCTTGGCGATGATGAAGAGCCCTTCCTAGGGAGGAGTGAGCTTGTGGCGCCCTCGGGCGTCCTGTCGCAGGCGAAGCACCAAGTCTCCCACTTGGAAGCCTCGGGACCGAATGCTTCGGGCGTGGTAGTGCCGCATCGACTGCTGGTATCGTGCCGAATGTAGTAAGGCAACGTCCTGAGCCTCCTCGAGTTGGTCTAGCGAGTCTTCTTGGCTGGTCTAGTTGCTTCGGTCGTCGTACGCCTTGGTCCTCGGGGACCCATATTCTAAGTCCGTGGGGAGGACGGCCTCGGCCCCATAGACTAGAAAGAATGGCGTAAAACCCATGGCGCGGCTCGGCGTCGTCCTCAGACTCCAGACTACCGAGGGTAGCTCTTTCATCCACCGCTTGCCGAACTTGTTGAGGTCATTGTAGATCCTTGGTTTGAGCCCCTGCAAAATCATACCGTTGGCACGCTCCACCTGCCCATTCGTCATGGGATGAGCTACGGCGGCCCAGTCCACACGGATGTGGTGGTCGTCGCAGAAGTCCAGGAACTTTTTTCCGGTGAACTGCGTGCCATTGTCGGTGATGATTGAGTTTGGGACCCCGAATCGATGGATGATGTTGGTGAAAAACGCCACCGCCTGCTCGGACCTGATGCTGGTCAAGGGTCGGACCTCGATCCACTTGGAGAATTTGTCGATGGCGACCAGAAGGTGCGAGAAGCCCCCGGGTGCCTTCTGCAAGGGACCGATGAGGTCTAGACCCCACACAGCAAATGGCTAGGTGATGGGTATCATCTGCAAGGCCTGAGCGGGCAGATGCGTCTGCTTTGCGTAGAATTGACACCCCCGGCAGGAGCGCACAATCCTAGTGGCGTCAGCCACCGCGGTTGGCCAGTAGAAACCTTGTCGGAAGGCATTTCCCACGAGGGCTCGAGGTGTTGCATGGTGGCCGCAAGCCCCCGAGTGTATTTCTTGCAATAGTTCTTGTCCTTGGGCGATAGATATGCATCGTTGGAGGATGCCCGAGGGGCTGCGGTGATAGAGCTCTTTTTCATCACCCAGCAAGACGAATGACTGGGCACGCTAAGCCAGCCGCCGAGCTTTGGTCTTGTCGATGGGAAGCTCTCCTCGGAGGAGATATTCCAGGTATGGTGTCTGCCAGTTCGGATCTGGCGTGACCCCATTCTGTTCCCCCTTGATGGGCAAGGCCTCTTCCTCGATGGCCGAGGGTGCCTCGGGTCCGGCCGAGGGTGCCTCGGGCTCGGCCGAGGGTACCTCGGGCTGGGCCAAGGCTTCCTCAGGCTCGGGCGCGTCGTCGATCTTGACGGATGGTTGATGTAGGTATCTGGAGAAGACGTCCGAGGGAACCGTCATTCGCCCCGAGGCTATTTTCGCCAGCTCGTCCGCAGTCTCGTTGTACCGTCGGGTGATGTGGTTGAGCTCCAGCCCGTAGAACTTGTTTTCCAGGCGCCGGACTTCGTCGCAGTAGGCTTCCATCCTCTAGTCACGGCAGTGGGAGTTCTTCATGACTTGGTCGATGACAAGCTGTGAGTCGCCTTGAGCGTCGAGGCGTCGGACCCCTAGCTCGATGGCGATGCGCAGCCAGTTAACCAGAGCCTCGTACTCGGCCACGTTGTTTGATGCTGGAAAATGGAGGCGAATGACGTAGCGGAGATGCTTTCCGAGGGGTGAAACGAAGAGCAGGCCAGCGCCTGCTCCTATTTTCATGAGTGACCCATCGAAGTACATGGTCCAGAGCTCGGGCTGGATTGGAGTTGTCGGTAACTGGGTGTCAGTCCACTCAGCCAGGAAGTCTGCTAAGACCTGGGATTTTATGGCCTTCCGAGGAGCGAATGATAGTGTTTCGCCCATAAGCTCCACCGCCCACTTTGCTATCCTACCCGAGGCCTCATGGCACTGGATGATCTCCCCTAGGGGAAGGGTGACACCACAGTCACCGGATGAGACTCGAAGTAGTGTCGCAACTTTCGTCGTGTCAGACTTACTGCGTAGAGCAGCTTCTGGATCTGTGGGTAGCGGACTTTGGTCTCGGAAAGCACTTCGCTGATGAAGTGGACTGGCCTCAGGACAGGTAGTGCATGCCCTTCTTCTCATCTCTCGACTACGATCGCGGCGCTGACCACCTGAGTAGTCGCGGCTACGTAGATCAAGAGGGCTTCTCCTGCGGCGGGGGGCACCAGGATGGGTGTGTTCGTAAGGAGCGCCTTAAGGTTTCCGAGGGCTTCCTTGGCCTCGGGGGTCCAAGTGAAGTACTCGGCCTTCCTTAAGAGGCGGTACAGAGGCAAGCCTTTCTTGCCAAGGCGTGAGATGAAGCGGCTCAAAGCCGCAAGGCATCCCATAACCCTCTGTACTCCTTTCAAATCTTTGATCGGTCCCATGTTGGTGATGGCCGCGATTTTCTCCGGATTGGCCTTGATGCCCCGCTCGGAGACGATGAATCCAAGGAGCATGCCTCGGGGGACTCCGAAGACACACTTCTCGGGATTGAGTTTCACGCCTTTCGCTCTCAGACACTTGAATGTCGTTTCAAGGTTAGAGAGGAGGTCGGGGGCTCTCTTCGTCTTGACAACAATGTCGTCGACGTAAGCCTCGACCGTTCTGCCGATGTGTTCTCCGAACACGTGGTCCATGCACCTCTGGTAAGTGGCGCCTGCATTCCTCAACCCAAATGGCATTGTAGTGTAACAGTACATGCCAAAAGGTGTGATGAAACAAGTCACGAGTTGGTCGGACTCTTTCATCTTGATTTGGTGATCGCCTGAGTAGGCATCGAGGAATGACAGGGTTTCGCACCCAGCAGTGGAGTCCACGATTTGATCGATGCAAGGTAGAGGATAGGGAACTTTCGGACATGCTTTGTTTAGACCAGTGTAGTCTACACACATCCTCCATTTCCCATCCTTCTTCCTTACAAGAATAGGGTTAGCTAACCATTCGGGATGGAATACCTCTTTGATAAACCCTGCCGCGAGTAGCTTGTGGATCTCCTCGCCTATGACCCTGCGCTTTTCTTCGTCAAAACGACGCAGGGTTTGCTTCACGGGTCGGGCTCCAGCTCTCATGTCCAGTGAGTGCTCAGCGACATCCCTCGGTATGCTGGGCATGTCCGAGGGACTCCACGCAAAGACTTCGGCGTTTGCGCGGAGAAAGTCGACAAACACTACTTCCTATTTGGGGTCGAGCTTAGAGCCGATCCAAACTTTCTTGCTAGCGTCGTTGCTGGGGTCGAGAGAGACGGACTTGACTGCCTCAACTGGTTCGAAGTTGCCGGCGTGCCGCTTCGCGTCGGGCGCTTCCTTGGAGAGGCGTTCCAGGTCGGCGATGAGGGCCTCAGACTCGGCGAGAGCCTCGGCGTACTCCACACACTCCACGTCGCATTCGTATGCGTGGCGGTACGTGGATCTGACGGTGATGATCCCATTCGGGCCCGACATCTTGAGCTTGAGGTAGGTGTAGTTGGGGACGTCCATGAACTTGGCGTAGCATGGTCTTCCTAATACCGCATGGTAGGTTCCTCGGAACCCAACAACCTCAAAGGTGAGAGCTTCCTTTCGGAAGTTAGAGGGAGTTCCGAAGCAGACGGGTAAGTCGATCCGTCCGAGGGGTAGGATTCGCTTCCCGGGCGCGATCCCGTGGAAGGGTGCCGCACCGGCCTGGACTTTGGACCCATCAACCCCTAAGAGTTCCAGGGTCTCGGCGTAGATGATGTTAAGGCTGCTGCCTCCGTCCATGAGGACCTTGGAGAGCCTAACGTTGCCGATGATCGGATCGACGACGAACGGGTACCTTCCTGGGCTTGGCACGAAGTCGGGGTGGTCGCCTTGGTCGAAGGTGATAGGCTTGTCGGACTAGTCTAGGTAGACTGGCGCCGCCACCTTCACCAAGCAGACTTCCCGGCGCTCCTGCTTGCGGTGCCGAGCCGAGGCATTCGCCTCTGTAACACCCTGAATTTGAGGTATAGAATTTTTTTCCTAATATCCACCAAATTCAGATGTTACTCCCTTTTTTCTTTGCTTTTCTTCTCTTTTCCCTAAAGGTGGAGAGTTATTTTGTTATATATCGACGTAAACCTAGTGGAGTGAGCCCTAGAGAAGTTTGATTGTTGCATCTCATGACGAAGCATAATTTTTTGCTGCTAAAAAATTATTTTCGTGGTGTTTATGTTCAGAATAAGGAAAAAACTATTGAATCCAAATTATATGTGCACAATTTAATGTAAATAAAAATTAATTATATATATAAATATATATATGTATACCTATATATAAAAGAGAAGAAAATAATTAAAAAACAAAAAATGGAGAATCCCATGCACGTCCGCTCGCCCCCACCAAATTCCCATCCTGCACGCACGCACAGGAGCGGGGGTAAGCCCAGCCATGCGCTGTGCATGGCCAGGGCCCCGCGTGTCGGTCAACTCTCCCGACGTAACCGTCTTTCTTTCCTGTTCTCCGAGACGCACGTGTCCACAACGCTAAAAATAGAACCACCCAGCGCCCACGTTCGCTCGGCTCTGCTCTGCTCTCCTCTCCCTCGCAGCCGCTACAGCAACCACCGCCCCCGCCGTGCCACGGCAGCAGCCTCGCTGTGCTCGCGCCCGTCGACGCTATTGCGCAGTGCCTCTCCACGCCGCGCAGCACGGCGGCCACGCCTCGCTCGTCGCGCAACCGCCGTCAACCTCCGCTCGCTTGCCTCGCTCGCCTGCCCGGTCGCCTCCCCGCCGACGCCGTTGAGCTCTCCATCTCCGGCGAGCTCTTCATTTTTAGTGAGTTCGCTCCCTTCTCTGTTCTTCTGCGTTTCCATTTTCTTTTCACGGCATCACGTTGTCTGTCCGTGCTCCTGCGTCCCACCTCGTGCCGCACGGCCGACCTCAAGCCTTCTCACGTCGTGCAGCCGTGTTGCAGCCATGGTGGCCATGGTCGGCCTGCACATGCCGAGCTCCACCCCCTGCTGCTCAGCGCCCCTGCCCCTTTGGCTGGCAGCCCTAAGTCGTGGCCAACTCCTCCCTGTGTCCGGACAGCAGCCTCCGGCCGACTCTCACCTTTCCCCCAGGCGCTGCTGCTCCTTCTCAGATGGCCATGGTGTTGCTTGCGTGCATTGCAGTTAGGAAACAAGGAAGAAGATGGCAATTTCGTGATTTAGTACCTCTTTAGTACGCGTGAATTACAGTCTAGTTTAAAACAGTGATAACTTTTATGTTTTAAACCCGATTCGATCCATTCAAGTTGCGTTAGATTCGTATTAAAATTATATACATGTTAGAAGTATTTTTTCCCTACTGTTGCATATTTTATTTAATTTATTTAAACGTTTGCTTGACCGAAGGTTAATAGAACGACGTTTTACTTAAATCTAATTTATAATTTCGAATTGCGTATTTATAAATCAACATCAGCATAGTTAATGTTAATTGAACAATTCTTGTTAAATAATTGATTAGTTTAGTCATGTTATTTATTTATTAGTTTCGCGTATCGTGTCAGCCCGCGTATCGCGCGTTATCTGTGCACGTGCTGCGGTGCTGTTTCGCGCACGTCGTCGCGTGTCCTACGTGAGTGTCGTGCGTTATTCTCGTGTTGTCGCGCGTCGTTCGTGCGTGTCACGCGTGCGGTTCGCACGCGTTGTCACACGTCGTTTGCTTGCGTTGCGTGTGCCACTTACACATGTCGCTCGCCTTGCCGTGCATCGTTCGCACGTATCTCGCGGGTCAACGACGCGGGTCGCATGACGTCTGCTCGTGATAATAAATTGTTTTTGCTTACGAACACTCACGTTAATAACGTTAATCTGTCGGGTCATATATTTTGGATACTTAACTTAAAGCTTGCTCGACTAATATTTATTAGATTAATATTCTAATTAGATTAAATATGTAGTGTTCAACTTGGACTTTTATAATAAATATCAACATTCGTTTAGTATAAACATGTCACCTGTTCAGTTATTCTCGTCTGTCACGGGTGCTGTTCCGTGCGCGGTGGCGTGCTGCTTCGCGCGTCGTTCACGTGTTGTCTACGTGTTGTTCGTGCGTGATGTGCTCGTGGTCGCGTGCTGATTCGTGCGTCACTCGCGCTGATCGCACGCACTGTTCGTGTGCCGTAAGCGTGCTATGTCGCGCATGTCCGCGCGTCGTCCGCACATTGTCGTATTGTTTTGCGCGTCGTAAATTCACCTTGCTTAGAATCTCTCATGCTAATTATATTAGTTATTTGTTTGATAGTGGATGGTGTAGCCGGTTCAATTAAAACTAAATAGCAGTTATAATTTATATTTGGTCATGTCGAATTAAATGTCCTGATTATTACTTGCGTAGCGTAAACGTTATGACTTCTCGACCGTAGCTCCGCCTGTCGCGTTTCTTCTTCCTCGCATAACTGTAGAAACGTTGTATATTTTATATTGCTCGCTTTTATAATGTTTTATCTTGTATGGTGTAATGTTCTTATGTGTATATATATGTTTGTTTGCTTTTGCCTGTTCGTCTTCGCTTCGTGTTGCGATTAGATCGCGATTCGTTTCCGAGCTTCGAGGAAATCGACGGTCAAGCATTGGCGTCCAAGTGGTCAGGTTCTTTGAGTTCTACGAGGCTGAAGACCCTGAGCTTCTCTTTGGTGAAGGAAAGTGTCCTCTGACCCATTATGTCCCATCTACTTTATTATACACTGTCCTGCATACTATGAACAGCCTAAGGATTTACTAGCTTTCTATTCACCTTGTCCTTGATTTACCTTTTGGGTTACTATAGTTAGCTACATGCTAGCGCTTTACTTTAATCAATGAACATGATGAGATACAATGTCGATACTATGATTTTATTCTGGATATGATGATATACTTGTGGCATTTAAGGGGACTCAGGCTGTTTCCCGAGTACCTCTCCGTAAGGACCTGTTCGTTGAGAGACCACCCGGGATAACAGTGCAACCATGAGGGTGAAATGGGACGCCCTTAGCTAATTAATTAGAGGAACTAGAGGTGTAGTTGCTTCGTCGTCGTGCCGTCAATGGGGTCCAGGCACAGTGCTTGCTCTGCCGAGGTTGGGTGCCGAGGTTCTTTCGATTTGCTTTTGTTAGTCACCCTCCTGCGGGGAGAGGTACCGTGTTTATCAAACTAGGAAAACCTAACGGGCGGCTATGACCTCTAGGGAATCTTTGTAAAAGCTACATAGTGATACCCTGCCGGACCACCTAGGAAGTGATCAATGGGGAGTCATGATCCCCGGGCAAAACGGGAATCACGGCTCATGGGTAAAGTGTGCGACCTCTACAGAGGGTAGTGAAATTGATATATCAGCCGTGCTCACGGTTAAGAGCAGCCTTGGGATCCTCTTTGATTAGAGATACCCCGGATACACCTCAGATGATGACTTTAATGATGATGGTTAATGATGGTGACTTTAATTATGACTTCTAGTATTTCCTCTCTGAGGAGGTACTTTTTGGGATTATAACTTGGGTTTTATGATAAAATCTGGCTTCTACTAACAATAAATACCTGACCAACTAAAAGCAACTGCTTGAGCCTAACCCCACATAAAAAGCTAGTCCACTTCAGCCAAACGGGGCTTTTGCTGAGTACGTTGATGTGTACTCATCCTTGCTTTACCACAAAACACCAGGTTGTCCACATTGCAACCACTGCTCAGGAGAAGACGAAGCCGTGGAAGGAGACTTCCAGGAGTTCCAAGACTACGACGAGTTCTAGGTGTGGGTTGGCGGCAACCCCCAGTCAGCTGCCTGTGGTGGGTTTGTTTACGTTGGCTACGTTTCGATTCTGTGTACTTTGATTCATACTAGTATTTAATATTATTACTTATTCTTTATTGTCATTCGAAGCATTGTGCTATGATGAGTCATTTATGTAATCGCTGTGTACGTGAATTTCTGATCCTGGCACGTACATGGTTCGCATACGGTTTACCTTCCAAAACTGGGTGTGACATAAGTGGTATCAAAGTCGTGCTGACTGTAGGACCGCTGGCCTAGAGTAGCATTGGCCGTGTTAAGGACTTATTGACTATTACTTCACCTCATCCTTGATTCTTCTTCAAAATATTAGTCACCTCGACTAATTCTATGTTGTGCTCCTATATGCCTCCTTGCCAAAAGTATTCTATTCTAGTATGGTCTATACTTCTCTCAATCTATTAGATCTGATCTCACTTTGTGCTTGCGACATCTTTGTAGATGCCCCTGACCATAACCTTCTTGTCTTTTGGGATTCATTTCTCTTCCATCATTAAATTGCTACCATTTGACCATCTCTATCCCCTTGGTATTGACATGCTTGTATCCCTATATTCTTCAATACTCTTGTTTCAAATGCTTACATCAGAATTTCTACTGCCTACTTCAACATTTCAGTTTATATATCCATGATCTTCGTATCTTTTGAGACCCTTTCCTATTCTGTTGTTAGGTCGTTATCTTTCGGCAATTTTCATTTCCTTGGTCTTGTTGTACTCATGTCCTTAGAGTCTTGCATATTCTCATATTTTTTTATGGATGCTTATCTTCATACCCCAATTTCTATTTAAGACATTTCAGTTAACCTGCCCTTGACCACCCTTGTTTCTTAATGATCCATGAACGGCCATTTTATTTTGCACATCCTTGGTGATCTCGTTAATTCCTTGTAACTTCCTTCGGTAATGAATTTTTTTTACTTCAACTCTTCTGTCGGAACCTCACTTATCTGATCCTTGATTGTTTTCTCCACTTCGCCACTTTGCGAGTCTCGCCTTAACTCTGTCCAAGGTTATGCTTTTCATAATTATCACCCTTACCCTTATCACCTCTATATCTTACCTTAATGTTTACCTTATACCGGCCCTTTAAAATCTCCTCTTTTCATCTCAATACTAGCATTGTACTTTACCTATTTTTCCCTTGGTCGTATCCTCTTCCTTGTCGCTTGCTAGTTTTTAACTTCGTCCTTTGTTGTGCTCCGGTTGGGTACTACCTTTACCTTTCTCATCTCTCGATCTTACCTTGGTAATTACACTATGTATGTTCTCTAAAATCTCCAATATCCAATCCTAGTTTAGGAGCGTTGCTTTACTTACCCCACCCTTGGCAATATCCTCTTCTTTACCGCGGGTAAGCCTGGGCGCAACTCCATTCTTTGTTTTACTCATACCACTGGCTCTCCCATGCCTTCATTTTTTTCTCTCATACCCTTGTTTGTTATCGTCTTTGACCTTGCGATATTGAGGTATTCTACTTAAATGCTTACCTTGAACTTATCCTCTAAAGGCCTCCCCTTTCTTTCAACCCAGTTTGAGAGTTGTGAGTTACCTATCTCTCCCTTGATTTCTTTTCTCTCCTTGTCATCTTACAAGTTTTGTCTTAATCCCACCCTTCGTTGTGTTTTTATTCACTATCACCATCACCTTGTCATCCATCGATCTTTCTTGGACACTCATCTTTATTCCCACTCTTTAAAAATTCCCTCTCTTCTACCTCAATTTGAGAGTGGCAGTTTACCTATCTGGCCCTTGGACGTACCCTCTTTTTTTTTTGCATGTCCTGTCTTAACTCCACCCTCTTTGGTATTTATATCCTTGGTTCTTATACCCATTTACCTCCTCTTCTACATCCTTGTCCATTATTACCTTTAAACCCTTGTGATACCTATGCCCTTGCCACATGCCTACTTCCAACCTACCCTTTAAAGCCTCCTCCTTTTCATCGCTGTTTGGGGATAATGCCTCACCTACTTCACCATTGAATTGCTTCCCCTTCTTTGATGCCTCACAAGTTTTGTCTAAAATACATCCTTGGTTGTGTTTGTCTGTTATCACCTTAACCCTTGTCATCCCTTTATCTTTACCATGATGCTTAGCATGTACCTGCATTTTAAAGCTGCCTCCCCCATTTCATTTCAAGAGCGATGTCTTACCCATCCCGCTCTTGTCTGTTACCTTTTCCTCTATCACATTGCAAGTCTTGTCCTAACTCTATCTTTTGGTGTGCTTTTGCCTTTTACCTCCGTTGCCTTTGTAATATCTAGAGATTTCCATGATGCTTATCTTATGCCTACCTTTTGACTTATCATCTTTCCCATCTCGATTTCAGAATGGTGTTTTACCTATCCTGACCTTGATTTCATTCTCTCCCTGTCGGTTCCAATCCTTGCTTCAACTTCATCTTTTATTATGCTCATGCCCCTATCCTGCATGTTTTATTATTCCCCTTGCCTTTCGATGGCCTTAGAATAGTGTCCCCTTGGTAAGGAAAGACCACCATTTAATTAAAAGTTACGAATAGCAACGAGATATTTGTTGTTGTATCCTTGTGCTGTTTGTCTTTGTGTTATGACTGATTTGCTTCTTTATGATGAGTGTTGGTGTGTTGTGGCGCCTGGGTCCACAGTGGCATCCGTTTACTAACTGAGTATCGTAGAGTTAAGTAGCTGGGTGCTCTCCCTTCTCTCTCTTTAAGCCATCTATGCTTACCTTTTCTATCTATACTCTTCCCTTTTGCACCTGTCCGGTTGGCATGCTGCAAAACCTCTTAATCAGTCAAGATCAGAGTCGGCACCATCCTCATCAAGTGCGTATCAATGCTCCTGTTAAGGGGGTTAGTTGCTAACCCCAATGAAGACAATGCGATCAACATCAACCAACAAGATCAGAGTGGCGCAACGAAAGCGTGTGTGGGTCCTAACCCATAGGTCCAAGAGATCCTTAAGAAATGCATCAATCGGTCTCAAGCATCTGAGGGCCAAAGCAACCAGTCTGTAAGTTAAAGTTGCCAGAGTCGAAGTTGAGTTAGAAGAAGCTATGAAAAAAAAACCAATGAACCAATCTCATTCTCTTGCTAGCCTCTTCTTGAATCTCGAGGGCGAGATTCTGTTAAGGGGGTTAGATTTGTAACACCCTGAATTTGAGGTATAGAATTTATTTCCAAATATCCACCAAATTCAGATGTTACTCCCTTTTTTCTTTGCTTTTCTTCTCTTTTCCCTAAAGGTGGAGAGTTATTTTGTTATATATCGACGTAAACCTAGTGGAGTGAGCCCTAGAGAAGTTTGATTGTTGCATCTCATGACGAAGCATAATTTTTTGCTGCTAAAAAATTATTTTCGTGGTGTTTATGTTCAGAAGAAGGAAAAAACTATTGAATCCAAATTATATGGGCACGATTTAATGTAAATAAAAATTATTTATATATATAAATATATATGTATACCTATATATAAAAGGGAAGAAAATAATTAAAAAAAACAAAAAATGGAGAATCCCATGCACGTCCGCTCGCCCCCACCAAATTCCCAGCCTGCACGCACGCACAGGAGCGGGGGCAAGCCCAGCCACGCGCTGTGCATGGCCAGGCCCCGCGTGTCGGTCAGCTCTCCCGACGTATCCGTCTTTCTTTCCTGTTCTCTGAGACGCACGTATCCACAACGCTAAAAATAGAACCACCCAGCGCCCACGTTCGCTCGGCTCTGCTCTCCTCTCCTCTCCCTCGTAGCCGCTACAGCAACCACCGCCCCCGCCGTGCCACGGCAGCAGCCTCGCCGTGCTCGCGCCCGTCGACGCTATTGCGCAGTGCCTCTCCACGCCGCGCAGCACGGCGGCCACGCCTCGCTCGTCGCGCAACCGCCGTCAACCTCCGCTCGCTCGCCTCGCTCGCCTGCCCGGTCGCCTCCCCGCCGACGCCGTTGAGCTCTCCATCTCCGGCGAGCTCTTCGTTTTTAGTGAGTTCGCTCCCTTCTCTGTTCTTCTGTGTTTCCATTTTCTTTTCACGACATCACGTTGTCTGTCCGTGCTCCCGCGTCTCACCTCGTGCCGCGCGGCCGACCTCGAGCCTTCTCACGTCGTGCAGCCGTGTTGCAGCCATGGTGGCCATGGCCGGCCTGCACATGCCGAGCTCCACCCCCTGCTGCTCAGCGCCCCTGCCCCTTTGGCTGGCAGCCCTAAGTCGTGGCTAACTCCACCCTGTGTCCGGACAGCAGCCTCCGGCCGACTCTCACCTTTCCCCCAGACGCTGCTGCTCCTTCTCAGATGGCCATGGTGTTGCTTGCGTGCATTGCAGTTAGGAAACAAGGAAGAAGATGGCAATTTCGTGATTTAGTCCCTCTTCAGTACGCGTGAATTACAGTCTAGTTTAAAACAGTGATAACTTTTATGTTTTAAACCCGATTTGATCCATTCAAGTTGCGTTAGATTCGTATTAAAATTATATACATGTTAGAAGTATTTTTTCCCTACTGTTGCATATTTTATTTAATTTATTTAAACGTTTGCTTGACCGAAGGTTAATAGAACGACGTTTTATTTAAATCTAATTTATAATTTCGAATTGCGTATTTATAAATCAACATCAGCATAGTTAATGTTAATTGAACTATTCTTGTTAAATAATTGATTAGTTTACTCATGTTATTTATTTATTAGTTTCGCGTATCGTGTCAGTCCGCGTATCGCGCGTTATCTGTGCACGTGCTGCGGTGCTGTTTCGCGCACGTCGTCGCGTGTCCTACGTGAGTGTCGTGCGTTATTCTCGTGTTGTCGCGCGTCGTTCATGCGTGTCACGCGTGCGGTTCGCACGCGTTGTCACACGTCGTTTGCTTGCGTCGCGTGTGCCACTTACACATGTCGCTCGCCTTGCCGTGCATCGTTCGCACGTATCTCGCGTGTCGACGACGCGGGTCGCATGACGTCTGCTCGTGATAATAAATTGTTTTTGTTTACGAACACTCGCGTTAATAACGTTAATCTGTCGGGTCATATATTTTGGATACTTAACTTAAGGCTTACTCGACTAATATTTATTAGATTAATATTCTAATTAGATTAAATGTGAGTGTTCAACTTGGACTTTTATAATAAATATTAACATGGATAATATTAATTTAACTACTTTCTATTTATTCAACATTCGTTTAGTATAAACATGTCACCTGTACAGTTATTCTCGTCTGTCACGGGTGCTGTTCCGCGCGCAGTGGCGTGCTGCTTCGCGCGTCGTTCACGTGTTGTCTGCGTGTTGTTCGTGCGTGATGTGCTCGTGGTCGCGTGCTGATTCGTGCGTCACTCGCGCTGATCGCACGCACTGTTCGTGTGCCGTAAGCGTGCTATGTCGCGCATGTCCGCGCGTCGTCCGCACGTTGTCGTATTGTTTTGCGCGTCGTAAATTCACCTCGCTTAGAATCTCTCATGCTAATTATATTAGTTATTTGTTTGACAGTGGATGGTGTAGCCGGTTCAATTAAAACTAAATAGCAGTTATAATTTATATTTGGTCATGTCGAATTAAATGTCCTGATTATTACTTGCGTAGCGTAAACGTTACGACTTCTCAACCGTAGCTCCGCCTGTCGCGTTTCTTCTTCCTCGCATAATTGTAGAAGCGCTGTATATTTTATATTGCTCGCTTTTATAATGTTTTATCTTGTATGGTATAATGTTCTTATGTGTATATATATGTTTGTTTGCTTTTGCCTGTTCGTCTTCGCTTCGCGTTGCGATTAGATCGCGATTCGTTTTCGAGCTTCGAGGAAATCGACGGTCAAGCATTGGCGTCCAAGTGGTCAGGTTCTTTGAGTTCTACGAGGATGAAGACCCTGAGCTTCTCTTTGGTGAAGGAAAGTGTCCTCTGACCCATTATGTCCCATCTACTTTATTATACACTGTCCTGCATACTATGAACAACCTAAGGATTTACTAGCTTTCTATTCACCTTGTCCTTGATTTACCTTTTGGGTTACTATAGTTAGCTACATGCTAGCGCTTTACTTTAATCAATGAACATGATGAGATACAATGTTGATACTATGATTTTATTCTGGATATGATGATATACTTGTGGCATTTAAGGGGACTCGGGCTGTTTCCCGAGTACCTCTCCGTAAGGACCTGTTCGTTGAGAGACCACCTGGGATAACAGTGCAACCATGAGGGTGAAATGGGACGCCCTTAGCTAATTAATTAGAGGAACTAGAGGTGTAGTTGCTTCGCCGTCGTGCCGTCAATGGGGTCCAGGCACAGTGCTTGCTCTGCCGAGGTTGGGTGCCGAGGTTCTTTCGATTTGCTTTTGTTAGTCACCCTCCTGCGGGGAGAGGTACTGTGTTTATCAAACTGGGGAAACCTAACGGGCGGCTATGACCTCTAGGGAATCTTTGTAAAAGCTACGTAGTGATACCCTGCCGGACCACCTAGGAAGTGATCAATGGGGAGTCATGATCCCCGGGCAAAACGGGAATCACGGCTCATGGGTAAAGTGTGCGACCTCTGCAGAGGGTAGTGAAACTGATATATCAGCCGTGCTCACGGTTAAGAGCAGCCTTGGGATCCTCTTTGATTAGAGATACCCCGGATACACCTCAGATGATGACTTTAATGATGATGGTTAATGATGGTGACTTTAATTATGACTTCTAGTATTTCCTCTCTGAGGAGGTACTTTTTGGGATTATAACTTGGGTTTTATGATAAAATCTGGCTTCTACTAACAATAAATACCTGACCAACTAAAAGCAACTGCTTGAGCCTAACCCCACATAAAAAGCTAGTCCACTTCAGCCAAACGGGGCTTTTGCTGAGTACGTTGATGTGTACTCATCCTTGCTTTACCACAAAACACCAGGTTGTCCACATTGCAACCACTGCTCAGGAGAAGACGAAGCCGTGGAAGGAGACTTCCAGGAGTTCCAAGACTACGACGAGTTCTAGGTGTGGGTTGGCGGCAACCCCCAGTCAGCTGCCTGTGGTGGGTTTGTTTACGTTGGCTACGTTTCGATTCTGTGTACTTTGATTTATATTATGTAAATGACTCTAGTATTTAATATTATTACTTATTCTTTATTGTCATTCGAAGCATTGTGCTATGATGAGTCATTTATGTAATCGCTATGTACGTGAATTTCTGATCCTGGCACGTACATGGTTCACATTCGGTTTACCTTCCAAAACCAGGTGTGACAGCCGCCTACCCGCCATAGATCATGAAGCAGTTATGGACTTCCAGGAATCCCTCTTCCTCGCTGCCCTCCTTCTTGTCGTTGTCATGGCCCTTGCCATCCTCCACCAGGGGCCCGGTCTTATGGAAGTAGCGCCAGAGCATGACACATTCTTCGAGGGTGTCCTTGACGGGCCCCTAGTGATAGGGGCACAGCTCTTTGAGCATTTTGTCGAACGCGCCGGCCCCTCCAGGAGGTTTCCGAGGGTTCCTGTGCCCGGCCGCAGCGACGAGATTCGCGTCTGCGGCGTTGCGCTTCGCTTGCGACTTGTTTTTAGCCTTCTTCTTCGTGCCCCGCTATAACAACCACTTTGTAATTTGCTAGAAATAATACCAATAGAGAAACAATTTCTCTTTATGTGAGTTTAACCTTTATGTATCATTCCATGTGAACACCGCATTCAAAAGCAAATAATTAATAAAAGAATATATGCCATTAAAATTATACATCATGCTGGATATTATTTTTGTGTGTATGCATTCTTTTTTTGACAATATAAAAATAAAGAGACAGGAAATATATTAATTCAAAAAGGAAATCTATAATCTAAAAGAAAATTCTAGAATTTGAGAAGGAGAAGATATATAAGGATTTAAGATAAAAACAATGTCCATATAAATATATCTCCAAATCGATACTGTTCATGGCATAATATAAAATTGAGGATAAGTTAATCCATGAGATTGGGAATTTAAATTTGAAAGGAGTTTGAATTTGAAAATAGAGAAAAATGAAAAAGGAATAGAAAATAAAAGAATAAAAACAAACCCAACTAACTGGGCCTAAATACTGGAATTCGGCCCAACCCCGCTTCTCCACCGCGCGGCCCAACTTGCACAGCCCCGTGCGCCGACTGGTGGGCCCCCTTCGTCGGTCGGCCGGTGCTCATCTGTGGTCGCTCCTCACCTCTTCACTAGCGCATGGACCCCGGGCATCAGGCTCGTCTCCTACACCGTAACAGATCGCACGAGGAAGGCGCTGCGGAAGACCAAATCCGACGGGGATTTCAGCGATCGTTCCCTCCCTGGGACTCAAGATATATGGTTGGGTTGGGTTCTCACTGAACCCGCCTTGCGACTCGCCTTGCCGCGCTTACCGCGATCCCTTCTTCCCCCAAAGCCATCCAAAGGTCTGTACTGCATCGCCATTGCCGCCCAGCTCGGCCTCGCGAAAACGCTGGCCATTTTGGCACTGGGTCGTCGCTGGGTGCTCCGCGCAACCGTGGGGGATCTTGCCTGAAGTTGGGAGCGCACTGGTGTCACCGAGCCGGCGTCAACTCCCCAGCGTCACCGCGGATCCGCAGAGCAGCGTGGCCCGATCTTCTCGGCACCAGAATTGAGGTGAGTGGCATGTCATCGCATTCCCCATCCTTCCCTCTTTGATTAGTGCCTACCGGGATAGCCAATGCGGTCCAGGATCACCTGGGCGCGGTACGCCGGCGATGCTCCACCGCGAGGGAAGCCAGCCCCGCCGCCTGGTGTGCTCGAGATAGGAGAAGACATGCCTGCCATCAGATGTAGAATCCTGTGGCTAGGATTAGATCTGGGGGTAATCATCTTGTGCCGTTGGATCGGTTTCCAGCGGATGAGATTAGATCATGACCGATTCGTTCTGAGCCGTTGATCTGTGCGTGTGTGGCTAGGATTAGATAGCGCTTACCCTTTCAGTTTATTTTAATATGTACCGTTGATCGTCGATCTGGCGGTGCTGGGTAACTCGCGCTTCTAGCCATCAGATCTAGATCCGAGGGCCACGGATGGATATCGGCTTCATTAAATCCTTACCCTTGATCTTAGATCCTGTGGCCGTGATCGCATACCTCTTCATTTAATGGCGATCTAATCCGGACCGCCAGATCTGGATCGTGCGGCCAATAAATCCCGATACCCCTTCGGTGGGGTAAAACTTCAAAAGAGACCCTACTCTTTACATATATCAACCCGCCGTCCCTCGCCTCTGTGCGCTGGGTCTCTGGATTCTTACCCCGAGCCCCCTGTGCTTAACTGAAATTTAGGCCCAGTCTAGAACCTTATAAAACCAGAGAAAATAATTTGTAAATGGATTTTTAATATGAAAATAATTACTAGAACTTGATAAATTCATAGAAAATCAATTTTTAGTCCAAATTAGTCCATTCCACTTTCTAAAATTTTGTAATTTTATTATCTAACACTTAGAGCCTCTGTTTTATCATGAAACCAGTAAGAAAAGTTATTTCTCACCTAATCCTATTTAAAACACATGAAACCTTTGAAAATTCATAACTTAAATTCTATAACTCCAAAAATTATGATTCCTGTTCCTAGGATTTTATTTTAATATGTAGAATATTTCTGTGTATTTTATTCACATGCTTGGTGTGATGTTAATTTTTTCCCTGCATATTGTGCTCGTTTGTATTGTGGCGAGTAGAAGAGCCCGTGACCGAGGATCCTGGTGAGCAGCAGGTTGAAGTAGCTGAGCAGGAGCTCATTGAAGGCAAGTTGTGTCCTTGACCACTTTTTACCTAATAATGTTCTTTAATATCACTTATCCATGCATAGGTTAATTTTGATGGGACTCAATAGGTCACCCTAGATTGTTTATCTCATTACCTTGTTTACCCCTGAATCACTTGGGTAGTTTGCTATTGCTTTATATGGTTTTGGGATAATCATTTATTACGTCTATGTTCCAATTCTTTTTGTTATTCTATTTATTTTCATGTTGAGATCATTAATGTTAATTGGAACATAGAGCTTAACTTGAGTAACACGTGCCACCACAAGGGCTTAATGGGACGCCCTTGGCTGACTAATTAGGAAAGCTAGTGGAAGACTACCTTACCCGAAAGGGGCAAAGGCAGTAGGGGAGTGGTCAGTGTAGGGGGGTCCTTGGTTGATTTTGCTGCGATGGCGGTCAGACAAGAACCCTGCATTGGAACTTCCTATAAACTGTAGCGGGTTTTCGGAAGCTAGTGGAACTTTGTAAAGGCCTCGTAGTGTTGCCCTGCCGCGCTTCCTAGGTAGAGGTGTATGGGAAGTCGCGATCCCTTGGCAGATGGTAACATGACTTGTGGGTAAAGGGTACAACCTCTACAGAGTGTAAAACTGGTATACTAGCCGAGCTCACGGTCATGAGCGGCTCAGGACTCTCTGATGTTTAAATTATGGAACTTAAATTCAATTTGGTCATTTGCATTGCATGTGATTATTATTAATTTTGTTCTATTACTTTTATTATGGTTTGGTATTTACTTACACTTAGTAACTGCTAATAAAATTTTGACCAACTACTTAAAAGCAATAGCTTTAACCCCTATCATTGATTAGCCTTACACATCACATGAACTCACACCTTTGTGAGTTTATGTCCACTGGTTCCCCACAACTTGTTGAGCTATGATCATGTGTGAGCTCACCCTTGCTGTCTCACACCCCCCCACAGGAGAAGAGCAGGTGGTTCAGGAGGAGCCACAAGGCGAGGAGTATGATCTGATCTAGGTGGCGTTTCTCAGTTGACATTGGCGCCGACGATCCTTAGTTCGTTTTATGGTTATTCCTTTATTTTGTAATAAGACTTCCGCTATGTAATAAGTACTCTGATGTTATTGACATTTATCTCTATACACTCTGTTATTATATAAGTTGTCTTCTTGGCGCATGTATGAGATGCACCTGGCTTTGTTCCTTAAAGCCGGGTGTGACAGAAGTGGTATCAGAGGAAATGTTGACTGTAGGACGAAACCTAGATAGAAATGGACAAAACCCTTACCTACTTACCTTACTCTGACTCATTCTATACTTATCTCACCTTGATCTTGTCTCGCCTTCTGCTAATCTGCTCTGGTTAATCTTATCTTTTCTACTCTAAGACAAGATGGATTTCACACATTGGAATCCTACCACTATGATCTTTTTAAGAGATAAGGAACCCAAGACAAAATTTAAAACTATTTCCTTTAAAAAAATGTTGTTTGATTGTGCTGATGCTAAATGCCTGATTTGCTTCTTCGATTGATTGAAACATTATAGTTGGACATCTTAGCATGTACCAACATAAGGTATTGAATTAGCTTTAGTAAGTGAAATATTAATTTGCTTAGCTAATAAATCCCCCAAAGTAAAAATGATTTGTAAATACCTGCCTTGTCTACTATTTTCTTACCATATGTATCTAACTCAGATGGTAAATACCAGGCGGGGTGGTGGAATTGATTTGCCTCCTAATCGACACACTCGGAGGATATATAGACAACCCTAGCCACAGCCTGCAGAGATGAATCCCCCTAATCCTCCACCAGGCGGAGTTGACCCACTGATTGCTGCTCAGATGGCGGTGATGCAGCAAATGGCGGACACTATGGCTGATATGAGTGCCCAGATGCAGCAAGAACGCCAGGAGATGCGTCAGGAAAGGGAAGATATACGACAGGAGTTGCGCCAGGAGTGAGAGGAGATACGCTAGGAAAGGAGGGCACAACAACAGCAGCTGCAACAACAAATGCAACAGCAGCAACAGCAGCAACAAGTACCACTGCCTCCACCACCACCACCAGTTCCACCCCTAGATAAGCACCGGGAATTCATGAGTCATAAGCCACCTACATTTGCAAGCTCACCTGATCCACTGGACGCGGATGATTGGCTGAAGTCTGTTGAGAAGATGTTGAATATTGCACAGTGCACTGATCGGGAGAAGGTTTTATATGCTTCTGGACGACTGACAGGTCCTGCTGCTGACTGGTGGGATTCATATACTGCTGCCCACGATGCTGCTGATACTATTACTTGGGCAGAGTTTAGTACACAGTTCAGGAACTACCATATTCCAGCTGGTATGATAAAGATCAAGAAGAAGGAGTTTTTGTCATTGAAGCAAGGCAACATGTCGGTCAGCGAGTACAGAGACAAATTCATTCAGCTGTCGAGATATGCTCCGGAGGAAGTTGCTGAGGATGAAAGAAAGCAGGAGCACTTTATTGAAGGACTTAATGGACCCCTACAGTATGCACTGGTTGCACACACTTTTCCATCATTTCAGAGGCTGCTGGATAAGGCTCTTGCTATTGAACACAAGCGTGTTCAGCTGGGTGATTTGAAAAGAAAGGCAATATCTCAAGGACAAGGAAGCAGTAGCGTTCGTCCTCGCTACAGTTCACCCCAGGGTACACCAGTTCGCACTGGCGGAGGCCAGCGCCCAGTTCAGCAATCACCACTGAGGACTCCACCTCCTCGACAGGCTACCCCTACTGGCACCCCAACGAAGTTTTCAGGATAGAGTCCAGGCACTACTTTTTTCAAGTGTGGGAAGACTGGTCATTATGCAAATGTCTGCCCACAGAGGATTGCTACTACTCCAGTTCAGAATAGGCAGCAAACTCCAGGATCTGGCAAGGGATATTCTATTGCCAAGGTTAATCAAGTCAGCGTTGATGCTACTCCGGATGGTGGGGACATCGTACTTGGTATGTTTTATGTTAATGCAATTCCTGCAACCATATTATTTGATTCTGGTGCTACACATTCATTCATGTCTGCTAGATATACCAACACAAATGAAATACCACTGCTAAATATGAGAAAACCACTGATAGTAATTACACCTAAAGGGCCTGTTGAGGCGAATCAAATGACACGTAGATTGACATTGACCATTATGGGTAGAGAATTTGGAGCTACTGCTATAATATTAGAGTCAAGCAGTATAGATTTGATCCTTGGTATGTCATGGCTAAGAAAGGCAAAGGCCGTTATAGCATGTGGTAGAGGTACCATAGAACTCACTACCACTAAAGGAGAAAGATTTCAAGTTAATATTGCAGTAACCTCTTCATCCATGCGTGCAATATTCTTTATACCTGAGGAGTTTGTTGGTGACAACATCCGGGTGGTTAGAGATTTTCCGGATGTCTTTCCAGAGGAGTTACCAGGGATGCCACCTGATAGAGAAGTTGAGTTTGTTATTGATCTCTTACCTGGAACCGCCCCTATTTCTAAACGGCCATATAGGATGTCCGTAGAGGAGTTGAAGGAACTTAAGAAGCAGTTAACTGAGTTACAAGAGGCTGGGTACATTCATCCGAGTTCCTCACCTTAGGGAGCACCGGTACTGTTTGTACAAAAGAAGGATGGATCACAAAGAATGTGTGTGGATTATAGATCTCTCAATGATGTTACTGTGAAGAACAAGTATCCGTTACCCCGTATTGTGGATTTATTTGATCAGATGAGAGGTGCTAGAGTATTCTCGAAGATTGATCTCTGATCCGGTTACCATCAGATGAGGATTAGACCATCGGATATTCCTAAGACAGCATTCTCGACTCGATATGGATTATATGAGTTCACTGTTATATCGTTTGGATTAACCAATGCACCAGCTTATTTTATGAACTTGATGAACAAGGTGTTTATGGAGTATTTGGACAGATTCGTCGTGGTATTCATCGACGATATTCTTATTTATTCTCAGAGTGATAGCGATCATGAGGAACATCTGAGATTGGTGCTACAGAAGCTACGAGATAACCAGCTATATCCCAAATTCAGCAAGTGCGAGTTTTGGATTGGCGAGGTGCCATTTCTTGGTCATATTATTTCTAATGGAGGAATATCAGTTGATCCTGCTAAGGTTAAGGAGATAATGGAGTGGAGAGTACCCACTACAGTTACTGAGATTCGGAGTTTCTTGGGATTAGCAGGATATTATCGGAGATTTATTGAAGGATTTTCTAAGATTGCTAAGCCTATGACTTCACTTTTGGAGAAAGGAAGGGAATTTAAGTGGGACGAGAAGTGCCAAGACAGCTTTGAGCAATTGAAAAAGAGGTTGATGTCGCCACCAGTATTGGTTATGCCAGACCTACAGAAAGGATTTGATATCTATTGTGATGCATGTGGCCAAGGCTTAGGATGTGTGCTCATGCAGGAAGGACATGTGATTGCCTATGCTTCTCGTCAGTTACGCAAACATGAATTGAACTACCCCACTCATGACTTGGAATTGGCAGCCGTTGTGCATGCGCTTAAGATTTGGAGACATTATATCATGGGGACCAAGTGCCAAGTATACACAGATCATAAGAGTTTGAAGTATATATTCACTCAAAAGGATCTCAACCTTAGGCAACGCCGTTGGTTGGAGCTTATTAAGGATTATGATTTGGAGATTCACTATCACCCGGGCAAGGCAAATTTGGTTGCAGATGCCTTGAGTCGCAAGGAGCATGTTCATTCAGCTATTGTTGCCCAGCTACCCGATGAGATTGTTGAGGATTTCAGGAGACTTAACCTGGGGATTGTTGCTCATACTGAAGGAGTTACTATTGATGTGGAACCTACTTTGGAGCAAGAGATCCGCAAAGGACAAATTGGTGATGCTAAAATAAAAGAGATTAAGGATCTGATTACTGAAGGTCGAGTTCCGGAATTTACGAAAGATGAGCACGTCACTGTATGGTTCAAGGATAGGATGTGTGTTCCTGATATTGAAAGCCTTCGAGAGACTATTTTAAAGGAGGCCCATGATTCAGATTATTCTATTCATCCCGGTAGTACTAAGATGTATCAGGATTTGAAACGGAAGTATTGGTGGTATGGACTGAAAAGAGATGTAGCTGCACATGTGGCTATGTGCGATGTATGTCAAAGAGTTAAGGCCGAACATCAGAGGCCAGCTGGACTATTGCATCCACTGAAGATACCCGAGTGGAAATGGGAAGAGATTGGTATGGATTTTATTACTGGATTGCCTCGCACCCAGAAAGGATATGATGCTATATGGGTGATTGTGGATAGGTTGACTAAAGTGGCTCACTTTATTCCTGTGAAGACTACCTATAAATGTTCTCAGCTAGCAGAGTTGTATATGGCTCGGATTGTGTGTTTACATGGAGTACCAAAGAAGATCATGTCTGATCGAGGTTCGCAGTTTACCTCAAGATTTTGGAGAAGCTTTCATGAGAACATGAGCACGAAGTTGAATTTCAGTACGGCTTATCACCCTCAAACTGATGGACAGACTGAAAGGACTAATCAAGTATTGGAAGATATGTTGAGAGCATGTGCCCTTCAGCATGGAGGAAGTTGGGATAAGAGTCTACCTTATGCTGAATTCTCATACAATAATAGCTATCAGGCCAGTCTGAAGATGTCACCTTTTGAAGCTCTATATGGGAGAAAGTGCAGGACTCCTTTATATTGGGATCAGACTGGAGAAAGACAGTTCTTTGGACCTGAACTTATTCAAGAGGCAGAAGAACAAGTTCGTATGATTCGAGAGAATTTGAGGGTAGCTCAAACCAGGCAAAAGAGCTACACAGATAATAGAAGAAGACCACTGGAATTTGAAGAGGGAGAATATGTGTACCTCAAGGTGTCACCACTTTGTGGAATGAGGAGATTCAAAGTCAAGGGCAAATTGTCCCCTCGATACATTGGACCATTCTTGATCTTTAGGCGAGTTGGGGAGATGGCATACCAACTCGAGTTACCTGCAAGTCTATCGGATGTGCATAATGTGTTCCACGTGTCTCAACTGAAGAAGTGTCTCCGTGTCCCTGAGGAACAGTTACCAATGGAAGAGCTTAGTGTTTAGGGTGATTTGACTTACACGGAGTACCCGATCAAGATTTTGGATACTTTGACTCGAGTTACGAGAAATAAGGTGATAAAGATGTGCAAAGAGCAATGGAGTCACCACGGTGAAGATGAAGCGACCTGGGAAAGAGAAGAAGAACTCCGTATAAATTTTCCCCACCTTTTCCCTCGTTCTTCCTAAATCTCGAGGACGAGATTATTTTTAAGGGGGGTAGGATTTGTAACAACCACTTTGTAATTTGCTAGAAATAATACCAATAGAGAAACAATTTTTCTTTATGTGAGTTTAACCTTTATGTATCATTCCATGTGAACACCGTATTCAAAAGCAAATAATTAATAAAAGAATATATGCCATTAAAATTATACATCATGCTAGATATTATTTTTGTGTGTATGCATTCTTTTTTTGACAATATAAAAATAAAGAGACAGGAAATATATTAATTCAAAAAGGAAATCTAGAATCTAAAAGAAAATTCTAGAATTTGAGAAGGAGAAGATATATAAGGATTTAAGATAAAAACAATGTCCATATAAATATATCTCCAAATCGATACTATTCATGGCATAATATAAAATTGAGGATAAGTTTTCCATGAGAATGGGAATTTAAATTTGAAAGGATTTTGAATTTGAAAATAGAGAAAAATGAAAAAGGAATAGAAAATAAAAGAATAAAAACAAACCCAACTAACTGGGCCTAAATACTGGAATTCGGCCCAACCCCGCTTCTCCACCCCGCGGCCCAACTTGCCACAGCCCCGTGCGCCGACTGGTGGGCCCCCTTCGTCGGTCGGCCGGTGCTCATCTGTGGTCGCTCCTCACCTCTTCACTGGCGCATGGACCCCAGGCGTCAGGCTCGTCTCCTACACCGCAACAGATCGCGCGAGGAAGGCGCGGCGGAAGACCAAATACGGCGGGGATTTCGGCGATCGTTCCCTCCCTAGGACTCAAGATATATGGTTGGGTTGGGTTCTCGCTGAACCCGCCTTGCGACTCGCCCTGCCGCGCTTACCGCAATCCCTTCTTCCCCCAAAGCCACCCAAAGGTCTGTACTGCACCGCCATTGCTGCACAGCTCGGCCTCGCGAAAACGCTGGCCATTTCGGCACTGGGTCGTCGCTGGGTGCTTCGCGCTACCGTGGGGGATCTTGCCTGAAGTTGGGAGCGCACTGGTGTCACCGAGCCGGCGTCAACTCCCCAGCGTCACCGCGGATCCGCAGAGCAGCGTGGCCCGATCTTCTCGGCACCAGAATTAGGGTGAGTGGCACGTCATCACATTCCCCATCCTCCCCTCTTCGATTAGTGCCTACCGGGATAGCCAATGCGGTCCGGGATCACCTGGGCGCGGTACGCCGGCGATGCTCCACCGCGGGGGAAGCCAGCCCCGCCGCCTGGTGTGCTCGAGATAGGAGAAGACACGCCTGCCGTCAGATGTAGAATCCTATGGCTAGGATTAGATCTGGGGGTAATCATCTTGTGCCGTTGGATCGGTTTCCAGCGGATGAGATTAGATCATGACCGATTCGTTCTGAGCCGTTGATCTGTGCGTGTGTGGCTAGGATTAGATAGCGCTTACCCTTTCAGTTTATTTTAATATGTACCGTTGATCGTCGATCTGGCGGTGCTGGGTAACTCGCGCTTCTAGCCATCAGATCTAGATCCGAGGGCCACGGATGGATATCGGCTTCATTAAATCCTTACCCTTGATCTTAGATCCTGTGGCCGTGATCGCATACCTCTTCATTTAATGGCGATCTAATCCGGATCGCCAGATCTAGATCATGCGGCCAGTAAATCCCGATACCCCTTCGGTGGGGTAAAACTTCAAAAGAGACCCTACTCTTTACATATATCAACCCACCGTCCCTCGCCTCTGTGCGCTGGGTCTCTGGATTCTTACCCCGAGCCCCCTGTGCTTAACTGAAATTGAGGCCCAGTCCAGAACCTTATAAAACCAGAGAAAATAATTTGTTAATGGATTTTAATATGAAAATAATTACTAGAACTTGATAAATTCATAGAAAATCCATTTTTTGTCCAAATTAGTCCATTCCACTTTCTAAAATTTTGTAATTTTATTATCTAACACTTAGAGCCTCTTTTTTATCATGAAACCAGTAAGAAAAGTTATTTCTCACCTAATCCTATTTAAAACACATGAAACCTTTGAAAATTCATAACTTAAATTCTATAACTCCAAAAATTATGATTCCTGTTCCTAGGATTTTATTTTAATATGTAGAATATTTCTGTGTATTTTATTCACATGCTTGGTGTGATGTTAATTTTTTCCCTGCATATTGTGCTCGTTTGTATTGTGGCGAGTAGAAGAGCCCGTGACCGAGGATCCTGGTGAGCAGCAGGTTGAAGTAGCTGAGCAGGAGCTCATTGAAGGCAAGTTGTGTCCTTGACCACTTTTTACCTAATAATGTTCTTTAATATCACTTATCCATGCATAGGTTAATTTTGATGGGACCCAATAGGTCACCCTAGATTGTTTATCTCATTACCTTGTTTACCCCTGAATCACTTGGGTAGTTTGCTATTGCTTTATATGGTTTTGGGATAATCATTTATTACCTCTATGTTCCAATTCTTTTTGTTATTCTATTTATTTTCATGTTGAGATCATTAATGTTAATTGGAACATAGAGCTTAACTTGAGTAACACGTGCCACCACAAGGGCTTAATGGGACGCCCTTGGCTGACTAATTAGGAAAGCTAGTGGAAGACTACCTTACCCAAAAGGGGCAAGGGCAGTAGGGGAGTGGTCAGTGTAGGGGGGTCCTTGGTTGATTTTGCTGCGATGGCGGTCAGACAAGAACCCTGCATTGGAACTTCCTATAAACTGTAGCGGGTTTTCGGAAGCTAGTGGAACTTTGTAAAGGCCTCGTAGTGTTGCCCTGCCGCGCTTCCTAGGTAGAGGTGTATGGGAAGTCGTGATCCCTTGGCAGATGGGTAACATGACTTGTGGGTAAAGGGTACAACCTCTGCAGAGTTTAAAACTGGTATACTAGCCGAGCTCACGGTCATGAGCGGCTCAGGACTCTCTGATGTTTAAATTATGGAACTTAAATTCAATTTGGTCATTTGCATTGCATGTGATTATTATTAATTTTGTTCTATTACTTTTATTATGGTTTGGTATTTACTTACACTTAGTAACTGCTAATAAAATTTTGACCAACTACTTAAAAGCAATGCTCAGCTTTAACCCCTATCATTGATTAGCCTTACACATCACATGAACTCACACCTTTGTGAGTTTATGTCCACTGGTTCCCCACAACTTGTTGAGTTATGATCATGTGTGAGCTCACCCTTGCTGTCTCACACCCCCCCCCCCCCCCACAGGAGAAGAGCAGGTGGTTCAGGAGGAGCCACAAGGCGAGGAGTATGATCTGATCTAGGTGGTGTTTCTCAGTTGACATTGGCGCCGACGATCCTTAGTTCGTTTTATGGTTATTCCTTTATTTTGTAATAAGACTTCCGCTATGTAATAAGTACTCTGATGTTATTGACATTTATCTCTATACACTCTGTTATTATATATGTTGTCTTCTTGGCGCATGTATGAGATGCACCTGGCTTTGTTCCTTAAAGCCGGGTGTGACACGCGCTGGGCGGACGCCTCAGGGGCGTCTGTCTTCGGCCCTCCCTAAGGCTGCTTGTCCTCTCGGAAGATGGCTTCGACCGCCTCTTGACCCGAGGCGAACTTGGTGGCGACGTCCATTAGTTCGCTCGCACGGGTGGGAGTCTTGCGCCCCAGTTTGCTCACTAGGTCTCGGCAAGTGGTGCCGGCAAGGAAAGCCCCGATGACATCCGAGTCGGTAACGTTGGGCAGCTCAGTGCGCTGCTTTGAAAACTGCCGGATGTACTCTCGGAGGGACTCCCCTAGCTGCTGGCGGCAGCTTCGGAGGTCCCACGAGTTCCTAGGGCGCACGTACGTGCCTTGGAAGTTTCCCGCGAAAGCTTTGACCAGATCGTCCCAGTTGGAGGTCTGCGCAGGAGGCAGATGCTCCAGCCAGGCTCGGGCGGCGTAGAAGAGGAAAAGGGGTAGATTACGGATGATGAGGTTGTCATCATCCGCCCCTCCCAACTGGCATGCCAATCGGTAGTCTGCGAGCCATAGCTCCGGCCTCGTCTCCCCCGAGTACTTGGTGATGGTAGTCAGGGCTCGGAAACTGGCAGGGAACGGCGCTCGTCGTATGGCCCGGCTGAAGACTCGCGGACCGGGTGGTTCGGGCTAAGGACTGCGATCCTCTTCACTGTTGCAGCGTCCCCCATGCCTGGGATGGTAGCCTCGGCGCACCTTCTCGTCGAGGCGGGCTCGATGGTCGAGATGGTGGTGCTCGTTGCCGAGGCGTTCCCGGGCGGCGGGCGCCTCATCCCGCGTGCGCTCAGGATGGACCGAGGCTTCCCGAATGCGTCGGGAGGACACCGCGTGATGCTCCGAGGGGTCAGCTCGCCTGCGGGAGGCGGAGCTCTCGGCTCGTCGAACCGCGGCACCTTCTAGGAGATTCTTGAGTTTGCCCTGGATACGCCGTCCCTCGGTGGTGGATGGTTCCGGCATGGCTCGAAGCAGCATCGCCGCTACAGCTAGGTCCTGGCCGGACCCTCTGATGGTCGGGGGCAGCGCTGCCCTGGCATTGTCGACGATGCGGCGCTGGATGTCTTGGGCCCGATGATAGGCTTCTCCGGTGAGTGTTCAGCTTGCCCACTCCTGTTCGATGTTCTGTTGGAGCTGTACAGGCCGGCCTGCTTCCCCGTCGACCCGGGCCTGCATCTCACGGATTTGCTTGAGCTGTATGTCCTGACCCCCGCAGGGACTAGGACCACAACTAGCTCCCGCGGGATGTCAACGTGAGATGTGGGCCCAGGGGGATCGTCAACCTCTAGCATACCGAGGTGGTTGCCTTCGTTGTGATCTCCCAGATCGACGTGGAAACATTCGCGACTTGGACCATAACCCTCGTCGTCAAGGTCATAGCCATCGTCAGAACAACCGAAGAGGCAGTGGTCACATGCGGACATGAAGCCCCGCATGGCATCGGGGTCATTGAGGGCAGAGAAATCCCAACCGGAGTTGGGGTCGTCCTCTTCCTCAGAACCCACCGGTCCGAAGGTTGAGATGGCTGTCAGTCGGTCCCAAGTTGACCACATGTGGTACCCCAGAAGGTTTGGATACGCCTTTACAAAGGCGCTCACCATAGCGGGGTCGCTAGGTGGATCGAAGCTGAACCAAAAAGGTACAGGATGGTAAACGGACGGTACCTCTTGGTCGTTGGACGGTGGTGAAGTTGTGTCGGGGGCGGAGCACACCGTCATCTCTGGTACGAGGGTAACGCCCAGCAGGTCCTTTGCGAGGGTGCTGGCGTCATCAGTCCGCTTGGGGCTGACACGTCGCGGGGAAGTGACACCTGCCGTCATCTCAGGTACGAGGACAATGTCCGACATGTCCCCTGGGGGAGTGCCAGCATCGTCGACTCGCTCTGGTGCGACAACTGACAAGGTGCCGCGTCCTGCGTGGCCATGGTTGCCTCGCCTCCGCCTCCTCCGACGAGGAGGGTGGCGGGGACGACCAGAGTGCTCCTCTTCTACAGCGGGGAGATGCTGTCGTAGAGCTCGCCGCCGCCGGGCGAGTCGGAGACCGTCGTTGTCGTCACGCCGCGGGGGGAGGAGTACCATGTCGTAGCTGCCGTCGAGGGACATGAACTCGAGACTCCTGAATCGGAGCACCGTCCCTGGCTGAAGAGGTTGCTGAAGACTCCCCATCTGGATCTCAACAGGAAGGTGTTCGTTAACACGCAGCAGGCCCCTACCTGGCGCGCCTACTGTCGGCGTCTCGGACCCGGGGGGTCCCTTGGACCGACCAGTGAAATTGCTGCGTGCCCCTGCCCAGATGGGTTGGCGTGGGATGGAACACAAGAGGTGGGACAAGCCTTGTATTATCCTGCACCAGGGGTGCCTGCTCGTAGTAGGGGTTACAAGCGCGTCGCGTGGGAGAGAGAGAGACACACAGAGTTCGTCCGCCGCTTCCCCCACGCGAACCCCCCTCAGGGTGGCCTTGGACCTCCCTTTTATAGAGGCAAGGTGAGGGTCCAGATGTACAACGGGGGGCGTAGCTATGCGCTAACGTGTCCGGCAGTGGAGTGCCTAAGCCCTATGTACATGCCAACGTGGCCATTGGGGGAGAGCTTGGGCCCTGTACATGTGATGGCGTGGCCGTCGGAGGAGCGCCTAAGTCTTGTAGGAGCACAGCTGGCAGCGTGGCGAGGATCCTGTTGACGTCTCCTTGCTGTCGTAAGGGGCTGAGAGCCACCGGCGTCATGGTGCACGCGGGGCACCATCATTACCCATCGCCGGGGTAAGCCAGATGGGACGCCGGTCTTGTTCCTTGTAGCCTGAGCAGGCTAGGAATAGGGAAATGATGCATCCCCTGTTAGCGCGGTCGGTCCGAGCCCAGGGTCGGTCGAGGCGGAGACTTCTCTTGAGGCCGAGGTCGGGGTCGGGCGAGGACGCGATTCCTCCCGAGACCAGGGTCGAGGTCGAGTCTGGGGGTCGGGCAAGGCAGAGACCTCCTCTCGAGGCTGGAGCCTGAGGTCGGGCGAGGCGGAAACCTCCTCCCGAGGCTGGAGCATGAGGTCGGGCAAGGCGGAGCTTCCTGTTGCGCCCGAGGCTGAACTCGGTGGTTGATCGTGACTTGTTGGCAGTCGTCGCCGGGGTGGCTGACACGTCAGTCAGAGCGGAGCGAGTGGCGCTGTTTTCCTGTCATATCAGACAGTAAAGAAGAGGGGAGAAGTGACTGCGGTCACTTCGGCCTGCCCGTCTGAGGCGCGTGTGTCAGGATACGGCGTCAGGCATCCCATGCATTTAATGCGCCTGCGAAGCGGTCGGTTGGTGAGGCGGTCTGGCCAAGGTTGCTTCACAACGAAGCCTGCCCGAGTCGGGCCTCGGGGGAGCCGAGGGGGCGCCCGCTGCCTGAGGAGGCCCTCGGGTGAGGCGTGAACTCGTCTGGGACTACTGTTCCAACTCGAGGCTGGGCTTGGGTGAGATCGCGTCCCTTGGGTAGATAAAGTCTTGACTTGAACCGCACCCGTCAGTTGGTCTGAGGGTGTTTACCAGCCATGATTAGGAGCGTTGGGGGTACCCCTAATTATGGTACCCGACACTAAGGCATAGCAAAGTCCAACAGAGGCATGTAACTCATCAAGATCAGATTTAGTGGCTAGCAAAGTAGGAGTTTTTAACTTAATAGGTTGCTGATTTTCAGAGTTCAAAACACCTTTTTGCTTAGCATTAGTCTTTTTCTCATGTTCAAAGTGGACAATTTCAGTGGGAGCCATAGGAAGCAACACAATTTTCTTTCCCTTATGCATGAAAGTATATTTATTAGATCTACCATGGTGAATAGCATCAGTATCAAACTCCCAAGGACGTCCCAGTAAAAGAGAGCAAGCATCCATACTCACCACATCGAAATCAGCAAAGTCATGGTAAGAGCCAATAGAAAAATGCACCCTTGCTGTTTTTGTTACCTTGAACTTACCGTTGTTGTTAAACCATTGAATGTGATAAGGGTGGGGATGCTCTCGTGTGGTCAAGCCAAGCTTCTTGACCACCTCAACGTTCACCAAGTTGTTGCAGCTACCACCGTCAATGATGGTATGTACACGGTAGTCCTTGACGATGAGGAACATGTTGAAGAGGTTGTGGCGCTGTCTGTTGTCGTCGTCACTAGCCGTGGCACTCAAAGCTCGTTGCATAATCAAGGCCTTATAGGTCTTGGTCACTGTTGTACCAAGAACCTCTTCATCACCATCACAAGTCTCTGCAATGTTAGCTCCAACAGTATCTTCATCTTCAACATCAGAAGCACTAACATACCCACCATCACCAGTAGCAATGTATGCCCGTTTGCTGGGGCAATCTCGCTGAATATGGCCAAGTCCCTGGCAGCGGTGGCACTTAATGTCGGAGGAGCGGCCTGTGGAAGAGGTGGTCGTAGCAGGTTTTGCTGCAACACCCGAAGGCACCAAGGACTTGCTGTTGTCGTGTCCCTGTGATGCCGAAGGTGCGATGCTGCGTGTGCCGCTGGTGGAGGAAGATGTGGACGTCCGTACGCTCGAAGAGGATGACGCCTTGGCTGGCTGTAACACTTCGAAATCTTATTTTTGATATTTATAAAAGTTTCTAAAAAAATCGAGTTAAAACATCTTTTAATAATAGATTTCTTTATAAAGGATATCTCTCTAAAATAAATAAGTGATAGATACTATATTTCTTTGGTTATGCTTTAATTGGATCACACATTTAAGGAATTATTCCCTTTCACTAGTATTTACGTATGTACAAATTATATATATATATATATATATATGCATTTACTTAAATTAGTAATAAATAAATATGTAAAATGAACTTTACACCCATGTGTTGGATTGATTTTTGGAAACTCGGTCTAGTTTTTTTATATATATTAATTAATCTATTGATATAAGTAGATGCGAGCAAATAAATAGGAATTAGTTTTATTTCTGATCAGCTACAAACACGTATATAAGTATTTTAACCGGAGTATACATTTGAGGAATTATACTTTAGAAATTGTTTCTGATGAATTTTATTATTTTGTGTGAATGAATTGTATATTTAAAAGCATTTGCATTAATGAATGATACATAAATAAATAATAACATAAAATTATATTTTACATGCTGGATTTGCTTGAGCATTAAATATTGAAATTAAAACTCATTTAAAATTAGAATCTAAAAAACAGAAAATAGAGAAATAATAAAAAGAAAAAAAAGAGAAAATAAAAAGGGTCGATGTCTCACCTCGTAAGTGAGCCTAGGATCACTCATGCCCACCTCCCCTCCAACACAACCAGCCCACACCTCTCCCTATGCACATTTTTTTTATTCCCCTAGCCTGGAGACGTCATGGCTGACTTCATCCATGTATCAATGACGTGTGAAGACCGCACAACAGGACCTGCTATCTCCTTCATCCACTCAACAAAATTCTATTGAGAAAAATCCGATTCCTTCATTGCTCCGACCGAGTATCGTCTTCGGCGTCCATAAATACACGGCCATATTCTTTCTCCGGTTTACAGAAGCGAACCCAGTCATCGTTCCCAAGTATGCGCAGAGAGAGAGAGAGCCACAAGAGTTAGAGCGAAACATCAGCGTTTGATCTAGGGGCTCGAGCAAGCAAGAGAGGAGAGATGTCGTGTCAATAGATCATGTACGAGGAAGGTAAAAGATAACCACACCTAGATCATATATACTATATTTATTTAACCCATAATTCTTTATGTGGCCTGGTTCTAATCAATTAGGATCACGTCAGATCACCTATTTATGTACAAGCCCTACTAATTTATTAAAAAAGTGATATCTTCTAGGTCAAATAATTCGTTTTAATCTGTTCAAATATGGTTAGGTTCACATTAATTTTTGTGTATGTGTAATAATATTGCTTTAATTATGTCACATGGTTTAATTAATTAATTACTTGTTTAATTAATGTTAATCAGCTAGATAATCTAGTTAAGCTAATTTATAGTTCTAACCTACGCATTTATAAATAATTGTTAATAATTAATACCGGCTCAAATATTTTAATTGAATACCTATTTAGTTTAAATGCAATATCTGTTAGATGATATCTATTAGATTTATTGTGCCTAAACTGTCGTTTTATCCATGAATTCTTTGTTTTAGCTCCGATTTTACTGGTTCTCGAAACTACAATCTCGTAGCGACGCGTAGGATATTCTTACATTGTTTGTTCATATACTTTGGTGTAATGTTACCATACCTATTATTTGCTTGATTGTATATATTGTTACGAGTAGCAGCGAGATTACGAGTCACCTGAAGAGCAAGTTAGTACCCGGAATCCCAAGTCCCAGGCAAGTTGTGCCCTTGATCACTTCTTTTTACCCACTCATGTTCTAATTAATCATAATGATCTGCATAGGTTAATTTTGATGGGACCTAATAGGATACCCTAGTTTGTCTATCTTTATACCTTGTTTACCACTGAACTTTCTGGGTAGTACTTGCTAGTGCTATATGTGGTTTTGGGTATGGAGATACATTATTCATGATTACACTTTTGTTATCAGTTGTTATTTACTGTTCATGATAAGATCATTATGTTAATTGGAACATGGAGAACCACCCGGGAAAACAGTGCTACCACAAGGGTTTAATGGGACGCCCTTGGCTGATTAATTAGGAAAGCTAGTGGATGACTACCTTACCCGAAAGGGGCAAGGGCAGTAGGGGAGTGGTCAGTGTAGGGAGGCCCTTGGGATGATTTTGCTGCGATAGCGGTCATGCGAGGGATTCCTGCATTGGAGCTTCCTATAAACTATAGCGGGTTTTCTGAAGCTAGTGGAACTTTGTAAAGGCCTCGTAGTGTTACCCTGCCTCGTCTCCTCGGTAGAGGTGTATAGGGATTGGCCGTCTCTTGGCAGATGGGTAACATGACTTGTGGGTAAAGATGCGCAACCTCTGCAGAGTGTAAAACTGGTATACTAGCCGTGCTCACGGTCATGAGCGGCTCGGACACTCACATGATTAAATTATGGAACTAAATTCAATTTGTCATATGCATTGCATCGCAGGTGAGGTTGTTACTTTTGTTCTACTATTTAATTGGTTGGTATTTACTTATACTTAGTAACTGCTAATAAAATTTTGACCAACTTTAAAAGCAATGCTCAGCTTCAACCATCCTCTTTGGTAAGCCTTACACTTCACGTGAGCTCCCACCTTTGGCGAGTTCATGCACATTATTCCCCACAACTTGTTGAGCTATGAACGTATGTGAGCTCACTCTTGCTGTCTCACACCCCCAGGTTAAGAACAGGTACCGCAGGATGAGGCGCATGGAGGATGCTATGACTGAGTTCGTGAGAGGTCTAGGCTGTCGTCTCCCAGTCAACTTTGGGTTGCTGGACCGTTGTCTCCTTATATTGTAATTATTTATTTTGTATAGAACTCATATTATATAGTAAAGATGTGACATTCGATCCTGTGCCATGGTTCATCATATGCGTGAGACTTGGTCCCAGCACACCTGGTGATTATGTTCGCGCCCGGGCTTTGGACCCCTAAAACCCGGGTGTGACACTGGCGCCGGTGGCTGGTGTGGCGCGAAAGTGCTGCTCCTCCGCTGTTGACGACCCTGCAATTCTTTTTCTACCAACATAGAAAGATGGAACAAGCATTGTATAGAATGATATTCTTTATAATCAACAATATCCTAAATCTCCCGCCTCAATCCCCCATAAAACCTAACCATTTGATCCTCCGGATCCTCAACTACTCACATCGTAGCATACCTTTCTGAAGCTCTTTGTAGTATTCCTGTACCGACATGTCTCCCTGATCTAAGCGTTGTAATTTTTTTCGAAGATCACGTCTATAAGAAGGGGGAACAAAGCGAGCTCGCATCTCCTCTTTTAATGCATTCCATGTTTGTGGTGTAGCACGTGTGTTAACAAGTTCATTCCACCAAATGATAGCAAAATCTCTAAATTCACTAGTGGCTTGTCTAACCCTATGCTGCTCAGGAACAAGATGGGAATTAAATTTTTGTTCTACCATCATCTCCCAGTCTAAGTAAGCTTCAGCATCATAAGAACCCATGAACTATGGAATATAGAACTTAATCTTAGCAAATGGATCATAGTCTGGTTCAGGATTACTGATGATAACGTCTACCATTACCTCCCATACCTTGTCCATTACGTGCGATGCGTTGTTGTAGCGGTGCATAAACATCAGTCGTAATCGTCGTCGTCGTCCACAGGAGAGTGAGCTGGGGCTGGAGTTGGTGGTGAGGGACGAGCCTCCAGTACGTCCATGCGTGTAACAAGTTCAGCAACTCATTGATCAAGCTGCTCATAGGATGTCGCCGCAGAGTCCCGGTATTTTTTAAAAGCTTCAGTCATCGCGCGCATCATCTCCTTCAATTCCAGCTGAGAGACACAATCATCATCGTTAAGCTTAGGCCCCTTGTCCTTGTCCATTTGATTCTTTGGTCCTGTCATTGTTAGCACAAAACTAGAGACAAAAAGGCAACAAACAATGTGAACCCTACAACTATTTCTCAGGGTGGTGGTGGTGGAATACAAATTATGAAGCGTCTTACCCTGCTCTTACAACGTTCTTACCAGCACTAGCAGGTGGCAAACGGCGACCGGTGTGACTGTCCAACGAGCATGGGTGTGATTGCAAAGGAGTACCTTGTTCTGCTCGAGAGAAAGCTAGAGTTCTGGGAAGGCTGACTAAATATATATATGTGGCACACAAGTCAGTAATAGATAGCAATGCTGAATAAGTGTTCCAAGTACTTGTCCTAGTTGCTGGTCTAGAAAATGTAATAGAATAGTTGGATCAAAGCACAAGAAAGGAGGTACAAGTATCTAGTAGAAATGGCAGTTCTGTAAATAGAGCAGATTTTTCAGCACTAGTAGAAATCAAAGGCACGTTTGCAAAGGAGTACCAGCAAAAGAGCTCGAAATATTCTGAATTTTTTTACCGCTGATCCAAAAACACAAAGGATGGAAGCACACAAAATTTCACTTGAAACAGAGTTGTATTGTGACCCAGAGAAAATCATAAAGGATCTCTGAAACTTCCTGAAACACTTAAACAATTTTTTAATTATCTTCCTGATTTTTTTAAATTTTTTGACCGAACCAAATAGGCCAAAGGCCAGTTTGGGTCACCCTAGAATGGAGTCAGGAATCTGCTGTAAAAAATTGAGCTCAAACGGAGCACCAAGCGAAAAGTTATGCCTGTTTTATGGAAGGTACCTCAATGTTATGGTTTTCAAATGCACAAATCGGCAGGAACCGTAGCGGCGGCTATGGAGCCTAGGGTCAGTTTTAGAGATAGGATTTGTTTTGTGGATAGTGGTTGGTTTAGATATAGGATCTATTTTGTGGATAGGGTCGGTTTTAGAGATAGGATCTGTTTTATGGATAGGGTCGGTTTGAGAGATAGGATCTGTTTTGTGGATAGGGTCGGTTTTAGAGATAGAATCTGTTTTGTAGATAGGGTCGGTTTTGTAGGATGGAAGCGGATGGACAGAATCTAACTGAATCAAAACAAGTCCAATCCAGCAATCGAACTCAACTAGAACACGAACTCAGAACTGCGGACTCTAAAACTGAATTGTGCAAAGGCTAAGGCGATGGTTTTAGGTCGGAATAAACTGATCGTAATGTTTTTTTGACTTCTTGTGGACTGTGGGACGAAACAAAACTAATCCAAAGGTAGGATTATACCTCACGGGCAACCTAGAAATCTGATACCAATTGATAGAAAACGCAACTCGATCTTCTGTGAGATAGGATAACTTGATTGAGTGGAGATCTCGACGTTGATGATCCAAGGCTCCGAGCAAACGGTTCCTCGCAATCACTACACCACGGCTCTATTGGTTATCACCCATTGACACACGGGTGACCTTGCCACGAAGGCTTATCCCTGCAAGCGCAATCAAGAACACAAGCAAGAACAGGAAAGAAACGCAACCAAAATTGTATTGATTACGGGATGGGGTCTCACAAACCGATGACGGCGACACTGTTCAATGACAGAATTGATCTATGCAAAACCCAAACCTAATGTGGTAGTGGCTGCTGAATAAATAGAGTATTAGGGCGTGCGTGACCCCTGGACTCGCCCCTAATGGGCTCCGATGCGATACACAGCCCAACGGCCCAACAGACGGTGTCAGCAGCACCAAAACAGAATCTGAACTGCTGAATTGTTTCAACGATTCTCGTAGACTCTGGATGAATTTTAGGGTGGAACCAGTTGGGTTGGTTAGATAATCTCTTTATCTTTCCAACCATATGAAGTCCGTCACAATCGGAGTCTGGATGCATCTTGGACGTCCATTTTAGCGCAGACTGGTCCTGGAAGCCCGAGATGGAGTCGCAGCCGAGTCGGACTTGATCTCCTTCCTGTTGTGGGCGCCCTTGCTGCTCCTCCTCAACACCTAGGCCTTTCCCAAGTCCTTGCTGGTCCTCTCCAAGGTTCCTAATCATCAAAACATCCATGGCCCCAAGCGTAAGCTCTGAAACACAATTGACTAGGGTAGAATGTACCTGGTGATTTAGCTATCGTACACGCGATCGTGTTATCGGTCCATTCATTGTATGTATAGAAGTGATGTCCTCATCACACGAGACACAGCTCGAGTAAAAGTACATTTATGTCCTTGTCATCCGTTTATAATCATAATATGAAACATTAAGGACTAAATAGTCTATGTCCTTTTTCAGTCATCGTCGTATTTGGTCTTCATCATCAATCCAAGCCGAAGTCCCTTGGCTATAGCTTCGTCGTCTGTTTTTATCGCCTTCGGGTTACATCTCTACCCTTGTCACAAGAGAAGGTCTCTATTCCGAATCTGAAGCTTCCTACAATAATCCATGTCATGCTGAGAACATATGGTTAGTCACATTTTTTAGGACCTTCGGAGGAGGAAGGCCCCCAATAGTAGCCCCTCACAGTATTGATTTGTTTCTTTGTAAACAATTTAGACTACGACACGAACGTAGGCCTTTAGCCGAAGGTCCAAAAAAACACCTTCCCTTCGCTAGAATAGCGAATGTCACTGACCTACAAGACCCACCAAACTATGGGGCTCTGGTCATATAAATAGGTGCATTGTAAGCATTTTTGTGCCATTTCAGTTGCTTGCATTGCGCTCAGTCTTTTTAAACTTTCTTGCTTTGTTGAGTTTAATTAGATTTCAAGCTTCAAGCATTGCAACAACCATCGACTTAATTGCTGATGAGAAGAAGATTGTTGATCCGGCGCTGTCCGGATTTTATGAAGCTATGGAGAAAACCAATGCAGAGAAGATAGCAAATAAGATGTTAGCTGGGATATCTGTTATTCTAGCGATAGTGAAAGCTTTGATGTGGAAAGCGGAAATGAAGATGCCAAAGATTGGCCATGGAGACCGAGTCATGTTGTCTTTGGAAAATCAACTATTAAACAAGGGCAGATTGATGCAATGAGGGGGAGGTACTTTCGTGATATCTCAATTGTGAGGACCGAAGGGGAGGATAATGTTCCTCTTCCTGAAGCTAATGAAGTGGTAGTTTACAGGAGCTTCATGAAAGCCAGGCTTCGGTTTCCCCTGAACAAATTGTTGGTCGAGGTTCTGAAAACCTTTGAGATTTACCTTCATCAACTTACTCCCGAAGCCATCATTAAAATGGGATCTTTGTATGGGCCATGAGGAGCCAAGGACTGGAACCAGATGCAAGATGATTCTGCAACATTCATGAGATGTCTTATGAGACGAAGGCTACCGGAAAGGAGCAATACCACAACAACTTTGGTTGTTACAGCTTCGTGCCTCGCTCTGAGGCGAGCTACCCAGTTCCCACATTTCGGAAGAGATGGCCAGGCTCCTGGATGCAGGAATGGTTTTACGTGAAGAATGATTTAAGTCAAAGGGAGGATGTAAAAGGGATTATTAAACGCCCTATATGGTCTCGCTTCGGCATTAGGAGGCCAGCCGCTGCCCTTGGGAATGATATACAAACATGCCAGCTGGCTTTCAATACAGTGTGTACTTATATAGGCACAAGGGACTTGGTGCAAGAGCACATTGCTTACAGAGTGTGGCCACTTGCAGATGGGTGGGAAATGCCAAAGGAGACTGCTGCTGGCTCTAGCCAAAGTGGTTTAGTTTACCTAATGTATACCTTCAGGTACAGGAACCAATTTGATGAGCCGAATGATGACTGGCTAGATGTTATTGAAGCGACTAGTGATGAATTGCTTGGAGCATATTTGAAGGCCGAAGATGATGCTATGACAACTGCCTTCGGGGCTCATGGCAAAAAGAGGCTGAATAGGGTATTTGATGTCATTGGATTTGTATATCCAGACTATTGTTATCCTTCGCGGAAGCAAGGAAAGAAGAGAAAAACTGCTACTTCAACGACTTCTAGCGCGCTGAAGTCAAAGAAGGTTGAAGTTTTGACGCGTCGACCCAGGCGCATTGAAACGGCTGAAGTGCCGAAGCTGATTGAAGAGTCCGCTTCTATATCTGAGCCAAGTCGCTCTATGCCTATCGAAGCTAGAACAGAACCGGCTGAAGAGCCAAAACTGAAGAAGGCGACAGAGCAGCTGAAGGACATGAGTCCACCATGCATAGCGGAACTGCCGAAGCCATCAAAGATTCCTGCAAGAACTCCAAGGAAAAGGAGAATGGCCAGCATGCTAGACGCTATTATGGAATCTATAAAGACATCAACTCCTGCTTCTGCTGAAGCGCCTAGCACAGAAGGTGAAATTTTAAAGAAATCTGACAAAGCTGGCATGACATAAGCTGTTTCTGAGGCTGGACCCTCAATTTTTGCCGAAGCAAGATCTTCAGAAATTGCACCACTAACCTAGGAAAAATAAGGTGCCCCTGAGAAGTCCAAGTCTCCTGCTCCCAGAGCACCTGCCGAAGAGTTGGAGATTATTGTGTGACATGCTTCGGGGAAACAATTATCGGAGGACCAGATTACCGAAACAAGACAATATGCCAAGGATCTAAAGTACCCCCGAGGATCCTTGGTGTAGAGTGGCAATGATAAGGATGATTTTCTCTATTGCCTGCCGAACAATAAAGAGATCTCTGTCTACCGGGAAATGATGAAAAACATGGGGTACCCGAAGCTTGAACTCGACCTATCTACAATGTCAAAGGATGATCTTGTAGATAACCTTGCTTATAATAGTTTGAAGGTGCATATTTTTTTCTTGTAAAATAAATTATATTTGTAGCTTTTCTTGCTATCGTTATGTTCTCATATATTTTTCTTATTAGGATTGATTCTAAGTAAGGCTTTAAAGGCCCAAAAGGAAGCAAAAGACGAGAGCTGTCAAATAGCTCTTGGGAATCTTCGGTCAGAAGTCATTACATTAAGGAACGAAGCTCTCGAAAAAGATAAGATATTGCTTTCCTTAGTGGACAGGCTGAAAACTAGCGAAACCAAGCTTAGTGCACAAGCTGAAGCTCACAAAGCCGAAGTTAAAAATTTAAAGAAGTTTGCAGAAGCAAGCGAGAAGTTTGAAGTTGCAATGGTGAAGCACGAAATAAGCGAAATTGAAAAATTCAGGGCACAAAAGAATGCTGAGGAACTCCGCGATTCCAAAGAGAGATGCTATGAAATATCCTTGGAATGCTCCAAAATTCTAAAGAACAGTTTTGCAAAGATGGGAGCATACTCTTCGGAGCAGAAATTCGTTTGTGGTGACCCCAATGGTGTCGTCCAGTGGATCAGCGGAGAAGTCGAAGCCTTTGACAAAATCTTAAGTGATTAGGGAGACTTCTGCGCATTCGCTGGCACTCGAGGGGTCGCTGCTACCTTAGAGAAAGCCGGTTGTGAACATGTTAAGGCTGCATCCCAGCCGGGATTTGTTTTCTCGGTGGATGACACCAAAAACCCTTCGGCTGAAGCTTCTACGCTGGGCAGGAGATTTTACTCCGATGTGTGGATGAAGGGCGGTCGTGAGATGGCTGCTGAAGCGATTAGAAAATAAGAAAAAGAATCTCACGATGCTCAAGAAGAAGCCAAGCGAGCTAAAGAAGCTACCGAGCGCGCAAGGCTTATAGGTACCTTTACTAGATTTTAGCTTTGGAGTTCGTTTTCAGCTTCGGAACTAACAAACATTTTTTATGATGTAGCTGAACTTTCACCTCCACCAGAGCCATATAACCCCAAAGCTGACCCGACCATGAAAGAAGTGTTACATATTATAAGAATCGCTAATGAAGTTGTTGACGAAGCCATCGACAAGCTGCTAAATGAAGCTGAAAGTGCTGAAGGAAAACTAAATCTTTTTACTCCTGCAAGTGTAATGCTTGTATATAGCTTTAGTCTTCTATAAGAACCAAACATCAAGTCTTTGTATGTATATTAATGTAATATATTTCTTTGTGAAGCATGAAACCTTCATATGTACCTTTTTGAGCTGTTGGCAAAAAACACCTTCCCTTCTTTTCATGCTTCACAAAGAAAAAAGATTCTCATCATGCCACTGCTGACGAAGATTTACTTCGTGTGGGAGGATATATCTGCCGAAGTCATGTCTTGTGCTATAGTATTCGTTTTCATAATCCAGTCACTTCTTTCAAAAAAGCAACTTTCCTTTGTTTCTCCACATCTTTTTGGTGATGCAAAATGATGTATGATGCGATGCTATGCAATATGATATGATGATATGATGCGGAATGTTATTTGTGCTGAAAGTAAGAAACCACACGGATATAGACCCAGGCTCTGCATCCCCTTGGGAACAACTTTGGAGTCTCTTCACCTTTTACTTAGGTGGTATTTCAGCTCTGCATCCCCTTAGGAACGACTTTGGAGCTAAGCTCTAGATCCCCTTAGGAATGACTTTGGAGCTTCTTCACCTTTGATTTAAGTGGTATCTTAGCTCTGCATTCCCTTAGAACGACTTTTAAGCTTCAGAACTTACTCTACGCTCCCTTAGGAATGACTTTTGAGCTTCGGAACTTACTCTGCGCTCCCTTAGGAACGACTTTGGAGCTTTGGAACTTAGTCTTGTCACACTTGATGGTGTAACCATAGGTTTATTACATCAAACTAAAGGTTAAACCTTCCTGTATTGTCTTTTTAGAAGGAAATATAAAAGCAAAAAGAGTAAAAATATAATAAATCGGGGCTCTCTTTTGGCCAATACATTGCGCCACCTTCAGTACATATGCCTAGACTCAGGGCACAGTACTATTAACTGTGCGAGCTTCAGACTGCTCCCAAAGGTCACATTGATGCTGAGGTCGAAGATGCCCTTCTGGCTGCTGATCATGACTTGGGGGCAGGCGCCAGTGGTGAGAGTGGTGATAACTGAGCCCAGGAAGCTTGAGAGTGACTTGCTGAAGCAACAGAAGCTTGTAGGCTGTTGATTGCCTACGTACTCCGTAATATACGGAGAGTAGCACGAAGCGGTATGCAAGACCTGCTTCGGCTGACTCTACCGTGCTTTGGCTTCAGCAGGACTTGGCACGTCCTCGTTGTGTGTCCCTTTTCCTCTCCACAAAATAGACAGAACAATTTCTGGACTGATTACCATACCTTCCTCCACCAAAGCTTCTCCCCCCTCTACCTCTCGGGGCTGGTGGTCTGTAAGAAGTTTGCTGCATGCCCAAAGACTGTGAGCTGTGCTGACTGCTCTGAGTGTTATTGGCCCTGTCATCACTGGCATTGGGATTATGGATTGTCCAGACATGCCTGGGATGGAGTCTTCCTCCGAAGCCCCTAGTAATCTTAGAATACCTATATGCTTCCTCCCTTCTTTGGTAGAAATCATTATCAGCTCGGATGTCCTCATCCATCTTTGAAGAAGCTTCTCCAAGGTCTGTGGTGGCTTCCTTGCAAAATATTGAGCTGTGGGTCCTGGCTAAAGCCCCTTTATCATGTCTTCAATGACAATCTCATTGAGCACCATAGGCGCTTGAGCTCTCAAATGCAAGAACCTTCGGTCGTATGCCTGCAGGTACTCCTCATGGTCTTGCGTGCATTGGAACAGGGCCCGAGCAGTGACTGGCTTCGTCTAAAAGCCCTAGAAGCTGGTGACTAGCATGTCCTTCAACTTCTGCCATGACGTGATTATCCCAGCCGAAGAGAGGAATACCATGTATAGGCCACACTTCTAACTGCCATGATGAAGGACTTCGCCATGACGGCAATGTTACCCCCATACAAGGATATTGTTGCCTCATAGCTCATCAGAAATTGCATTGGATCCGAATGCCCATCATACATGGGTAGACTGAGGTGGCTTGTAGGATGGTGGCCACAGGGTAGCCTACAATTCTACTGCCAGGGGAGAAGCATCATCGAAAGCAAAGTTACCATGGTGAAAGTCGTCGTACCATTCATCTTCGTTAATTGGGCTTTCTTGACGAAGCTCCCTGTGTTGGGGCCTTCGGTCTTGGTCATCTTGAGCGAGATGACGCATCTCCTCAGCTGCTTCGTCAATCTTCCTCTGAAGGTCGGCTAAACGAAGCATCTTTTCCTTCTTCCTTTGTACTTGCTGATGAATGACTTCAAGATCCCTGATCTCCTGATCCAACTCCTCCTCCTGAGGTGTTGGGCTGGTGACTTTTCTCTTCTGACTCCTAACTTCTCGTAGGGAGAGTGTGTCTTGATTTGTGTCCAGTGGCTGTAGGGCAGCCCCTGGCACTGTTGTCTTCTTTGGCGGCATGACGAAGGTGGGTGCTTGCCGAAGGTTGGTGGTCATTTGAGTTCACCTGAAGTTGGGCGCCAATGTTGGTCACTAGTTCTCAAATGCTATGAATTAAGAACAAGGCAACACAATTATTAAGGATTAAGGATCTTCATCTTCTGAAGTGTTATCTCCACATGGGGATAATACATATCAGACGAAGATCATGAAAGACAAACATTCATCATTTAATATATGGATAGAAATATGAAAGGATAAAGATAAAGACTGGATCTTCATTCATTTATTTGTATTCATATTTCATAAAATGTAAATGAATATTTAACAATGTTGATATTACATTGATACCTTCAGCTTGCTCGAAGGCGAGAATGCGGGAGTGATTACAATCCAGCGTGAACAGTACAATGTTACTGTTCATGTATTTATAGGCATGGGACACAGCCCGAGTAAAAGTACCTTTATGTCCTTGTCATCCGTTTATAATCATAATACAAAACATTAAGGACTAAATAATCTTTGTCCTTTTTCAGTCATTGTTGTATTTGGTCTTCGTCATCAATCCAAGCTGAAGTCCCTTGGCTATAGCTTCGTCGTCTATTTTTATCGCCTTCGGGTTACATCTCTACCCTTGTCACAAGAGAAGGTCTCTATTCCGAAGCTGAAGCCTCCTGCAATAATCCATGTCATGCTGAAAACATATGATTAGTCACGTTTTTGAGGACCTTTGGAGGAGGAAGGCCCCCAACATCTGATATATATAAGTTTCTAATCCTATGTAGAGGTTGCACGCTTTACCCACAAGCCGTGATTTCCTCTCTAGCCTAGGCTTGCAAGACCCTTGTTCACTCCCGAGGTGAATGGCCAGGGATTCACAACAAAGCCTTAATGAAGATTCCCTGAGGCTATAGCCATCTGTTAGGTTTTCTAAATGTACCGCACTCCTCCCCAAGGGGCAAACCACCCTCGGTAGAGCGAGCCGGATACACCGAGCCTAATTGACGGCACGACGGCGAAGCAAACTACACCTCAGTTCCTCTAATTAATTAGCTAAGGGCATCCCATACCACCCTCATGGTTGCACTGTTTTCTCTGGTGGTCATCCAACGAACAGGTCCTTACAGAGAGGCACTCGAGAAACGGCCCGAGCCCCCTAAAGTATACCAGTCCAACATCATAATCAAGATATCATCAACATATCATAAATGTTCTCATCATGTTCATTGATTAAAGTAAAGCAGTAGCATAATATTAATCATAGTAACCAATTCCCAAATGGTAAACAAGGACAGGAAAACATAATACTAGTCAATCATTAGGTTGTTCATAGTATGCGGGACAGTAAATTATAAAGTAAATAGGACATAATGGGTCAGAGGACACTTGCCTCCACCAAACATATGCTCAGGATCTTCAGCCTTGTAGAACTCTAAGAGTTTGATTGGTCATCGAAGCTTGACCATCGATTCCTCGAAGCTCGGAAATGAATTGCAGTCTATTCACGACGCCCAATGAATACAAATAGGCACTAGCAAACATATAATTGCATAAGAACATTACACCATACAAGATAAAATATTATAAACGTGAGCAATATAAAATAGAGAATGCTTCTACGGTTACGCAAGGAAAAGAACCGCGATAGTCGAAGCTACGATCGAGGGGTTAGCGTGTTTACACTAAGCAAGTATTAATTAGAATATTTAATTCGACGTAATTATATTAATTGATATTTATGAAATATAAATTAAAGCTACTTAGTTTTGACTAACTTACTGTTTCAATTGAGGATGATTAAATAAATAACTAATTAACTAACATGACTGATTATAAGTGAACGATTTAATATCGTACGCGAACAACGCGCGATACGCGTGAACGGCGCGCGCCAAGGCGTGCAACACACGCGAACGGCGCGCGACAACGCGTGCGAACAACACGCACGAGACTCGTGAACGACAGGCGACAACGCGTGTGAAAGAGCACCGCGGCACGCGCACGGCACGCGAACCGACATGATACGCGAAACTAATAAATAAATAACATAATTAAACTAACCAATTATTTAATAGAATAGTTCAGTTAACATTGGCTGAGCTGATGTTGATTTATAAATGCGCAATTCAAAATTATAAACCATATTTAAATAAAACACAAAAGTTATCATTGTTTTAAACTATACTGTAATTCGCGTGCACTAAATTAGGGAATTGCCATCTTCTTCTCACGTTCTTCTTCCTCATCTCTCTCCCTTCTCTCACGAACCGTCATGGGCAAGGGGCCAACCAGGGAGGGGCTGGCTGGCCACCGTCGCTAGGGGGCCGATCGCGCTGCGCCGGGGCACGCTGCGCCCGCAGGTGGGAGGGCCGCGCCTAGGGGGTTGCTCGACCAACCGGAGCTGTGCCCGCAGGGCCCACACACACAGGGCCGGGGGTAGGGTGCCGTGCCACCGAGGCAAGAGGACGAGGTGCTACACCCCAAACCCTAGAAATTAAAGAAAGCGAAGAAGAATGGAGGAGCTCACCAGGAAAGAAGACCATCGCCGGAGCCAAGGAGAAATCATTTGATTAACGAAGATTCGAAGGTCCGATCGACGAACCGGACGTGCCCAGATGAAGCCCTCAATGAGACAAACGCAGCGGTATGCTCGGATTCCACAGACGATGCACGAGTTAGGAGTAATTGCTCGCCGGAGTTGTCGTCGGAGTAGAAACTGCTCGAACTTTGGCGAGCTATTCCGGGAGCTAGGGATTGAATTTAGGGAAACCATTTCGTGCTTTGGAACGGGCCTTGACAAGGAGAAGTCAGGCATGTATATATATCTAGGGTTCGGACGAGATGGAAATTCAGTTCAAATTCGGATTTTACCATTTTTAAATTTGGAAAAGCCTAGAAATCCATATTTTGTGCTCAAAATATTATATATGCTTCCAAAAATTCCAGAAAAAATCCTATAAATGTTTTGGCACCTAATGAACTCAAAAACATAATTAGAGTTTCTAAAACATTTTTAAGTCCCTCAAATAAATAGATTTTGGTTTCTGGAAAATAGAAAAATATTCCTGAAAAATATGAAAAATCTACCGAGACCTTCTATAGGATATACTAACATGTTTCAAAGACATTTTGCACTTAGAAACTCCATGCAACGACATGAATGCAACAACCAAAGTGCCTCTAAGGCTTATTTCACTAGGCTTACACCAATATAAAAACAAAATAATTCTCCATTTTTAGGAAAAAGAGAAGGAAATCAGAGAAATGAGAGAGTAACATCTGAATTTGGTGGATATTAGGAAAGAAATTTTATACCCCTAAATTCAGGGTGTTACACCAGGTATGCCCAAATTTCAAAATTTTGGAGGTGAAGGTCATGATAAACAAAATGATAAAAGGCCGAAGGTTACTTTTGAGTAACTTCTGGCTAAATATCACAAGCAAATCAAGGCAAATGATGTTGATCAAACTAGCAATGCTAAGTCATCTAAAGCGCCTTCGAAGTCAACAAGATCACCTCCGAAGGGCAAATCTAGAAATCAAGATTGGCGAGGAGAAGGGTTTCATGCATCAGCAACATGTCCTCCTTTTAGACCGCTAATGCCAATGCAATACAGTTCAGCTCATTCGTTTGGACATAATCTATCTGTTTGGGTCCTCCCACCAACTTAACTAACCCTCATAGACGGGAACATTGGTCTTACTAGTATGCTGTGTGTTTCTACCCATGATGCTGTCACAAAAGAATGTGTGGCTCTAGTATCAAACAATACAGTTGCAGGATGAGATTTGATAGGTAACGTACCTATTTCCACTCCTGGGGTCTCCTAAATTGTATTAGGCTCCAGGTGGTTCACCTTTCCATACTAGATACGTGGCTGGCCGTGGTTGCCTGCTCCTTGTTGTGGTGCATTCTGTCTTGCTATGGCATTGGGAGCCGACTGCTGTTGAGCCATCCTCTTCGGGTACTGCATCGCCTAGTGGCCCTGTTCTCCACAGTGTAAGGGAAATGGCCTCAATCATTTCCTATAATCGATTTTGGTGTTTGACACCCATCACAAATCTTATGGACTAACTAGTTTGCCTAGTTGATCATTTCTCAGGTGCATAAAGTTCATATACATCAATTCTAAGTCAACTGTCCAGAATACCGTAAATTATTCCAGACAGGAGAAGCTTTTCGGAAAATCACCTGTGCGTGGACCGTCCGAGACCTTGCAGCGGACTGTCCACGACACCAGGGAGAGCCTCGGACTGGAACACTGCAAAAACCATCGTTTACATTGCGGACTGTCCGAAGGAGAAGCGAGCACCGTTCGAGACCAAGCGCAGACCGTCTGCCCTCAAGAGCGGACCGTCCGACCGTTGAAAAACCAAAAAAACCCAAAGGTGATCGGTTCGATAAAATGCATTTTTAGCGTCCTTGTGGACCGTCCAAGGTGCATGGCTGGACCGTCTGTGGCTGCTCTGTCTGACAATTTGACGACGCATTAAATGCACTTGCCATTGATATAGCCGTTACTGCTGATCATTATGATTTCTGCCGTTGATGTATAGGGGTGGACCTTTCGGACCAGGGGCGTGGACCGTCCGCGTTCAGCAAAAAAGGAGCAACGACTAGGAAGTGGTTGGTGGCTATAAATACAACCCCACCCACCTCCATTCAATATGATCCAAGCATGCCACTCATACACATTCAATACAAGAGCTAGCAATCCATTCCAACACACATTCAAAGCTTCCAATCTGTCCAAGTTCCACAATTGAGACAAGTGATCATTAGTGATTAGTGACTTGAGAGAGTGTGATTCGTGTTTCATTTGTTGCTCTTGTTGCTTGGTTTTCTTAATTGTGCTTTCTTCATCTCTTTCTAAACTCTCTAGTGACATGTAAAGCTAGCAAGAGACACCTAAGTGTGTGGTGATACTTGTGGGGTCTTTGTGATCCTTGAGATTAAGAAGAAGTACTCAATCGGTCTGAGTGATCGATTGAGAGAGGGAAAGGGTTGAAAAGGACCCGACCTCCGTAGCCTCCTCAACAGGGGAGTAGGTTCATGGGAACTGAACCTCGGGAAACAAATCGTTATGTTCATTTGTGTTCATGTTCACCTTACGATTTGATTCTTCTGCTCCCCACTCTATAAGTTCCCTTGCTCATAATCTTTTGAGTTAGCTCCCAAAGTTATTCGCATTGATTGAGCAACTCATAGCAAGAACTCTCTTCCGCACTCCGTGTTCATTATTAGTTGTTTCTAATCCTAATCTCGGGTGAAGTTCGTGTTTAAAGTTTATAATTTACTAGGTTTCACCTATTCACCCCCATCTAGGAAACTTTCACTTTCCTTGCACTAGGGCTGCCTGGTTGTTCTGATTAGCTCCTCGGGCAGGAAGGTGAGGTGCCTGATTGATCTACCTTTGATACTGATTTCCTCTCGATTGGCTGTTCTGACGGTACTGTTGCTGCTATTGATACTACCTCTGATTCTGCTGCTGGTTCTAATGCTGATTCTGCTGCGGATATCCCTACGGGTGGCCATGCTTGTACTTCTGAGATGAGCTGCTTGAGAAACGGGGGCGACTATTGCTCCTGGACTGGGGTCCACTCATCTTACACTTCCGGTCTTCCATCTCCTTGCGCTTTCTTTCAGTAATGATTGCCCTATCAATTAGATGTTGGAATGTGGGGAAGGTGTGATTTTTCAGCTTGTAATGCAGGGGACAACTAGACCTCTCATGAACCAGTACTGCCTTTTTTGTGTTAGTGTTGACATCTTTAGGTGCATAGCGAGAGAACCGCAGAAATCTATCCTAGTACTCATTGACGGACATGGGTCCCTGCTTCAGTGATAGAAACTCCTTCTTCACTATCATTAGGCCTTCTGGAACATGATACCGACAGAAATTGTCTCTGAATTCTTCCCAAGTGATAGCTTTAGGGTCGACATGGGTGGCAAGATAAGATTCCCACCAGGACTGAGTTGCTCCCCTTAGTATATGGGTACCATATAAAACTTTCTCCCTGTCATTGCATTGGCCAGTGTGGAGTTCCCACTCCACTGCGCACAGCTAGTCTTTGACGTCCATGGGGTCGACGGAGTGGGTGAAAACAGGGGGATGACCTCTCATGAACTCAGCACGCTTGTCCCTTGCCATTTGTGGCATCTGCATCTGTGGTTGTGGCTGAGGTTGTTGTTCTGCTTGCTGCATGGATGCCAAAGTCTAGTCTGATAGATTGCACTATCTAGGCCTGCATGAAGAACATTTGCTCCACTGTCATTGGGGGTGGCGGGGGAGGCAATGGCTGGTGTGCCTCATCCTGTGGGGCATACTGCTTCTGCTGAGCATGCCTCCCTCCTCGGCGCCTATTACCAAACATCTGTGGAATGTATTCACACATCAGAATTGATCTTGCAATCTTTCCGCATAAGAAAATGCACACAGAGTTCTTGATAACACTCATTGAACAAGCATCTTCACTAATTCTCCACATAGCCAAACGCAACTTCTTAGATAAAGATGAAAGTAGAAGTAAAAGATTTTCAAACTAAATAACTAACTTTATTAATGTTACTAGCTAAACCAAACTACAGGGGAAACCCATATTTTAGCGATAGTCATTACAAAGATCCAAATCTAGCGTAGGTTCACCATGACAAGCATAACATTGCATAGGATAAGCAAACTATCCTAACTAACTAAGACTGAGACACTAGACTTAAGCATTTATTACAAACTCTGACGCTAATGATATAAGAATCTAGATCTATCTGGGTCCTATAGTCAGGGCTGCCATAAGCATGGTGTCCACAAGGCGGCGAGTGGTACGGGTGCTGAGTCCCAGCGAGGCGGGAGAACCATCCTCATGGTGACGGCGCTCCGCGTGCTTAGCACAAAGCTCTGGAATCTCAGCACGAGCCCTACTTAGCTCGTCAAGAGCGTGGTCTAGCTCAGTGTTGAGCACATCGACTAGGTTGACTATGCTGCTCAACCTAGGATTGCCTTCACCAACAGGTCAGACAATCACACTCCCCGCACTGTCTGTCGAACGACGGGGGTAATATATGAGGTTAAGACCATTAGCCACCCCACCAAATGAAGATCAATACTATGAGAGCACACGTTGTGCATCGTCCTACATGGCCACCTCAGAAGTGTCCCTCTTAGAGATAGCATAGTACTTTGAGCAGGCCTCTGCACCTCGGAGATTGTCCTCCGGATGGCGCACCAGAGAGGTAGCCTCCCAGCGGTCCAGGTACTTCTCACGACTGTGCTAATAGACTACACAACGATACTCGATCGACTAGGTGGGCCGGTCTGAAGCCCGACGCAACAGGGTGTCGAGCGTGTCATGAAAATGACAACCGCATGTGGCGTCATGAGTGATGAGTCGGGTGACCCATCCTTTCGGCTCCTGCTCCTCAGAAAGCTCGATACTTTGGTCTGAGCTACCACCGTCGTCGTCTCCGTCGGGATCTCCTCCAGCAACTCCTCCAGTAGCCGGGACGCTCTGTGGTGGTGCAGGGGGTGCCTCCAGCTAGGGCATTGGAGAGGGTGCCTCACAGACTCCACCTCCTGCTGAGGCGGGGAGGAAGAGTCCTGCTACTCCCTCTCCTGACACAGGCAGTGGTGCAGCCTCTCCAGCTGACACGACTGACCAGTCACTATACGGCGAAGCGGGCAATCCGCAAGGCCTAGGAAGAGAATCACTTTGTAACCTCATCACCTACGTGTTAGTAACATTATTTCGTCGTGATGCACGTCTTAATTAATTAATTAATTGATTATTTATTCATCCGACGGTTATTAAAGTAGCAATCTACTTAAACTAATTTATAGTTTTAGTTACGCTTTATAAGTACCTAGTAATATTATTACGCATACTCGAATATTTTAATTAATACTTGTTTAATATAAACACGTCATCTATTTAGTATTTCTCGCCCGTCACGCGTGCTGTTTCTCATGTAGTGGCATGCTGGTTCGCACGTCGTTCGCTCTGGTCACACGTGTTGTCTCATGCATTGTTTCGCGCGTTGTTCACGCGCTAAGTCGCATGTGTCCGCGTGTTTCATGCCTTCTTGCACGTCGTGCACCTTGCCGTGCGTCGTTAATTCGTCTCGCTTATAATCGCTCATATTAATTAAATTACTTGATTAACCATCAACTATTAAAATAGTAAGTCACTCAAAACTAAGTAGTAGTATTAATTTACATTTGATAAAGGTCAATTAATATAATTATGTCGAATTAAATATTATAATTAATACTTGTTTAGTGTAAACACAATAACTTCTTGACCGTAGCTCCGACTATCTCATTTCTTTTCCTCCTGTGACCGTAGAAGCGATCTCTATTTTTATATTGCACGTTTTTATAATATTTTCCATTGTATGGTGTAATGTTCTTATGCATGTATATATATTTGTTTGCTTGAGCCTGTTCATATTCGCTGCGCGTCGCGAATAGAACGCGATCTGTTTCTGAGCTTCGGTGAACCGACGATCAAGCTTTGGGGACCAAGTGATCAAGCTCCTCAAGATCTATAAGGTTGAAGATCCTGGCATCTAGTTGGTGAAGGCAAGTGTCCTCTGGTCTACCTATGTCCTAATCACATGATAATTCATTTCCCCGCATTATATAATTAAAACCTAAGGATTGACTAGTTTTTTATTTACCTTGCCCTTGATTAACTTTTGCGTTAATATGGTTAGCTTTATGCTAGTGCTCTACTTTAATCAATGAACATGATGAGATATAATTATGATACAACGATCTTATTCTTGATATGTTAATGGATTTGTGACATTAAAGGGGGCTCGGGCTGTTTTCCGAGTACCTCTTCGTAAGGACCTGTTCATTGGATGACCACCTGAGAAAACAGTACAACCATGAAGGTGGAATGGGACGCCCTTAGCTGATTAATTGGAGGAACTTGTGGGTGTAGTTTGCTTTGCCGTTGTGCTGTCAATAGGGACTAGGGCATAGTGCTTGCTCTGCTAAGGGTGGGTGCCGAAGTTCAGTCGATTTGGTTTTGTTAGTCACCCACCTTAGGGAGGAGTACTGTGTTTGTACGACTGGTGAAACCTAATGGGTAAAGTGAAACCTTGCCGACTCACCTTGGAAGTGGTTGAGGGTTTAATCGACCCGAGGCGAAAAGAGAATCACGACTCATGGGTAAAGTGTGAGACCTCTACAGAGGATTAGAAACTAATATATCAGTCGTGCTCACAGTTAAGAGTGGCCTTGAGAGCTCCTTTGATTAGAGATACAGATGATATGAGATACTATGTTTCTATTTATGAATTTAGTTACAATGATGATAATTACGTTCCTCGATGAGGAAATGATTCATGGGTTGGTTATTGCTAAAACTTGGCTTCTACTAATAATAAATACCTGATAAACTAAAAGCAACTGCTTTGAGCCTAACCTAACATAAAGCTAGTCCACCTCAGCCAAACGGGAGTGCGAAAGATAGTTCTTCTTGCTATGAGTTGGTCAATCAATGCGGATAACTTTGGGAGCTAACTCAAAGGGTTGTGAGCAAGAGAGCTTTTAGAGAGAGGGGAGAGGAAGAACCAAATCGTAGAGTAAAGATCAACACAAATAAACATGATGATTTGTTTTCCGAGGTTCGGTTCCAATTTACCTACTCCCTGTTGAGGAGGCCCCAAAGGCCGGGTATTTTTCAATCCTTTCCCTCTCTCAATCGGTCACCTAGATCAGTTGAGTGCTTCTTCTTAATCTCAAAGGTCACAAAGACCACGCAAGGATCACCACACACTTAGGTGTCTCTTGCTAACTTTACAAATCACTTAGAGTTTAGAAGGTGATGAAGAAAGCACAACCAAGCAACAAGAGTAACAAATGAAACACAAATCTCACTCTCTCAAGTCACTAATCACTATTGATCACTTGTCTTAATTGTGGTAGTTGGAGAGGATTGGAAGCTTTGAATGTGTCTTTGGAATGTATTCTTTACACTTGTATTGAGTGTGGTGTAAAACCCTAATATGCCACTGCTGGTATTTGGGAAAAATCTTTCTATAAAATGTAAATAAATAGACCCTCTTAAAAAAATTATTAAGATATCCCTCTTAATAATAAATTTGAAGATACTCTTAAACAAGAAACTTAAGTTACCTTTTAATAAAGATTATATTAGGGATTATCTTCTTAAAGTAAATAAGTAACTAATGAATAGTTAAGGTAAGTTTGACCTCTTGATGATAATTTTGGTGAAGCATTTTATGGAGAACATAAACTTGACCTCCAATTCTAAATAAAAACATAAAATAGTAAATGAGGAAGGGAATTTTTAATGAAACCATTTATTCCTTCAATAAATAAAGAACAAGGTAAAACAATAGTGTTTATACCCCTTTTTAATAAATTGTGACAATTAGAAAACAGAAATTCAAAACATAAATTTGAATTTACTTGAAGCTTCAACTCTATGTGAAATTGAATTAAAACTTGGAATTGAAAATAAATAAAAGAAGTCAATGAACCTTGCACTCATGCTTGGAGTTTTGCCTGTGCCTTTAAAAGTTGAACTCAAACTTTGAGTGTGAATACCAAACTGAATTTGAATTTGGATTAGAGAATAAAATAGAAAATAAGAAAAAAAAGGAGAGAAAAGAAAAGAATAAGAAAAAGAAAAGGGAAACTATGCGCTTGGGCCAACTTCGTTCCTTTCGGCCCAGTTGCCAAATCCTACTGCGCGGCCCATCTGGGTCGTCCGCGCGCACTGTGGTGGGCACCGACATGCGGGACCCGCTTGTCAGTCTCATGCGCAACAACCACGTCAGTTTTCTCGCTCTCGCTGACGCCCTGGCCCCACGCGCTAGTTTCACTATGTCCGCGCGCGCTGGCTTGCTATCCCTGGCTCATGGGACCCGCAGGTCGGGAGCGTCGTGCTCGCGAGAATGGCGGGCTGTGCCCACGGCGTTATGCGGTGGACCAGCTGGGATTTCCATGGACCTCCGGGAGGTTGTTGCCGCCGATTGGGAGAGTATTAAATCCGCAGCCAACTCATTGTGACCTAACCCCATCTCATCCCCAATGCTGACCTCAACCATAGCTGTGAGGGCGGGGGAAACTGAGCTCCACCACCGCTGTAGTTGGGGGATTCGCCTGGGTATCGTCTGGTGACTGAACCAAAGCCGTGGAGGATTAGTTTTGGTCAACAATTGGGCACGTGCGGCGGCGAACTGCAGGCAATTCCACGCCGGAGAGAGCGCGCCGCCGCGAATCCGCCTAACCACGTGGACCGAGGCTCCCACGCTATCATCTCTGGTGAGAAACCCCCTCGACCACCTCGCCTTGTTCCTATCTTCGCGTAGCACGTTCTGGGGAGGAGATTACCATCTGAAATGCAGGATTGACTCGACACCGGCGATGCCACTGCCGCGTATGCGCGCGCCACCGTTGGTGCTGTCGGAGGAAGGGGTGAGCCTGTGACCATTCGATCCATTACTGGCGGATAGGATTAGATCGGTGGGTTGTGATTCGATCTGAGTCGTCGGTGGTAGAAAGAGGCACAACTGTCGTTAGATCGTGATCCCACGGGTAAAAATAGATCATCACCTTCATTGGATCTTTGGCGTCGGATCGAGATCCGAGGGCAGCCGAGGCATGCTGGTTCATTAAAAAGGGTAGGTCTAATCTTAACCTTAGATCCGTGATCTGACGGTTGAACTTCACCGATACCCTTTCGGCAGAATGATTTTGCAAATGGGACCAACAGCGTATAAGTAATCAACCCGCAGTCCACTATGGGAAGGCTCTGAGTCTTGTGAAGTTTTACACCAGAGCCCCTGCACTCTCTATATTATGCGCCCAGTCCAGGAAATATAAAATCCATGGAAAATGAAATAGAAATCCATTTTTAATATAAAAATAATTTCTAGAATTTGTTAAATTCATATAAAATTCATACGAAGTCCAAATTAATCCATTCCAATTCCTATAATTTTGTAATATTATTGTTTATCATCTAGTACCGCTGTTTTGACATGAAAGTCACATTAAAATTAATATCCTATTTAATCTTGTACCAAACACATAAACCTTCAGAAATTCATAACTTAAAATCTATAATTCCAAAATTAATGATTCCTGTTCCTATGATCTTATTTTAATGTGTAGATTTTTATTATGTATTTTGTTTATATGTTTGGTGTGATGTTAATTTTTTATATATACTGTGCTTGTTTTTATTGTGGCGAGTAGAAGAGCCAGTGGTTGAGAATTCTAGTGCCCAGCAGATAGAAGTAGCTGAGCAGGAGCTCATTGAAGGAAAGTTGTGCCCTTAACCACTTTTATTACCCAATAATGTTATTTAGTATCACTTATTCATGCATAGGTTTAATTTTGATGGGACCCAATAGGTTACCCTAGTCTGTTTATCCTTTTACCTTGTTACCCCTGAATCATTTGGGTAGTTTGATATTGCTTTATTGGTTTTGGGATAATATTTCATTATATCCATGTTCCAATTATGTTGTTATTTTATTTATGTTCATGTCAAGATCATCATTATGTTTAATTGGAACATGGAGCTTAACTTGAGAAACATGTGCCACCCCAAGTGTTTAATGGGATGCCCTTGGCTAACTAACTAGGAAAGCTAGTGGAAGACCACCGAAAGGGGCAAGGGCAATAGGGGAGTTGCATGCAGGGAGGTTCTCGGGTTGATGTTGCTGCGATGGCGGTCAGACGAGGGATTCTTGCAAGTGATCTTCCCATAAACTATAGCGGGTTTTCAGAAGCTAGTGGACTTTGTAAAGGCCTCGTAGTGGATCCCTAACCATTCACCTCGGTAGTGTCTAAGGGCCTTGCAAACCCGGGCGACATGGGGTACACGACTTGTCGGTATAGGGTACAACCTCTATAGAGTGTAAAACTGGTATAGTAGCCGAGCTCACAGTTAAGAGCAGCTCAGGACTCTCGCATGATTAATTTATGGAACTAAATTCAATTTGTCATTTGCATTTCTTGGGATTATTTATTAATTTTGTTCAATTATTCTTATTATGGTTTGGTATCTACTTACATTTAGTAACTGCTAATAAAATTTTGACCAACTTATTAAAAGCTATGCTCAGCTTTAACCCCTATTGTTGATCAGCCTTATACATCACATGAACTCCCACCTTTAGTGAGTTCATGCACATTATTCCCCATAACTTGTTGAGCGAAGAACATGTGTGAGCTCACCCTTGCTGTCTCACACCCCCCATAGGAGAAGAACAGGTGGTTTAGGAGGAGCCACATTTCGTGGAGTTCGATTTGATCTAGGTGGCGTCTCCCCATAGACTTTATGGCGCCAAGGATGAACTTTAGATCCTTTTATATTTATCTTTTATTTTGTAAGACTTCCGCTATGTAATAACTACTCTGATGATATTATGACATTTATCTCTATACACTCTGTTGTTATATGTGTTGTCTTCTTTGGTGCATATTTGAGATGCACCCGGCTATGTCCCTTAAATCCGAGTGTGACAGAAGTGGTATCAAAGGAATGTTGACTGTAGGACAAAACCTAGATAGAACTGGACAACCATTGTCTACTTACCTTTGCTACTCTGATTCTTTTCTAAACTTTTCTTAATCTTTTCTCATCTATTTCTGCTTTACTCTGATTATTCTTACCTTTTCATTCTAAAGACAAATGTGGATTTCACACTTTGAAATCCTGTGCCTAAAGTAACCTTTAGGAATAGGCGACCTACTCTTAGGAACAAAAGAAAAACTATTTTTTGTAAATATTTGTACGCTTGAGTGTTTGTTCTTATGATACTTGCCTGATTTGGATCTTTGATTGAGTGTAATGGGTTGTGGAGTAATGTCCACAATTGCATCTACATATACACCTAGACATAAGGGAAAATATTTACAAAATAGACAACACGGGGTATTCCCTATTAAAAATGGATATATTAAACTAGATATATTTATAAGATAAAGTAGATCAACTAAGAATATCCCCCACTAGAATATGTCAAATAGATCCACCTTGTCTTAAAAGATTCTCTCTTATCTTAATAGATCTATCTTAACTTAAAAAAGATTCTCTCTTACCTTAATAAATTAATCTTATCTTGAAGAGATTCTATCTTATCCTAATAGATCTAACTTACCTCCAAAGATTCTACCTTATCCTTATGGATTCATCTTATCTTGAAAAATTCATCTTATCTTGAAGGAATCATCACATTCTAACCACTTTACTTATCTCATCCTAAAGTAACAACCAGAATCCAACCCAAAATAATGATATCAGATCTGAGTTATATTTGCGTGACTAAAACCACTTGACTTATCCCACCATGATTAGGATCTAACCCAAATTAATTGGATCTTGTCTAGTCAAAGCTAATCATAATTAGATCTGATCTAATGTGATAGATTGATCTAACCTAATGAAGGCTAACCTCAAGTTGAGCTAATCGAATGTAAGTTGCTTAACAAGAAGGATAATACTGATGAAATAAATGAGACTCTACTCCTATGTTTTAACTTAATTCACTAAGTTAAGAATGATCGTCCAACTCGGTCATATGCAACTACCTTAACCACCCGATAGTTGTATAACTCCTCTGTTTTAACCTAGCAACAAAACAGAGATACTGATCTACCTATAATCCATCCCATCTCAAAAGATTCTAACATACCCTAATAAAATATATCCTACCCTGGTAGATCTATCTAACTTAAACTAGTCTAATCTAGTTATATCCAATCTAACCTAGATCCTACCTAATCTGATATGATCCAATCTAAAGGAAGCTCGATTATGCCATAGTACACTCATTCTATGTCAACACTCACCTAATAGCTAAAACCTGATGTACCCTTGTTATCTATGCCACACCTGCTAATGGCATGAAAATTTTAGGTGTATAAAAAAATTACTAATTGGAAGTTCCACTTAAAAAATACTAGAATTTCATAAAGATAAAGTTAGCTTGATAAGTTTAACTAAATGATATTCTTAAATGGGATTAAAGACTCTGATGTGATCTAATCTAATGTGGTCTACTTAAACAGATTAGTGACACCGGTAGAAGGAAGTAGACCTATCTAAATTAATATGATCTGATTCAGTGTGAGTTACTTAATGCTGATACAAAGGATAAGGTCATACTCCTAATTCACTTAAGCCTAAATTGGTGACTTGGATCAACTCGGCCAACTCGGCTATATACCATCGACCTACACATTCTTGATGAATTGCCTAATATGCCTATAAAAAAATTAATCTATCAGTTTGACCTACATATTTTCAATGATATACATCATTGTTTTTTGTCAAGCCCTGCCTCAAACAAAGTCACCCAACTAAAATTTGACATAAAACACTCAACTTGTACTAATCTAGAGCTTATTCAATCTAATGTGGGTCACTTAACAAGATTAACACTAGTAAAATAAACTAGATCCTACTCCTATAAACCTTGTTCTCCTCTCATGCACTTAAAACTAAATTAATGCAACTCAACCGTGAGTGGAAAAAAGAGCTAACCCAACCAATGGGGTCATGATGAATGGTATAATCTATCTATTCCCACCTAACATCAAACAAACTTTTCACCAACATCGTGTAGACTCTCCCATCTTGACAAATTCCATCCTACCTTTGGATATTCACCTTATACGACTAATTACCTAATCAGGACATAAAACAACATATTAAGTTTTGCTAAAGAATTTTTAGATCATAAATAGCTACTAGCCTATTCATTCTGCTTACCAATACTTTCCATTGCAAAACTATCATACCATATGCTTCTAACTCTCATGATCAATACCAGGAAGGGAAGATTATCAGGCAATAGCAAACATAAATGAATCCTCTAGATCCTCCATCGGTTGGAATCGATCAAGTGGTTTCTGCCCAAATGCTAGTAATACAACAAAAGGCAGAAGTGGTTAACGAAATGCAAAATCAGATAAGACAAGAACGCCAGGAAATACGTTAGGACCGGCTAGAGATGCGACAAGCAATAAGACAAGCACGGTTGGAAAGGCAACAACAACAACACCCACTACCTCCATCACCACCACCGGCTCCACCAACATACATATATATATATATATATATATATATATATATATATATATATTACTATTTGTAAGACCTAAATGATACTTTAGTTAGTAGATGGTATGATACTATTTTAGGAAGAATGATAAGGTCTAATTGACCCCATGTGTTGCTAATAAATTATGCATCATGCTGAGATTTTTGTTTGTGCATATGTTCTGAGACAATATGGTTATACACCTTTTTCTTACAAATCTCGAGGACGAGATTTCTGTTAAGGGGGGTAGGATTTGTAACACCCTAATATCCCACTGCTGGTATTTGGGAAAAATCTTTCTATAAAATGTAAATAAATAGACCCTCTTAAAAAATATTATTAAGATACCCCTCTTAATAATAAATTTGAAGATACTCTTAAACAAGAAACCTAAGTTAAGTTACCTTTTAATAAAGATTATATTAGGGATTATCTTCTTAAAGTAAATAAGTAACTAATGAATAGTTAAGGTAAGTTTGACCTCTTGATGATAATTTTGGTGAAGCATTTTATGGAGAACATAAACTTGACCTCCAATTCTAAATAAAAACATAAAATAGTAAATGAGGAAGGGAATTTTTAATGAAACCATTTATTCCTTCCATAAATAAAGAACAAGGTAAAACAATAGTGTTTATACCCCTTTTTAATAAATTGTGACAATTAGAAAACAGAAATTCAAAACATAAATTTGAATTTACTTGAAGCTTCAACTCTATGTGAAATTGAATTAAAACTTGGAATTGAAAATAAATAAAAGAAGTAAATGAACCTTGCACTCATGCTTGGAGTTTTGGCTGTGCCTTTAAAAGTTGAACTCAAACTTTGAGTGTGAATCCCAAACTGAATTTGAATTTGGATTAGAGAATAAAATAGAAAATAAGAAAAAAAAAGAGAAAAGAAAAGAATAAGAATAAGAAAAGGGAAACTATGTGCCTGGGCCAACTTCGTTCCTTTCGGCCCAATTGCCAAATCCTACCGCGCGCCCATCTCGGTCATCCGCGTGCGCTGAGGTGGGCACCGACATGCGGGGCCCGCAGATCAGTCTCATGCGCAACTACCGCGTTAGTTTCCTCGCTCTCTCCGATGCCCTGGCCCCACCCGCCAGTTTCACTATGTCCGCACACGCTGGCTTGCTATCCCTGGCTCGTGGGACCCGCAGGTCGAGAGCGTCGTGATCGCGAGAATGGTGGGCTGCACCCACGGCGTTACGCGGTGCACCAGCTAGGATTTCTGTGGACCTCGGGGAGGTTGTTGCCGTCGATCAGGGGAGTATTAAACCCGTAGCCGTGCGCATTGTGACCTGACCCAAACTCATCCCTAGTGCCGACCTCCACCATAGCTGAGAGGGTGGGGGAAACCGAGCTCCGCCACCGCCGTAGTTGGGGGATTCGCCTGGGGTATCATCTGGTGACCGAACCTAGGCCGTGGAGGTGCATGTTGCCGTGGAGGATTAGTTTCGGTCAACAATCGGGCACGTGCGGCAGCGGACTGCAGGCAATTCCACGCCGGAGATAGCGCGCCACCGCGAATCCGCCTAACCACGTGGACCGAGGCTCCCACGCCATTATCTCTGGTGAGAAACCCCCTCGACCACCTCGCCTTGTTCCTATCTTCGCGTAGCACGTTCTGGGGGAGGATATTACCGTCTGAAACGTGGGATTGACTCGGCGCCGACGATGCCGCCGCAGCGTATGCGCGCGCCGCCGTTGGTGCTGTTGAAGGAAGGGGGTGAGCTCGTGACTGTTCGATCCATTGCTGGAGGATAGGATTAGATCGGTCGGTTGTGATTCGATCTGAGCCATCGGTGGTAGAAAGAGGCACATGTGTCGTTAGATCGTGATCCCACGGGTAGGGATGGCAGTGGGTACGGTTATGGGTAAATAACCGCGGTTATTTACCCATCGGGTACGGATATGGTGGGTTTTCGTATCCGCGGGTACGGGTATGGTTACTATATAGTATCCGCGGGTAATAATATCGCGGGTATGGATATAGGCTATCCATATCCGTCACCCGTTGGGTATATGACATGTGGACCCAGATCTTATTCTTCAATCCCATGCGCCAGCCACCAGCCCCGTGGGCCGTGGGCCGTGAGCGATGAAAGTGTGAAATCTTGAGTCCTTGTCTCCTTGAGCGGTGCTGCGGTGAAGTCGTGAAGACCGAAGAGGCTGGGTCGGCTGGGAGCCTGGCATCCAGCGAGCGACAAACCAACAGCCAAGAACCCTAGCCGGTAGCTGCCACCGCCAGGCGCCCAGGCTCCACCACTCGGCCGTCCACCGCCAGGCGCCCAGGCTCGCTCCCCGCTCGGCCGTCCACCGCTCCGCTCGGCCGTCCTCTGGTCCACCGCTCTACGGCTCTACGCGACCACCGGTCCACCGCTCGGCCTCCAGCAGATCCACGGCGAGTAGACAGCACAGGCACGCGCACAGCAGTGATGGCGACTCAGCGAGCAGTGACGGCGCGCACAGCACAGGCGCACAGCACAGCCGCCGCGGATAATGGTATTATAATGCTGCTGAAATTTTAGTGGGCGGGCGGGCGGGTAACGGATATCCATTGGATAACGGATACCCGGCGGGTACGGGTACGGATACAGATCCGTACCCACGAGCGTAAATGGGTATGGGTATGGGTTTGGTTTTATCTCGTGGGTATGGATACGCGAACCATATATCTGCGTTCTACCCGCCCGATTGCCATCCCTACCCACGGGTAAAAATAGATCATCGCCTTCATTGGATCTTGGGCGTCGGATCGAGATCCAAGGGCAGCCAAGGCATGCTGGTTCATTAAAAAGGGTAGGTCTAATCTTAACCTTAGATCCGCGATCTGACGGTTGAACTTCACCGATACCCTTTTGGCCGAATGATTTTGCAAATAGGACCTCTAGTGTATAAGTAATCAACCCGCAGTCCACTGTGGGATGGCTCTGAGTCTTGGGAAGTTTTACACCAGAGCCCCTGCACTCTCTATATATTATGCGCCTAGTCCAGGAGATAGAAAATCCATGGAAAATGAAATAGAAATCCATTTTTAATATAAAAATAATTGCTAGAATTTTTTAAATTCATAGAAAATTCATATGAAGTCCAAATTAATCCATTCCAATTCTTATAATTTTGTAATCTTATTATTTATCATCTAGTACCACTGTTTTGACATGAAAGTCACATTAAAATTAATATCCTATTTAATCTTGTACCAAACACATAAAACCTTTAGAAATTCATAACTTAAAATCTATAACTCCAAAATTAATGATTCCTGTTCCTATGATCTTATTTTAATGTGTAGATTTTTATTATGTATTTTGTTTACATGTTTGGTGTGATGTTAATTTTTTCTATATACTGTGCTTGTTTGTATTGTGGCGAGTAGAAGAGCCAGTGGTTGAGGATTCTGGTGCCCAGCAGATAGAAGTAGCTGAGCAGGAGCTCATTGAAGGCAAGTTGTGCCCTTGACCACTTCTATTACCGAATAATGTTATTTAGTATCACTTATTCATGCATAGGTTTAATTTTGATGGGACCCAATAGGTTACCCTAGTCTGTTTATCCTTTTACCATGTTACCCCTGAATCATTTGGGTAGTTTGCTATTGCTTTATTGGTTTTGGGATAATATTTCATTATATCCATGTTCCAATTATGTTGTTATTTTATTTATGTTCATGTCAAGATCATCATTATCTTTAATTGGAACATGGAGCTTAACTTGAGAAACACGTGCCACCACAAGGGTTTAATGGAACGCCCTTGGCTAACTAACTAGGAAAGTTAGTGGAAGACTACCTTACCCGAAAGGGGCAAGGGCAGTAGGGGAGTTGCATGCAGGGAGGTTCTCAGGTTGATTTTGCTGCGATGGTGGTCAGACGAGGGATTCTTGCAGGTGCTCTTCCCATAAACTGTAGTGGGTTTTCGGAAGCTAGTGGAACTTTGTAAAGGCCTCGTAGTGGATCCCTAGCCATTCACTTTGGTAGTGTCTAAGGGCCTTGCAAACCCTGGCGACATGGGGTACACGACTTGTCGGTACAGGGTACAACCTCTGCAGAGTGTAAAACTGGTATACTAGCCGAGCTCACGGTCAAGAGCAGCTCAGGGCTCTCGCATGATTAATTTATGGAACTAAATTCAATTTGTCATTTGCATTGCTTGGGATTATTTATTAATTTTGTTCTATTATTCTTATTATGGTTTGGTATCTACTTATATTTAGTAACTGCTAATAAAATTTTGACCAACTTATTAAAAACAATGCTCAACTTTAACCCCTATTGTTGATTAGCCTTATACATCACATGAACTCCTACCTTTGGTGAGTTCATGCACATTATTCCCACAACCTGTTGAGTGATGAAAATGTGTGAGCTCACCCTTGCTATCTCACACCCCCCATAGGAGAAGAGCAGGTGGTTCTAGAGGAGCCACACTTCGTAGAGTTCGATTTGATTTAGGTGGCGTCTCCCAGTCGACTTTATAGCGCCAAGAATGAACTTTAGATCCTTTTAAATTTATCTTTTATTTTGTAAGACTTTCACTATGTAATAACTACTCTGATGATGTTATGACATTTATCTCTATACACTCTGTTATTATATGTGTTGTCTTCTTTAGCGCATATATGAGATGCACCTGACTTTGTCTCTTAAATCCAGGTGTGACATGTGGAGAGTGGAAAGCTTGGATGCATTGAATGGTGATGGTTGGGGGGTATTTATAGCTCTAACCACAATTCTAGCCATTGGTTGTAGCTTTCTGTCGACGGGCGCACCGGATAGTCCAGTGCACACCGGATATGGCACTGTTTATTGTCTGGTGCCTGCCACGTCAGTCGCCCATTGGAGTCGATCGTTGGATTCGCCTGTCCCTATGGCGCACCGAACAGTCTGGTGGCACACCGGACAGTCCGATGTGACCTGATCGTCGCTGACTATTTTTGACTTCTAACATTTCTGACCAGTGGCAGTCGACCGTTGGCGAAGATGACCATTGACCATGGGCTCACCAGACAGTCTGGTGTATTTTAGTCGTGGAGCGCTGAGTTTTCTCGAGAGCAGCCTGTTCATTGGGCGCGCCAGCCTGGGCACCGGACACTGTCCGGTGCACACTGGATAGTCTGGTGCCCCACAGGCTGGCGTAAGTCTGATTCACTCCATATTTATAGAATTGTCCAAGGGCCCTTTTACTAATAGATGTGCATGAACTTTATGCACCTGAGAAAAGATCAACTAGGCAAACTAGTTAGTCCATAAGTTTTGTGATGGTCATCAAACACCAAAATCGATTATAGGAGCTGGTTGATGCCATTTTCTTATCAATCTCCCCCTTTTTGGTGATTGATGCCACCACAAAACAAAGCAAATAAAAAGTATAGAAATGTAGCTAGTTTGCAATTTGACATATGTGCATAAGTGAAAGCAGTTCTAATTATATATGGCTGTTTTGATATAGTTAACAGTTTGGACCACATTTGCACCACTTAGCTTGTTTTTGCAAATCTTTTGGAAAAGTCTTTTCAAATTCTTTTGCAATTAGCCAATGGTATAAGAATATAGTTAATAAAGCATTTTCAAGTTTTGAAAGATTCTCCCCCTTTTTCAAATGCTTTTCCTTTGGCTAAATAAAAGCTCCCCCTAAAAAAGTTCTCCCCTTAGCTGTCTAGAGGGTTTTTGCAAATGCAATTTTTTGTTAAAAAAGTTTTTAGAAAACAGGGTGGTGGTGCGGTCCTTTTGCTTTGGCCTATTAATTTCTCCCCCTTTGGCATTAATTGCCAAAAATAGAGAAACCGAGAGGTCTTTAACAAGAAAGATATGAAAGTAAATACAAGAGTAGGACAAAGGATACAGACGAATATGGAGCGGAAGCTTTGCCTTTGCCTACAACTTCATTTCCGTTTCAATTCAAGATTAAGTATAGAAATATTCTTGGAGGTACATTAGTCTTAGCTTTGACACAAGAAGAATAAGAAATATGCATTTGTACCAAATGAAAGAGATATGACATGATCAAAGTTATAAGAGTGAGCAATGTGTGCAAGATTTCAATCAAAGTTCTGAGAATCTAAGACATTTAGCTCATTCCTAAGCTTGCTAAAAGTCTTTTCATCTAGAGGCTTGGTGAAGATATTGGCTAACTGGTTGTGGGTGCTAACATAAGCAATTTCGATATCTCCCTTTTGTTGGTGATCTCTCAAAAAGTGATACCAGATGTTTATGTGCTTTGTGCGGCTGTGTTCAACAGGATTATCTACCATGCGGATTGCACTCTCATTGTCACATAGGAGTGGGACTTTGCTCAACTTGTAGCCATAGTCCCTAAGAGTTTGCCTCATCCATAGTAATTGTGCACAACAATGTCCTACAACAATATACTCGGCTTCGGCGGTAGATAGAGCTATTGAATTTTGTTTCTTTGAAGTCCAAGACACCAAGGATCTTCCCAGAAACTAACAAGTCCCTGATGTACTCTTTCTATCAATCTTACATCCAGCATAATCAGCATCAGAATACCCGATTAGATCAAAGGTAGATCCCTTGGGGTACCATAGCCCAAACTTAGGAGTGTAAACTAAATATCTCATGATTCTTTTCATAGCCCTTAGGTGGATTTCCTTAGGGTTGGCCTGGAACCTTGCACACATGCATACTGAAAGCATAATATCCGATCGTGAAGCACACAAATAGAGTAGAGATCCTATCATCGACCGGTATACCTTTTGATCTACAGATTTCCCATGGGAGTCTTGATGGGTTTGGCATTCTTCATTCCAAACTTCTTAAGAATATCTTGAATATACTTTGTTTGGAAAATGAAGGTGCCTTCTTGGAGTTGCTTGGTTTGAAATCCAAGGAAATACTTCAACTCCCCCATCACGGACATCTCAAATTTCTGTATCATAATTCTACTAAACTCTTCATAAGATGACTTGTTAGTAGACCCAAAGATAATATCATCAACATAAATTTGGCATATAAACAAGTCTTTGTCAATTATTTTAGTGAAGAGAGTAGGGTCGGCTTTTCCGACTTTAAAACCATAGTGAGATGAAAGTCTCTTAGGCATTCATACCATTCTCTTGGGGCTTGTTTGAGCCCATAAAGCGCCTTTGAGATCTTATAAACATGTGAAGGATACTCACTATCTTTAAAGCCAAGAGGTTGCTCAACATACACATCTTCCTTGATAGGACCATTGAGGAAGGCACTTTTCACGTCCATTTGATATAACTTAAAACCATGGTAAGTAGCATAGGCAAGTAATATTTGAATTTACTCAAGCCTAGCTACGGGTGCATTGGTTTCATCAAAATCCAAACCTTTGACTTGTGAATATCCTTTTGCAATAAGTCAAGCTTTGTTCCTAGTCACCACTCCATGCTCATCTTGTTTGTTGCAGAATACCCACTTGGTACCTACAACATTTTGGTTAGGACGTGGAACTAAATGTCATACCTCATTCCTCGTGAAGTTGTTGAGTTCCTCTTGCATTGCCACCACCTAGTCTGGATCTCTTAGTGCATCCTCTATCCTGTATGGCTCAATAGAAGACACAAAAGAGTAATGTTCACAAAAATGAGCAACTCGAGATCGAGTAGTTACCCCCTTTTGAATGTCACCAAGTATGGAGTTGACAGGGTGATCTCTTTGAATTGCTTGGGTGCGGTGGTCTTTGATATTGAATCTCTTGTTCATCTTACTTTTGTTGATCAACTTCATCCCCCCTTGACCAATGTCTTCCTCTTGAGGTGGCTCATTGTCTTGATCTTGATCCTCTTCTTCTTGAGCCAGTTCCTCATCTTGAGTTGTTGGAGATACTTGTATGGAAGATGATGGTTGATCTTATGCTTGTGGAGGCTCTTCGGGTTCTTGTGGACACACATCTCTAATGGACATGTTCCTTATCGTGATGCATGGAGCCTCTTCATCATCCAATTCATCAAGACCAACTTGCTCTACTTGAGAGCCGTTAGTCTCATCAAACATAATGTCACAAGAAACATCAACTAATCCAGTGGATTTGCTGAAGACCCTGTTGGGGGCCTTCTTCTCTACCGAAGGTCCTTAAGACGAAGACTCTATGAAAAAGCAATAATGCGTAATGCCGAAGCTCGATAGCTTCAGCCCAGTCCAAGCAAAGAAGGAAAAAGGACTAGTTAGACCTTCTTAATTAAAGTTGCTTGTAAACTAATGTCCAGGGACATGGATGTAATTTCACCCAGGCTGCGTCCCGTGCCTATAAATAGATGAACAGTACCCCCGTACTGTTCACGCTAATTTGTATTTTTGCTCTCTCGCATCCTCGCCTTCGAGCAAGCTGAAGGTATCAATGTAATATTAACATTGTTGATATTCTTATATGTTTCATGGAATACAATAATAAATGAATTATTAAAATACTGTTATCATGTTTATTTCTTTTGTATTTCATGTTTACTTATTGAATGATGAAGGTATGTCCTTCTAGACCTTTGTCCGATGAGTATTATACCAATGGGGAGATAATGCTTCGGAGGACAAAGGTCTCTTACATTTAACAAGTGACCAACATTGGCGCCCACCTCCGGTGAACTCACTTCCATAATTGCGACAATGACTTTGCAAGTCAACTAAGCTATGGCACCTTTGGCTACGAAGTTGGTGCTCCCAATCATAGGTGGCTCAAGTTCCGAACCAACCAATAAGAGGCAGAAGAAAGAAGCACAGAGAAGGGTACAACATGTTGGAGTGCAAGGACCCTTCATCAAGTCCAAATGGTCTCACATACCAATCACCTTCTCCTAGGAGGATCTTCAGCTCAAGGATTATCCTCACAACGATGCAATGGTCATATCTTGTGCCATCAAGGGATTTTTGGTCCACAATGTCCTAGTGGACACAGGCAGTGCAGCAGATATCATCTTCACAAAGGCCTTCAGGCAAATGCAAGAGCCGGATGACAAGATACATGATGCAACACACCCTCTTTGTGGCTTCGGAGGAAGACAGATCGTGGCGCTCGGCAAGATAACTATGCCAGTCACCTTTGGCTATGTTCACAACACAAGGACAGAACAGGTTGTCTTTGACATTGTTGACATGGACTATCCTTACAATGCAATCATTGGACGAGGGACATTGAATGCATTCAAAGCAATACTTCACCCAGCATATCTTTGTATGAAGATACCTTCGAAACAAGGGCCCATTGCTATGCATGGAAGCCAAGAGGCTACCAGGAGAGCCGAAGGAAGTTGGACGGATTCGAAGGCCATCCATAGAACATAGATGAAGCTGAAGTTCAACAGCAATATGATCATAAAAGAGAAAAAGCTGCTTCGGAAGATCAACCAAAGCCAATGCTTTTGTTTGAAGACATAGCTGAATAGAAAGTGTTATTGGGATCTCAACTGTCTGACGAACAAGAGAAGACCCTGTTGAGATTTCTGTTTAACAACAAAGATGTTTTTGCTTGGTTAGCCAATGATCTCTGTGGTGTCAATAGAGATATCATTGAACACTCACTCAATGTAGACCCATCCTTCAGACCAAGAAAGTAGAGGCTTCGGAAAATGTCTGAAGATAAAGCCGAAGGTGCACGAAACAAAGTGAAAAGACTTATGAGTGCCGATGTCATCAGAGAAGTAACATACCTAGAGTGGCTGGCTAATACTGTGATGGTAAAGAAAGCAAATGGAAAATGGAGAATGTGCATTGACTAATAGATCTCAATAAGGCATGCCCGAAGGATGAATTCCCATTGCCAAGAATAGACTCCCTTGTGGATGCAGCAGCTACTTCGGATGTCACACCCGATTTTAACGGACAAAGCCGGGTCCATCTCATACATGCGCCAAAGAAGACAACACATATAATAACAGAGTGTATAGAGATAAATGTCACAATATAATCAGAGTACTTATTACATAACGAAAGTCTTACAAAATAGAAGATAAATATAAAACGAACTAAGGATCGTCCTTGGTGCCATAAAGTCAACTGGGAGACGCCACCTAGATCGAATCGAACTCCTCGATACGTTGCTCCACTTGAACCACCTGTTCTTCTCCTGTGGGGTTGTGAGACAGCAAGGTGAGCTCACACATGATCATAGCTCAACAAGTTGTGGGGAAACCAGTGTGCATGAACTCACCAAAGGTGGGAGCTCATGAAGTGTAAGGCTTATCAAAGAGAATGGTTAAAGCTGAGCATTGCTTTTAGAGTTGGTCAAAATTTTATTAGCAATTACTAGATGTAAGTAGATACCAAACCATAATAATAATAGAACAAAATTAATTAATAATCCCATGCAATGCAAATGATAAATTGAATTTAAGTTCCATAAATTAATCATGCGAGAGTCCTGAGCTACTCTTGACCGTGAACTCGGTTAGTATACCAGTTTTACACTCTGTAGAGGTTGTACCCTGTACCCACAAGTCATGTATCCCATGTCACCAGGGTTTGCAAGGCCCTTAGACACTACCGAGGTGAATGGCTAGGGATCCACTACGAGGCCTTTACAAAGTTCCACTAGCTTCTGAAAACCCGCTAAAGTTTATGGGAAGAGCACTTGCAAGAATCCCCTGTCTGACCGCTATCGCAGCAAAATCAACTCGAGAACCTCCTTGCATGCAACTCCCCTACTGCCCTTGCCCCTTTCGGGTAAGGTAGTCTTCCACTAGCATTCCTAATTAGTTATCCAAGGGGTCTGGTTCCTCCCTTGTGGTGGCACGTGTTTCTCAAGTTAAGCTCCATGTTCCAATTAATAATAATTTAATGATCTTGACATTAACATAGATAACATAACAGAATAATTGAAACATGGATATAATGAAATATTAATCCCAAAACCACATAGAGCAATAGCAAAACTACCCAAATGATTCAGGGGTAAAACAAGGTAAAAGGATAAAAAGACTAGGGTGACCTATTGGGTCCCGTCAAAATTAAACATATGCATTGAATAGTGATAATAAAGAATATTATTGGGTAACAAAAGTGGATCAAGGGCACAACTTGCCTGACACTTGAGATTCCAGTTTCCAGGGTGATTTTTTAGATCCTTGAAACCTCGCGCTAGTCATAGCAATACAAACAAACATGGTATAGATACAATTAACATCACATCAAATATAAGTACAAATTGAATAATCATAATCAACCCAAAGCTACGAGATCGCGCGATCGAGAACTACTAAGATCAGAGTCATGATTAAGGAGTTATGATTTTATAGAAGATCTGTGTGATTAAAATATTAAACTATATTATAACTTGGTTACTATAAATCATATAAGAGGTTATTCTATAAATGATTATCTCAATTTTAATATAAGTTATAAATTTACCATAAATTATATTTTGGTAGATAATGATGAGAACATTAACAAGACTAACCAACATGAGTTAAGTAAAGATCTAATCATAAAATAATGAGACATGGTGTAAAAATGTTTTCATTGCATAGTAAATATTCATACGATGCTAACGCAACTGGAACGGATCAAACTAGAATTAAAATGGGGAAATTATGAATTTTCAAAGTCTTTATGTATTTGGTATAAAATTACTTAGGATATAAATTTTAATGTGACTTTCATGTCAAAACAGTGACACTAGATGATAAACAATAATATTATAAAATTATAGGAACTAGAATGGATCTATTTGGAGTTCATATGAATTTTCTATGAATAAAATGAGTTTCTGGGATTATTTGTGTACTAAAAATCCATTTCTAAATTTATTATTTGGTTTTCCCCGAGCTCTGGATAGCACCAAATACTAGAAAGCCAGGGGTTAAACTTACAAAAACCCTACAGACTCAGATCTATCGTGTGATGGACGGTGGGTTGATATAGGTAAAGGACAGGGGCTCTTTAACAAAATGTATCCGCGAAGGGGTATCGGGAGATTCAAACCGTTGGATCATACATCCATGGGTCAGATTAGATCGGCCGTCCTGCGAACCAGTACGCAAGGGAAGCCACAGGATCGGAATCCGACGTCCCTGATTTTATGAAACTTGATCCACCCCGCACTGTCCGATCGACATCAAATGGTCGTGGGCGAAACGCTACCCAGATTTAATCTAAGCCGCACGCGCGAAATCAAACGGCCACGCGCACAGCACATAGTCATTCATCTGGAGCCGTTGATCACGATATTAACGGCTCGACATCTTTTCTTCCTCACGTAGCTACCAGGCGGCGGCGCCGCCAGCCATTACGGCGAGGCCTCGCTGGAGAGTCGTTATTCTGACGATCCAGAGCCCTGATCCCTACCCCGCAAGGTTCTACACGTAGCCGACATAAAAGCGAGTGACATGACAACATTCTCACCGTGCAGATTGCAGTCGAGCTCCCTGGTGTCGTTGTTGGGCAGATTCGCGGCTGAGAGGAACGACGGCGAGGAATTGTTGGCGCGACCATGACTCCCCGCACTATCCACTGCCACTAATTCATGCAGCGTGCAGAGGCGATTCACCACGACCTCATAGGGAAGGCCCAGTGGCGAAACTCGCACAAGTCCACGTTGGTGGCAATTCATGTACTTCTTCCCTATTCTCGTCGATGCTTGCTCAATTGATGGTGGTTTGGCGGCGCTTGAGATGAGGGTTGAGGGGTTTTGCGGCTATGTTATATGGGCAGAGGAGGGATCAGGAATCCCATAACCCTTTCTACTAGATCGCAGGCACGCGCGGTGAGCGGCGCCATTTGTTGGAGTATGTTACCGTGAAAGGTGGAAGAAGACCCGTGGAAGAGGACCCCAACCACTAGTGAGAGCCACGAGTCAAGGGGGGTTCGGGTCCGAAACGCATGGGCAGCGGACGAGAGGAAAACCCGGCGGAATACGCGGCCTCCATGGATTTGGTCGTAACAGACCGGGGATAGGGATGGGACTTACCAACGGGTCCCACATGGCAGAAGCATAGCAGGGGAGTGGCACGACCGTGAATCAGCTGGTAAGTGGGCCCCGCGCGTAAGTGTCACCAGAAAAAAGGAAAAGGGTAGTAGCGTGGGCCGAGCGGGGTGTGAATGTGGCCCAACAAGCCAGGTCAAAGGTGCAAGGCTAAGCCGAGTAGGAGAGGATTTGGCCCACGCGCATAGTTGGATGAGTTCTTTCTTTTTCTCTTTTTTGTTTCTATTTTATTGTTTTGTTTTCAAAATCTGATATTTAAATTCAAATTTTGTTACAGGGATCAAATACATAAATAAAGTGCTCACATGAAGATTTATAATGATGTACATAGGTATATATTTTTCTTTGTATTGTATATTCTTTTCCATTTCTATTTCATTCTCTTTTCTTAATTCCTTTTCTAAAAAAACTTAAACTTGTCTTCATACATTTGAATACAAATGCAATATACAAGAAAACTTTTAGCATGAATGCCTATTTATGTTTTTATTTATTTATTTGACCAATATATTCTATTAACTGAATATGCAGTCATAAAACAAAATCAAATGATCTTCAAAGGTTTAAAAAATCCCTAAAATACTATCTTAAACATATTTATTTGTTTACTTTATTGTTCTTTTTTTGTACTAATTTTGGGCATTATAAATCCTACCCCCTTAACAGAAATCTCGTCCTCGAGATTTGTAAGGAAAGATGCATACTCATATTGTCTCAACACATATACACAAACAAAAATCTCAGCATGATGCATAATTTATTAGCAACACACGGGGTCAATTAGACCTTATTATTCCTCCTAAAATAGTATCCTACCAACTACTAACTAAAGTAACACTTGGATCTTACAAATAGTAGTATATATATGTTTATGAAGCTAGGTGGAGCTGGTGGTGGTGGAGGTAGTGGGCGTTGTTGTTGTTGTCTTTCCAATTGTGCTTGCCTTATTTCTCGACGTATCTCCAGTCGGTCGCGTTCTTGTCTTATCTGATTTTGCAATTCGGTAACCATGTTTGCCATTTGTTGTATTAGCATCATTTGGGTGGCAACCACTTGATCGATTCCAACCGGTGGAGGATCTGGAGGATTCATTTCTGTTTGTTGTTGCTTGATAATATTCTCTTCCTGGTGTTGACCATGAGAGTTAGAAGCATATGGTAGGATAGCTTTGCAATGAAAAGTAGTTGGTAAGCAGGATGAAAAGGCTAGTAGTTGTTTATGATCTAAAGATTCTTTAGCAGGGCTTTATCTTTGTTTTTATGTCCAGAATGGGGTAACTAGTCATATAAGATGAATATCTAAAGGTATGATAGAATCTGTCATGATGAGATAGATTACATGATGTAGGTTAAAAGTTTGTTTGATGTTAAGTGGGGACAGATAGATTATGCAATCCATCATGACACTATGGGTTGGGTTAGCTCATAGTTGAGTTGGTCTAATGCACTAATTTAGGTTTAAGTGCATGAGGGGAGAACAAGGTTTATAGGAGTAGGATCTAGTTTATTTCACTAGTGCTCACTTGTTAAGTGACTCTCATTAGATTCTATGATTCTATTTATGAATACCATTTAGTTGAGCATATCCAGCTGACTTTATCTTTATGAAATTCTGGTATAAATATTTTTTTTCTAAGTGGAACTTCCAATTGGTATTATTTTTTTATACCTAAAATTCTTCATGCTTTCAGCAGGTGTGGTGTAGAAAACAAGGGTACATCATATTTTAGCTATTGAGGGTTGACATTGAATGAGTGTACTATGGCATAATCGAGCTTCCTTTGAGGATCTGAATTAGGGACCATCGGTCATGGTGTTAGATGTCATTATCCAAGTTGGGATAACAATTACAGGAACATGGGGTAGGTAGATTGAACAGAGTTTTACTTTGCTTGTAAGATAAATGGGTTGGGCAACCTATAACATAGGCGAGGTCGTGGTTCCACGGACGAGTTGGTCTAAGACACCAATTTAGGTTTTAAACCCATTTATAGGAATATGGTTTAGTTAATACTTGTAACATAGATTAGACCATATTAGATTAGGTAGGGTCTAGATTAGATTGGACATAACTGGATTAAACTTAGTTTAAAGTTAGATAGATCTACTAGGGTAAATATTATTATGACATGTTAGAACCTTTTAAGATAGGATGGATGACATGGGTAGGTAGATCAGAATCTCTGTTAGGTTAAACAGAGGGATTATACAACTATCGGATGGTTAAGGTAGTTGCATAAGACCAGGTTGGATTAAGACTCCAATTTAGGTTAAAACATATATATGAGTAGGATCAAATCTTATTTTACCAGTATTATCTAACATGTTTGTCCATTAGATTAGATCTGACTAGATTAGATGGGATCAGAATTAAATTGGTGTAATTGGATTAGACTGGATAAATCTACTTAATTTATTTTGGAATAAATCATGTCTGTTACACTATTATGAGATAAGCAAAGTGGTGGGGATAAGTATGCTTATTAGGACAAGAAGAATATCTAAGAATAAGATAGAATCTTTTGAGATTAGTTAGATCAATTAGGATAAGATAAAATCTTTTCAAGATAAGATGAATCTATTAAGGTAAGAAAGAATCTTTTAAGATAAGATGTATCCATTTAAAATAGATACACTTTAATGGAGGATAATCTAAGTTGTTTAGTTATCTCATGAAATTTATTTATATTTATGCCTATACGTATATGCAGATGTAATTGTGGACATTACTCCACAACTCATCTCACTCAAACAAAGATCCAAATCAAACAAGTATCATAAGAACAAACACTCAAGCGTATAGATATCAATAAAAATAGTTTGGTTTTTGTTCCTAAGAGTAGGTCTCCTATTCCTAAAGGTCACTTTAGGCATAGGATTTCAAAGTGTGAAATCCACATTTGTCTTTAGAAAGAAAAAAAGGTAAGAATAATCAGAGTAAAGCGGAAATGGATGAGGAAAGATTAAGAAGAGTTTAGAAAAGAATCAGAGTAAGGTAAGTAAGTATTGGTTGTCCAGTTCTATCTAGGTTTCGTCCTACAATCAATATTTCCTCTGATACCACTTCTCTCAGACCCGGTTTTAAGGGACAAAGCCGGGTGCATCTCATACATGCTCCAAAGAAGACAACACATATAATAATAGAGTGTATAGAGATAAATGTCACAATATAATCAGAGTACTTATTACATAGCGGAAGTCTTACAAAATAGAAGATAAATATAAAATGATCTAAGGATCGTCCTTGGCGCCATAAAGTCATCTGGGAGACGCCACCTAGATCGAATCGAACTCCTCGATATGTGGCTCCACTTGAACCACCTGTTCTTCTCCTGTGGGGGTTGTGAGACAGCAAGGGTGAGCTCACACATGATCATAGCTCAACAAGCTGTGGGGAAACCAATGTGCATGAACTCACCAAAGGCGGGAGCTCATGAAGTGTAAGGCTTATCAAAGAGAATGGTTAAAGTTAAGCATTGCTTTTAGAGTTGGTCAAAATTTTATTAGCAATTACTAGATGTAAGTAGATACCAAACCATATAAATAATAGAACAAAATTAATAAATAATCTCATGCAATGCAAATGACAAATTGAATTTAAGTTCCATAAATTAATCATGCGAGAGTCCTAAGCTGCTCTTGACCGTGAGCTCGGCTAGTATACCAGTTTTACACTCTACAGAGGTTGTACCCTGTACCCACAAGTCATGTATCCCATGTCGCCAAGGTTTGCAAGGCCCTTAGACACTACTGAGGTGAATGGCTAGGGATCCACTACGAGGCCTTTACAAAGTTCCACTAGCTTCCGAAAACCCGCTACAGTTTATGGGAAGAGCACTAGCAAGAATCCCCCGTCTGACCGCCATCGCAGCAAAATCAACCCGAGAACCTCCTTGCATGCAACTCCCCTACTGCCCTTGCCCCTTTCGGGTAAGGTAGTCTTCCACTAACTTTCCTAATTAGTTAGCCAAGGGGTCCCATTCCTCCCTTGTGGTGGCACGTGTTTCTCAAGTTAAGCTCCATGTTCCAATTAACAATAATATAATGATCTTGACATGAACATAAATAACATAACAGAATAATTGGAACATGGATATAATGAAATATTAATCCCAAAACCATATAGAGCAATAGCAAAACTACCCAAATGATTCAGGGGTAAAACAAGGTAAAAGGATAAACAGACTAGGGTGACCTATTGGGTCCCATCAAAATTAAACCTATGCATTGAATAGTGATAATAAAGAATATTATTGGGTAACAAAAGTGGATCAAGGGCACAACTTGCCTGACACTTGAGATTCCAGTTACCAAGGTGATTTTTCAGATCCTCGAAACCTCACGCTAGTCGTAGCAATACAAACAAACATGGTATAGATACAATTAACATCACATCAAACATAAGTACAAACTGAATAATCATAATCTATGCGAAGCTACGAGATCGTGGGATCGAGAACTACTAAGATCAGAGTCATGATTAAGGAGTTATGATTTTTTAGAAGATTTGTATGATTAAAATATTAAAATATATTATAATCTGGTTACTATAAATCATATAAGAGGTTATTCTATAAATGATTATCTCAACTTTAATCTAAGTTATAAATTTACCATAAATTATATTTTGGTAGATAATGATGAGCACATTAACAAGACTAACCAACATGAGTTAAGTAAAGATCTAATCATAAAATAATGAGACATGGCGTAATAAATGTTGTTATTGCATAGTAAATATTCATACGATGCTAACGCTACTGGAACGGATCAAATTGGAATTAAAATGGGGAAGTTATGAATTTTCGAAGTCTTTATGTATTTGGTATAAGATTACTTAGGATATAAATTTTAATGTGACTTTCATGTCAAAACAGTGATACTAGATGATAAACAATAATATTATAAAATTATAGGAACTAGAATGGATCTATTTGGAGTTCATATGAATTTTCTATGAATAAAATGAGTTTCTAGGATTATTTGTGTACTAAAAATCCATTTCTAAATTTATTATTCGATTTTCCCCGAGCTCTGAATAGCACCAAATACTAGAAAGCCAGGGGTTAAACTTGCAAAAACCCCACAAACTCAGATCTATCGTGTGATGGACGGCGGGTTGATATAGGTAAAGGACAGGGGCTCTTTAACAAAATGTATTCGCGAAGGGGTATCAGGAGATTGGACCGTTGGATCATACATCCATGGATAAGATTAGATCGGCCGTCCTACGAACCAGTACGCAAGGGAAGCCACAGGATCGGAATCTGACGACCCTGATTTTATGAAGCTTGATCCACCCCGCACCGTCCGATTGACATTGTAAGGAAAATGGACCCCGGGCCTTTTGGCTAATTGAGTTTTGGTGTTTGATGAACAACACAATCCGTGAACTAATAAGTTTTCTAGTGTTTGTGTTTGTAGTTCACAGGATGCGAAGAGAATTGGACCAAGACAGTGAGGATGCAACACCTCAAAAGAAGACATAAAAAGATGCATAGGAGTCCAATACTCAAGAACAAAGAAGCCCGAAGAAATCAGCGAAGAAATCCAAGATAAGGGCTGTCAGCCAGCGCGTGGTGGCGCACCGGACATCGGTGTCCGGTGTGCACCGGACTGTCCGGTGAGGTACAGGACAGTCTGCGCAGAGAGGCCGCAGACAGGCGCTCTCTGGCTGTAGCACCGGACTGTCCGGTGTGCACCGGACTGTCCGGTGTGCCAACGGGCAGACGGCAACGGTCGAATCCAACGGTCGGATCCAACGGTCGACTGCTACAGACGCCAACGGTCGGCTGACGTGGCGTGCACCGGACATCTACTGTTCAGTGTCCGGTGTGCACCGGACTGTCCGGTGCACCCATCGACAGAAAGCTGCTGCTTTCTGTCCAACGGCTAGTTGGGGGTGTGGAGGCTATAAATACCACCCCAACCGGCCATTCTCAAGTGTGAGAGCCCAAGCAACATACCAATACACATAGTGCATATTTCCAAGAGCTCAAACACCCAAGTGCTTAATAGAATCACTCGGTGATTAGCGTAGGTGCTTTGCGAAGTGCTTAGGTTAGTTAGACCGCTTTAGCGCTTGCTCTAGGTGAACCCTAGATTGTTGAGTGAGTTTAGATAAACCTCACAACCCCTCGGCTCTTGCGTGAGTCGTTGTATTTGTACCGAGTGGGGCGAGAGTCTTGCGAGACCGTGACAACCGCGTTTGTGTCACGGCCGCCACCGTGTACCGGAGGGAACGAGGCCCGTGGTGTTTCGGCCGGAAGCTCGATAGTGGAGACGGCGGGGAGCGTCCGAGAGGAGCCGGAAGCGGAGCACCACTTGCGCGTGGAGAAGGCCCGCGGCTCTCTACGGAGTTACTCGACCGTGGTGCTTGGCCCTCGCGTGGGCTTCCCTTTGCGTAGGGGCACCAACGAGGATTAGTCGGGACCTTGCGTGGTTCCGGATACCTCGGTAAAAATACCGGCGTCATCCACGAGAGTTTGCTTCTCTACTTAGCTCTTTACATTCCGCATTTATATTAAGCATTTAAGTTTCAATATTGTAGTCATACTTATTTAGTGTAGATTGAAACTTAACCTTTGCGGTAGAGATAGCAACACTTAGACAAAACCTAGGTTGCACATTCTAGTTTTGATTACTTGCATAGGTTTTGCTCTAGGGATTTAATTGTGGCCTAGTTTAGTAAAAGTTTTAGAAGTCCTAATTCACACCCCCCCTCTTAGGCGTCACCCGTTTCCTACAAGTGGTATCAGAGCCCGGTTTGGCTCATTTGAAACGCTTTAGCTTCACCGCTAAAAGAGCCGACGCTTTTTAGAGGAAGGGATGGATACCCATAGGCCACCACACTTCGACGGCACTAACTTCCCATATTATAGTGCTAGAATGGCTTGTTACCTAGAGGCCGTTGATCTAGGTGTTTGGAGAGTCACTCGTGACAGGATGAAACCTCTCAAGAATCCCGAGAAACCCACCACGAGTGAGGAAAAAGAAATTCATTTAAATGCTAGAGCCAAAAATTGCTTGTATGAATCTCTTAGCATGGATATTTTTAATCAAGTATTTACCTTGAAAACTGCTAATGAGATTTGGCTAAAATTGCATGAGCTCCATGACGGCACATCCAATGTCCGTGAGCAAAAACATTGCCTAGTGTTAAATGAGTATAATTCCTTTGCCATGAAAGATGATGAGCTTGTTAGAGACATGTATTCTCGTTTGAATCTAATAATCAATGAGCTCAACTCTATTGGCATTAATAAGCTAGGTGATGCGGACATTGTGAGGAAGATTATCTCCCTGCTACCACAACAAAGATATGGGAGCATCATCACCATCCTTCACAACATGGAGGATTTGAGCAACATGACCCCGACCATTGTGATTGGGAAAATCGCGGCCTTTGAGATGTCGCGAAAAATGAGTCGGGGAGAGGAGCCGACTTCCTCAAGACCATATGCTTTTGCATGTGATGAAAGGAAGGGCAAAAAGAAGGCTCCCACTCCAAGTTCCTCAAGTGAAGAAGAGGAAGAAGAAGAAAGTGATGATGATGAAGATAATCAACCATGCACATCATCCTCCGAGGACGAAGAAACAATCCGACGCGTCGGAAAGGTAATGAGGATGATCCGCAAGATTAATCTAATGGGTGTGCCCCTGCAGGTCGAGGATCTTCTCTTTAACATTGACAGGAAAAAGCAAAGGAAGAGATGATGCTTCGCATGTGGGGAGAAGGGCCACTTCAGGGACAACTGTCCAAATATGGCCAAACCCAAAAAGGAGAGGAGCAAAGGCAAGGCGCTCACAAGTGTTAGAACTTGGGATGATTCTTCAAGTGAAGATGAACCTCCAAGGACGCGCAGCCACCGGTCCTCGTCACGATCATCACGGTCATCACACAAGTGCCTTATGGCAAGAGGTAACAAAAGCATTCCATCCTCTAGTGATGAAAGTAGTAGTGATGATGAAGGCGAGGGAAAGGCCTCTCTAGAAGAGCTTGCGGAAGCCGTAAAATTTTTCCAGGATGTTTGCACTAAGCAAAAAGCTCAACTTAAAACTTTGAAAAATAAGTTGGTTAGCTCTCAAAATGATTACAAAGGTTTGCTAGAAAAATTTGAAACTTTTGCAAACTTAAATAGTGAGCTATCAACTAAAATTGAGCTATTAGAATCTAGTGCCCCATCCACTGCTACCGATGATAGCCTTATTAAAAAGAATGAAAAACTTAAGGCTAAGTTAGCTAGCTCCCAAGAAGCTATTGAAAATTTGCTAGAGAAAATGGAAATTCTTAGCATACACAATAATGAGCTAACTACTAAGCTAGAAAATATTGGTAGCGCCCCAGCAGCATCTTTAGTTGAAATACCTGAAATAATTAAGAAAGATGCTTCTACTTCCTGCTTTGATTTAATTGATGATTCTAACCCCGGCAACCAAGTCGTTGTTGAGAATATTATTGTAGAGACATGTTCGGATGAGGTTGCAAAGGAAAATGAACAATTAAAGCAAGAAGTGGCTCGCCTTGGCAAGGCTTTGTATGACAAGAAAGGCAAAGCCAAACAAATCCGACCTCCATAGGATAACACCACTGCGGAAGTGAACAAGCCTGTAGAGGGAGAAACTGTGATTTGTAGGCTATGCCACAAGGAAGGCCACAAGTCTTTCCAATGCAAGGCGATGACCGGGGATAAACAAAGGCAAAAGCTCAAGCAAAAGCCATCAAGCAAAATCTCCAACACCTACATCAAAAAGGTGAACAAAAAGGATGCTACACCATATTTGATCAAGAAGAAAAAGAATGGAAAGGTGATAGCAATCAAGGCCAACAAGCAAGCCAACAAAGGAAAGGGAGCCAAACGCATCTGGGTGCCAAAGGAGATAATTTCAACCATGAAAAGCACCAAGAAGGTTTGGATCCCGAAAGGGAAGTGAGTGGACCAAAGGTCGTTCGGGAAATTTGGAGACTTGGCAAAATTGGGATGTATATCATGGGATACATCATATTGGATCAAGGAATTTGCCAAGTGGGTTAGTGAAAATTTTGGACCCAAATTTCCCACCCATGACTAAGGTAACTAGATTTATTGTATTTCTTGTTTTAGATATGCGTATCTACTTACCTTGTATCTAGTTTACCTTTCTTGCCTAGTATTACATTTGTTATGTACTTTTGTTTAAAATCATGCATACTAGGTAAATCATATGGTAGGATTGCTTGTCTTTAATTTATATACTTAAGCAAACCTACATGGCTTAAAATGCTTATTTAAGCATGGCACATAGGTTTTATATCACTCCATAGTAAATGATGCATCAATTGAAATTTTTTGATTTCCACAAGTGTATCATTTAACTTATATGTGCCAAAATTTGGATTATGGATAATTTGCCCCTCTTGATATCAAATCAAAGTGCATGTCTCCTACAAGTATTCAAAACTTGTATGCACACCTTTAGGGGGAGGTTACCCTGTAATCTAACACTTTGAGACTAACACCTTTTCAAGTCTATTTCATGTGATAGTCTCATTGTAAGGAAAATGAAGTCCCCGGAGAAAGACAACAATCTTCCACTGCAAAATCTCCAAGAACTCTTATGTCTCTCAAGCTCACCATTGACTTTCAATTGGTATCTTTTGAGACTACATTCAGTATCATTTACATGTCTTCTCCAATATTTGATTATACTAAATTTCATATCATATGCTTCCATGTTGCAAAAATGCATAAGTAGTTAACTCATATTCTGTTACCTATGCATAAGGGAAGTTAGTCTTTTCAAATCATGTCTTGCACCTCTAATTTTCACATGCTTTTTCCTAAGTAGAGGATCTCTGTCAGGGGGAGTATTTCTTCATCTCTAAAAAGGGGAGAAACTTTTTTCTAAAGAGAACACTCATTTAGGGGGAGTAATCTTTTGAGGACTCCTTCAAGTGGTATCATTCACATAGTTTAATTTAATATCCTTCTAGTGATATCATTTGATACAATTCTTGATGAGGGCAAGCTTTTATTTACTTCCTACATGCTTTTAATGTCTTCCTTTTCGGTGGTTGATGCCAAAGGGGGAGAAGTTTAGGGACCAAAGCAATGAAAACTATATCAAACACCAAACACCACCAATCTAAAATTTTATATCTACAAATGGCTTTTCAAGTGGTTTTGCTTATTTGGTCCAAAAATAGGAAGTAAGTGAATTATGGAGTTAGGGGGAGGCTTAAGTCCATAATATCACATTGTGGGGACAATCATGCATCTTAGCAAGTAGATTGCATATTTTCACTCAAATACTTGTATTATTTGCTTGCTTTGGTTGTGTTGTCATCAATCACCAAAAAGGGGGAGATTGTAAGGAAAATGGACCCCGGGCCTTTTGGCTAATTGAGTTTTGGTGTTTGATGAACAACACAATCCGTGAACTAATAAGTTTTCTAGTGTTTGTGTTTGTAGTTCACAGGATGCGAAGAGAATTGGACCAAGGCAGTGAGTATGCAACACCTCAAAAGAAGACATAAAAAGATGCATAGGAGTCCAATACTCAAGAACAAAGAAGCCCGAAGAAATCAGCGAAGAAATCCAAGATAAGGGCTGTCAGCCAGCGCGTGGTGGCGCACCGGACATCGGTGTCCGGTGTGCACCGGACTGTCCGGTGAGGTACCGGACAGTCTGCGCAGAGAGGCCGCAGACAGGCGCTCTCTGGCTGTAGCACCGGACTGTCCGGTGTGCACCGGACTGTCCGGTGTGCCAACGGGCAGACGGCAACGGTCGAATCCAACGGTCGGATCCAACGGTCGACTGCTATAGACGCCAACGGTCGGCTGACGTGGCGTGCACCGGACATCTACTGTTCAGTGTCCGGTGTGCACCGGACTGTCCGGTGCACCCGTCGACAGAAAGCTGCTGCTTTCTGTCCAACGGCTAGTTGGGGGTGTGGAGGCTATAAATACCACCCCAACCGGCCATTCTCAAGTGTGAGAGCCCAAGCAACATACCAATACACATAGTGCATATTTCCAAGAGCTCAAACACCCAAGTGCTTAATAGAATCACTCGGTGATTAGCGTAGGTGCTTTGCGAAGTGCTTAGGTTAGTTAGACCGCTTTAGCGCTTGCTCTAGGTGAACCCTAGATTGTTGAGTGAGTTTAGATAAACCTCACAACCCCTCGGCTCTTGCGTGAGTCGTTGTATTTGTACCGAGTGGGGCGAGAGTCTTGCGAGACCGTGACAACCGCGTTTGTGTCACGGCCGCCACCGTGTACCGGAGGGAACGAGGCCCGCGGCGTTTCGGCCGGAAGCTCGATAGTGGAGACGGCGGGGAGCGTCCGAGAGGAGCCGGAAGCGGAGCACCACTTGCGCGTGGAGAAGGCCCGCGGCTCTCTACGGAGTTACTCGACCGTGGTGCTTGGCCCTCGCGTGGGCTTCCCTTTGCGTAGGGGCACCAACGAGGATTAGTCGGGACCTTGCGTGGTTCCGGATACCTCGGTAAAAATACCGGCGTCATCCACGAGAGTTTGCTTCTCTACTTAGCTCTTTACATTCCGCATTTATATTAAGCATTTAAGTTTCAATCTTGTAGTCATACTTATTTAGTGTAGATTGAAACTTAACCTTTGCGGTAGAGATAGCAACACTTAGACAAAACCTAGGTTGCACATTCTAGTTTTGATTACTTGCATAGGTTTTGCTCTAGGGATTTAATTGTGGCCTAGTTTTGTAAAAGTTTTAGAAGTCCTAATTCACCCCCCCCCTCTTAGGCGTCACCCGTTTCCTACAGACATCAAATGGTCGCGGGCAAAACGCTACCCAGATTTAATCTAAGCCGCACGCGTGAAATCAAACGGCCACGCGCATAGCACACAGTCATTCATCTGGAGCCGTTGATCACGAGATTAACGGCCTGGCGTCTTTTCTTCCTCACGCAACTACCAGGCGGTGCCGCCACCAGCCATTACGGCGAGGCCTCGCTGGAGAGTCATTATTCCGACGATCCAGAGCCCCGATCCCTACCCTGTAAGGTTCTACACGTAGCCGACATAAAAGCGAGTGACATGACAGCGTTCTCACCGTGCAGATTACAGTCGAGCTCCCTGGTGTCATCGTTGGGCAGATTCGCGGCTGAGCGGAACGACGGCGAGGAATTGTTGGTGCGACCATGACTCCCCGCACTATCCACCGCCACTAATTCATGCAGCGTGCAGAGGCGATTCACCACGACCTCATAGGGAAGGCCTAGTGGCGATACTCGCACGAGTCCACGTTGGCAGCAATTCATGTACTTCTTCCCTATTCTCGTCGATGCTTGCTCAATTGATGGTGGTTTGGCGGCGCTTGAGATGAGGGTTGAGGGGTTTTGTGGCTATGTTATATGGGCAGAGGAGGGATAAGGAATCCCATAACCCTTTCTACCAGATCGCAGGCACGCGCGGTGAGCGGTGCCATCTGTTGGAGTCTGTTACCGTGAAAGGTGGAAGAAGACTCATGGAAGAGGACCCCAGCCACTAGTGAGAGCCACGAGTCAATGGGGGGGGGGGGTTCGGGTCTGAAATGCATGGGCAGCGGATGAGAGGAAAACTCGGGGGAATACGCGGCCTCCATGGATTTGGTCGTAACAGACCGAGGATAGGGATGGGACTTACCAACGGGCCCCACACGGCAGAAGCATAGCTGGGGAGTGGCGTGACCGTGAATCAGCTGGTTAGTGGGACCCGTGCGTAAGTGTCACCAGAAAAAAGGAAAAGGGTAGTAGCGTGGGCCGAGTGGGGTGTGAATGCGGCCCAACAAGCTAGGGCAAAGGGGCAAGGCTGAGCCAAGTAGGAGAGGATTTGGCCGACGCGCATAGTTGGGTGAGTTCTTTCTTTTTCTCTTTTTTTGTTTCTATTTTATTGTTTTGTTTTCAAAATCTGATATTTAAATTCAAATTTTGTTACAGGGATCAAATACATAAATAAAGTGCTCGCATGAAGATTTATAATGATGTACATAGGTATATATTTTTCTTTGTATTGTATATTCTTTTCCACTTCTATTTCATTCTCTTTTCTTAATTCCTTTTTCTTAAAAAAACTTAAACTTGTCTTCATACATTTGAATACAAATGCAATATACAAGAAAACTTTTAGCATGAATGCCTATATCTATTTTTATTTATTTATTTATTTGACCAATATAATTCTATTAACTGAATATGCAGTCGTAAAACAAAATCAAATGATCTCCAAAGGTTTAAAAAATCCCTAAAACACTATCTTAAACATATTTATTTATTTACTTCTTTGTTATTTGTTCTACTAATTTTGGGCATTACATCGGAGCTCATGAGCTTATTAGACTGTTACTCAGGCTATCATCAAATCTGGATGAAGAAGGAAGATGAGCCGAAGACAAGCTTCATAACTCCTAGTGGGACTTATTGTTACCTTTGGATGCCTGAGGGGCTCAAGAATGCTGGAGGAAGTTTCAGCAGGATGACTGCCAAAGTTCTTCACTCCCAAATCGGCAGAAATGTGCTGACATATATTGATGATATCATAGTAAAGAGGACAAAGCAAGAAAACCATGTTGCTGATTTGCAAGAGACATTTGCCAACTTCAGGCGGGCTGGCCTTAAATTAAATCTAGAAAAATGCGTCTTCAGAGTGAAGAAGGGCAAGTTTCTTGGTTGCTTGGTATCGACAAAGGGTATTGAAGCTAATCCAAGTAAGATAGAAGCCATACTTTGAATGGAGTCATCGAAGTCAAGAAAGGGTGCTCAAAGATTAATAGGGAGGCTGGCATCATTGAACATATTTATATCAAGGTTAGCAGAGAGGAATCTGCCATTCTTCGAAGTGCTGAAGTCAGCCGAAGTCTTTCAATGCGGACCAAATCAGCAGAAAGCCTTCGAAGAACTGAAACAATATTTAATAGAGCTGACAACTTTAATTCCACCTTCGTCAGGAACTCCATTGCTGTTGTATGTAGTTGCTTCTCATGCTACGGTAAGTGCAGCACTGGTGCAAGAAAAGCAGGAGGGCCAGGAAAGAAAACAAATGCCAGTTTACTTCGTTTCTGAAGTGCTTAGTGCATCAAAGAAAAATTATACAAAGATAGAGAAGGTACTATATGTTGTACTAATGGCTTCTAGGAAGCTTCGACATTATTTTCAAGCATACCACATCATAGTACCTTCTTCACAACCTCTCAAGGACATAATGAGGAATAGAGAGGCCATAGGAAGAGTTGGAAAATGGGCTACAGAACTGAACGAATTCACTATTGATTTTGTTCATAGATCTTCAATCCAATCCTAGGCATTAGCAGACTGCATTGTTGATTGGACGCCAGGGGCTCAGGACAAAGAGAAAACAACCGATGCCGAAGCCTGGACAGTATTTTGCGATGGGTCTTGGGGAACCTTCAGCGCAGGAGCACCAGTTGTCTTGATTTCACCATCAAAAATCAAAACCTGCTATGCAGCTAGATTGGACTTCAATTGCACAAATAATATTGCAGAGTACGAAGCCCTTCTCTTGGGGCTCCGAAAGCTTAAAGCAATGGGAATAAGAAGGGCAATACTTAAATCTGACTCACAGGTCATCTCAGGCCATGTTGACAAAAGCAGCAAAGCAAGAGACCCAAAGCTGGAAAAATACTTGGATGTAGTTCGAAGGATGGAGGCTTCCTTCGAAGGTTTTTCTGTAAAAAATATTTCGAGAGGAGAAAACGAGCATGCAGATTTGCTAGCTAAATCAGCGGCATAGGGGCTCCTGTTACCTTCGGAAGTTTTCTTTGAAACAATAAAGGCACCTTTGGTTGAGCTCAGGGAAAGAGCGGTGCTCACAATTTCACCAGTACATACACTACACGATGGTTCACTTACTGAGACCTACAGTTGGTTGCTAAAACGGCCTTCAACGACCTACGGTTGGTAAGGATGGTCGTTGTAAGTATCGTTGCTAAAGGCTTTAGCGACCGACATCTTTTTAACGACCGACCGTCCGTTGCTAATATTGTATATTTATCGACCAACCGTGGGTTGCTGTACTATAGATTTATCAACCAACCGTAAGTCGTCATATTATACATTTAGCAACCAACAAAAAGTCGCCCTTTTACAGTTGTTATTAATAATAATATACATTTAATTAAGCACCACAAATCATAGATTTTTATACACAAATCATAAAGACATACACAGTTAATCAGTATACCACAGTCATAGATCCATCACATAAATACAAAAGCACCACAATTATATATTCACAAAAGCATCATAATTATAATATCATTCATAACTAGATCATTTACAAATAGCTAGCTAGATCATTCACAAAAGCTCCAGAGATGATCAGTCACAAAAGCACCACAGCGACATCACTCCAGCTTGAAGCAGTTCAAAAGCCCACAACTACATCACTAATGTTTCATATCACTCCAGCTATTGTTCAAAAGCCCACAACTACATCACTCTAGCTGCTCCAGAGCTGATCAGTCACAAAAGCACCAAAGCTACACTAATGCTTCAAGCAGTTCAAAAGCCTTCAGATAACCACTCCAGCTTCTTGTATCCTCCTGTTTTAAGGTACAAGCTTTCTTTGTCCAGAACACCCTAGAAAAAAGTACATCAAATTAGTATATTGTTGCTACATATGTAAATAAAAATACAGTTTTGATGCCTTATCTACCTCCACTAGACGGTGTTGCAGCCTTATGCACCAACTTCAGCTGGTGCAATCAAGGTTAATCATCATTAAGTTGATGGCTCATATAAATCTAAACATAAACAAGATAAGATATAGACTTACTTTCTTGTACGGCCATGCAACTAACATCATGTAAGCATCAGCCATATACTGATCGCATTTTGATTAGGGAAACATATTGGTCACCTAAAATGGGGCAATAACCCTCTTTCTTGCTCCACACCTTTGTGTCACTATATGTGTGTGGAGAAACCAATTCACACTTATGTGCACGAAGATTTGTAAGTCAAATCATGAATATAGAGTCCAAATCAGACCGCAGCTACCAAGAATTTTTTGAATAAACACATGCCCAAGTAAAGAAGAGTCAAAATTGATTGACCCAGCCTTTCAGGGTATTACTGAGAGCACCTAGAGGGGGGGTGAATAGGTGATCCTGTAACACTTCAAAACTTAAGCCACAAAACTTGGTTAATTGTTAGCACAATAATTGCCAAGTGGCTAAAGAGGAATCCTCAACAAAACACAATAACCAATAAAGATCAATCATAGAGATGGCACGGTGGTTATCCCGTGGTTCGGCCAAGACCAACGCTTGCCTACTCCACGTTGTGGCGTCCCAACGGATGAGGGTTGCAATCAACCCCTCTCAAGCGGTCCAAAGACCAACTTGAATACCACGGTGTTTTGTTTGCTTTACTCAATCCCATTTGCGAGGAATCTCCACAAATTTGGAGCCTCTCGCCCTTACACTTGAAATTCACAAAGAACACGGAGCAAGGGAGGGATTAGCAACGCACTCAAGACAAGAAATCACAGTGACACCACACACACAAGTCGCAACGAGAGCTCACAACACAACTCAATGAGTTCACCACTCAACTAAAGCTCTAATTGCTATCGCAAAGAATCAAAGGCGCAGAATCGATGTCTTGGTGCTTAGGAATGCTTAGGAGGTGCTTGATGTTCTCCTCCATGCGCCTAGGGGTCCCTTTTATAGCCCCAAGGCAGCTAGGAGCCGTTGAGAGCAATCTTGGAAGGCTGATCTTGCCTTCAGTCGACAGGCGCACCGGACAGTCCGGTGCACACCGGACATGTCTGGTGCCCGATTTCTTTCCATAAACAGCACAGTCGACCGTTGGCAGCCTGGGAGCCGTTGGTGCACTTGACATGTCCGGTGCACACCGGACATGTCCGGTGAATTTTAGCCGTACGCCGTTGATGGTTTCCCGAGAGCGACGAGTTCGCCTGTGAGCGGCCCACCGGACAGTCCGGTGCACACCGGACAGTCCGGTGAATTTTAGCCGTACACCGCTGTCGAAGTCCCGAGAGCAGCCACTTTACCCAAGCTAGCCTGGCGCACCACCGGACAGTCCGGTGCACCCAGACTGGGCAGACTTTGGCTGCTCGAGCCATCTCTTCTCCAACTCGATTTTTTCTGTTTCCAGCACTTAGACACAATACATTAGTCCATAAAACAATGTACTAAGTCTGAGAAACATACCTTTATTCTTGATTTGTACATTGTCCACCATTTTACGATTAGGCACCTGTGTTGGGCACTAAATCACCAAAATACTTAGAAATGGCCCAAGGGCACATTTCCCTTTCAATCTCCCCCTTTTTGGTGATTTATGCCAACACAACATAAAACAAGTAGAACAAGTACAAAATCAATTCAACTAAGAACTCAAAGATGTTTTGATTCAAATTTGACATATATGGATCACTCTATGCCACCACTTGGTTTGTTTTTGCAAATCAAACTCAAATTCCTATCTCTAAGTCAAAACCACTTGAAGAGACATAAAGAGAGGTTTTCCAAAGAAATTTGATCAAGGATTTCAAAAACTCCCCCTTTTTCCCACAATCAACACTTCTCCTCACAAGAGGCCAACTTTTGACATAAGAGACAATAAAAGAGTTTTGACAAACCAAAAACTCTAATCTACTATTTTCAAACTTTCTCAAGTGGTAGCTGATCCATCTATTGCTTTGGCCTTTATTTTCTCCCCCTTTGGCATCAAGCACCAAAACAGGATCAATCTTGGCCCTTTAACCCCATTGCCTCACCAAAATCATCAAATGAGAACACAAAGGCAATAAGAGTATGAAGATGAACTTGGAAAGTTACTCTTTGCATCGGAGTGCAGTGGAAGTCTTGCATGGTCCAAGTCCACCTTTTCCCTTTCAATCCTCCTTGAAGACTAAAACAACCAAACTCAAGTACATGGTTAGTCTCAAAGGGTCAAGTTGTAGCACAGCTCCCCCTAAATATGTGCATCACTTGCAAAAAGGACTTGTGAGGTCCAGGGAGTGTTTGTACAACTTGAGCACCACAACAAGCAACAAAATGCAGAATGAACATGATCAAAGGCATAAACACGTATGCTACATTTCAATCCAAGTTCCGCGAATCTAAGATATTGAGCTCACTACGCAGCCTGCAAAAGGTCTTCTCATCTAGAGGCTTGGTAAAGATATCGGCTAGCTGGTTCTCGGTGCTAACATGAAACACTTCGATATCCCCCTTTTGTTGGTGGTCTCTCAAAAAGTGATGCCGGATGTCAATGTGCTTTGTGCGGCTGTGCTCAACAGGATTTTCCGCTATTCGGATAGCACTCTCATTATCACATAAGAGTGGGACTTTGCTCAGATTGTAGCCAAAGTCCCTGAGGGTTTGCCTCATCCAAAGTAGTTGCGCACAACACTGTCCTGCGGCAACGTACTCGGCCTCAGCGGTGGATAGGGCAACGGAGGTTTGTTTCTTAGAGTTCCATGACACTAGGGACCTTCCTAAGAATTGGCACGTCCCCGATGTACTCTTCCTATCGACCTTACATCCAGCATAGTCGGAATCTGAGTACCCAATCAAGTCAAAGTTAGACCCCTTTGGATACCAGATCCCGAAGCAAGGCGTAGCGACTAAATATCGAAGAATTCGCTTCACAGCCACTAAGTGACACTCCTTAGGATCGGATTGAAATCTAGCACACATGCATACGCTAAGCATAATATCCGGTCTACTAGCACATAAATAAAGCAAAGAACCTATCATGGACCGGTATGCTTTTTGATCAACGGACTTACCACCTTTGTTGAGGTCGGTGTGTCCGTCGGTTCCCATCGGCGTCTTTGCGGGCTTGGCGTCCTTCATCCCAAACCTCTTTAGCAAATCTTGTGTGTACTTCGTTTGGGAGATAAAGGTGTCGTCCTTGAGTTGCTTCACTTGGAACCCAAGGAAGTAGTTCAACTCACCCATCATCGACATCTCGAATTTCTGCGTCATCACCCTGCTAAACTCTTCATAAGACTTTTGGTTAGTAGAACCAAATATTATGTCATCGACATAAATTTGGCACACAAAAAGATCACCATCGCAAGTCTTAGTGAAAAGAGTTGGATCGGCTTTCCCAACCTTGAAAGCATTAGCAATTAAAAAGTCTCTAAGGCATTCATACCATGCTCTTGGGGCTTGCTTAAGTCCATAGAGCGCCTTAGAGAGCTTACACACGTGGTCGGGGTACCGTTCATCCTCGAAGCCAGGGGGTTGCTCCACGTACACCTCCTCTTTGATCGGCCCGTTGAGGAAAGCGCTCTTCACATCCATTTGGTACAACCTGAAAGAATGGTGAGCGGCATATGCTAGCAAGATGCGAATTGATTCTAGCCTAGCCACAGGAGCAAAAGTCTCCTCAAAGTCCAAACCTGCGACTTGGGCATAACCTTTTGCCACAAGCCGAGCCTTGTTCCTTGTCACCACCCCGTGCTCGTCCTATTTGTTGCGGAACACCCACTTGGTTCCCACAACATTTTGCTTGGGGCGAGACACCAGTGTCCAAACTTCATTGCGCTTGAAGTTGTTGAGTTCCTCTTGCATGGCCAACACCCAGTCCGGATCTAGCAAGGCCTATTCTACCCTGAAAGGCTCAATAGAAGAGACAAAGGAGTAATGCTCACAAAAATTAACTAATCTCGAGCGAGTAGTTACTCCCTTGCTAATATCACCCAATATTTGGTCGACGGGATGATCCCTTTGGATCGTCGCTCGAACTTGGTTTGGAGGTGCCTGAGATGCTTCTTCCTCTTCAACTTGAACATCCTGTGCTCCCCCTTGATCATGCGCCTCCACTTGAGGTACCTGTTCGTCATCCTGGGTTGGGGGATGCACCATAGTTGAGGAAGAAGGTTGATCTTGCTCTAAATGTTCCTGAGGCCGCACATCTCCAATCGCCATGGTGCGTATCGCGGCCGTTGGAACATCTTCTTCATCTACATCATCAAGATCAACAACTTGCTCTCTTGGAGAGCCATTAGTCTCATCAAATACAACGTCGCTAGAGACTTCAACCAAACCCGATGATTTGTTGAAGACCCTATACGCCTTTGTATTTGCATCATAACCTAATAAAAACCCTACTACTGCTTTGGGAGCAAATTTGGAATTCCTACCCTTCTTCACTAGAATGTAGCATTTACTCCCAAATACACGAAAGTACGATACATTGGGTTTGTTACCAGTCAGCAGCTCATATGAAGTCTTCTTGAGGAGGCGGTGAAGATAGACCCTGTTGATGGCGTGGCAAGCCGTGTTCACGGCTTCCGACCAAAAGCACTCGGGGGTCTTGAACTCTCCAAGCATAGTCCTCGCCATATCAATGAGCGTCCTGTTCTTCCTCTCTACCACACCATTTTGCTGAGGTGTGTAGGGAGCGGAGAACTCGTGCTTGATCCCCTCCTCCTCAAGGAACTCCTCCACTTGAAGATTCTTGAATTCGGACCCGTTGTCGCTCCTTATCTTCTTCACCTTGAGCTCAAACTCATTTTGAGCTCTCCTTAGGAAGCGCTTGAGAGTCCCTTGGGTTTCAGACTTATCCTGCAAAAAGAACACCCAAGTGAAGCGGGAAAAGTCATCAACAATAACTAGACCATACTTACTTCCTCCTATGCTCAGATAGGCGACGGGTCCGAAGAGGTCCATATGTAGCAGCTCCAGAGGTCTTGACGTGGTCATCACATTCTTGCTGTGATGTGCTCCTCCCACTTGTTTACCTGCTTGACAAGCTGCACAAGGTCTATCTTTTTCAAAATGAACATTGGTTAGACCTATCACGTGTTCTCCCTTTAGAAGCTTGTGGAGGTTCTTCATCCCCACATGTGCTAAGCGGCGATGCCACAACCAGCCCATGCAAGTCTTAGCTATTAAGCATGCATCTAGACTAGCCTCTTCTTTTGCAAAATCAACTAAGTAAAGTTTGCCGTCTAGTACACCCTTAAAAGCTAGTGAACCATCACATCTTCTAAAGACAGACACATCTACATTTGTAAATAAACAATTATATCCCATATTACATAATTGACTAACAGATAGTAAATTATATCCAAGACTCTCAACTAAAAATACATTAGAGATAGAGTGCTCATTAGATATTGCAATCTTGCCTAAAACTTTCACCTTGCCTTGGTTCCCATCACCGAATATGATTGAATCTTGGGAATCCTTATTCTTGACGTAGGAGGTGAACATCTTCTTCTCCCCCGTCATATGGTTTGTGCATCCGCTGTCGACAATCCAGCTTGAACCCCCAGATGCATAAACCTGCAAGGCAAATTTAGGCTTGGGTCTTAGGTACCCAACTCTTGTTGGGTCCTACAAGGTTAGTCACAATTTCCTTAGGGACCCAAATGCAAGTTTTATCACCCTTGCATTTTGCCCCTAATTTCCTAGCAACTATCTTCCTATCCTTTCTACAAATAGCAAAGGAAGCATTTAAAGCATGATAAATTGTAGAGGGACCATTCATAACTTTTCTAGGAACATGAACAACATTCTTTCTAGACACATGATGAATATTTTTCCTAGGCACATTGTGAACAACATTTTTCCTACCAACATTTCTATCATGCACATAGGAAGAACTAGAAGCAAACATGGCATGAGAATCAAAAGCATCATATGCATTATAACTTCTATAAGCATTTCTATATTGTCTCTTGTCATGATACATAAAAGCATGGTTCTTTTTAGCACTACTAGCCATAGGGGCCTTCCCTTTCTCCTTGGTGGAGATGGGAGCCTTATGGCTTGTTAAGTCCTTGGCTTCCCTCTTAAAGCCAAGTCCATCCTTAATTGAGGGGTGTCTACCAATCGTGTAGGCATCCCTTGCAAATTTTAGCTTATCGAAATCACTTTTGCTAGTCTTAAGTTGGTCATTAAGACTAGCTACTTCATCATTTAATCTAGAAATTGCAACTAGGTGTTTACTACAAGCATCAATATCAAAATCCTTACACCTAGTACAAATTATAACATGTTCTACACAAGAATTAGATTTATTTGCTACTTCTAATTTAGCATTTAAATCATTGTTAACACCTTGTAAAGTAGAAATGGTTTCATGACAAGTAGATAGTTCATAAGAAAGCATTTCATTTCTTTTAACTTCTAAAGCATAGGATTTTTGTGCCTCTACAAATTTATCATGTTCATCATATAACAAATCCTCTTGCTTTTCTAAAAGCCTATCCTTTTCATTCAAGGCATCAATCAATTCATTGATTTTATCAATTTTATTTCTATCCAATCCCTTGAACAAGCTAGAGTAATCTATTTCATCCTCATCACTAGATTCGTCCTCACTTGAAGAAGTGTAAGTAGAGTTTCGAGTACATACCTTCTTCTCCCTTGCCATAAGGCATGTGTGACGCTCGTTGGGGAAGAGGGATGACTTGTTGAAGGCGGTGGCGGCGAGTCCTTCATTGTCGGAGTCGGACGAGGAGCAGTCCGAATCCCACTCCTTGCCAAGATGAGCCTCGCCCTTTGCCTTCTTATAGTTCTTCTTTTTCTCCCTCTTGTTCCCTTGATCCTGATCACTATCATTGTCGGGACAGTTAGCAATAAAATGACCAAGCTTACCGCATTTGAAGCATGAGCGCTTCCCCTTGGCTTTGGTCTTGCTTGGCTGTCCCTTGTGACCCTTAAGCGCCGTCTTGAATCTTTTGATGATGAGGGCCATCTCTTCATCATTAAGTCCGGCCGCCTCAATTTGTGCCACCTTGCTAGGTAGTGCCTCCTTGCTTCTTGTTGCCTTGAGAGCAAGGGGTTGCGGCTCGTTGATCGGACCATTCAAAGCGTCGTCCACGTACCTCGCCTCCTTGATCATCATTCGCCCGCTAACGAATTTTCCGAGGACTTCTTCGGGCGACATTTTGGTGTACCTGGGATTCTCACAAATATTATTCACCAAATGAGGATCAAGAACGGTAAAGGACCTTAGCATCAGTCGGACGACGTCATGGTCCGTCCATCGCGTGCTTCCGTAGCTCCTTATTTTGTTGATAAGGGTCTTGAGCCGGTTGTATGTTTGAGTTGGCTCCTCGCCCCTTATCATCGCAAACCGCCCAACCTCGCCCTCCACCAACTCCATTTTGGTGAGCAAGGTGACGTCGTTCCCCTCATGAGAAATCTTGAGGGTGTCCCATATTTGCTTGGCGTTATCCAAGCCGCTCACTTTGTGGTATTCATCCCTGCACAAGGAAGCTAGAAGAATAGTAGTAGCTTGTGCATTCTTATGTATTTGCTCATTAATGAACATGGGACTATCCGAACTATCAAAGTGCATTCCACTCTCTACAATCTCCCATATACTAGGATGGAGAGAGAATATGTGACTACGCATTTTGTGGCTCCAAAATCCGTAGTCCTCCCCATCAAAGTGTGGGGGCTTGCCGAGTGGAATGGAGAGCAAATGTGAATTTGAACTTTGCGGAATACGAGAGTAGTCAAAAGAAAAGTTCGAATTAACCGGTTTCCTTCTCTCGTAGTCGTTGTGGTCATCGTCCTTTTGGGAAGAAGTAGATTCATCGCTGTCGTCGTAGTAGATGATCTCCTTGATGCGCCTTGTCTTCTTCTTCTTCCCTTCCTTCCGTCTATGACCCGAGCCGGAGTCGGTAGGCTTGTCGTCCTTCGGCTCGTTGACAAAGGATTCCTTCTCTTTGTCGTTGATCACGATACCCTTCCCCTTAGGATCCATCTCTTCGGGCGGTTAGTCCCTTTGTGAAGAGAACGGCTCTGATACCAATTGAGAGCATCTAGAAGGGGGGGTGAATAGGTGATCCTGTAACACTTCAAAACTTAAGCCACAAAACTTGGTTAATTGTTAGCACAATAATTGCCAAGTGGCTAAAGAGGAATCCTCAACAAAACACAATAACCAACAAAGATCAATCACAGAGATGGCATGGTGGTTATCCCGTGGTTCGGCCAAGACCAACGCTTGCCTACTCCACGTTGTGGCGTCCCAACGGACGAGGGTTGCAATCAACCCCTCTCAAGCGGTCCAAAGACCCACTTGAATACCACGGTGTTTTGTTTGCTTTACTCAATCCCGTTTGCGAGGAATCTCCACAAATTTGGAGCCTCTCGCCCTTACACTTGAAATTCACAAAGAACACGGAGCAAGGGAGGGATTAGCAACACACTCAAGACAAGAAATCATAGTGACACCACGCACACAAGTCGCAACGAGAGCTCACAACACAACTCAATTAGTTCACCACTCAACTAGAGCTCTAATTCTATCGCAAAGAATCAAAGACGCGAAATCGATGTCTTGGTGCTTAGGAATGCTTAGGAGGTGCTTGATGTTCTCCTCCATGCGCCTAGGGGTCCCTTTTATAGCCCCAAGGCAGCTAGGAGCCGTTGAGAGCAATCTTGGAAGGCTGATCTTGCCTTCTGTCGACAGGTGCACCGGACAGTCCGGTGCACACCGAACATGTCCGGTGCCCGATTTCTTTCCATAAACAGCGCAGTCGACCGTTGGCAGCCTGGGAGCCGTTGGTGCACTTGACATGTCCGGTGCCTTCTTCTAGCCGTTGGCTCGGCCACGTGTCCCGCGCAGATTGCGCGGCCGACCGTTGGTCCGGCCGACCGTTGGCTCACCGGACAGTCCGGTGTACACCGGACATGTCGGGTGAATTTTAGCCGTACGCCGTTGATGGTTTCCCGAGAGCGACGAGTTCGCCTGTGAGCGGCCCACTGAACAGTCCGGTGCACACCGGACAGTCCGGTGAATTTTAGCCGTACACCACCGTCGAAGTCCCGAGAGCAGCCACTTTACCCAAGCTAGCCTGGCGCACCGGACACTGTCCGGTGCACCCAGACTGGGCAGACTTTGGCTGCTCGAGCCATCTCTTCTCCAACTCGATTTTTTCTGTTTCCAGCACTTAGACACAATACATTAGTCCATAAAACAATGTACTAAGTCTGAGAAACATACCTTTATTCTTGATTTGTACTTTGTCCACCATTTTACGATTAGGCACCTGTGTTGGGCACTAAATCACCAAAATACTTAGAAATAGCCCAAGGGCACATTTCCCTTTCAATTACAGTGTACAATGTTTCAGTATTTTAGACTACACTACTGTAATATCACAGAAACTACAAACGGAGCATTCAATACTACTAGTACAATGACTGTGCGTTGCGACAGCACACAAATTATTCAATAAAATATTAGTGGACAACAATTACATGAAAACGAACAATTGGCTTAACACAAAAAAATCTTGAATAAATCCATGTGATGGTGATTGCTCTATTTACTTGGAAGTACTTAGTAAGGGCCTTAGACTTTCCTGTCCGCTTGAAGTGCCTTTTGGGTCAATTGCATAGCTCACCTGCAAAATAAGATGTCAAATATACTATCACATAACCATCCCAAAGGATAAACCATGATCACCAAACACACAATACCAATTGATCTGAGACAGGCACATCCAACATTGCTTGAATCTCAAGTAAAACAATTCTAGATCTATCTTGTATAATTAAATCTGCTTCAATCAGATGGTTGCACTTTCAGATTGTTGCAATGGCATCCTATTGCCAGTAAGGTAACTAAATTAGGAGTAACACAACACCTGCAGAATCTTGAGACTCTTCTTCAAATCGAGAGTGATAGTAGGCATGGGGCATGTCGAACCTGAGAAATGTAGCAACAAAGCGCACATGAGGCCACAATCAAGCAATAAAACAAGAGAACAATGGTAAATTCCAAGAAAAACTGACCAACCCTCAGCAGCAAAGCGCACATGAGGCCTACCATGTGATCACAATCAAGCAATAAAAAATAGAAGCATAAATTCCAAGGAGAACTGACTAGTCGTTGTCAGTGGTGTCCCTGACGTTCTTCCTAACCAATTATTCATTTTTTCTCATTTATACACCTATGACATTCACATCATTAATGGTGGGAAATAACTTGGGCATTGGAATTTGTCCACCTATCAACTTGATGATAGCAATTTCTACAATAATAATAATGAATACAACTGTAATAATGATAGCAACATATATTATGGATGTATAACTTAGTGAATCTGCAAGAGAAAAATGAAAAGAAACACATATTGTCAAATATACATTCATGAACTAAATATCCACTAACTATCTACATCCTGTAATAAACCTTGGTAGTTCAATTTCTTACCAATACGCTTCACATCCGAGAAATTTGGAATCTTGTCATTATCAAACACTGGTTTCGCTAAATTGCCATTAAATGAATGTGTTTCATCTATAAACCATTATAAACCATGCGCTAAACGCTAAAATGCAATTTAGCTATTTAAAAAAAATAAAACAGCTTTGATTTAACTATAGAAGATCAACAGACTGTTTTGCCCTCCTCCGGTTGTGCAGCCGATATTTCTGAAGAACCAACAGCATCGTCAGACATATTGCAGATCCATGTCACAACACACAAGGGCAGTGAGTCTTCATCTCCCGGAGCTGAGATGGATGGATGAATGTGAAGGGGATGGATGAATGTCAAGGGGGATGCTGGATTGCTAACCTAAAGATGGCTTTTCACTTCGTCGTTTGTCAGGCCGTTCACCTTCATCAGCTCCCTAATTTTCTTTAGTGTGGCAACTGATATGGCAAGAAACTAGGTAAGAACATGCTGGTGGCCCAAAACCAGTGAGAAAATTTGCATCTGAAGAGCAAGGCTCACCCTAGGGGCCACCGAGCTGATTCAAGGCGGCTACGAACTGGCGATGCAGATCTAAACCATATCAATATGAAAATATCTCAATATGAAAATATCACAATACAACAAAGTTTATAAATATCACAAAAACACAAGTACACGACCACCCTCACTAAAAGCATATTCTGAACTGTGGAGAAGGCCTTCCACACCGTTGTAGCCGAGATCTACCGGATAATCAGCAAGAAGCCCCTGTCTTCGAAGGAATCTGGTTTGGGGTCCAGTAACATCAGAGAGGGACAGTCCATTCAAGTGTCAGCCACAAATTCTAGCGCCCTTACGTCGTGGTGCTGCTCTTCTTAGAGCCACACCCACCAGGATCATCTGAAGAACAACAGTTCATCAAGAAGGTCCTCTCTTCCGAGTTAAAATATTTACTCCCCTTTGTGTGAACAATAAGTGTAGATTTAAAGAATGTCAGGCTCGAGATGCTGACTATATACTTGACCTGCATAGTCATGTTCTGTCGAGAGGTGTTGTGGGAGAAAAGTTGTATTGCTCTCGAGCATAGAAGAAGGATGTGTGTATCAGACCCCAGCAAAGTTGCTTGCTATTAACTCGTGGCAGGGTAGTCTCTATGATTTTGCAGCTATAATTTTGTTGGGGGTTAATTACTATGACTCGGAAGCTGACGTGGCTTGTGGCAACTTGATTCCCGACGTATTCTAGAATCCTCTTTGCTATCCGTTTGGCATCTGGTTCTTCCTGTTTATTTATCCTCACCAACCAAGCGCACTGGAGTTCATCCTAGGAACATGACATTTCATAACGAAATTGATACTTCTCTATGTTGGAGGAAAAAAACTGAAACTTTGCTATAATATCCCCTTAACCAGTGGCCAGTGGGTGCGTCAGTTCGTCCGGCGCGCGAGGAGGAGGAGGAAGAGCAGCGGATGCGTCCGACGTGCGAGGAGGAAGAGCAGCGGCATGAGGAGGACTGGAGTGCGTCTGTGCAGGTGCAGCTGGGTGCATGTGCGTCCATGGCAGCTAGAGTTGCCCTTCCTTGGAGTGGGTGCATCCGTGCGTCCATGGCGGCTGGGTGCGTCCGGTAGAGGATGCTCGCATCCATGGCCACAAAGCTAGATTAGGGATTACAGATTACTTACTGGATTGGGGCCTTGGGGGCAGTGCATCCGTTCGTGGTCTGCACGTGCAGCCTGGCAGAGAGGAGAGGAGGAAGACGAGTCACGCCGTCACGGAATTTGGGGGTACGCCATGGAGCACCGAGCTGAGCAGTGGCGACTGGCGGTGGCGGCTATGCTTGCTGTGCGGCTGTGCCTGGGCGAGGGGCGAGGGCGACGGAAGACTGCAAGTGGAAGAGCAGTGGTCGACGACAGGGTTGTTGACTTGTGGTGGCTTGCTAGGCTGCTTGCTGAACCATGGGCCGCCCATGAGTTGTGAATTTAGAATTTGGGCTAGGCCATGAGTTTCAATAAATTCCGAATTTTGATTTCGGTAAATTCTGACCCAAAACGGTAACCGAAGAAAACGGTCGGTAAAGGACTGTACCGATTTCGATACCGATTTCGATCTAAAATTCCGATGACCGATTCCGATTTCAAGAAATACCAATACCGACGATTCTGATCAGAAAATATCGAAAATGGTTTCTAGAATTCTGAAAAATTCTGAAACCGTTTTCATCCCTAGTCGTCGACGAGCGGCGGGATGGGGCCACGATGGGGTATAAGTGATGGCGGCTGCGCTTGTGGTTTAGTGCGTGGAATAGGGCTTTGTTTGTTTAGTAGGCCTTTAGATGGGCTTTGGTGAGTAAATAAGAAACACAAAAATCACGTACCCCTATAGCGACCCACCATCAGTCACACACTTACCTCTATAGCGACCGACCATAAGTCGTTAAATTTCTAGACTTTTAGCGACCCACAGACCGTCACTATAAACACATTTAGCGACCAACCGTCGGTCCATAACTTTTAGTGACCAACCGTCGATCCCTAATAAAGGTCACTAAAGATCAACCGTCGTGTAGTGATAGTGAAGATTGGAGGACTGAGATTGTATCTTTCCTCCAAGGTAATTATTTTTCGAATGATGAAGTTTATAATAAAAGAATGGAAGCAAGGACAAGGCCATATGTAATCATAGAAGGGGAGTTATATAAACATGAAGTCTGCTCTCCATTGCTCAAGTGTTTGTCCAGAGCTGAAGGTCAAGAATTGATGAAGGAAATACATGCAGGTTTATGTGGGGCTCATATTAGATCTAGACCATTGCTGGGTTAGGTTTTTAGACAAGGTTTTTACTGGCCGAAGGCAGCTTTGAATGCAGCAGATTTGGTTCAAAAATGTGAAAATTGCCAAAGATGTGCCGGAGACCAAAAGCAACCTTCGTCTCTAACCTAGTTAATACAGCCAACATGGCCACTGCAAAGGTGGGGCTTGGATTTATTAGGTCCACTTCCACCAGCACAAGGCAACTTGAAATATGTTGTGCTGGCAGTGGAATACATTTCAAAGTGGATTGAGGCAAAGCCCTTAGCTATAATAACTTCGGCTACAGTACAGAAATTCTTCTGGCAAAATATTGTTTGTCGCTTCATCATGCCAAAGGCTATCACCGTTGATAACAGAACTCAGTTCGATGCTGAAACATTTAAAACCTTTTGTAACCAGATTGGTAAAAAAATACACTTCATATCAGTGAGGCATCCGGAGTCAAATGGACTAGTAGAAAGAGCAAATGGAATAATAATAACAGGAATAATGAAGTCAATCTTCAATCAACCCAAAGGGAAGTGGCCAGATGAATTAATAAAGGTAGTGTGGAACCACAACACTGTTGTTTCAAGGTCAGCAGGATTTACCCCGTTCAAGCTTCTGTTCGGTGATGAAGAAATAACACCGAAAGAAGCAAGAACGGGTTCAATAAGAACCTTAGCTTCGACAGAGGATGAAGATGATTGCCAAGTAACAAAAGACATCATAGAAGGGACTAGACTACAAGCAATAGTACACATCAATAAGTACTAGGCCGAAACAATCAAATGGCGTGTTAGAAAGATAAAATTGAAGAATATTAAGCCAGGACATTTGGTGCTTTGAAGAGTGGCCAACCCTGATACAGTGGGGAAGCTTCAACTCAAGTGGGAAGGTCCCTTTTTGGTGGTATCTTCGTCGAGACCTGGATCTTACAGATTTAAAGACATGGACGGCAACGACATACCAAGGTCTTGGAATGCAGATAAGCTTCGTCGGTATTATGTGTAAACAATGTAATTTTCCTATTTTTTCCTATGGCACCCTTTTCCTTTCAAGAGGGGAGAAAGGTTTTTAATAGGGCCATAGGTTGTCATTTTCATTCTTTGTTTAGCCCTATGCAATACATGGGCCAAATTCCCCCACATGTAAAAATGTAATAACAGGGATCGCACCATCGAGTGCAAGACGCCATGGAGAAGCTCAAAAGTCGTCCCAAAGGGGACGCAGAGCTAACATGTCACCTAAAGAGGTGAAGAAGCTACAAAGTCGTTCCTAAAGGGACGCAGAGTAAGTCACGAAGCTCCAAAGTCGTTCCTAAGGGAATGCAGAGCTAAAATGACACCTAAATCAAGGGTGAAGAAGCTCCAAAGTCCTTCCTAAGGGTATGCAGAGCTTAGCTCAAAAGTCGTTCCTAAGGGGATGTAGAGCTAGAATACCACCTAAGTAAAAGGTCAAGAGACTCAAAAGACGTTCCTAAGGGGATGTAGAGTCTAGGTGTGTTTTTGGCATACATTTGCAAACTTCATCACATCATCCATTGCATTCATGTGAGCATACATTAGACATTCGTAGGCTCATCATTATGGCATAAAGCATAGACGTTAACAGGAAAAATAGGAAATGCATGTCCTTGACAAGAAAACGCTTCGTTGCATACGAAGATGCTTCATCTTCAATAAAAAATGCTTTCATGCAAACAAAAAGAAGGGAAGGTGTTTTTCGCCTTCGGCTCAAAAGGTTACAAGCATTGGTTTCGTCCACAACAAAGCAATTCACACATGAGTGAAAGGTAAAATGGTATTACAAGGTATAAACAAATATGTACAATATTATGTTCAACTGTCAATTACAATTTTTTGCCATATGATACAAAGAGTTCCTAAGTCTTTCTACATATAAATACAAAAAGGAGATTCTAGAGACTTCAGTGTTTCGGAACAAGCTTCGGTTTAGCGACCTTCGGTGCCATCATCCTGCAGAAAAAACAAGGTATAAGGTAATCGGAAATTTAATAAGGAAAAATCAAGATAAAAAGAGAAAGGTAAAGCTTCATACTGAGTTAAGCAGCTTTCGGGCTTCATCCCCATCTAATTCACGCCCGCCCTTTGCCCAAATCTAGGTAATAAATCTATTTCCTATACTTCGGGCCTCGGAAGGAAAGTCAACCAAATCTGATGATGACAAATTGAAGTTTGGCTTATTGACGATCCTCGCATGATTGCACCCGACCTTTAAGAATGTTGCAGCTATGCCGCGAGAAGCCACTAGAGCACAGAAATCTCTGTGTCCAGTTATAACTTCGTCAAGGGCCTCAACTTCATTCTCAATATGATCGAAGGCCTTGAGGATTCTTCGGTAGAAAGGGTGATTTCTTCAGAAGTGGCTCCAACTGAGTTAAATATCTCCTTCAATCGAGTAATACATCGGGTGGCAAAGTCGGAGCATTTTTCCCGAAGGTCCTTAACAATTTCACTTAGCTTTACATTCTTTGTGGCTTCGGCTTTGACCTTTCATTTTAGTTCCTTTGTTTCCTGGTTGAAGCGTTCCAACCTCTCATTCGAAGTTGCTCGAGCTTCGTCTAGCTCTTTGCTGAACTTATTATTATGAGACCGCACTTCTGCGAGGGAACCTTCGGCTGATTGCAGCAGGCCGTCTTTTTCTTTCGAAGAATCATCAATTTTCTTAATTTTATCTTCCAAGCCTTCAATAATAACTTCGTTTCTTCTATCTTCAGTATCCTGCTGCATTTTCAGGGCTTTGCTTAATAACATACTCTGCAAAAACAAGTTAAAATTAGAAAATTCAAACCACTACGAAGGTAATATTCAAACCAAGTTTAGAGAAAAGCCTCACCTTGAAATTGGAATAAAACAAACTACCGGCAATATGTTGCCACCTCTAGCAGCTAATGTCAGTCTCCAACTTCGGGAATCCAACACTCTTGGATAGGGTGCCTACAATCTTCGCCCCAGCGTGGTCACGAATGCATCCCAAGATTTCTTCATCGACCCCACCAAAGAGCTTAGACCCCGGTTGGTAACCATAAGACATAGCGAATTCTTTCAGCTCTAGCTTGTCTTCCTCAGAAAGTTCCTAGCCACCTAAGTGCCGAAGGTCAAAATCCTTCTCTTCCGAAGGGGCATCATCAATTATCTTCCCTTTATCAGGCACTGCGGCCATGCTTTCCTCTGCATCCACACCTGTCTTCTCCGTAACCACATCTAATATAAGCTTGTCAATTTTTGACATTGTGGTTGTGAGTTCTTTAGCTTCGGCTCCGCCAGCATCTTCAGTATATGTAGGAATTGCTGCTTTTACAGCCGAAGCTGAAGGCGGTGTTTGCTCAATTGCTTGCATCACGTTCACAATCCACCGCTTCTTTTGCCCTCCAATCTTCTCCTCCATAGCCAAAGGCACTTTCATCTTTTGTAAAAGGTTGGTCAGCTCCGATCTCAGAGGACTTATCAGCTTGAATGGTGGGGATTCAGTCGTTACCTTCAAAATTTTTGCCACCTCGAAAGCAGTACGCAACGAAGGGCTCAAGGTTTCCTTCGACGCTTCATCTACCTTCAGTTCGGCAGAAGGTATCCCATCAAGTTTGCTTTTCTTAGGGGCTTGCGCCTTCAGCTCCGGTGCTGCTTTTGCCTTCTTTAGAGCCTTTTCGTCTGCCTTCACGGACCGGGCAGCTTCTCTGCTCAGAATGCTGACAACTCTTTTCCTCTTCGCTCCCTCGGCCCCTTTGTCAAGTCTTTCATAATCTGGATACTCGAAGTTTAGCGCATCCATTACTCGATTTAGCCTTCGTTTCAGTCGGGTGCCGAAGGCAGCAGTCATTAATTGATCCTCTTTTTTCGTGTAATTGCCAAGAATCTCGTTGCACATAGTTTCGATCATCTCTAGCCATTCAGTGATCGGTTTCTTGAATTTCTTCTCAAATTTGAAATGGTAGGGGAGCCAAACAAGTTCATACTTCTTTCCCCCTTCTTTCTTCTTTGGCATCCCCCAACCGCTGGAGGTCGGATAAGTCTTGTTTGCCAGGTATTTCTGTACCAAATCTCTGGGTGCTGATTTCGGCAGCCACTACTCTTAATTCAACCTTGGCCAGCTAGCACGGGGAGCTGAGATGCATATGGCACAAAGGCCTTGTCATTCCGAAGCTTAATCTCATAGGACTCATAACCATGGCCATCATTTTTTCTCTCTTCTTCTCGTCAGCTTTTACGTAGAACCATTCATTTGTCCATCCAGTCGGCCACTTGGTGCGGTAGCCGATTATTGGGGCCTTGGTGTCCTTCCGGTACGCAAAAATATAGCATCCAATGTTCTTGTGAAGGCCATCCGCTCTGGCCTTCGTTTGATAGTGCAACTCGTGCACTCGGCAGAAACCTTCGGCATTAGCACTCATGCCCTGGCTTCGGAGAGCCCATATGTACACACTCAGCTTGACAATGGCATTTGCTGTTAGCTGATGAAGGTATATCTCAAACTTCTTCAAAACCTCTCCAATCATATCATATAGAGGGAACCAAAGCCCAGTCCTGAAGAAGCTTTTAAAAACAACAACTTCATCCTCCTTCGGCTTTGGAACCACTTGATCGCCAGCAAAACGAATAAGTTTACTTTCAGCCTCCTCAAAATAGCCCAGCTTCTTCATCATAACCAGGTCCTCCGCTGACACAGTAGATTTTCCAAACTCAATATGGCTCGGTTTCAATGGGCTCAAAATATTGTTGTCTTCCTCAAACTCATTATCACTCTCGTCCTCAGTTACAGTTTGCTCAGCTTTGGCAATGTCATCTTCGGTAACAGCCTCTTCTGGCACCACTAAACCCGATCGCCTCATCATTTCTAATATTGGTGCTGTCACTGTCATTTCAGCATCATCTCCCTCACGCAGCACCCTAGCAGTGGACCTTACTCGAGCCATCTCAAGTATCGCGGTTCCTTAAGACGAAGCTAACTTCGAAAGACGGAGGTGTGTCTAGAAAGAGCAGTCCGGAAAGCTTCGGCTTCGGTTAAAATTTTTAACAGCACAACAGTGCAATGGAAATGAATGATGTGGTAACTCCTCACCAACCTGTCTACTTATATAGTGTTGCAAGGGAAGAAGGCGAATCACCCGACCGCCTACACTGACTGAGCAGTGGATCGCTCGACGCTTGAAATATTTTAATCGTTTTTTGATAACAAGCTCAGGGAAGGTGTTTTCGGATCTTTGACATTCCGAAGCCTTTTGTGTTTTTCGTGGATCGAGCTCGTTACGGAAAAACAATCTAGCACCGCGAAGGGGCTACTGTTGAGGGCCTTCTTCTCTGTCGAAGGTCCTTAAGACGAAGACTCTGCGAAAAAGCAATAATGCGTAATGCTGAAGCTCGATAGCTTTGGCCCAAACCAAGCAAAGAAGGAAAAAGGACTAGTTAGACCTTCTTAATTAATGTTGCTTGTAAACTAATGTCCAAGGACATGCATGTAATTTCACCCAGGCTGCGTCCCGTGCCTATAAATAGATGAACAGTACCCCCATACTGTTCACGCTGATTTGTATTTTTGCTCTCTCGCATCCTCGCCTTCGAGCAAGCCGAAGGTATCAATGTAATATTAGCATTGTTGATATTCTTATATGTTTCATGGAATACAATAATAAATGAATTATTAAAGTACTGTTATCATGTTTATTCCTTTGTATTTCATGTTTACTTATTGAATGATGAAGGTATGTCGTTCTAGACCTTTGTCCGATGAGTATTATACCCATGTGGAGATAATGCTTCGGAAGACGAAGGTCTCTTACATTTAACAATTGTGTTGCCTCGTTCTTGACTTACAGTATTCGAGAACAAGTGACCAACAGACTCTATATGCCCTTGTGTTTGAGTCATAACCAAGTAAAAAACCTTCTACTGCCTTACGAGCAAATTTTAAATTTCTACCTCTTTTAATAAGAATAAAGCACTTGCTCCCAAAAACTCTAAAGTAAGAAACATTGGGCTTTTTACCAGTGAGGAGTTCATATGATGTTTTCTTGAGGATTCGGTGAAGGTAGAGTCGGTTGATGGAGTAGCAAGCGGTGTTAATCGCCTTTGCCCAAAACCGATCCTATGTCATGTATTCATCAAGCATGGTCCTTGCCATATCTAAAAGAGTTCTATTCTTTCTCTCCACAACACTGTTTTGTTGAGGTGTGTAGGGAGAAGAGAACTCATGCTTGATGCCCTCCTCCTCAAGAAATCCTTCAATTTGAAAGTTCTTGAACTCCGTTCCATTGTCGCTTCTAATCTTCTTGATTCTTCACCATCAAAGTATGATGGTTTGCCTAAGGGAACGGAATGTAAAGGAGCACGTTTGGAAATGCGATGATAGTGAAGAGGGATCTTATAATACTTCTTATGCTCTTGGCACTTCGAAGATGTTGACTCGACGCCGTAGGTTGAGGGCGAGGAAGAATTGGTCTCGTAGTAGACCACCTTATTTATCTTCTTTTTCTTCTTGTTGCCCTTCCTATGTAACTTGATGGAGCCGGTGGATTCATCTTTTTCTTCCTTCTGTTTGTGGTCGGCCTCCTTTGCCGAAGTCTTTTCTTCATTCTTCTTTCCCGAAGACCTAGGGTTTTCCCCGGTGATCATCAACTCCCTTTTGGCATGTTCTCCCAACATCACTTTGAGTTGTTAGAGTCTAATGAAGTACCGAGCTCTAATATCAATTGAAAATCGCCTAGAGGGGGTGAATAGGCAAAACCTGTAAATTATAAACTTTGAACACGAACTTCACCTGGGGTTAGGTTTAGAAACAAATAATAATGAATACGGAGTGCGGAAGATAGTTCTTCTTGCTATGAGTTGCTTAATCAATGTGGATAACTTTGGGAGCTAACTCAAAGGGTTGTGAGCAAGAGAGCTTTTAGAGAGGGGAGAGGAAGAACCAAATTGTAGAGTAAAGATCAACACAAATGAACAAGACGATTTGTTTCCCGAGGTTCGGTTCCAATGAACCTACTCCCCATTGAGGAGGCCATGAAGGCCAGGTCTTTTTCAACCCTTTCTGATGCGACCTAATCGTCGCTGACTCTTTCTGACTTCTAACGTTTCTGACCCGTGGCAGTCACGTGGCAGTCGACCGCTGGCGAAGATGACCATTGGCCGTGGGCTCACCGGACAATCTGGTGCACACCGGACAGTCCGATGAATTTTAGCCGCGGAGCTGTCACACCCAGGTTTTAGGGGTCCAAAACCCGGGTGCAAAATAATCACCAGATGTGATGGGACCAAGTCTCACACATATGATGAATAGTGGTACAGAAACAAATGTCACATCTTTACTATATAATAGGAGTTATGTACAAAATAAATAAATAATTACATCATAAGAAGACGACGATCCAGCACCCAAAAGTTGACTGGGAGACGACGGCCTAGACCTCTCACGAACTCGTCGCAGCATCCTCCATGCGCCTCATCCTGCGGTACCTGATCTTGACCTGTGGGAGGGTGTGAGACAGCAAGAGTGAGCTCACATATGTTCATTGCTCAACAAGTTGTGGGGAATAATGTGCATGAACTCACCAAAGGTAGGAGCTCATATGAAGTGTAAGGCTTACTAAAGAGGATGGTTAGAGTTGAGCATTGCTTTTAAAGTTGGTCAAAATTTTATTAACAATTACTAAGTATAAGTAAATACCAACCCAATTAAGTAGTAGAACAAAACTGATAACAACACCTACGATGCAATGCATATGACAAATTGAATTTAGTTTCATAAATTAATCATGTGAGGGTCTGAGCTGCTCATGACCGTGAGCACGGCTGATATACCAGTTTTACACTCTATAGAGGTTGCAAATCTTTACCCACAAGTCATGTTACCCATCTACCAAGGGAAGACCAATCCCATACACCTCTTCCAAGGAGGCGAGGCAGGGTAACACTATGAGGCCTTTACAAAGTTCCACTAGCTTCAGAAAACCCGCTACAGTTTCTAGGAAGCTCCAATGCAGGGACCCCTCACCTGACCGCCATCGTAGCAAAATCAACCCAAGGGCCTCCCTACACTGACCACTCCCCTACTGCCCTTGCCCCTTTCGGGTAAGGTAGTCCTCCACTAGCTTTCCTAATTAGTCAGCCAAGGGCGTCACATACCACCCTTGTGGTAGCACTATTTTCCCGATTGGTCGCTCCATGTTCCAATTAACATAATGATCTTATCATGTACAGTAAATAACAAACTGATAATAAAGTATGATCATGAATAATGTATATCTCCATACCCAAAACCACATAAAGCAATAACATGTACTACCCAGAACTTCAGTGGTGAATAGGGTATAAAGATAGCCAAACTAGGGTAACCTATTGGGTCCCATCAAAATTAACCTATGCAGATCATTATGATTAATAAGAACATGACTGGGTAAAAAGAAGTGATCAAGCGCACAACTTGAGTGGGACTTGAGATTCCAGGTACCAACTTGCTCTTCAGGTGGCTCGTAGCCTCGCCTAGTCGTAGAAATACAAACAAACATGGTATAGGCAAAAATAACATCACACCAATCATAAGAATACGAGATCGTGGGTTCGAGAATGGCTAAAATCAGAGTTACAGTTAAGGAGTTATGGTATTCAGAAGGTCTACGTGATGAAGTAATTAAAACTAGGTCTTGAGTTGATTTTATAAAGATAATCTAAAGAAATAATCTATTCAACTTTAATCTTAATTATAACTTGACTAGAGATTATATCTTAATTAACTCATAATTATGGACATGTTAGCTTTGATTTAGAAGAGTTAATCAAGTGGACATAGGATAAATATATATCTAACAATAAAAGTATGTAACATTGTATAATTAATGTTATTACTACGTAGTAAATATTTATATGAAGCTATTGCAACTGGAATGGGTCAAATCTGAACTAAAACGAAGAAGTTATGGATTTCCAAAGTTTTAAGTGTTGGATTTAGAAAACCTAAGTGCATAATTTTTAAATCTAAGTTTCATAATAAAGTAAGGTTTCTAGATGATAAATAATATTATTATGAATTTAATGCAACTAGAATGACTCAATTGGGGGTTAAAATGAATTATAGATGAATTAAACAAGTTTCTGAAGTCAAAAATCATTTTCTGGTTCATTTTATTAAATCTTAAATTCACTTGGACTGCAGCTATAAAAACCAGACACCGCAGGGGTTGTTTTGCAAAATTCTCGGACCCGACTATAATTAATCTACACTAAAAGGGGTGGCGGGTTTATTTTAAAAATCGTAGGGTCTCTTTTGCACTTTTGCTCGGCGAAGGGGTATCCTGAAACCTGAGTCGTCCGATCAAATTCGAACGGTCTAGATTAGATCACGCCTAGGTCAAACCGGTATGCGGTCACATTCCACTGATCCAAGATCGACGCTCGAGATCCGACCATGTCAGTGCCGCACCCTAGCCTTCGGATGGCAGACACACGGTCCGGATTAGACCCGGCGCCAAAATGGACCAGTCTGTAGCACTGGCCGCAGATGGCGAGATCAATGATCGCGATTTAATTATTCAAGATTCAATCGTGTCCCATGGTTCCTGATCCAACAGCCTTGATTAAAAACACGAAGGGCAAGCGCTCCTTTCAATCACGCCCGTCCGTGATCGATTCCAGGGCTCAGGAAGCATCACCACCTAAGCACTAAGCCGCGGCAGCGCACTGCTTATACACGACGGTGGCATCACCGGGAGACCGCTAATCCCGCACCCCGCTGCATTCTCTCCAATCAATCGAGTGCTACACGTAGAGGGGGAGGGGGCAAACATGAGCACGAACTTCTTACCGTGAATTGCCCAGCCGTCAGCTCTGGTTATGGCCCATGGCGGCACGGCGTCAAGGAACAACCACCGGTGAGGAATCCTCGATGTACTAGGTCCCAATCGTGCCCGACGATGCGTCCAATAGTTTCCTAGGGACGCCAGGAAAACCGGCGCCAACCGTGGGCGTATGTCACTGCTAACCGTGGGCATACGAGGGCACCACGGCGGTAATCACCAGCTCCGATGACGCGCCCGCGAAACGTGTATGGATGGCGATGGCTTGAGGCTTGATGGACAGGGAATTCTCGTGGTATGTCGCTGCTAGGATTTATAGCCATGGCGAGGGGCAATCGGGTTGGAATTGTGGCCCAACCGGAAGAATTCCAAACAAAACGCGCCTTCGGTTTGCGATCCGCGCGGGTTCTGTTTGGTATGCGAGCGCGGATAAAGGAGATAACAGGTGGGGCCCACATGCAAATGCGACCAGAACCAAAGAAAAGGGGAGGGGAAGGAAGTGGGCCGCGCAGATGTGGGGATAGAATGAGGTGGGCCACGGTGACGGTGAGTCGGCCCAACAGTAACTTTTGCCCTTTTCTTTTATTTCTTTTTTTGTTTTCTTTTCTATTTGTTTGCTTTTTAGTATTCAAATTCACATAAAATCAATCAAACTCTGAATTTTATGTTCAGATGCTACAATATGAATTCACAGTACTTATTTTCATATATTTATATTAATTATTTTATTCCTTTGTGTTAGGCCAAGGTCCAAATGTGCTATGCACACATTCATTTCATTTTAGAAAAGAAAATATTACTTTCAAAAAATGAATATCCAATACCTTAATCATTATCAAGGAACAATTTGCTTAATATGTTTTTAAGGAGTGCAAAACAATTAATATGTAATTCTTACCTCTAGTTATTGTCCTTCCATCTAAACTTGTATTCTTACTAATGTGAATACTAATGTGAAAATACCAGAATCTCAACATGAGGTTCATTTTCTTTTCTGTATTTGTTTATTTTATTATTATTATTTCTCTTATACAAAAATTTGGGCTTTATAGGAGCGCTGAGTTTTCTCGAGAGCAGCCTGTTCGTCGGGCGCGCCAGCCTAGGCACCGGACACTGTCTAGTGCACCGCAGGCTGGTGCATGTCTGATTCACTCCATATTTATATAATCGGCCAAGGGTCCTTTTTCCTTATAGATGTACATGAACTTTATGGACCTAAGAAAAGATCAACTAGGCAAACTAGTTAGTCCATAAGTTTTGTGATGGTCATCAAACAACAAAATCGATTATAGGAGATGGTTGATGCATTTCCCTTTCAGTACCCACCCTTGCTTTCACGAAACACTAAGTTGCCTTTGGAGCTATCTATGCTCGGGTAAATAAAAAGAAGAAGGTGTTGAGGCAGATCTCTAGGAGTTCTAGAACTTCGACAAGTTCAAGGATTAAGCTTGCAACCTCCCCCAGTCAACTACCTGTGGTGGGTTTATTTACATTGGCTATGTTTCTACTTTGTGCACTTTGATTTTTACAATGTAAATGGCTCTAGTCTATAATATTATTACTTACTCTTTATTGTTATACGAAGCATTGTGCTATGATGAGTCATTTATGTAATCGCTGTGTACGTGAGTTATGATCCTGGCATGTACATGGTTTGCTTTCGATTTGACTTCCAAAACCGGGTGTGACACTGTAGCCTTTGCCTTGCCCTTCTTCTTTTGAGATTTACCCTTCATCTTAAAGTTAGGTTTATTTTGGACCGCCATCATATGGCCGCTGCTGCCATCGCTTTTCTTTATGTCACTCTCTGCTGTTTTCAGTATGCCACATAGTTCATTGAGGCCCTTCTCTACCCCATGCATATGTGAAAGTCTCCTAGAGGGGGGTGAATAGGCGAAACCTGAAATTTATAAATTTAGATACACACTAAGGCCGGGGTTAGCATTAGAATTAAATCCGAGAGTGGAAGATAGTTTCTCTTGCTATGAGTTGCTCAAATGATGCGGATGACGTTTGGGAGCAAACTCAAATTGATATTAGCAAGGAAACTTTAGAGAGAGGAAAGAGGGAAAACAAATCAAATGGAAATCAACACAAATGAACATGGTGATTTGTTTTACCGAGGTTCAGTTCCAAAGAACCTAGTCCCCGTTGAGGAGGCCACAAAGGCCGGGTCTATTGCAACCCTTTGCCTCTCTCAAACGGTCACTTAGACCGGATAAGCCTTCTTCTTAATCAATTGGGTCACTAAGACCCCGCAAGGACCACCACACACTTAGGTGTCTCTTGCAAGCTTTACAAGCACTTAGAAAATAAGAATGGGAAGAAGAGAAGGCAATCCAAGCGACAAGAGCACAAATGAACACAAAATCTCTCTCTCTCTCTCAAGTCACTAAGTGGTTGAGTTGATTTTGAGACTTGGAGAGGATTGAATGCTTTGAATGTGTCTTTGAGTGGTTGGCTTTGCTTTTGTATTGAATAGGAACTTCAGAAAACTTGGATGGCTTTGAATGAGGTGGTTGGGGGGTATTTATAGCCTCCAATCACTTCCTAGCCGTTGGCTATTTTTGCTGGCGATGGGCACACTGGATAGTCCGGTGGTGCACCGGACAGACATTGTTCACTGTCCGATGCGCGCCACATCAGCACGCCCGTTGGGGTTTTGGAGCAGACGACCATTGGAACCCTTATCTTGTAGCTGCACCGGACAGTCCGGTGCCACACCGGACATGTTCAGTGCCACACCGGACATGTCCGGTTACCTCTCACTTCTGCGCTCTGACTTCTGTCGCGCACTGTTCGTCACTGTTTACTTTTGCAGTCGACCGTTGATGCGTAGTGATCGTTGCTCCGCTGGCTCACTGGACATGTCCGGTGTGCACCGGACAGTCCGGTGAAATATAGCAGAGCGCGCCCAGAGAATTCCCGAGAGTGGCATGTTCGCTTGTGCGTGGGCCTGGTGCACCGGACACTATCCGGTGCGCCACTTGGCAGCACACTCTCAAGTCCTTTGCTCCAAATTTGTTTGAGTCTCCAACTTGATCTCTTTCTTGGTTAGTGTTGAACCTTATGCACCTGAGATAATTGACATCTAGACAAACTAGTTAGTCCACGTGGTTTTGTGATGGACGTCAACCACCAAAATCGATTTATGGGAAATGTTTAGGTCCATTTCCCTTTCAATATGGTAGTTCGTATGTAACACCTCAAATCTCGGTTTTGGGATTTAGTAGAATTCTCCAAAGGTTTTGAAGTAAGATATATTTTATTCTCTTACCCTTGAAATTATTCTTCCTAAAAATAAGGAAAAGATAAACTCTGCCGGACATGGATCTCGCCGGGCTCCTCCACCATGGGGGAGGCTTGGCGGCGCAGCCGGGTTTGGCCAGTGGCTGGAGGAAGAAGATGGTCCTCGGGCCCTGGATCTGTGAATAGACGACCGTGATTAGATCCTACGCATACCCCTTTGCACTTTAAATCGTGACCACCGATCTGGAAATCAAGGGCTCTAGTTGTATAATGGTGTGGGTCGCTGCGGTCCGTTAATCATCGATCGGGTGGCTATCACTAGATACCGTTTCGAGTGAGGTTCGATCTAATATGGGCCTCTGATCTAGGATCGGATGTCTCACAACAGAAGGTACACCTTCGCTGGGTTCTTTTACATAAGAAACCCTAGAAAACCTAGAAACTAACCCGCCGTCCTCCTTCGCTGGAATTTATGAATTAAACCCCAAGCTCTCTGAAATTTATCTCTGCATTCCATAGGTTAAATAAAATGAGTGAAATTAATAAAGAAAAGGATTTTTAGTATAAAAATAATTCCAGAAACTTGTTTAATTCATATTTAATTCATTTTAACCTTTTTGATCAATTCCAGTTGCATTAATCTCACAATAATATTGTTTATCATCTAGTAACTTTGTATTACCATGAAACCTACGAGTAAAATCTTGTACCTCCTTTGCTTTATAGTAGACAATTAAACCTTCGAAAAATCATAACTTTATAACCGTACCTCCAAATTTAGTGGTTCTTGAACCTACGATCTAGTTGTGATGCGTAGAACATCATTATGTAGTTTGTTCTTATGTTTGGTGTGATGTTAATTTTGTCTATATTATGTTTGTTTGTATTACTATGAGTAGCAGCGAGGTTACGAGTCACTTGAAGACCAAGTTGGTACATTGGAATCTCGAGTCTAAGGCAAGTTGTGCCCTTGATCACTTTTCTTCACCCAATAATATTCCTGTTAATCACTGTGACATATCAAGTTAATTTGATGGGACCTAATAGGCTTCCCTAGCATTGTTTATCCCACACCTTGCAGACAAAAGAACTATTGGGTAGTTTTGCTATTGCTCTACCTAGGTTTGGGCAAGTAATGTTATATTATGTTCATGTTCCAATTCTATTGTTGTTTATTATTGTTCATGATAAGATCATTATGCTAATTAGAACATGGAGAACCACCCGGGGAAACAGTGCTACCACAAGGGTGGTATGGGACACCCTTGGCTGACTAATTAGGAAAGCTAGTGGATGACTATCTTTCCTAAAAGGGGGCAAGGGTGGTAGAGGAGCTGCGTATAGGGAGGTTCTCAAGTCGATCATGCTGCGATGTCTTTTCGGACGAGGGATTCCTATATTGCCCTTCTCAGAAACCGTAGCGGGTTTTTTCTGAAGCTAGTGGAACTTTGTAAAGGCCTCGTAGTGGATCCCTAGCCATTCACCTCGAAAGTGTTTAAGCGCCTTGCAAACCCTAGCTAGACGAGATACACAACTTGTGGGTAAAGATGCGCAACCTCTGCAGAGTGTAAAACTGGTATATCTTTCGTGCTCACGATCATGAGCGGCTCGGATACTCACATGATTAATTTATAGAATTAAACTTAATTTGTCATTTGCATTGCATTGCATTATGGGTGTTGTTATTAATTTTGATCTCTTATTTAATTGGGTTGGTATCTACTTATACTAGTAACTGCTAATAAAATTTTGACCAACTTTAAAAGCAATGCTCAGCTTTAACCATCTTCTTTGGTAAGCTTTACACTTCACATGAGCTCCTACCTTTGGTGAGTTCATGCACATTATTCCCCACAACTTGTTGAACGATGAACTTATGTGAGCTCACCCTTGTTGTACTCACATTCCCCCAGGTCAGGAGCAGGTATCACAGGATGAGGCGCGTGAATGATGCCGTGATGAGTTTGTGAGTGGTCTAGGCCATCATCTCCCAGTCAACTATAGTTGCTGGATCGTTGTCTTCATATGATGTAATTATTTAACTATTTTTTACAGAACTCTGTTATATATAAATGATGTGACATTCATTTCTATACCATGAGTAATCATATGTGTGAGACTTGATCCTATCACACTTGGTGAAGTTCGCGCACGGGTTTGGCCGTGCCCCTAAAATCCGGGTGTGACAGTAATGAAGTTTCTATAGCTGGGCGGAATAGATGCCAAAATGAAGTCAGTGGCCAACCCTTGCCCTATTGGGTAGCCTAGCTTCTCCAACCTCTGACTGTAACCAACCATTTTGATTACATGTGGCCCAACTGATGCACCTTCTGCTAGCTTGCATTCTAGAAAGGCTTTGTACACATTGAACCTTTGAGTCCTAGCCTAAGTCTAGAACATATCCTTGACCGCCATGATCATATTGTGCGCCTCATGGTTTATCTCAAACTATACATGTAGCTCAGGCTCCATGTAAGCAAGCATCAGGCAACTCACTTCAAGATTAACATCCATTGCTTTCTTGTAAGCGGTTTTAGCTGCAACAGTTGCATCTTCATTAGGATCCTCTTGCGGTGGGGTATCTAGAACGTCTTCCTTTTTTCAGCCTTGAGAACAATTCTCAGGTTACGGATCCAATCCGTATAGTTTGTTCCATTTAACTTATCCTTTTCAAAAATTGATCGCAAAGCAAATGTTGGTGTGCTAGTGAAAGGGAATTAGGCTTACACCTATTTCCTAATTGATTTTGGTGGTTGAATTGCCCAACACAAATAATTGGACTAACTAGTTTGTTCTAGTTTATAAGTTCTATAGGTGCCAAAGGTTCACAATAAGCCAATAAAAAGACCAAGAAAAGGGTTCAATCAGAGAGCAAAGGATTACCCGGAAGGCACCCTAGTCTGGCGCACCAGACTGTCCGGTGTGCCACCGGACTGTGTCCAGTACACCAGGGAACTCGACGCCCAACTCTTCACCTTCAGGAATTTTCAGAGGAGCTCCGCTATAATTCACCGGACTGTCCGGTGCACCACCGGACAGTGTCTGGTGCTCTAGGGGAGAGCAACTCTGAACTCGGCAGCTTCGGGAATTCGCTCCGCTAAAATTCACCGGACTGTCCGGTGAGTCACCGGACAGTGTCCGGTGCACACCGGACTGTCCGATGTGACAGCGGAGCAACGGCTAGTTCGCGCGCAACGGTCGACTGCAACGCATTAAATGCGCACCTGCGCGCGCAGAGGAGCAGGGCACGCGCGGGTGGCACACCGGACAGCCTACATGGCCTGTCCGGTGCACCACCGGACAGCCAGGCGGGCCCACAAGACAGAGCTCCAACGGTCGGAACCCATCGGCCAAGTGACGTGGCTGGCGCACCGGACAGTGTCCGGTGGCGCACCGAACTGTCCGGTGCGCCCGTCGAGTGCAGCCTCCACCAATGGTCAAGTTTGGTGGTTGGGGCTATAAATACCCCAACCACCCCCACATTCAAGTCATCCAAGCTTTCCACCTTCCAACCATTTACAAGAGCTCTAGCATTCAATTCTAGACACACCTAAGAGATCGAATCCTCTCCCAATTCCACTCAAAGCTTTAGCGATTAGAGAGAGTGATTGTTGTATTCATTTGAGCTCTTGCGCTTGGATTGCTTCTTTTTCTCATTCTTTCTTGCGATCATCTCAATTGTAATCAAGGCAAGAGACACCAATTGTGTGGTGGTCCTTGCGGGGAAGTTTGTTCCCGTTTGATTGAGAAGAGAAGCTCACTCGGTCCGAGAGACCGTTTGAGAGAGGGAAAGGGTTGAAAGAGACCCGGTCTTTGTGACCACCTCAATGGGGAGTAGGTTTGAGAGAACCGAACCTCGATAAAACAAATCCTTGTGTCTCACTTCTTTATTCGCTTGCGATTTGTTTTTACGCCCTCTCTCGGACTCGTTTATATTTCTAACGCTAACCCGGCTTGTAGTTGTGATTAACTTTGTAAATTTCAGTTTCGCCCTATTCACCCCCCCTCTAGGCGACTTTCAATTAGTATCGGAGCCTGGTGCTTCATTATAGCCTAACCGCTCGAAGTGATGTCGGGAGATTACGCCAAGAGGGAGATGGAGACCGGCGACAAGCCCACTACAAGCCACGGGAAGGCGTCATCAGAAGAGTCCCGCAACAAGGGGAAGGGGAAGGAGAAGAAATCCTCTTCCCACAAGTCGCATCGGAGCGGTGACAAAAAGAAGAAGATGAGGAAGGTGGTCTACTATGAGACCGACACTTCATCACCATCAACCTCCGGCTCCGACGCGCCGTCCATTACTTCTAAGCACCATGAGCGCAAGAAGTATAGTAAGATCCCCCTACGCTATCCTCGCATTCCTAAACATACGCCTTTACTTTCCGTCCCATTAGGCAAACCACCAACGTTTGATGGTGAAGATTATGCTAGGTGGAGTGATATGATGCGATATCACCTAACCTCACTCCACAAAAGTATATGGGATGTTGTTGAGTTTGGTGTACAGGTACCATCCGTAGGGGATGAAGATTATGATGAGGACGAAGTGGCCCAAATCCAACACTTCAACTCCCAAGCCACAACTATACTCCTCGCCTCTCTAAGTCGAGAGGAGTTTAATAAGGTGCAAGGGTTGAAGAGTGCTAAGGAAATTTGGGACGTGCTAAAGACCGCGCACGAGGGAGATGAGGTGACCAAGATCACCAAGCGAGAAACGATCGAGGGGGAGCTCGGTCGCTTCCGTCTTCGCCAAGGGGAGGAGCCACAAGACATGTACAACCGACTCAAAACCTTGGTGAACCAAGTGCGCAACCTCGGGAGCAAAAAATGGGATGACCACGAAGTGGTTAAGGTTATTCTTAGATCATTTGTTTTCCTTAACCCTACTCAAGTTCAATTAATTTGTGGCAATCCTAGATATACACTAATGACTCCCGAGGAAGTAATCGGGAATTTTGTGAGCTTTGAATTGATGATCAAAGGCTCAAAGAAGATCAACGAGCTTGATGGCCCTTCCACATCGGAAGCACAACCGGTCGCATTCAAAGCGACGGAGGAGAAGAAGGAGGAGTCTACATCAAGTAGACAACCAATCGACGCCTCAAAGCTCGACAATGAGGAGATGGCGCTCATCATCAAGAGCTTTCGCCAAATCCTCAAGCAAAGGAGGGGGAAAGATTACAAGCCCCGCTCCAAGAAAGTTTGCTACAAATGTGGTAAGGCCGGTCACTTTATTGCCAAATGTCCTATTTCTAGTGACAGTGACAGGGGCGACGACAAGAAGGGGAGAAGAAAGGAGAAGAAGAGATATCACAAGAAGAAGGGCGGTGATGCCCATGTGTGCTGCGAGTGGGACTCCGATGAGAGCTCCACCGACTCCTCCTCCGACGAGGACGCCGCCAACATCGCCGTCAACAAGGGACTTCTCTTCCCCAAGTCGGCCACAAGTGCATCATGGCAAAGGACGGCAAAAAGAAGAAGGTTAAATCCAAATCCTCCACTAAATATGAGTCCTCTAGTGATGATAATGCTAGTGATGAGGAGGATAATTTGCGTACCCTTTTTGCCAACCTAAACATGCAACAAAAAGAAAAATTAAATGAATTAATTAGTGCTATCCATGAAAAGGATGATCTCTTGGACTCCCAAGAGGACTCCTAATCAAGGAAAACAAAAAGCATGTTAAGGTTAAAAATGCTTACGCTCTAGAAGTTGAAAAATGTGAAAAATTGTCTAGTGAGCTAAGCACTTGCCATGATACTATTGCCAACCTTAGAAATGAAAATGCTAAACTTATTGCTAAGGTTGATTCTAATGTTTGTAATGTTTCAATTCCCAATCTTAGAGATAATAATGTTGATTTACTTGCTAAGATTGAAGAATTGAATGATTTTCTTGCTAGCCTTAGGATTGAAAATGAAAAATTGCTTGCTAAGGCTAAAGAATTAGATGTTTGCAATGCTTCCATTTCCGATCTTAGAGATAACAATGACATTTTGCGTGCTAAGATTGTTGAACTTAATTCTTGCAAACCCTCTACATCTACCGTTGAGCATGTGTCTATTTGTGCTAGATGTAGAGATGTTGATATTGATGCTATTCATGATCATATGACTTTAATTAAACAACAAAATGATCATATAGCAATATTAGATGCTAAAATTGCCGAGCATGAACTTGAAAATGAAAAATTTAAATTTGCTCGTAGTATGCTCTATAGTGGAAGACGCCCTGGCATCAAGGATGGCACTGGCTTCCAAAAGGGGGACAATGTCAAACTTAATGCCCCTCCTAAGAAATTATCAAACTTTGTTAAGGGCAAGGCTCCCATGCCTCAGGATAACAAGGGTTACATTTTATACCCTGCCGGTTATCCTGAGAGCAAAATTAGGAGAATTCACTCTAGGAAGTCTCACTCTGGCCCTAATCATGCTTTTATGTATAAGGGTGAGACATCTAGCTCTAGGCAACCAATCCGTGCTAAGTTGCCTAAGAAGAAAACTCCTAGTGCATCAAATGATCATGACATTTCATTTAAAACTTTTGATGCATCTTATGTTTTGACTAACAAATCCGGCAAGGTAGTTGCCAAGTTTGTTGGGGGCAAACACAAGGGCTCCATGACTTGTGTTTGGGTACCCAAAGTTCTTGTTTCTAATGCTAAAGGACCCAAAACCGTTTGGGTACCTAAAGTCAAGAACTAAAATTGTTTTGTAGGTTTATGCATCCGGGGGCTCAAGTTGGATAATCGACAGCGGGTGCACAAACCACATGACAGGGGAGAAGAAGATGTTCTCCTCCTATGAGAAAAATCAAGATCCCCAACAAGCTATCACATTCGGGGATGGAAATCAAGGTTTGGTCAAAGGTTTGGGTAAAATTGCTATTTCACCTGACCATTCCATTTCCAATGTTTTTCTTGTAGATTCCTTAGATTATAACTTGCTTTCCGTTTCCCAATTATGTCAAATGGGCTACAATTGTCTATTTACTGATGTAGGTGTCACTGTTTTTAGAAGGAGTGATGATTCAGTAGCATTTAAGGGAGTGTTAGAGGGTCAGTTATACTTGGTAGATTTTGATAGAGCTGAACTCGACACTTGCTTAATTGCTAAGACTAACATGGGTTGGCTCTGGCACCGCCGACTAGCCCATGTTGGAATGAAGAATCTTCATAAGCTTCTAAAGGGAGAGCACATTTTAGGATTAACAAATGTTCATTTTGAGAAAGACAGGATTTGTAGCGCATACCAAGCAGGGAAGCAAGTTGGTGTTCATCATCCGCATAAGAACATCATAACGACTGACAGGCCACTGGAGCTCCTACACATGGATTTATTCGGCCCGATAGCTTACATAAGCATCGGTGGGAGTAAGTACTGTCTAGTTATTGTGGATGATTATTCTCGCTTCACTTGGGTGTTCTTTTTGCAGGAAAAATCTCAAACCCAAGAAACCTTAAAGGGATTCTTGAGACGGGCTCAAAATGAGTTCGGCTTAAGGATCAAGAAAGTTAGAAGTGACAACGGGACGGAGTTCAAGAATTCACAAATTGAAGGCTTCCTTGAGGAGGAGGGCATCAAGCATGAGTTCTCTTCTCCCTACACGCCACAACAAAATGGTGTAGTGGAGAGGAAGAATAGAACTCTATTGGACATGGCAAGAACCATGCTTGATGAGTACAAGACGCCGGATCGGTTTTGGGCCAAGGCAGTCAACACCGTCTGCTACGCCATCAACCAGTTGTATCTACACCGAATCCTCAAGAAGACATCATACGAACTCCTAACCGGTAAAAAGCCCAACATTTCATATTTTAGAGTCTTTGGTAGCAAATGCTTTATTCTTGTTAAAAGAGGTAGAAAATCTAAATTTGCTCCTAAGACAGTAGAAGGCTTTTTACTAGGATATGATTCAAACACAAGGGCATATAGAGTCTTTAACAAGTCCTCAGGACTAGTTGAAGTTTCTTGTGACGTTGTGTTTGATGAAACTAATGGCTCTCAAGTAGAGCAAGTTGACCTTGATGAGATAGGTAATGAAGAGGCTCCGTGCATCGCGCTAAGGAACATGTCCATTAGGGATGTGTGTCCTAAGGAATCCGAAGAGCCACCACATGCACAAGATCAACCATCCTCCTCCACGCAAGCATCTCCACCAACTCAAAATGAGGACGAGGCTCAAGTTGATGAAGGAGAAAATCAAAATGATGAGCCACCTCAAGATGACAACAATGATCAAGGGGGAGATGCAAATGATCAAGACAAGGAGGATGAAGAACCAAGACCGCCACACCCAAGAGTCCACCAAGCAATCCAATGAGATCACCCCGTCGACACCATCCTCGGTGATATTCATAAGGGGGTAACCACTAGATCTCGTGTTGCACATTTTTGTGAGCATTACTCCTTTGTTTCCTCTATTGAGCCACACAGGGTAGAGGAAGCACTTCAAGATTCGGATTGGGTGGTGGCGATGCAAGAGGAGCTCAACAACTTCACGAGGAATGAGGTATGGCATTTGGTTCCACGTCCTAACCAAAATGTTGTAGGAACCAAGTGGGTCTTCCACAACAAACAAGATGAGCATGGTGTGGTGACAAGGAACAAAGCTCGACTTGTGGCCAAGGGATACTCCCAAGTCGAAGGTTTGGATTTCGGTGAAACCTATGCACCCGTAGCTAGGCTTGAGTCCATTCGTATATTATTAGCCTATGCTACTTACCATGGCTTCAAGCTTTATCAAATGGACGTGAAGAGTGCCTTCCTCAACGGACCAATCAAGGAGGAGGTCTATGTTGAGCAACCTCCTGGCTTTGAAGACAGTGAGTACCCTAACCATGTCTATAGGCTCTCTAAGGCGCTTTATGGGCTCAAGCAAGCCCCAAGAGCATGGTATGAATGCCTAAGAGATTTCCTTATTGCTAATGACTTCAAAGTCAGAAAGGCCGATCCTACTCTATTCACGAAAACTCTTGACAATGATTTGTTTGTATGCCAAATTTATGTTGATGATATTATATTTGGGTCTACTAACGAATCTACATGTGAAGAATTTAGTAGGATCATGACACAGAAATTCGAGATGTCAATGATGGGGGAGTTGAAGTATTTCTTAGGATTTCAAGTGAAGCAACTCCATGAGGGCACCTTCATTAGCCAAATGAAGTATGCTCAAGACATTCTAAACAAGTTTGGGATGAAGGATGCCAAGCCCATCAAGACACCCATGGGAACTAATGGGCATCTCGACCTCGACACAGAAGGTAAATCTGTAGATCAAAAGGTATATCGGTCGATGATAGGCTCATTACTCTATTTATGTGCATCTCGACCGAACATTATGCTTTCCGTATGCATGTGTGCAAGATTCCAAGCCGACCCTAAGGAAGCTCACCTTACGGCCGTAAAACGAATCTTGAGATATTTCGCTTATACTCCTAAGTTTGGGCTTTGGTACCCTCGGGGATCCACATTTGATTTAATTGGTTATTCGGATGCCGATTGGGCGGGGTGTAAAATTAATAGAAAGAGCACATCGGGGACTTGCCAGTTCTTGGGGAGATCCTTGGTGTCTTGGGCTTCAAAGAAGCAAAATTTCGTAGCTCTTTCTACCGCCGAAGCCGAGTACATTGCCGCAGGCCATTGTTGCGCGCAACTACTTTGGATGAGGCAAACCCTTAGGGACTATGGTTACAAATTAACTAAAGTTCCTCTTCTATGTGATAATGAGAGTGCAATCCACATGGCGGATAATCCCGTTGAGCATAGCCGCACTAAACACATAGCCATTCGGTATCACTTCTTAAGGGATCACCAACAAAAGGGAGATATCGAGATTGCATACATTAATACTAAAGATTAATTAGCCAATATCTTTACCAAGCCATTAGATGAACAAACTTTTACCAAACTTAGACATGAGCTAAATATTCTTGATTCTAGAAATTTCTTTTGATGCTTTGCACACATAGCCCATAAATATACCTTTGATCATGTCTCTTTTATATATGCTATGACTAATGTGTTTTCAAGTATATTTCAAACCAAGTCATAGGTATATTGAAAGGGAATTGGAGTCTTCGGCGAATACAAGGCTTCCACTCCATAACTCATCCCTCGCCGTCGCTCCGAGCAACTCTCCATCTTTGGTATAATCTTCACTCATATGTTTTATTTGCCAAAGGGGAGAAAGTAGTTAGAAAAGGGCTTATATTTCACTCAAACATCCGTTTTTGGCGATTCATGCCAAAGGGAGAGAGAGTATTAGCCCAAAGCAAAAGGACCGCACCACCACCAAATTTTAAAACTTATGATTTTCAAATTGGTATCTCATTGTGTTCAAAAGGGGGAGAGAGTAGTATTTTTCAAAATTGATATCTTAAAACCCTCTTGAACACTAAGAGGAAGATTTTATTAAGGGGGGAGTTTTGTTTAGTCAAAGGAAAAGCATTTGAAACAAGGGGAGAAAATTTCAAATCTTAAAAATGCTCCGCAAAATCTTATTCATTTACCTTTGACTATTTGCAAAAGGACTTTGAAAAGGATTTACAAAAAGAATTTGCAAAAACAAAACATGTGGTGCTAGCGTGGTCCAAAATGTTGAGAATATAAAGAAACAATCCATGCATATCTTATGAAAATATTTATTGGTTCAATTCTTAGTAACCTTTGCACTTACTTTTTGCAAACTAGTTCAATTATGCACTTCTATATTTGCTTTGGTTTGTGTTGGCATCAATCACCAAAAAGGGGAAGATTGAAAGGGAATTAGGCTTACACCTATTTCCTAATTGATTTCGGTGGTTGAATTGCCTAACACAAATAATTGGACTAACTAGTTTATTCTAGTTTATAAGTTCTACAGGTGCCAAAGGTTCACAATAAGCCAATAAAAAGACCAAGAAAAGGGTTCAATCAGAGAGCAAAGGATTACCCGGAAGGCACCCTGGTCTGGCGCACCGGACTGTCCGGTGTGCCACCGGACAGTGTCCGGTGCACCAGGGAACTCGACGCCCAACTCTTCACCTTCGGGAAATTTTCAGAGGAGCTCCGCTATAATTCACCGGACTGTCCGGTGCACCACCGGACAGTGTCTGGTGCTCTAGGGGAGAGCAACTCTGAACTCGCCAGCTTCGGGAATCTGCTCCGCTAAAATTCACCGGACTGTCCGGTGAGTCACCGGACAGTGTCCGGTGCACACTGGACTGTCCGGTGTGACAGCGGAGCAACGGCTAGTTCGCGCGCAATGGTCGACTGCAACACATTAAATGCGCGTCTGCGCGCGCAGAGGAGCAGGGCACACGCGGGTGACACACCGGACAGCCTACAGGGCCTGTCTGGTGCACCACCGGACAGCCAGGCGGGCCCACAAGACAGAGCTCCAACGGTCGGAACCCATCGGCCAGGTGACGTGGTTGGCGCACCGGACAGTGTCCGGTGGCGCACCGGACTGTCCGGTGCGCCCGTCGAGTGCAGCCTCCACCAACGGTCAAGTTTGGTGGTTGGGGCTATAAATACCCCAACCACCCCCACATTCAAGTCATCCAAGCTTTCCACCTTCCAACCATTTACAAGAGCTCTAGCATTCAATTCTAGACACACCAAAGAGATCGAATCCTCTCCCAATTCCACTCAAAGCTTTAGCGATTAGAGAGAGTGATTGTTGTATTCATTTGAGCTCTTGCGCTTGGATTGCTTCTTTTTCTCATTCTTTCTTGCGATCATTTCAATTGTAATCAAGGCAAGAGACACCAATTGTGTGGTGGTCCTTGCGGGGAAGTTTGTTCCCGTTTGATTGAGAAGAGAAGCTCACTCGGTCCGAGGGACCGTTTGAGAGAGGGAAAGGGTTGAAAGAGACCCGGTCTTTGTGACCACCTCAACGGGGAGTAGGTTTGAGAGAACTGAACCTCGGTAAAACAAATCCTTGTGTCTCACTTCTTTATTCGTTTGCGATTTGTTTTTACGCCCTCTCTCGGACTCGTTTATATTTCTAACGCTAACCCGGCTTGTAGTTGTGATTAACTTTGTAAATTTCAGTTTCGCCCTATTCACCCCCCCTCTAGGCTACTTTCAGCTAGGTGCCATTTATCTACAACAAAATAATGCAAAATACTAAGACAAAAATATCCATGATAGAGTAAATCATATTAAACATTTAATACAATCTACTCCTACTAAAATCAATATCCCTTGATTGATACTTAGTGATTCAGAACCCACAACTAACAAGTCTACTAGTGAGCTTTAGCATCACTGCTAGAAGACAAGGTATGGGGGTGAATATAGATTTATGGAGATAAGGATGTGTCCAAACTTGGTGAGGAATTCTCCAGCACACCTTTATATAAACCTTAGAGCTCGTTCTTGTGTCCCCCACCACACACACAACTTTTTTTCTTTGGTTTCCTAGCTTCCATATGGCCAAGGATGGACCCATAGGGGGCAAAATAGTGGGAAATATGAGTGTGGATTTTGGGTGGAGGTGTTAAATTCAAGTTTCCTTGGCAGAGGAAAGGTACTTTTGCAGCACTATGCTGATGGTAGTTTCTTTTGAATAAGAAAAGGAGACAATATAAAAGGTATTAAGGTGTGCTGTTTTCGTCGTATTGAGAAAAGAAAAGAAAAGAAGGGATTTGGGCGGTCCTGCAGGTTGGTTCTTTACGGCGTAGCCCGGGAAATCAGGTGGGCGATTCTTCATATACGTGATTTGTACTGTGTGATCTCATAGAGTGGCGGGGGTTTTGTTTTTGTTGGCAACAATAATTGAAAGTCCGATGTGACTCGGCAACACTGTCAAGTTAGACGGGACGACTCGAGCGCGGATTGATTGGTGGAATCGAGTAGTGTATATGGTTGGGTTGCGATGGGCGAAGCCGCGAAGGGGCCGGCCGTTCAAGGACGACGCTCATCTTTCCCGATTTCGGACACGTCCAAAAGGACCCTCTCCCTGCACAGAGCACAACACATGGGCAGGCGCTGTTGGGCCGCCTCACCTCGAGAGACGTCGACGTACCTTCTTGCTGCGGTTGGGACCTAGCTTCTCTCCCGAGTCCGGACGGTTGAAACCCTCGCAAGCTGTCTGCCCATCACCGTCGGCCGGCTACTTTACCAGCTCTCCCGAGACCCCGCCGGTGCCGGGGTGCCGGTGGGAAAAAAAAACTGCTAGCTCGGTCGCATCTAGCTTGGTACGTTGATTGCAAAGTGACATCGCAACTGCCGTGCCGCTCGCTCTGTCTTGGTGTGCCACCCGCGCGTACGTCACGCTTGCACTTGGCATCTCGCGCGCGCTCTGGCCGAGAGCAGTCGCCATGACGGACAAGGAATGCGTTTCCGTGCGTCCAAGGAGGCCACGACAGATCGATAAAAAAAACCTTCCTGCTGCTTCCAGTTCCAGCCAGCGTCGTGTCGTGTGGTGCCACCGGGCGTAAACCTAAACCGTAGGGCTCACTCTTGTCTTCTTGTGTATAAATATAAAGTCGCTCTCGAGCACGACGAATGCGCGTCATGCGGTGCCACCGGACGCGCGCAGCCCGCTCTCCTCCGTCTGCGCGCGCACGAGCGGAGCGGCCACTGTCGTGCTCGCGATGGAGTTGTTGCTTGCTGCTCCCGCCACAGGGGGGGCGACGGGACGGCGGTGCCCACTATAGCTATATACGCGGGAGCTTCCGATCTGTACTCCTGCATAAGCACAGTCGACAGGTCGATCGGTATCCGTGGTCCTGCGCCATTAACAAGTCACACGGGGCGGGACGTGTGGTGGGCGCGCCCCGGCACCTACCTGATGATGTCGTCCCGTCCCTCCCCTCCCCGCCCGCGCCGCCGTCGGTCCCCGAGGCAGCAAGCGAAGCCGATCAGATGCGCCGTCGCCGTTCCGCCCTCGCGCGCGCGCGCATCCAGCCTTTATTACTCCAAATGCTTGGAGTATATCGCAAAAACCATCATCAACAGACCCCGCCAACCCCACCAACCGCCCTTGACTCCAAGCATGGCGCCATTGATGCCAGCGGAGGGTCCTGATCGATTCATAAACACGCGCGTTAATGCATCGCCTTTCTCCGCTTGGCCTTTTCCTTTTCCTTTTCTTTTCTCCCCACCACCATTGTTGTATTGTATCCCTCCGTCGGTTCGTCGTGCGACGTCTCGTCATCTCCCGACAACGAGGAGATGCTATGCTACTACTACGGTACTACCTACTGTGGAAAAAAGGCTGAGGCCACACCTCAACCTCAACCTCAACTGCTGCATGCCGCCTATACATACTACGCACTCACACTCACGCAGTCGCGCCCGGCCCTGCACTGCACGCGCGCGGCGGGAGATCGAGAGGAGACTTTGCTCGCTTTTGGTGGGCATCCGCGCGGAGCGTGACCAGACGGTGTAGAGACTAGATAGATCGGAAGGGGGTCTAGGCATAGAGAGCGAGGAGGATGACCGGCGTTGTTGCAGGCGCCGCAGGGGGCAACAAGGCAGCGGGCGCCACGCTGCGGCTGCACCACTACCTTGTGATGGCCGGGGTGGCGGCGGCGGTCGTCCTTGCCTGCCTCCGGTACGCGCCGGACCCCGCGGGGTACGGCTTCCTGGCCGTGGCGCCGCGGCCGGTGGAGGCCGATGCTGGTGCCCGGCTGGACACTACTCCACCGCGCCCGTCGTCGTCGTCGTCGTCGTCGTCGTCGGTGGTGATCTTCAACTTCGGGGACTCCAACTCCGACACGGGCGGCATGGCGGCGGTCAACGGGATGAACATTAACCTGCCCGAGGGACGCACCTTCTTCCGCCGCCCCACCGGAAGGCTCTCCGACGGCCGCCTCGTCATCGACTTCATTTGTGAGTAGCTAGCTCTCCCTTCGCTCCTCACCCTCCCCGACATTATTTCACGATCGTGCTTTCCCCCCGCCACGCTTGGAATTCAACTTGACTTGAAGCAAACACAGTAAAATCCTTCACTTTTTTTGCCTCCTCCATTTTCTTTTTTTTTAACTCTCGATCAGATCCTACATAGACTGAGTACTGAAACGTACCAATGAACGGTTTGGATTTCTCCCTAAACTCTAAACGAGAGGTTTAAATAAATATTTTAAAATTAGCTCTAAACTTTACCTCGCCTTCTATTATTACACTAGAGCTTTATTAGAGATTAAAAATAAACTAAATATTCTAATAAAAAAAATTAAGGCTCTAAAGTTCAGTGTGGAGAACCAAACAGACCTTCAACTGTCGGATCAAGTAGACCGCTAGGTACGTCCAGCTTGTTTGTGCGCAGAAAAGAAATAATGGTGACTGATATCTTCTAAAATTATCATACAATCGTATCGAAAGATCCACCGGAGTTTAAATAAAAGTCTAAAAAGAAACAAATGGGCTTTTTCGCGATGCAAGTGGAGGAAAGATGATGAAATTAAAGGTCGTTGACGTAGCATGCATCGCCATAGTGGGATTTCAAAAAAAAGAGGTTTATGTCGGCCCGAAGGTACATGTGCGTACTCCGTCCGTCGCTATTTAAGTGTGGCCCGTGACAATCATGCCAATTATTTTTTTTCGCCTCGACTCCGACTAGATTTAAAGAAAAATATTTACGACAATTTATATCTCCGAATAAACGTATTATTAATGACAACAAACTATCTAATTAAGGGTACTGATTATGTACTGGTACTGACTGATTATGTACTGTAAATATGAATATTTTAGAATTAAGTGCGATTGATTTGTCGGGAAGAACCATAGGTAAAAAAAAGAAACAGAGTGGGTACATCTCTGCACAACATAGGTAAAAAAAGATCATTAGTTCTTCACCTTTTCTTTTTCAAGAGGAAGTTTTTACCATGCTACAGTTTGTTGGACAGATCTATAATTGGGTTTTGGCATGCAGGTGAGAGCCTGCACACGCCTTTCCTGAGCCCATACCTCAAGGCGCTGGGCGCGGATTTCAGCAACGGCGTGAACTTCGCCATCGGCGGCTCGACGGCGACACCGGGGGGCTCTCCCTTCTCGCTGGACGTGCAGCTCCATCAGTGGCTCTACTTCAGGGCCAGGTCCATGGAGATGATCAACCTAGGTCTGTCAACTGTGGAGTAGCTTAGCTTTTGTTAAGTAGCAGTAAATTTAGTGTGAGACCTGTTAAATTAATTATCGATGTGTGTTGGGGGCGGGGGCGGGCATGCAGGACAGAGGCCTCCCATCGATCGCGAAGGATTCCGAAAGGCCATCTACACCATCGACATCGGGCAGAACGACGTGTCTGCTTACATGCACCTGCCCTACGACCAAGTGCTTGCCAAGATCCCTGGATTTGTTGCTCAGATCAAGTACACCATCGAGGTTATCTCTCTCTCTCTTCGCTTGCAACAGATGCACTGCAAGTGCTGGATCCACGGCACCTCCTTGATCTGCCCTACTAATTGACACAGACGCTGTACTCGCACGGGGCCCGCAAGTTCTGGATCCACGGCACGGGCGCGCTGGGCTGCCTGCCGCAGAAGCTGGCCATCCCGCGGGACGCCGACGACGGCGACCAGCTGGACGCCCACGGCTGCCTCAAGACCTACAACAACGCCGCCAAGCGCTTCAACGCGCTGCTCGGCGACGCCTGCGCCCAGCTCCGGCGCCGGATGGTGGACGCGGCGCTCGTCTTCGTCGACATGTACGCCGTCAAGTACGACCTGGTGGCCAACCACACGACGCACGGTAAGCCGCCGATGCGCGACCTGATCTATCAGAGGAGATCGCCTCGCGATAGATAGATCGATGCATAATAATACTATCTGCGCTCGATCGGTCGTCGCAGGGATCGAGAAACCTCTCATGGCGTGCTGCGGCTACGGCGGGCCGCCGTACAACTACAACCACTTCAAGGCGTGCATGTCGGCGGAGATGCAGCTGTGCGACGTGGGCACGCGCTTCATCAGCTGGGACGGCGTGCACTTCACCGAGGCCGCCAACGCCATCGTCGCCGCCAAGGTGCTCACCGGCGACTACTCCACGCCCAGGGTCACCATCGCCAAACTCGTCAACTCCACGCTGCCCAACGACGACTAGCAGCTGGCTGGCCGATCGATCGTCGTCGTCATTCTGATAAACATATTGCAGGCAGGCTTCATCGATCCATATCCAATTGTCCGTAGAAATCTACGACTAGCTCATTGTAGATCCGTAAATGTGGGCTAAGAGATGCATGACGATTGACTAGCTGCCCAATTCGTCAAGAGCTGGTTCACCGCTCTCGTCAGGATCGAGCTAGAATGGACGAGCAATTCCATGGCACCGAGTGATAATTGATATCCTCATTGACTAGTACTAGTAGTCGTACTAGCAAAAAGAAAACAGGGTTGGGCCAACTGAGTGGTTCTGTGGGGTTAGGCCTTTGAGGCTTTTACATGCAATTCGTATATGTGTGTGTGACAAGTGACATTTACAGTTTTTTTTTAAAAAAAATCGGGAAATCCGATCAATGGGTGGAGGGTCGGGAATGCGACAACATCAAAAAGTTTACGTAAAATCCATTACCTATATATCTTATATTCCTCCGTCCCAAAAACAATGGGTAGAAGTCAGTCCAGTCGTTGATTTTTTAGACAATGGAAAAACATCATTCTGTCCTTCCCCTCACACATAGAATATGACCAACAGATTACATCACTACTAACAAACATCACCGAACTGAATTCACCAGGGAACAAAATAAATAGAAAAAACAAAATAGACTTTGACGACATCTAAACAGCAGTCACTACTGGAATCGACGGCTTTGCCGAGTGCGTGCCTCAAAAACACTCGGCAAAGTCTTTGCCGAGTGTCGCACTCGGCAAAGAGGGCTCGACACTGAGAGCACCTAGAGGGGGGTGAATAGGTGATCTTGCAAAATTCAACTCTAAATAGCCAGAAAACTTGGTTATAGAAATGTTAGTGCGACTAAGTAGTTGAGAAGCGAGTTCTTGTGAGCAAAACAGTCACAAAGAGATCAACACAAGAGACACGCGATTTTATCCCGTGGTTCGACCAAGTAACACTTGCCTACTTCCACGTTGTGGTGTCCCAATGGACGAGGGTTGCACTCAACCCTTTTCAAGTGATCCAATGATCAACTTGAATACCACAGTTTTTCTTCCTTATATCTTTTCCCGTTTGTGAGGAATCTCCACAAGTTGGAGTCTCTCACCCTTACAACAAAGATCACAATGAAAGCACAAGAGTAAGGTTGGGAAGCAACACACACAAATTTGCAGCAACACACACGCACACAAGCCAAGACTTGAGCTCAAAATGAAGCACAACGAGTTCACAACTAGAACGGAACTCAAATCACTAACACAATCGATCAAGTGCACGGAGACGGAGTGTGGGAGACTTAGAATGCTTAGTGAATGCTTGGGTGACTCCTCCATGCGCCTAGAGGTCCCTTTTATAGCCCCAAGGCAGCTAGGAGCCGTTGGAGACCAACAAGGAAGGCTAAGATTGCCTTCTGTCGAGTGGCGCATCGGACTGTCCGGTGCGCCACCGGGCAGTCACTGTAGACGGTCCGGTGCAGATCTCCTTCCTATTCTGGCGCAGACGACCGTTGCAGATTCGCGGCAGTTGGCGCACCGGACACTGCCCAGTGCACACCGAACAGTCCGGTGTCTCCTACCGACCGTTGGCGCGGCCACACGTCGCGCGAAGATTGCGCGGCCGACCGTTGGCGCAGTCGACCGTTGGCTCACCGGACAGTCCGGTGCTCCACCGGACAGTCCGATGAATTTTAGCCGTACGCCACTGATCCTCTTCCCGAGAGCGACGAGTTCGCCATGGACGACTCACCGGACAGTCCGGTGCACCACCGGACTGTCCGGTGAATTATAGCCGTATGCCGCCGTCGAGTCCCGAGAACGGCCTGTTCACCAGAGTTCAGCCTGGCGCACCGGACACTGTCTGGTGCACCACCGGACAGTCCGGTGTGCCAGACCGAGCTGGACTTGGCTGTACCAAGCCAAGTCTTTTGCATTTCTTTTCTCTCTTCTTTTCTCTGTTTCTAGCACTTAGACAATATATGTTAGTACTCAAAACAATGTACTAAGTCAAGAAACATACCTTGTTACATGATTTGCACTTCTTGCTAGTTTGGCACATAATCAACTCACTTATTATGTGTTAGACACTTAATCACCAAAACATTATAGAAATTGCTCAAGGGCACATTTCCCTTTCAATCTCCCCCTTTTTGGTGATTTATGCCAACACATCCAAAAGTAATGCAAAACATGCAACATCGATTCAAATTGAAGACCAAATTATTTTTGACTCAAATTTGGCATATTTGGATCATTCTTTGTCACCACTTGGTTTGTTTTTGCAAATCAAGTTTATTTTCCTATCTCTAAGTCAAACACACTTGTTTAGGCACAAAGAGAGATATTCCAATGGAAAAATTGATCAAGTGCCAAAAACTCCCCCTTTTCCCATAATCATAAATTCTCCCCCACAAGAGACCAAATTTGCAATAAGAGGATTTTGGACAAATCAAAAATTCTAACTCTACTATTTTCAAAATTCTCAAGTGTTAGCTGATCCATTTTCTTTGGCCTTAATTTCTCCCCCTTTGGCATCAAGCACCAAAACGGGATCATTTTTGGCCCTTTAACCCCATTGCCTCACCAAAAATGTCAATTAAGAGCAAAAAGGCAATAAGAGCATAAGAATGAACTTGGAGGTGAGTACACTAATACCGGAGTGCAGTGGAAGTCTTTGCATGGTCCAAGTTCGCCTTTCCCTTTCAATGCACCTTTGCGACTACATCAAGTAAACTCAAACACAAAGGTTAGTCTCAAAGGGTCAAGTTGTAGCACTTCTCCCCCTAAATATGTGCACATTCACACATGGACTTGTGAGGTCCGGGGATCCCTTGCACAACTTGAGAACTATAAATAAGCAACAAATTGCATAAATGTATAAGTAACGTGATCAAAGGCATGAAACACATGTATGCTATAGATCAATCCAAGTTACACGAATCTAAGACATTTAGCTCACTACGCAGCCTGCAAAAGGTTTTCTCATCTAAAGGCTTGGTAAAGATATTGGCTAGCTGGTTTTTGGTGCTAATATAGAACACATTGATATCTCCCTTTTGCTGGTGGTCTCTCAAAAAGTGATGCTGGATGTCTATGTGCTTAGTGCGGCTGTGTTCAACAGGATTATGTGGATTGCACTCTCATTATCACATAGGAGTGGGACTTGGCTCAGATTGTAGCCAAAGTCCCAGAGGGTTTGCCTCATCCAAAGTAGTTGCGCACAACACTCTCCTGCGGCAACATACTCGGCCTCAGCGGTGGATAGGGCAATAGAGGTTTGTTTCTTTGAACTCCAAGACACCAGGGACCTTCCTAGGAATTGGCACGTCCCTGATGTACTCTTCCTATCAACCTTGCATCCAGCATAATCGGAGTCTGAATATCCAATTAAGTCAAAGGTAGACCCCTTTGGATACTAGATCCCGAAGCAAGGCGTAGCTACTAAATATCTAAGAATTCGCTTAACGGCCACAAGGTGACATTCCTTGGGGTCGGATTGAAATCTAGCACACATGCATATGCTAAGCATAATATCTGGTCTACTAGCACATAGATAAAGTAATGACCCTATCATAGACCGGTATGCCTTTTGATCAACGGACTTACCTCCTTTGTTGAGGTCGACATGTCCGTCGGTTCCCATTGGTGTCTTTGCGGGCTTGGCGTCCTTCATCCCAAACCGCTTGAGAAGGTCTTGAGTGTACTTCGTTTGGGAGATGAAGGTACCGTCCTTGAGTTGCTTCACTTGGAACCCAAGGAAGTAGTTCAACTCGCCCATCATCGACATCTCAAACTTTTTAGTCATCACTCTGCTAAACTCCTCACAAGACTTTTGGTTAGTAGAACCAAAAATTATGTCATCGACATAAATTTGGCACACAAAAAGATCACCGTCACAAGTCTTAGTGAAAAAGTAGGATCAGCTTTCCCAACCTTGAAAGCATTAGCAATTAAGAAATCTCTAAGGCATTCATACCATGCTCTTGGGGCTTGCTTAAGTCCATAGAGTGCCTTAGAGAGCTTAAAAACGTGGTCGGGATACCTGTCATCCTCAAAGCCAGGGGGTTGTTCCACATACACCTCCTCCTTTATTGGTCCGTTGAGGAAAGCGCTCTTCACATCCATTTGAAACAACCTGAAAGAGTGGTGAGCGGCATAGGCTAACAATATTCGAATAGACTCTAGCCTAGCCACAGGAGCAAAAGTCTCCTCGAAATCCAAACCTGCAACTTGGGCATAACCTTTTGCCACCAGTCGAGCCTTGTTTCTTGTCACCACCCCGTGCTCGTCTTGTTTGTTGCGGAACACCCACTTGGTTCCCACTACATTTTGCTTTGGACGTGGCACCAGGCTCCAAACTTCATTCCTCTTGAAGTTGTTGAGCTCTTCCTGCATGACCAACACCCAGTCTGGATCCTACAAGGCCTCTTCTACCCTGAAAGGCTCAATAGAAGAGACAAACGAGTATTGCTCACAAAATTTAGCTAATCTTGAGCAAGTAGTTACTCCCTTGCTTATGTCACCTAGAATCTGATCAACAGGATGATTTCTTTAGATCGTCGCTCAGACTTGAGTTGGAGGGGCTAGTGGTGCTTCTTCCTCCATAGTTTGTTCTTCTTGTGCTCCCCCTTGATCATGTGCCTCTTCTTGAGAAACCTGTTCATCATCTTGAGTTGGGGGTTGCACCATCGTTGAAGAAGAAGGTTGATCTTGCTCTTGTTGTTCCTGTGGTCGCACATCTCCAATCGCCATGGTGCGTATTGCGGCCGTTGGAACATCATCTTCATCTACATCATCAAGATCAACTTGCTCTCTTGGAGGCCATTAATCTCATCAAATACAACGTCGCTAGAGACTTCAACCAAATCCGATGAGTTGTTGAAGACTCTATACGCCCTTGTATTTGAGTCATACCCTAGTAAAAACCCTTCTATTGCCTTGGGAGCAAATTTGGAATTTCTACCTTTCTTCACTAGAATGTAACATTTGCTCCCAAATACACGAAAGTATGAGACGTTGGGTTTGTTATCGGTAAGAAGTTCATATGAGGTCTTCTTGAGGAGGCGATGAAGGTAGAGTCGGTTTATGGCATGGCAAGCTGTGTTCACAGCTTCCGACCAAAACCGCTCAGGCATCTTGAACTCTCCAAGCATTGTCCTCGCCATGTCGATAAGCGTCCTGTTCTTCCTCTCTACCACACCATTTTGCTGTGGTGTGTAGGGAGCGGAGAACTCGTGTTTGATGCCTTCCTCCTCAAGATACTCCTCCACTTGCAGATTCTTGAACTCAGACCCGTTGTCGCTTCTTATCTTTTTCACTTTGAGCTCAAATTCGTTTTGAGCCCTCCATAGAAAGCGCTTTAGGGTCTCTTGGGTTTCTGTTTTATCCTGCAAAAAGAACACCCAAGTGAAGCGGGAAAAATCATCAACAATAACAAGACCATACTTACTTCCCCTGATGCTAAGGTAGGCAACGAATCCGAAGAGGTCCATATGTAGTAGCTCCAGTGGTCTTGATGTTGTCATCACATTCTTGTTGTGATGAGTGCTTCCCACCTGTTTCCCTGCATGACAAGCTGCACAAGGTCTATCTTTTTTGAAGCAGACATTGGTTAGTCCTAACACATGTTCTCCCTTTAGAAGTTTGTGAAGGTTCTTCATCCCAACATGTGCTAGACGGTGATGCCACAGCCAGCCCATGCTAGTCTTAGCTATTAAGCATGCATCTAGATCGACCTCCTCTTTCGAAAAATCAACTAAGTAGAGTTTGCCGTCTAATACACCCTTAAATGCTAATGAACCATCACTCCTTCTAAAGACAGAAACATCAACATTTGTAAACAAACAATTGTAGCCCATGTGGCACAATTGACTTACAAACAAGAGATTATATCCAAGCGACTCTACTAGAAATACGTTTGAAATGGAGTGCTCATTGGTGATGGATATCTTGCCCAAGCCTTTGACCTTGCCTTGGTTCCCATCTCCAAAAATAATCGTGTCCTGGGTGAAAGTCGCCTAGAGGGGGTGAATAGGCGAAATCTGAAAAAAATTATAAACTTAAGCACAACTACAAGTCGGGGTTAGCGTTAGAAATATAAACGAGTCCGAAAGAGAGGGCGAAAACCAATCACAAGCAAATAAAGAGTGAGACGCGGTGATTTGTTTTACCGAGGTTCGGTTTTTGCAAACCTACTCCTCGTCGAGGTGGTGTCACACCCGGTTCCAGGGGGTAGAACCGAGCGCATAGCATATGTGTGCCAGGATCCATTTCCACACATATGTTGACGTCACAAGTGTAATATATCAAAAGACAATGCAATAAAGGTGTAAAGAGAGTATAATACTTTATTACATCATCTGAAACATTGTATCTTTAACAAGTATCACATCAAAGTAAAGCGGAATTTAAATAACAGGGGCAATCTCCCACAGGAAGATGACCGGCGCATCGTTAGACTTAGAATTCATCGTCGTCGATAAAATCTCCATCAAAGTCTCCAGCATCACCCTCTGATCAAAATATTAGCAAGGGTGAGCTCACTTATGGTCGGGGCTTAGCAAGTGGGGGAAGAATTAATGCAGGTATAACAAGGTGAGGCTAAGGTTGAGCAGTAAGCATTTTAGTTGGTCAATATTTTATTAACAACACCTGTCTTGCTAATAAGTGTGAGTCCCAAATATCCCATTTAAACAAAGGAATATGAATATAACAAAAACACTTAAGTGAAACCACTTAAGCAAATTATTGGCAGATCATCGGATCTCAATTTAATTCCATCTTCAAGTTCAATTATCATGTGAGGAGTCCAGGTCGCTCATAACTGGGAGCACCGCTGATATATTAGTTTTACACTCTGCAGAGGTGGTACAACTTTACCCATAAGCCATGTATCCCATCTAGCCCGGGTTGATCGGACCCTTAAACACTGCCGAGGTGAATGGCTAGGGATCCATTATGAGGCTTTCATAAAATACACTTAATGCGAAGCAACCCGCTAAGGTTTCTAAAGACGATGGTGGTGGCCCCCTGGGTGAGGTACCTTAGCCAAGAATACGTCCCCATGTTAACGTGGGCTGCCAGCACCTACCGCTCCCCCTCTTGCCCATATTTCAGGTAAGGTTGCGAGGCACTAAGCGTATAGAGCTAATTACCAAAGCCAGAGCCATGATAGCACTCGTGGTTGCACTGTTATCCTGGGTGGTCACTCCATGTTCCAATTAATAAGAAGTAATATTGTTTTAACCATCGGGTTAATGTCATAATTGCCAATTTGGAATATTAATACCAATTCATGAGTGACATTAAGATCATTAAGTTGGGCGGTAGCATAAATTTGCAAAGCTTAACAATTTCTCAGGTTAAACAAGGAATACAGGTGATAAATCTAGGAAATCCTTAATTAGGTATAACCCAACAAATTATGCAATATATCAAAAAGTAAACATTATTATATGCAATGAGTGGGTATAAAAAGGAATATGCAGAGGGAGAATCCACTTGCCTTGCTCAAGCGAGTCCTGCGGATCGTCCTCGAACGAATTTGGTTCGCCTACCACACAGTCGGCTTCTAATAACGTTTCACGTCGCCATACAAAAAGAAAGTATACACCCATAAATAAACACGCACCATTACATAAACATACACCATTACATACACTTTAACATATCGCACTAATCATATCTTAATTACGTCCTAATCACGTAAATACTTATTAATTCAATTATAACTATTACTGTGAGTCCTAAATGGTGAATTTATGAGTGGGTGCAATAAACACAGTTTTAACTAGTATTAATATATTTTAACATCATCAATAAAATTAGATGATAATTATCGTCTTTAATACTAATAAATAAATTAATACCCTTTTATCCTTTTTATTTCTAACTCAAATTATTGAGTATAGCCAAAAATGAATATAACATTCTAAAAATCCTTATAAACTACTAATTGAACATTTTCTAACACAAGCGAGGTTATTTGACATAAACTAGTACTCTAAGAATTTAAGTGCTCGATTTGCGAACATGTTTATTTGACTAGCAAAAATCTATTTTCCATCCTACTAATGATATTTTCTCCTTTCTTTATAAAAGAAAATTTTAATAAAATAATTAGCTAAATCATCTAAAAATCCTATATTATTCATATGACATGAGTTCTATACCATTTTCTAATCCATTAAAATGCACCTAACTATAATTCTCCAACTAGTTTCTAAAGTTTATTGTGACCAAATTTGACTACAAAGTTTCTTATCTAGTATTTTTATCACCAACGTGTGACTACTAATTCTACGTCATATTTTTCTAATCCAACAATCAACGCATCGATTAACATGAATTCTCACGGTGCACTAATAATCGCATATCTCTAACAAATTCCATAACGCACATATACATAAATCGCGGATCACACGTGTTCATAATACAACAAACTAAATATACAACTCATGAATCGAATCAAAAAGTACTTTTATAAAATACACAAAAATAATTTGGGTCGTCTTCAACCTTGGTTTCTCGCGTGCGACGGGGAGAGTTTGACGGGGGGTTCGGCTGGGTGGAGAAGAGCAGGGTTCGACTACGGACGGCGGATGGCGAGTGCGTGGCTCCGGCAACGAACTGCGGGCTCCATGAACTCCGGCGACGAACGGCAACAACGATGACGTCGAGCAGTACACTAGCGATGGCGAGCAAGGAGAGCTAGAGTGTGGGGCGAGTTCGGGTAGGGGAGGATGGGAGAGAGACTCGGCTACCATTTTATAGAGAGAGGGAGGGGGGAGGGAGAGTCGGCCAGAGAGAGGGAGAGGTGGCCGGCTGTTCAATGGGGCGCCGTCGGACTTCATGGCGCCATTGATGGGTCCATTTCTTCCACGACGTCAATGGAGAGAGGGAGAGAGTAATAGGGAGGGAGTAACGGACGCGGGACATTCATGGCGCGGATTGATGGACGTCGTGGCCGGTGCGAAGCTGGGTGGGGTCACGCGGATCGTTTGGGCGTTTGGTTGCTGCTCGGTCGGCTTGCGCGGGGCGCCGGTCGCGTGGGGCCGCGACGGCTGCGCGGACACCACGGCGGGGCAGGGTCGCGTCCGTGCGCGAGGTGCTGGGGCTCGGCGAGCTGCTTGGCTTGCTGGCGCGTGCGAGGGAGAGCAGAGAGAGCATGGGAGAGAAGAGAGAGAAGAGAGATAGGGGAGAGAAGAAGCACAGCAGGGGCGGCGGCGGCTGGCTTCAGCGCGTGAGAGAGTAGGCGCGCCGCTAGGTTTAGTGGATGGATGGGCCCCTAGTGGGCCGGTTAGATTAGGTTTAGTTTAGTTTTTTTTCTTTTTTTAATAGCGAAATGAATTTTTAAATATCTCAAAAATTTCATAAAAATTCACCAAAATTATTTATAAATAAAATACTTGTTTTTAGACTAATAACTATTATATTATTAAATTATTATATTAATTACTATAATTATCTTTTAAAAAGAATTGCTACAAAACATCTGATCATCAATCATGCGTATACAAAGAAAATTGATCAAAATGCAAATAAATAATTAAACACTTAAAAAATATTATCCTAATTACCATAATAACTAAATTCATTATTTTTAGTTGATGGCTTTTGTGGTGTTACAAACCTACCCCTCTTAAAAAGAATCTAGTCCTCGAGATTAAGAAACTTCCAACAATAACTGGGGAAATTCTGCTCTGAGCTCATCTTCTCTTTCCCAAGTGGCCTCATCTTTCGAATGATGACTCCACTGAACTTTGCACATGTTAATGACTTTACTCCGTGTAATTCTGCGAGATGTTTCTAGAATTCTGACCGGGTACTCCGAATAGGTCAAATCCTCATTGACATTCAATTCTTCCATGGGTAACTGTTCTTCCGGTACTCTTAAGCACTTCTTAAGTTGTGATACGTGAAATACGTCATGCACATCTGATAAACTATCAGGTAGCTCTAACTGATAGGCTACTTCACCTTTTCTTTCCAAAATCTTGAATGGGCCAATATAGCGAGGTGATAGTTTTCCTTTAACCTTAAACCTTTTCATTCCTCTCATCGGTGAAACTTTAAGGTATACGAAGTCTCCTACTTCAAACATCAATTCTCTTCTTCTATTATCAGCATAGCTTTTCTGTCTTGAATGTGTTGTCTTCAAATTTTCTCTGATAATCTGCACTTGCTTTTCGGCTTCTTGGAGAATTTCTGGACCAAATACTTGACTTTCTCCAGTCTGATTCCAATAAAGCGGTGTTCTACACTTTCGTCCATAAAGTGCTTCAAATGGTGCCATTTTTAGACTTGCCTGATAACTATTGTTATATGAAAATTCTGCATAAGGCAAACTTTTATCCCAGCTTCTACCATGCTTTAGAGCGCAAGCTCTTAGCATATCTTCCAACACTTGGTTTGTTCTTTTCGTTTGCCCATCCGTTTGCGGATGATAAGCTGAACTAAAGTTTAGCTTGGTATCCATGGACTCATGTAGTCTTTTCCAAAAGCGTGAGGTAAACTGGGTTCCTCGATCTGATACAATCTTCTTCGGTACTCCATGCAGACAAACAATCCTCGACATGTATAACTCTGCTAACTGGGCTCCCGAGTAAGTTGTCTTCACAGGTATAAAGTGTGCTACTTTACTCAACCTGTCTACTATGAACCATATTGCATCATAGCCATCTCGACTACAGGGTAGTCCAACTATGAAATCCATACTAATTTCTTCCCATTTCTATTCAGGTACCTTGAGAGGTTGTAGCAATCTTGCTGGTCTTTGGTGTTCGGCTTTAACTCGCTGACACACGTCACATAATGCAACATGAGTAGCAACATCTCTTTTCAATCCGTACCACCAATACTTTTCTTTGAGATCCTGGTACATCTTTGTACTTCCCGGGTGAATAGAGTAAGCTGAATCATGAGCTTCTCTCAAAGTAAGTTGGCGCAAGTGCTCGATTTCGGTTACACAGATTCTCTTCTTAAACCATACTGTGCCTTGTTCATCTTTTGTGAAATCTGGGGCTTTACCTAAACCAATCAAAGTTTTAATTTCCTTAATTTTCTCATCGGACTCTTGTCCTTTACGAATCTCTTCTTCCAAAGTAGATTCAACTTCCATCACCGTTGCTTCTACATTATTGAGAAATCCAAGGTTGAGTTGTTCCATTTCCCAACACAATTCTTATGACATCAAATGAGTAGTGATGTTGTTTACTTGACCCTTACGGCTCAAAGCATCAGCTACTACATTTGCTTTTCTGGGGTGATATTGTATTTCCAAATCATAGTCATTAATCAACTCAAGCCATCTTCTTTGTCTGAGGTTGAGTTCCTTCTGAGTGAATATATATTTCAAGCTTTTGTGATATATGAAGATTTTGCACTTGTTTCCAATCATATAGTGCCTCCAAATCTTTAAAGCATGCACTACAGCAGCTAGTTCCAGATCATGCGTAGGATAATTCTTCTCATGCTTCCTCAACTGTCTTGAGGCATAAGCTATCACTTTTCCTTCTTGCATTAGCACACATCCAAGTCCAAGGTGTGATGCATCGCAATACACATCAAATCCCTTGTGGATGTCTCGCATTACCAATATTGGTGCAGTGGTTAACCTTTTCTTGAGTTCTTCAAAACAATTCTGACAAGCTTCATCCCATTTGAACTCTTTACCTTTCTCTAGTAGAGAGGTAAGTGGTTTCACTAACTTGGAAAAACCTTCAATAAATCTTCTATAGTATCCTGCCAATCCAAGAAAACTTCTGATCTTGGACGCATCCTTTGGTTGCTTCCAATCTAGTATCTTACTTATCTTTCCTGGGTCCACTTTAATTCCACCATCGGTAACGATATGCCCTAAGAAAGCAACTTCCTTCAACAAAAATCACACTTCGAGAATTTTGCGTACAGTTGGTTGTCACGAAGCTTTTGTAGGACTAGCCTTAGATGATCTTCATGTGTTTCTTCATTCGGAGAGTATATCAGTATGTCGTCAATGAATACGACCACAAACTGATCCAGATATTGCATGAATACTTTATTCATCAAGTTCATAAAGTATGCTGGTGCATTAGTCAGTCCAAACGACATGACCAAAAACTCATATAATCCATATCTCATCGTGAAGGCTGTCTTCGGTACATCTTCTACTCGAATCTTTAACTAATGATATCCCAATCTCAGATCTATCTTCGAGAATATCTTAGCTCCTTTCATCTGATCAAATAAATCTTCAATCCGAGGTAACGGGTATTTATTCTTGATGGTTACTTCATTCAAACTTCTATAATCAACACACATTCTCCTCGAACCATGCATCCTTCTTGTTCACAAATAGCACTGGGGCTCCCCAAGGGGATGAACTTGGGCGAATGAAACCTTTTTCTAGTAATTCTTCTATTTGTTTCTTTAGTTCTACTAAATCTTTGACATCCATTCTATATGGTCTTTTCGAGATAGGTGCGGTTTCGGGTAATAATTCAATAGAAAACTCTATATCACGGTCAGGTGGCATACCTGGTAATTCCTCCAGAAATACGTCTGGGTATTCGCACACTACTTTGATATTTTCCAAGGGCTTTTCTTCCAAGTGATTGATCACTGTTTTCCCTTTTTCATATGTTGACTTGTCTATGTTTACTTGGATTCTTTCACCTTGAGGACTTGTCAACATATGTAATACCCAAAAGTGTAATAGAAGAGGATAGAGATAATCTCAATAGTTTGTGGTCTCTACTATTCATTACATGTGATTAACCTTAGTTAAAAGTGGATAATTAGAACAAAGAACACATAAATAACCTGTGCATCATGCTGGATTTTATTTTGTGCGCATTTTGTGACAATATAATAATAATGTGACAAGAAATGGATTAAAGTCCAAAGTAGAATTTGACATTTAAAGGAAATCGTAGAAAAAGGAAAGGAAGAAAATTTTAAGTGAGTAAAAATAATATAAAATAGATAAATAAAATATTATTTCTACACTGGAGTTTTAAGTGTTCACCTGACTCATTGGTGGAACTCTTAAGCAGATTCAAATTCAAATTTGAATTTAAAATAATTATGAATAAGAAAAATAGGAAATAAGGAAAACAAAAGAAAAAGAAAAGAACCCTAACTGGGCTCGCTCTCTCAATTCTGGCCCATTCACTCATTCACTCCCGCGCGGCCCATACTCCATCCATCCAGCCGGCCCATAAATCACGTTGGGTCACCAACAGGCGGGACCCACACGTCAGACAAACCAACCATGCGCCAACCACCCCGCTTGCGCATTGACGCACTGACAAACGGGGTTCGCAAGCGCAACTCCCTTTCCACCCCGCTGGCCACTACCGCGCTCGACTTGGTCATCGCCATGCGGGCCCACGTCGCCAGCCTCAGTGCCCACTAACCGCACCTGGGTGTCGTATCGATGACTGATGGGTCCCACCTGGCGGACTTATCCCTTTCCCCCTTTCTGTTGCTCAACCCGGCGCGATCCTCGGCCGCATGGACCCGGTCATCTTCTCCGCGGAGGCTGGGCGCAGAGCTCAACGACCGCGTCAAGCTCCGACAATCGCGCAGCCGCACGGACCCCACTGCCCTCATTACCAGGCGCGGGTTAACTCGGCGTACGCCATCTCTTCCCCAACGGATTCGCCGCAACGGCCGCTGGAGCTCGGGCCGAGTTCCTCGCGTTGGGCGCGCCTCTATGCGGCATAAAACCCCAGCGATTTGCGGTAGCTTCTCCCTGTTTTCTCCATCGCCTCGACCTCGCGTAGGCCCTAACGTAGTCCTGAGACTCTACCCCGATGCCAAATCGAGCTAGCCAACCGTACTCGTGTGAGCGGAGCGGGAGAGGAAGGTCCGCCGTCGACGCCTAGCGCCTTCGGCGTCGCTTGTGTTCCGGGAAGGAGAAAAAGGGGCATCGCCGGACACTATTGAAGCTCGCCATGGACCAAATTTGGGGGGAAATCAATCTGTCCGACGACAATTCGTCGCTGGAGCTCTCTTCACCGCGCGGAGTCGCCTGGTGTCGTGAACAGCGCCACTGCCACCTCAATCGCTGGTGAGACGCCCTTCTTTGAGCTCGCAATCGCCAATGCTTCATGTAGCGTCGTTTGATTTGGGGGTTGGGGCTCTAGAACGCGAAGGCTGGGAGCTCCGGTGAACTCGCCGCCGCGGTGGAGTGATGTCTGCCGCGTAGTCTGTCGCGGGGAGGAGGACGACATCGGTGCCATGGAATCGCTGATGAACGGCGCGGATCCAATCTGGGAGTAGCGTAGTGAGGCATTCGGCGGTGACCGTTCGATGCGAATTGAGCGGCCAGGATCATAGCGTAGCTCTGTTTCAGCCTGGGGCCATCTGGGCCATCGATCTTGAATCAGACGGATCACGTCTCGTACTGGTTCGGCGCAAGGTAGGGATTGATCCAAGCCCTCCATTGCATATCGGACGACTGTTGTCATCCGGTACCTCTTCGCGGGGTGCTTTTTCTTATGAGTCCCTGAACTTTGGGGGAATGAACCCGCGGTCCAGTGCACCTTCCTTTGTGTCTTGGGAAGTTTTGCCCCGAGGCCCCTGTCGTTTATAGAAAGTGAGGCGAAGTCCAGACTGTGAGAAAAATATATAAAATCATTTAGGAAATGAATTTTTATATGAAAACAATTGCTAGAACTTGTATAAATCATAGAAAATTCATATGAACTCTGAATTGACCCATCCCAATTTCTATAATTTTATAATATTATGGTTTATCAATTAGTGCCACTGATTTGTCATGAAAGCCACTTTAAAATTTATTTCCTAACTAATCTTATATCAAATCCATAAAACCTTAGGAAATTCATAACTCCTCTGTTTTAACTCCGATTTGATCCGTTCAAGTTACGTTAGTCTCGTAGCAACGCATAGATCATTATTATGCAGTATATTCTTATGTTTGGTGTGATGTTGATTTTATCTATACCATGTTTGTTTGTATTGCTACGACTAGCGCGAGGACTTGTGTCATCGGAAAAGCAAATTGGTACTGGAATCTCAAGTGCCAGGCAAGTTGTGCCCTTGATTCACTTTTGTTACCTAATAATGTTCTTTATAATCATTTACCATGCATAGGTTTAACTTTGATGGGACCCGATAGGTCACCCTAGATTGTTTATCTCATTACCTTGTTTACCCCTGAATCACTTGGGTAGTTTATGCTATTGCTTTACGTGGTTTTTGGGTTAATGTTTCATTATATCCATGTTCCAGTTATTTTGTTATTCTATTTATGTTCATGTCAAGATCATTATGTTATTGTTAATTGGAACATGGAGCTTAACTTGAGAACCACGTGCCACCACAAGGGAGGAATGGGACCCCTTGGCTGACTAATTAGGAAAGCTAGTGGAAGACTACCTTACCCGAAAGGGGCAAGGGCAGTAGGGGAGTGGTCAGTGTAGGGAGGTCCCTGGTTGATTTTGCTGCGATGGCGGTCAGCCAGGAACCCTGCATTGGAACTTCCTATAAACTGTAGCGGGTTTTCGGAAGCTAGTGGAACTTTGTAAAGGCCTCGTAGTGGATCCCTAGCCATTCACCTTGGTAGTGTCTAAGGGCCTAGCTAACCCTGGCGACATGGGAAACACGACTTGTGGGTAAAGGGTACAACCTCTGCAGAGTGTAAAACTGGTATACTAGCCGAGCTCACGGTCATGAGCGGCTCAGGACTCTCCGATGATTAAATTATGGAACCTAAACTCAATTTGTCATTTGCATTTGCATGGGATTTGTTATTAATTGTGTTCTATTATTTTATTATGGTTTGGTATTCACTTACACTTAGTAACTGCTAATAAAAATTTGACCAACTTATAAAAGCAATGCTCAGCTTTAACTTCTATTGTTGATCAGCCTTACACTTCATGAACTCCCACCTTTGGCGAGTTCATGTCACATTATTCCCCACAACTTGTTGAGCGATGAACATGTGTGAGCTCACCCTTGCTGTCTCACACCCCCCCACAGGAGAAGAACAGGTGGTTTCAAGTGGAGTCAAGTATCGAGGAGTTTGATCTGATCTAGGTGGCGTTTCTGAGTCGACATTGGCGCCGATGATCCTTAGTTCGTTTTATGTTTATTCTTTTATTTTGTAATAAGTCTTCCGCTATGTAATAAATACTCTGATGTTTTATGACATTTATCTCTATACACTCTGTTATTATATATGTTGTCTTCTTGGCGCATGTATGAGATGCACCTGGCTTTGTTCCTTAAAGCCGGGTGTGACAGAAGTGGTATCAGAGGAAATGTTGACTGTAGGACGAAACCTAGATAGAAATGGACAAAACCCTTACCTGCTTATCTTATTCTGATTCATTCTATACTTACCTTATTCTGATTCATTCTATACTTACCTTATCTTGATCCTGTCTCACCTTCTACTGTTCTACTTTGATCATTCTTACCTTTTCTACTCTGAGACAAGATGGATTTCACACCTTGGAATCCTACATTTATAACCTTTTGAAGAGATAGGAGACCAAAGACAAAAAAAAAATATTTTCTCTATTAAAAATGTTGGTTGATTGTTCTGATGATAAATGCTTGAATTGCTTCTTTGATTGATTGAAACATTATAGTTGGGCATCTTAGCATGTACCACCATAAGGTAATATATTAGCTTTAGTAGGTGACACACTACTCTACTTAGCTACTAAATCCCCCGCAGTAACATTCCTCGTAATTACTCACCTTGTCTACAATTCTTGCTTTCTTACCCTGTATTTCTAACCCAGACGGACTACCCCTATAGTGTTAGAAGAGAGCACTATAGATGTGACCCTTGGTATGTCATGGTTAAGAAAGGCAAAGGCAGTATATACACTTTGCTAGGGGAACCGTAGAATTCACCAGTTCCAAAGGACAAAGATTTGAAGTTGAAGTTGCAGTAACTACCACTACCAGACGTGTGGCATTCTTCAAAGATGAGGAGTTGGTTGGAAACAACATCCGTGTGGTTTGAGATTTTTTTTTTGGATGTCGTTCCAGGGGAGTTACCAGGGATGCCACCAGATAGGGAAGTTGAGTTTGCTATTGATCTCTTATCTGGAACTACCCCTATTTCTAAAGGACCATACAAGATGTCTGTAGAAGAATTAAAAGAACTTAAGAAGCCGTTAACGGAGTTACAAGAAGCTGAGTACATTCGTTCGAATTCTTCACCTTGTGGAGCACCGGTACTATTTGTACAGAAGAAGGATGGATCGCAAGGGATGAGTGTGGATTATAGGACTCTTAATGATGTTACTGTAAAGAACAAGTATCCGTTACCCCGTATTGAGGATTTGTTTGATCAAATGAGAGGAGCAAGAGTATTCTCGAAGATTGATCTCCGGTCAAGATACCATCAAATGAAGATTAGGCCATCGGATATTCCCAAGACGAATTTCTCGACTCGATATGGATTATATGAGTTCACCGTTATGACATTTGGACTAACTAATGCACTAGCTTATTTTATGAATTTGATGAATAAGGTGTTTATGGAGTATCTAGACAGATTTGTCGTAATATTCATCGACGATACTCTTATTTGTTCCAAGAATGATAGTGATCATGAAAAATATCTGAGATTGGTGCTACAGAAGCGACGAGATAATCAAATCTACGCCAAGTACAACAAATGCGAGTTTTGGATTGACAAGGTGCCATTCCTTGGTCATATTATTTCTAATGGAGGAATAGCAGTGGATCCTGCTAAAGTGAAGGAGATAATAGAGTGGAGAGTGCCCACTACAGTCACGGAGATTCGAAGTTTCTTGGGACTTGTAGGATATTATTGGAGATTTATTGAAGGATTTTCTAAGATTGCTAAGCTTATGACCTCGCTTTTGGTGAAGGAAAGAGAATTCAAGTGGGACGAGAAGTGCCAAGACAGCTTTGATCAATTGAAGAAGAGATTGATGTCACCACCAATGTTGGTTATGCCAGATCTACAGAAGGGATTTGACATCTATTGCGATGCATGTGGCCAAGGCTTGGGATGTGTGCTCATGCAAGAAGGACGTGTGATTGCCTATGCGTCTCGTCAGTTGCGGAAACAAGAGTTGAACTACCCCACTCATGACTTAAAATTGGCAGCCGTTGTGCATGCGCTTAAGATTTGGAGACATTATATTATGTGAACCAAGTGTCAAGTGTACACGGATCATAAGAGTTTGAAGTATATATTCACTCAGAAGGATCTCAACCTTAGGCAACACTATTTGATGGAGCTTATTAAGGACTATGATTTGGAAATTCACTATCACCCGGGCAAGGCAAATTTGGTTGCAGATGCCTTGAGTCGAAAAGAGCATGTTCATTTAGCTGTTGTTGCCCAGCTACTCGATGAGATTGTTGAGAATTTCAGGAGACTTAACCTAGGGATAGTTGCTCACACTAAAGGAGTTATTATTGATGTGGAAACTACTTTGGAGCAAGAGATCCACAAAGGACAAATTGGTGATGCTAAAATACAAGAGATTAAGGATCTGATTACTGAAGGTCGAGGTCCGGAATTCACGGAAGATGAGCAAGGCACCGTATGGTTCAAGGACGGGATATGTGTTCCTGATATTGAAAGCCTTCGTGTGACTATTTTAAAGGAAGCCCATGACTTGGATTATTCTATTCATCCTGGTAGTACGAAGATGTATCAGGATTTGAAGTATAAGTCCTGGTGGTAGAGATTGAAGAGAGATATGGCGGCACATGTGGCTATGTGCAATGTGTGTCAAAGAGTTAAGGCTGAACACCAGAGGCCAGCTGGACTATTGTACCCATTAAAGATACTTTAGTGAAAGTGGGAAGAGATTGGTATGGATTTCATTACTGGATTGCCTCGCATCTCGAAAGGATATGATTCAATATGAGTTATTATGGGTAGATTGACCAAAGTGGCTCATTTCATTCCGGTCAAGACTACTTATAAAGCATCTCAATTGGTAGAGTTATATATGGCTCGGATTATGTCTCTACACGGTGTACCAAAGAAGATTATTTTGGATAGAGGATCACAGTTTACCTCCAGATTCTGGAAAAGTTTTCATGAGAATATGGATATGAAGTTGAATTTTAGTTCGGCCTACCATCGTCAGACTGATGGGCAGACAGAGAGGACTAACCAAGTGTTGGAAGATATGTTGAGAGCTTGTGCCCTTCAGCATGGTAGTAGTTTGGACAAGGGTCTACCTTATGCTAAGTCCTCATATAATAATAGTTACCAGGCCAGTCTGAAGATGTCACCCTTCGAGACTCTGTATGACAGGAAATGCAGGACTCCTCTATATTGGATCAGACTAGAGGAAGACAGTCCTTTCGACCTGAACTTATTCAAGAAGCAGAAGAACAAGTCCGTATAATTCGAGAGAATTTGAGCGTAGCTCAGACCAGACAAAAGAGCTATGCGGATAATAGAAGAAGACCACTGGAATTTAAGAAAGGAGATTATGTGTACCTCAAGGTGTCACCACTTCGTGGAATGAGGAGGTTTAAAGTTACGGGCAAATTGTCCCCTCGCTATATTGGACCATTCTGAGTTTTTAGGCAAGTTGGAGAGATGACCTATCAACTTGAGCTACCTGATAATCTATCCTATGTGCATAATGTATTTCATGTGTCTCAACTTAAGAAGTGTCTCCGTGTCCCTGAGGAACAGTTACCAATGGAAGAGCTCAGTGTTCAAAGTGATCTGACTTACACGGAGTACCCGATCAAGATTTTGGATACTTTGACTCGAGTCACAAGAAATATGGTTATTAAGAAATGTAAAGTGCAATGGAACCATCATGAAGAAGATGAAGCTACATAGGAAAGAGAAGAAGAGCTTCACATAAATTTTCCCCATCTTTTCCCTCGTTCTTCCTAAATCTCGAGGACGAGATTATTTTTAAGGGGGGTAGGATTTGTAATACCCAAAAGTGTAATAGAAGAGGATAGAGATAATCTCAATAGTTTGTGGTCTCTACTATTCATTACATGTGATTAACCTTAGTTAAAAGTGGATAATTAGAACAAAGAACACATAAATAACCTGTGCATCATGCTGGATTTTATTTTGTGCGCATTTTGTGACAATATAATAATAATGTGACAAGAAATGGATTAAAGTCCAAAGTAGAATTTGACATTTAAAGGAAATCGTAGAAAAAGGAAAGGAAGAAAATTTTAAGTGAGTAAAAATAATATAAAATAGATAAATAAAATATTATTTCTACACTGGAGTTTTAAGTGTTCACCTGACTCATTGGTGGAACTCTTAAGCAGATTCAAATTCAAATTTGAATTTAAAATAATTATGAATAAGAAAAACAGGAAATAAGGAAAACAAAAGAAAAAGAAAAGAACCCTAACTGGGCTCGCTCTCTCAATTCTGGCCCATTCACTCATTCACTCCCGCGCGGCCCATACTCCATCCATCCAGCCGGCCCACAAATCACGTTGGGTCACCAACAGGCGGGACCCACACGTCAGACAAACCAACCATGCGCCAACCACCCCGCTTGCGCATTGACGCACTGACAAACGGGGTCCGCAAGCGCAACTCCCTTTCCACCCCGCTGGCCACTACCGCGCTCGACTTGGTCATCGCCATGCGGGCCCACGTCGCCAGCCTCAGTGCCCACTAACCGCACCTGGGTGTCGTATCGATGACTGATGGGTCCCACCTGGCGGACTTATCCCTTTCCCCCTTTCTGTTGCTCAACCCGGCGCGATCCTCGACCGCATGGACCCGGTCATCTTCTCCGCGGAGGCTGGGCGCAGAGCTCAACGACCGCGTCAAGCTCCGACAATCGCGCAGCCGCACGGACCCCACTGCCCTCATTACCAGGCGCGGGTTAACTCGGCGTACGCCATCTCTTCCCCAACGGATTCGCCGCAACGGCCGCTGGAGCTCGGGCCGAGTTCCTCGCGTTGGGCGCGCCTCTATGCGGCATAAAACCCCAGCGATTTGCGGTAGCTTCTCCCTGTTTTCTCCATCGCCTCGACCTCGCGCAGGCCCTAACGTAGTCCTGAGACTCTACCCCGATGCCAAATCGAGCTAGCCAACCGTACTCGTGTGAGCGGAGCGGGAGAGGAAGGTCCGCCGTCGACGCCTAGCGCCTTCGGCGTCGCTTGTGTTCCGGGAAGGAGAAAAAGGGGCATCGCCGGACACTATTGAAGCTCGCCATGGACCAAATTTGGGGGGAAATCAATCTGTCCGACGACAATTCGTCGCTGGAGCTCTCTTCACCGCGCGGAGTCGCCTGGTGTCGTGAACAGCGCCACTGCCACCTCAATTGCTGGTGAGACGCCCTTCTTTCAGCTCGCAATCGCCAATGCTTCGTGTAGTGTCGTTTGATTTGGGGGTTGGGGCTCTAGAACGCGAAGGCTGGGAGCTCCGGTGAACTCGCCGCCGCGGTGGAGTGATGTCTGCCGCGTAGTCTGTCGCGGGGAGGAGGACGACATCGGTGCCATGGAATCGCTGATGAACGGCGCGGATCCAATCTGGGAGTAGCGTAGTGAGGCATTCGGCGGTGACCGTTCGATGCGAATTGAGCGGCCAGGATCATAGCGTAGCTCTGTTTCAGCCTGGGGCCATCTGGGCCATCGATCTTGAATCAGACGGATCACGTCTCGTACCGGTTCGGCGTAGGGTAGGGATTGATCCAAGCCCTCCATTGCATATCGGACGACTGTTGTCATCCGGTACCTCTTCGCGGGGTGCTTTTTCTTATGAGTCCCTGAACTTTGGGGGAATGAACCCGCGGTCCAGTGCACCTTCCTCTGTGTCTTGGGAAGTTTTGCCCCGAGGCCCCTGTCGTTTATAGAAAGTGAGGCGCAGTCCAGACTGTGAGAAAAATATATATAATCATTTAGGAAATGAATTTTTATATGAAAACAATTGCTAGAACTTGTATAAATCATAGAAAATTCATATGAACTCTGAATTGACCCATCCCAATTTCTATAATTTTATAATATTATGGTTTATCAATTAGTGCCACTGATTTGTCATGAAAGCCACTTTAAAATTTATTTCCTAACTAATCTTATATCAAATCCATAAAACCTTAGGAAATTCATAACTCCTCCGTTTTAACTCCGATTTGATCCGTTCAAGTTACGTTAGTCTCATAGCAACGCATAGATCATTATTATGCAGTATATTCTTATGTTTGGTGTGATGTTGATTTTATCTATACCATGTTTGTTTGTAATGCTACGACTAGCGCGAGGACTTGTGTCATCAGAAAAGCAAATTGGTACTGGAATCTCAAGTGCCAGGCAAGTTGTGCCCTTGATTCACTTTTGTTACCCAATAATGTTCTTTATAATCATTTACCATGCATAGGTTTAACTTTGATGGGACCCGATAGGTCACCCTAGATTGTTTATCTCATTACCTTGTTTACCCCTGAATCACTTGGTAGTTTATGCTATTGCTTTACGTGGTTTTTGGGTTAATGTTTCATTATATCCATGTTCCAGTTATTTTGTTATTCTATTTATGTTCATGTCAAGATCATTATGTTATTGTTAATTGGAACATGGAGCTTAACTTGAGAACCACGTGCCACCACAAGGGAGGAATGGGACCCCTTGGCTGACTAATTAGGAAAGCTAGTGGAAGACTACCTTACCCGAAAGGGGCAAGGGCAGTAGGGGAGTGGTCAGTGTAGGGAGGTCCCTGGTTGATTTTGCTGCGATGGCGGTCAGCCAGGAACCCTGCATTGGAACTTCCTATAAACTGTAGCGGGTTTTCGGAAGCTAGTGGAACTTTGTAAAGGCCTCGTAGTGGATCCCTAGCCATTCACCTTGGTAGTGTCTAAGGGCCTAGCTAACCCTGGCGACATGGGAAACACGACTTGTGGGTAAAGGGTACAACCTCTGCAGAGTGTAAAACTGGTATACTAGCCGAGCTCACGGTCATGAGCGGCTCAGGACTCTCCGATGATTAAATTATGGAACCTAAACTCAATTTGTCATTTGCATTTGCATGGGATTTGTTATTAATTGTGTTCTATTATTTTATTATGGTTTGGTATTCACTTACACTTAGTAACTGCTAATAAAAATTTGACCAACTTATAAAAGCAATGCTCAGCTTTAACCTCTATTGTTGATCAGCCTTACACTTCATGAACTCCCACCTTTGGCGAGTTCATGTCACATTATTCCCCACAACTTGTTGAGCGATGAACATGTGTGAGCTCACCCTTGCTGTCTCACACCCCCCCACAGGAGAAGAACAGGTGGTTTCAAGTGGAGTCAAGTATCGAGGAGTTTGATCTGATCTAGGTGGCGTTTCTGAGTCGACATTGACGCCGACGATCCTTAGTTCGTTTTATGTTTATTCTTTTATTTTGTAATAAGTCTTCCGCTATGTAATAAATACTCTGATGTTTTATGACATTTATCTCTATACACTCTGTTATTATATATGTTGTCTTCTTGGCGCATGTATGAGATGCACCTGGCTTTGTTCCTTAAAGCCGGGTGTGACAACATAATTGTTCCATTGGCACACTGTATCACTCCATCACAACTTTTCAACCAGTTGCATCCAAGAATCACATCAATACCATTGGATCCTAGGACCACTGGGCGACTGAAAAATCTATTCCTTGAATCTTGATATTAACATGGAGGCATGAGTGTGTGACCTTCATGTCACCTCCCGGTGAACTAATGTGTAATATCTTCTTAAGACGATACTTAGGTATATTGTGTTTTTCCACAAATGACTCAGTTATAAACGAATGCGATGCTCCAGAGTCAAATAAAACTGATGCAGGTATGGAGTTAACAAGGAACATACCATACACTATGTCGACATCCTCAGGCACTGATTCTGCACTGACGTGATTGACCCTTCCTCTGCTCTGGTTCTGCGGTGTCTTGTTCTGAGCATATCCACGAGCAGGGGTGTTCTGGTCATTCCTCTGAGTATTGCTCCTTTGGGGTGTTTGTTGGTTGCGCCTTGGGCAGTTGTTAGCATAGTGGCCTAGCTCACCGCACTTGAAGCAGCCATTGGGTTGGACAGGTGCGTTGTTCCTGGCCTATGTGTTACTGGCGCCACCTTGACGGTTCTGTGAACTCCCACCAGATCTCTAGTTGGTCTGGGAGTTGCTCCTTTGCTGGTTCTGACTCTGATTATTTCTCTGGCCTTGCTGTCCAGAGCGTTGCACTTGATAATTGTTTCCGCCTTGATTTCCAGAGCGGAACTGCGAACCTTGAGCGTTATTAGGGCGGGTGTTCCTGCTTGACTGACCTTGAAATTTCCTTTTGTGGTCAGATAGCTCCTTTCTTTTACTCTCAAGGCCAATTGCCTTGTTCAATAGTGTCTGGAAGTTGGGAAATGTATGACTCTGAAGCTGGTAATTCAGAGGTCCAATCAGTCCTTCCAGGAAACGCTCTTGGCGCTTCTCATCAGTGTCCACTTCTTCCGGGGCATAGCGTGAAAGCTGAGTGAAGCGATCACGATACTCATTGACAGACATATTCCCTTGAGTAAGGGAAAGGAACTCCTTCTTCTTCAGCTTCATAATTCCCGAAGGAATGTGATGAGCGCAGAAGTTCTCTTGAAATTCCTGCCAAGTTATAGTATCCGCGTTGGGATGTGCCGCTGTGAAGGCATCCCACCAGTCAGACGTAGCTCCCTCGAGTCTTCTCGAGGCGTACAAGACCTTCTCCCGGTCGTTGCACTGAGTGATGTCAAGCTTCTTTCCAATGACTTTTAGCCAGTCATCGGCATCCAGGGGATCAACCGCATGAGAGAATGTTGGCGGATGATGACTCATGAAATCCCGGTGTTTATCTCTGGCTGGGGGTGCATACTGCTGATGCTGCTGATGCTGCTGATTCTACTGGTTCTGTTGAATTTGTTGAACAGCCGTAGTGAGTCCTTGCAGAATCTGCATCTGGGCGGCAATGAACTGCTCCATGATGGGATTCGGTGGTGGTGGTACTTGTTGACCACACCGGTTCCGATTGTTGTTGGGTCCTTGATGAGCGTTCACCATCTGATTGGTTAGGAAGTGAAGTCCTTAGAAAAGTGAGGAGTAGAAAAGATTCTAGGAGGGGAAATAGCTTATGTTTAAAAATTTTTATATGTTCTTATGGCCATCATTCCATAAGACCATGGCACTCAAACAAAGATCCAAATCAAACATTTCAACCAATCACCATCACATGGTTGTCATTTATTAATATGATAACTTAAAAAGGTGTTCAACGTCTAATGCGAAGACCAACTTATTACATCATATATCAAAATACTTAAAGCAGCCTAGTGACGGATCTGGGCTCTCCATAGCACAGCCTCTTGCGGGGAGGAGACAACGTCATGGCGGGGACCTGAGGTTCGGGCGGATCCGGTCCTTGCAGTTGGGCTTCCAGGGCTGCAATCCTGGCATGGGCATTTTCCAGCTCCAAGTGCACCCTGTAGAGATCCAGGGTGGCACTATCCAGGTCGGTGTTGAGACCGGCCACTACACCAGCTAGGGTGTTGAGGCGATCCTCACCAGCTTCACCTGGGACGATGCTGGTCTGACTTCCTCCACGCAGACGCTGAGGAAGATGCCTGAACCTCGTGTTCTGCAGCTGCTGCTGGTAGGTGTGGCTGAGCGACCATAGGGTCCGACGGGCAGCATCGCTGACCGAGGCAGTGTGGCGGAACTGCCCGAATTATTCCAACTTAAGTGCTCAAGTCCCGCCTTACAGGCTAGACCGTACTTAAATAGGAATAAACCGTCAGTCCCTCGGATCTAGTCCGATAAAGCCACTTATCCAGGATCGAATACCACTAGCTCACTCGAAGGTGAGGCACAGAGAAATACAATAAAACATAATACCACAAATTTAATAAGTATCATTAGTGATTACATTATCGGAGTTTTAGAAATAATAACCAAAATTTTTAGTGTAGCGGAAATAACTAACGGAGAAGAACCGAGCAGCATGGCGAAGCCTGGCCACGCTACTCCTCCTGGTCCTCTCCTGCGGAAGCAGTAACCCACTCGACCGTCTATCCCGGTGGCAGGGATGAAGGCCAAGTCACACCAGCAACCAATCATCCTAAGGAGTACCTGCAAAAATTGTGCCACAAGCAAGGCTGGGTATACTAATACTCAGCTAGACTTACCCGGTGTGAGGAGTCTACTCCTCTACCTCTAGACATGCAGCTGTTTGGCTGAGGGGTTTGGTTTGCCAAAAGCACTAGCTGAGTATAAAAACAAGTTTTAGCTTTTCAAGTTTTAGTATGATCCTTTTAAACTAGATGAGTACCTATCTATTCATACATGATATCAAATATTTTATCAATCAACATCTTTTGCTAGTCACCTCATTTCCACTTATTACTCAATGTAGCAGGATGGATCAAGCAGTCTCATTAGCTGCGAGAAGCAGACGATTCGAATCGAGTTTTTTTAAACCTTGCAAGGTAAACCTAAACACACGATATGTAGGGGCACTCCGTCCCTACACACATCAACCGTCCCCATCGATTCCCTGGCAACAGATCAGGGCTCACCGCCTTGGCGTACAATGCCTCACTGACCCCGACTGCCGTCGTGCAGTGACCGCACTTGTACCCACCATAACCGGAATGGGAGACCACGTCTCAGGTCGCGTGAGGGGATATGTCTGCGGGCAGGTTCACTCAGGTACTAGGCTTACCGATTTACCATATTTCTCGGTATGTGTTTAGTACGTTCAAACGCTTGACTCACGGTACCACACCTTAATCCTTATTCCAATTTTTATCCCGTAGACAACCAATCCCCATGGATTGTTGTCCACACACCAGCATCATTATGATAAGAAAGTGGACACAACCAATTTCCTGACCTCGCGCGAGTGCTAGAAAAATCAATCGACTTCTACCGAAATCCCTAATTAATAAAGCAGCTACTCGACTTAGCATACTAGTATTCATCTCAATGGGATTCCTGAGATCATGCAACTAGGGTTTCAAACAACTCCTACACTTAAGTGCACATTCAATCCTACAATCATTAAGTGTAGTAAAATAGCATAATAAACAGGTTATGCATAAAACAGGGGCTTGCCTTTAATTTAACACTTAGGTAGTGTTTGCTGGGGGGTGTACTCGCTTGGCGAGCATCCACTGGTTAAGTCCATCATTCTTCAGGTTGTCCACCAACGACATCTTGTGGTTGGCACCACATCAGTTGCTCGATCATCATCTCTCGGTCCTAAATGAGATGCAAGATGCATATGTATGAATATAATGAAATAGCACAAGATACTTTTAAGTACATGTTAGCAAATTTAAACACTAGGTAGCGGGACATCATAAGCAACCACACACACTAGCATTAGCTAACTACATATCATCGAGCGCACAACATTAGCACCACTAAAATATGACAACATTTTGCATATTTACGCAACACACATACGACCCCATAAGTACGAGCATTTATTTAATTTGCTACGACTTTTCATTAGTTCTTCTATTTATTGCGCACAAGCATCACTGACAACACAAATTCAATAGAGGATATAAGCGTCAATATCTATGGAACTCCTATATCGCAATCACTAGAGAAAGGAACATATAAAACAAGACACACATGTCATCTCTAGCTTAACCATGGCAAGTCTACATTACTTAAGAGCAAACCAAACATTTTTAGCGAGAAGGGTGAACTAAACAATCAAAAGCGCACTAGCAGAATTTTTGGACAGCAATACAGCAGTCACTTGTTTCAGTCATAACTCACAAGATATTTAACCAAAAATAGTAAACTAGGACTTTCTAGAAAGCTTGAAAAGTGATTTACAACTTTGGTATTGTCATCACAGCATGATTAAACACTTAGCAAGGTCGAAAGGTGTTAACACAACAGCGCTGTCCAGATTTGGACAGATTCAGACTTGTGACTTTAAAAATTCATAACTGAAGATTCAGACATCCAAACAAATTGATCCTAGACTTTCTGGAAAGCTAATTAAATGTTCTACAAATTATTTATAAACATCACTGGCTGGTTTAATATGTATCAAGGGTGAAATACACTATGAAGGCTGTGCTGTCCAGAACTGGACAGATTCAGTCTTCAGACTTTAAACATCCATAACTTCATCTTCAGACCATCAAAAATAGTGATCCAAGACTTTTTGGAAAGCTTGGCAATTGCACTACATAACTTTTATAATCACCAAGAAGTGATTCTGTGCTTAACTGAATCAAACAACGCAGTTTTCAAAATCTGTTCTGACGGTGGACAGAACACAACAACCAACTTGTAAAATTCATAACTCTTAAACCGTCAGGCCTTTAGTTATGGAATTTTAACACAAGCAAGATAAGAAAAGCACCTACAACTTTCTTATAATGACCATGAACAGATTGTAACATTAACTTAAGCAAACAGTGCAGTTTCTGAAATCTGTATAGAAAGTGGACAGATTCAGTTACTGAATTTGTAAAAAGCATAACTCCTAAACTGTCTGACCTATGGCTGTCAAATTTTAACACTAGTAAGATAATAGAGTTATCTACAACTTTCTTGTGACCACCAATTACTTATTTCAACATTAACGTAAGCAACCATTACAATTTCTGAAATCTGTTCAGAAATTCGACAGATTCAGGTGTTGGGCTTGTGAAAAGCACAACTCCTAAACGATCAGGTTTATGGCTGTCAAATTTTAGTACAAGCAAGATAATCATGTTATCTACAACTCTTCTATATGACGTTTCTACAGAAAACATGATTTGGTTTATCAAACAAATAGCACAATGAAAACAATGCATGCAGCCCAAAACAGCAATCAATAAATTTCAGCTTCTATATAATTCAAGAATTGCCGCATTCTAGAGACTTGAATTACTCTAACGCTTTACTATTTGTTCGAGTTAAGACAATCAATTTAGAACCAACAATTCGACTTACAAATTTTATTCAAGTCATTAGTGCACTAAGATTACTACAACCAATTAACAACGCATTCTCCACGATAATCACCCAACAATTCGCGTTTTAAATTAGACATCACATGAGCGCTACTACTTTTCATCCGCGACCATAACCATACACAATTTGGCTACAACATCCCAAACGGGTGCAAGAACACTAGTTTCTAGTTTTAACCCCATGATTGTTTCATTAATCATTTTAACTACTTAATCGGCATCGACCGACTTAACCTTCATCTCGACGGTCCGAGCACCACAATTCACGAAAGTCTACCTAGACATCTAGCATCACATAGAAAGTCTACTAACTAACTTGCAACCACTTGAAGTACTGGAAACACCTACATATAACAATTACTTAACGCAATTGAATTCCTCTATTTAACAAGAGTTGGCTTAACACAGCATGAAAAAAATAGTAATTCATACACAAGTTCATATTTTTCTCAATCATAACACCATGAGACCAACAAAACTAGTTTCACCATTTTAGACATCTTAACTTAAAATATAGCTAAAAGTAATTCGATTAGTTTTCTTAACTACTTTTCTATATTAGGTCACTTAGCTCCTAATTAATCAACACACCATATTTCCTTTGACGCAATAGGTAGAGCATGATTACTTGTTTCTAACAATCTTTGGGTATCAATAATTGTTTGCCTATGGTATTTATCCGACTCAAAAACATAGAGAAGGCGACGACTACTACGACATGTCGTCATCTCATCTTAATCGCATAATCAATTTTAGCTTTACTGATCGAGTCTGCCGACTAACCGTTTAAACTAGTAAAACCTATCCTTCGCATCAAACAACACATCTCACATCTTCCTATCGAAACGTAAAAACATCCGAGTTCCTTTCTACTTCTTTTTCTTTCGCCACAAACTTCAATCCATACCAATACAATTTTTAAACACGCACCACATCGACCAATTTATACGAATCGACGACCACCAATCTCTAACTCGAAATCATGAGCACGACCATATTACGACCTACCGCCAAAACATTTCAACCACATCTATATAATTTATTAATCAAGTCAATCGAGAGCGACATGCATCGGCTCACCATAAACAAACCCAATCGGCGTTTGCAAGAACGACGGTGATTCCGATTTGTGCATCGCTACGAACATCAACGAGCGTCGAGCGGCTTGCCTTCTCCACGCAAAACACGGGGTTCCTCTCCTCCACAAAAACAAAACAGCACACATACACAATTAATCACAGGAACATAATGCCAATGCAGAATCGAACAAGGATCGTCGCGGTCTCACCGGGGGTGAACGACGTCGATGTTCGGGGCTGCACAAAAACAGCGAACGCCCGGTGGGAATCCCGGTGTGCTGTTCACTGCGCAACACCCCACTTGGACAGTTTGCCGAGCACGTAGCACGCGCGCAGCGCTGGCAGCGAGGAAGCAAGGGTAGGTGTCGGGGCTGCAGGAACAGCGGCGTTTCACCGTGGAGGAGCTGCGCAGCGTTGGGGAAAAGGAGAAGCTCGCTGCAAGGGGCTGCTCGGCCATGGGAAATAGCGCCCGCGTCTTGGACAGTAGAGGGAATCGGCTGGGTGAAAAAAATGGACAGGGTGCTGCAGGGAGATGGGAGCGACCGGAGGTTGAAGACAATGGAGAAAGTGCTGCTCGCAGGGGGAAATGCCATGGGAGAGAGAGGTGGACGAGCTGCTGCTCGCCTACAGGGGGCATCGCGCCATGGCTGGCCGAGGGGGAGAAGGGGAGCACGCCATAGGAGAAGAACAACAGGGGGAGGAATGGGCGCTGTCCCTGCTGCCAAGCCTGAAGGGGGGGCGCGCGTCCAGGTGGAGAAGGGGGCGACCACAGGGCACCAGGGAACAGGGAGCCAAGCGCCATGGGGGAAGCTTGCCTGGGCGCCTGCCATGGAGGAGCTTCTGCGCGGCGTCCAAATCAGGGGAGGTGGAGCTCGCTCCCATGGGCGAAGAAGGGCAGGGGAGGGAGCAGGCTTGGGTGCCGGATTGAGGAAGAAGGGCTTGGGTGCCATGGAGAGGAAGAGAGTCGAGCTCCCTGCGCTCTGCCTGCTGCGCGTGGGGGAAGAAGCCAGGGAGAGAAGAAATGGCGGCTAGGGAAAATAGAGGGGTGGGAATGGAAAATTTCCAAGTGAGCACCCCTATTTATAGAAGCAGCCCTAGGGTTAGGGTTTCCTAGTGGGCCAAATGGGCTGGGTTGGGCCTGGCCCAAAACACTCAACAGGCTGCACTAATTTATTTTCCGGAATAAAAATGTTCCTGTGGAATCCGTCTGAACGGAGAACAGAGCGAAATAGAGTTCGGACAAACAGACGATTGAGCGATTAATTCGGCCGAGAGTCTGATTTGATTTCGCTCGAAATATAATTCCCCACGCATGATTCAAAATTAAATCATCCTGAGATTTGATCGGCTTTGGATTTTTAGTCGGAGAAGGCGAATCGTGATATTTTAAAATCGCTGTCGATACGGGGTTTTGAGTTCGGTTCTGACATGAGATATTTGGCTGAGTCGAGTAAGAATTAATTAGAGGACGACATATTGAGTATTCCGTGTGAGAGTATGGACTCAGATTAAAATAGTCAGACATAGGTCAACGTTCGAGGAATTAGACTCGGGCTCAGATCAAATAACAGCCGTCGAGAGTTTGATCAAATGAGCTTCAGATGAGATTTATAATTCGAGAATGATTTTCGAGTTCGCGTTCGTTCCAAGAATTAAAAGTTTTAACAGACTCCAAAATTGGCCTTCTATGAGACTGAGTAACTCCGGATTCGGTGAAATGTGGATGAGAAATCTGGATAAACAGAGACATACGCGAGCAAGAAATAGAAATTTTCACTGAGCATTCGAGATTAGGATAAATCTCCCGACATAACGCGAAATAGACACCTGGGGTGTCATAGCCTTCCCCCCTTAAACAGAATCTCGTCCCGAGATTCGAATGAGGGCCTTCAAGGGTGGAGAAGCATGTAACTCCCAGACTGAAGATAGTAGCAGTTTCATGAGATGAGATTTGACAAGATAGTGAAGATAGATTTAGATAAATTATCACGACATGTCGAGACAAAATGCAGTGATCACTCTGAGAGAATGTCCACAAAAATAGCACATCAGTATAGTCTCGTAATGGATCACGACTATTAATCACGATACCAGCGTGTGCCGAGCAGCTCAACCATGTGTGCACCATAGTTGGCTCTCGGTTTCATCGTGGCACCATCAGTCGTTAGTCATGACATCATTACCAAACGCAACCTTTAAGAAATTTTCACGTGGCATAAATAGATGGAGCCCATGAGAGTTTGGCTCAGAAAATAAGAATGTGATCGGAGTTGAAGCAGAGACTGCTGACAAAAGAGCATCACATGAGAATTTTCTTTAACTCAGAGAACTATTTTATGATCATCACGGGGATTATCAGCCAAAGATTGAGACGATATTTAATATGAGGAGGAACCAACCATGAGATCAAGGTTGATGAGCTTTTAGAGACATGAGAGAACTAAAGTCAATAGCATAATCCATTGAACCAAATGGATCCACTGCTTAGAGATAAAATCGATAAAACAGCGTTATGATCCTCAGAGAAGGAGATATGAGAATGACCAGAAATGAGAGATTTAGGCAAATCAACATCCGATACTTGAGAACGGGTTATAGGAGATAACTAGATAACAGGGCAGAATCAATGAAGGATCAGAGATTCGGATGATAAAGCCAACATGATTCACAAAGGTAAAGATTTACTAGATCTAGGTGAAAAGAGAGGTAGTCACCTAAGATCGATAGGATGAGCACCAGAAAGGCTATGAGATTCGGGACAGGATCTATGGAAAGAAACACGGCCTTGATAGGGTTTGCGCAACTAGACACCAACAATATTTTTTTGACACAACAAGTGCACAAGGAAGTTTTAGTCAATTTAGGGGTCAAGCTATGGGTGTCTATAAGCTGTGCAGGTGTAAATTCGAGGGTAAAACACACAAGAGTTAGAAAACACCAACACAAGGATGATAATTTTTTTTGAGGTTTCACTTGCTAAACTCAAGGTTGTTTGGATGGGGTCTTTTTATGAACAGAACAAGCAACAAATTTTTACTCGCAAAGAGGGTTGAACAATTACATACCACCTAGCTAGCAAGACAAGAGAAACACATAGCACGACCTAACAAGACTTACTAATTTCACAAGAGATAAGGCATTTCTTATAGTTCATAACATAGCAATACAACACATTATTCAAAATTTCTTATTTTTGGAATAAGGGTGAGAGAAGCATGTTGGTGCACAACAGACAAATATAATGCAACAATCATGATGCATGCTCATTCTAGTCGTCTTCTCAGACCTAACTAATTTTTCGGGTGCTTCTACAGCATCCTATTTAATAGTAGTAGTAGCCTTTATGGCTTATATAAGTATAGCCACCTAGCTACCCATCTATTCCTAAGGCTTCACGTCCTAGGTCTATCCTGATCGTCCTAACAATCTATCCAACATTGGTTTCTAGCAAGTTTTACTTTTAGAAAAGGTTGGTAATCATGACTTATTGACTTCTCTGTGATGGTATTCGCTCCGATACCAGCTGTGGCGGAACCGCCCGAATTATTCCAACTTAAGTGCTCAAGTCCCGCCTTACAGGCTAGACCGCACTTAAATAGGAATAAACCGTCAGTCCCTCGGATGTAGTCCGATAAAGCCACTTATCCAGGATCGAATACCACTAGCTCACTCGAAGGTGAGGCACAGAGAAATACAATAAAACATAATACCACAAATTTAATAAGTATCATTAGTGATTACATTATCGGAGTTTTAGAAATAATAACCAATATTTTTAGGGTAGCAGAAATAACTAACGGAGAAGAACCGAGCAGCATGGCGAAGCCTGGCCATGCTACTCCTCCTGGTCCTCTCCTGCGGAAGCAGTAACCCACTCGACCGTCTATCCCGGTGGCAGGGATGAAGGCCAAGTCACACCAGCAACCAATCATCCTAAGGAGTACCTGCAAAAATTGTGCCACAAGCAAGGCTGAGTATACTAATACTCAGCTAGACTTACCCGGTGTGAGGAGTCTACTCCTCTACCTCTAGACATGCAGCTGTTTGGCTGAGGGGTTTGGTTTGCCAAAAGCACTAGCTGAGTCTAAAAACAAGTTTTAGCTTTTCAAGTTTTAGTATGATCCTTTTAAACTAGATGAGTACCTATCTATTCATACATGATATCAAACATTTTATCAATCAACATCTTTTGCCAGTCACCTCATTTCCACTTATTACTCAATGTAGCAGCATGGATCAAGCAGTCTTATTAGCTGCAAGAAGCAGACGATTCGAATCGAGTTTTTTTAAACCTTGCAAGGTAAACCTAAACACACGATATGTAGGGGCACTCCGTCCCTACACACATCAACCGTCCCCATCGATTCCCTGGCAACAGATCAGGGCTCACCGCCTTGGTGTACAATGCCTCACTGACCCCGACTGCCGTCGTGCAGTGACCGCACTTGTACCCACCATAACCGGAATGGGAGACCACGTCTCAGGTCGCGTGAGGGGATATGTCTGCGGGCAGGTTCACTCAGGTACTAGGCTTACCGATTTACCATATTTCTCGGTATGTGTTTAGTACGTTCAAACGCTTGACTCACGGTACCACACCTTAATCATTATTCCAATTTTTATCCCGTAGACAACCAATCCCCATGGATTGTTGTCCACACACCAGCATCATTATGATAAGAAAGTGGATACAACCAATTTCCTGACCTCGCGTGAGTGCTAGAAAAATCACTCGACTTCTACCGAAATCCCTAATTAATAAAGCAGCTACTCGGCTTAGCATACTAGTATTCATCTTAATGGGATTCCTGAGATCATGCAACTAGGGTTTCAAACAACTCCCACACTTAAGTGCACATTCAATCCTACAATCATTAAGTGTAGTAAAATAGCATAATAAACAGGTTATGCATAAAACCAGGGCTTGCCTTTAATTTAACACTTAGATAGTGTTTGCTGGGGGTGTACTCGCTTGGCGAGCATCCACTGGTTAAGTCCATCATTCTTCAGGTTGTCCACCAACGGCATCTTGTGGTTGGCACCACATCAGTTGCTCGATCATCATCTCTCGGTCCTAAATGAGATGCAAGATGCATATGTATGAATATAATGAAATAGCACAAGATACTTTTAAGTACATGTTAGCGAATTTAAACACTAGGTAGCGGGACATCATAAGCAACCACACACACTAGCGTTAGCTAACTACATATCATTGAGCGCACAACATTAGCACCACTAAAATACGACAACATTTTGCATATTTACGCAACACACATACGACCCCATAAGTACGAGCATTTATTTAATTTGCTACGACTTTTCATTAGTTCTTCTATTTATTGCGCACAAGCATCACTGACAACACAAATTCAATAGAGGATATAAGCGTCAATATCTATGGAACTCATATATCGCAATCACTAGAGAAAGGAACATATAAAACAAGACACACATGTCATCTCTAGCTTAACCATGGCAAGTCTACATTACTTAAGAGCAAACCAAACATTTTTAGCGAGAAGGGTGAACTAAACAATCAAAAGCGCACTAGCAGAATTTTTGGACAGCAATACAGCAGTCACTTGTTTCAGTCATAACTCACAAGATATTTAACCAAAAATAGTAAACTAGGACTTTCTAGAAAGCTTGAAAAGTGCTTTACAACTTTGGTATTGTCATCACAGCATGATTAAATACTTAGCAAGGTCGAAAGGTGTTAACACAACAGCGCTGTCCAGATTTGGACAGATTCAGACTTGTGACTTTAAAAATTCATAACTGAAGATTCAGACATCCAAACAAATTGATCCTAAACTTTCTGGAAAGATAATTAAATGTTCTACAAATTATTTATAAACATCACTGGCTGGTTTAATATGTATCAAGGGTGAAATACACTATGAAGGCTGTGCTGTCCAGAACTGGACAGATTCAGTCTTCAGACTTTAAACATCCATAACTTCATCTTCAGACCATCAAAAATAGTGATCCAAGACTTTTTGGAAAGCTTGGCAATTGCACTACATAACTTTTATAATCACCAAGAAGTGATTCTGTGCTTAACTGAATCAAACAACGCAGTTTTCAAAATCTGTTCTGACGGTGGACAGAACACAGCAACCAACTTGTAAAATTCATAACTCTTAAACCGTCAGGCCTTTAGTTATGAAATTTTAACACAAGCAAGATAAGAAAAGCACCTACAACTTTCTTATAATGACCATGAACAGATTGTAACATTAACTTAAGCAAACAGTGCAATTTCTGAAATCTGTACAGAAAGTGGACAGATTCAGTTACTGAATTTGTAAAAAGCATAACTCCTAAACTGTCAGACCTATGGCTGTCAAATTTTAACACTAGTAAGATAATAGAGTTATCTACAACTTTCTTGTGACCACCAATAACTTATTTCAACATTAACTTAAGCAACCATTACAATTTCTGAAATCTGTTCAGAAATTCGACAGATTCAGGTGTTGGGCTTGTGAAAAGCACAACTCCTAAACGATCAGGTTTATGGCTGTTAAATTTTAGTACAAGCAAGATAATCATGTTATCTACAACTCTTCTATATGATGTTTCTACAGAAAACATGATTTGGTTTATCAAACAAATAGCACAATGAAAACAATGCGTGCAGCCCAAAACAGCAATCAATAAATTTCAGCTTCTATATAATTCAAGAATTGCCGCATTCTAGAGACTTGAATTACTCTAACGCTTTACTATTTGTTCGAGTTAAGACAATCAATTTAGAACCAACAATTCGACTTGCAAATTTTATTCAAGTCATTAGTGCACTAAAATTACTACAACCAATTAACAACGCATTCTCCACGATAATCACCCAACAATTCGCGTTTTAAATTAGACATCACATGAGCGCTACTACTTTTTATCCGCGACCATAACCATGCGCAATTTGGCTACAACATCCCAAACGGGTGGAAGAACACTAGTTTCTAGTTTTAACCCCATGATTGTTTCATTAATCATTTTAACTACTTAATCGGCATCGACCGACTTAACCTTCATCTCGACGGTCCGAGCACCACAATTCACGAAAGTCTACCTAGACATCTAGCATCACATAGAGAGTCTACTAACTAACTTGCAACCACTTGAAGTACTGGAAACACCTACATATAACAATTACTTAACGCAATTGAATTCCTCTATTTAACAAGAGTTGGCTTAATACAGCATGAAAAAAATAGTAATTCATACACAAGTTCATATTTTTCTCAATCATAACACCATGAGACCAACAAAACTAGTTTCACCATTTTAGACATCTTAACTTAAAATATAGCTAAAAGTAATTCGATTAGTTTTCTTAACTACTTTTCTATATTAGGTCACTTAGCTCCTAATTAATCAACACACCATATTTCCTTTGATGCAATAGGTAGAGCATGATTACTTGTTTCTAACAATCTTTGGGTATCAACAATTGTTTGCCTATGGTATTTATCCGACTCAAAAACATAGAGAAGGCGACGACTACTACGACATGTCGTCACCTCATCTTAATCGCATAATCAATTTTAGCTTTACTGATCGAGTCTGCCGACTAACCGTTTAAACTAGTAAAACCTATCCTTCGCATCAAACAACACATCGCACATCTTCCTATCGAAACATAAAAACATCCGAGTTCCTTTCTACTTCGTTTTCTTTCGCCACAAACTTCAATCCATACCAATACAATTTTTAAACACGCACCACATCGACCAATTTATACGAATCGACGACCACCAATCTCTAACTCGAAATCATGAGCACGACCATATTACGACCTACCGCCAAAACATTTCAACCACATCTATATAATTTATTAATCAAGTCAATCGAGAGCGACATGCATCGGCTCACCATAAACAAACCCAATCGGCGTTTGCAAGAACGACGGCGATTCCGATTTGTGCATCGCTACGAACATCGACGAGCGTCGAGCGGCTTGCCTTCTCCACGCAAAACACGGGGTTCCTCTCCTCCATAAAAACAAAACAGCACACATACACTATTAATCACAAGGATCGTTGCGGTCTCACCGGGGGTGAACGACGCCGATGTTCGGGGCTGCACAAAAACAGCGAACGCCCGGTGGGCATCCCGGTGTGCTGTTCACTGCGCAACACCCCACTTGGACAGTTTGCCGAGCACGTAGCACGCGTGCAGCGCTGGCAACGAGGAAGCAAGGGTAGGTGTCGGGGCTGCAGGAACAGCGGCGTTTCACCGTGGAGGAGCTGCGCAGCGTTGGGGAAAAGGAGAAGCTCGCTGCAAGGGGCTGCTCGGCCATGGGAAATAGCGCCTGCGCCTTGGACAGTAGAGGGAATCGGCTGGGTGAAAAAAAATGGACAGGGTGCTGCAGGGAGATGGGAGCGACCGGAGGTTGAAGACAACGGAGAAAGCGCTGCTCGCAGGGGGAAATGCCATGGGAGAGAGAGGTGGACGAGCTGCTGCTCGCCTACAGGGGCGTCGCGCCATGGCTGGCCGAGGGGGAGAAGGGGAGCACGCCATAGGAGAAGAACAGCAGGGGGAGGGATGGGCGCTGTCCCTGCTGCCAAGCCTGAAGGGGGGGCGCGCGTCCAGGTGGAGAAGGGGGCGACCACAGGGCACCAGGGAACAGGGAGCCGAGCGCCATGGGGGAAGCTTGTCTGGACGCCTGCCATGGAGGAGCTTCTGCGCGGCGTCCAAATCAGGGGAGCTGGAGCTCTCTCCCATGGGCGAAGAAGGGCAGGGGAGGGAGCAGGCTTGGGCGCCGGATTGAGGAAGAAGGGCTTGGGCGCCATGGAGAGGAAGGGAGTCGAGCTCCCTGCGCTCTGCCTGCTGCGCGTGGGGGAAGAAGCCAGGGAGAAAAGAAATGGCGGCTAGGGAAAATAGAGGGGTGGGAATGGAAAATTTCCAAGTGAGCACCCCTATTTATAGAAGCAGCCCTAGGGTTAGGGTTTCCTAGTGGGCCAAATGGGCTGGGTTGGGCCTGGCCCAAAACACTCAACGGGCTGCACTAATTTATTTTTCGGAATAAAAATGTTCCTGTGGAATCCGTCTGAACGGAGAACAGAGCGAAATAGAGTTCGGACGAACAGACGATTGAGCGATTAATTCGGCCGAGAGTCTGATTTGATTTCGCTCGAAATATAATTCCCCACGCATGATTCAAAATTAAATCATCCTGAGATTTGATCGGCTTTGGATTTTTAGTCGAAGAAGGCGAATCGTGATATTTTAAAATCGCTGTCGATACGGGGTTTTGAGTTCAGTTCGGACATGAGATATTTGGCTGAGTCGAGTAAGAATTAATTAGAGGACGACATATTGAGTATTCCGTGTGAGAGTACGGACTCAGATTAAAATAGTCAGACATAGATCAACGTTCGAGGAATTAGACTCGGGCTCAGATCATATAACAGCCATCGAGAGTTTGATCAAATGAGCTTCAGATGAGATTTATAATTCGAGAATGATTTTCGAGTTCGCGTTCGTTCCGAGAATTAATAGTTTTAACAGACTCCAAAATTGGCCTTCTGTGAGACTGAGTAACTCCAAATTCGGTGAAATGTGGATGAGAAATCTGGATAAACAGAGACATACGCGAGCAAGAAATAGAAATTTTCACTGAGCATCCGAGATTAGGATAAATCTCCCGACATAACGCGAAATAGACACCTGAGGTGTCACAGGCAGCGTAGGTGGACAGTGGTGTCAGGGACTCATGAGCAGACAGAGTCCTGAATCCCCTGTCCCCTGCATCCATCACGCTGACGTGGATGCGAGTGATGTAGTAGCAAGCCCGAAGAGGCTCGCTCACTCGCCTTGTTTCGTACAGGGGGCGGACGTAGGTGCCTAGCGCGTGCAGCACTTCTTGCAGCAGGTTGGGGAAGTGCCCCGTCTCGAACATTGATGTGTAATGTTCGACAACAGGACCGAACCCCATGAAGTTGTCCTGCTGGGCGTAGTCAGCTTCCTCGTGGACGTGTTCGTCTCCACCTTCTTCGTCATCGTCATCCTCGTCATCGTCGTCTCCGGAGTCGTCGGGGTCGTCTCCTCCGGGTGCAGGTGCTTGGAAGGCTGGTGCAGGCGGTGCTGACGTCGATGACCCAGCTGCGAAGGCTAGGGACTCTGCCAACGGGGTGGGCGTCGGCAGCTGTTCCTCCGAGCTGTCCTCCAGGTTGACTACATTCTCCACTCGGATGGGAGGGAGATCTGCCAGAACTTCCTCGACTACCACTGGGTAGACCGGGATCTGCCGGGGCTGAGGGGCGTAGCTAGTGTTGATGCGGGTAGTTTGGAGAGTACGAACCATCTACAAGAGAAGGGCCAACTCAGTTGAAATTTTAAAGAGGTAAGGCTGATAAAATAAGTTATTAGAATGAAATTAGCAAGTTTTGAATAACTAGGCTTTCCATTTCTAACTAATCTAACGACCTAGGGTCAGCATAGCTCCGATACCACTTCTGTCACACACGGTTCCAGGGGGTAGAACCGAGCGCATAGCATATGTGTGCCAGGATCCATTTCCACACATATGTTGACATCACAAGTGTAATATATCAAAAGACAATGCAATAAAGGCGTAAAGAGAGTATAATATTTTATTACATCATCTAAAACATTGTATCTTTAACAAGTATCACATCAAAGTAAAGCGGAATTTAAATAACAGGGGCAATCTCCCACAGGAAGATGACCGGCGCATCGTTAGACTTAGAATTCATCGTCGTCGATAAAATCTCCATCAAAGTCTCCAGCATCACCCACTGATCAAAATATTAGCAAGGGTGAGCTCACTTATGGTCGGGGCTCAGCAAGTGGGGGAAGAATTAATGCAGGTATAACAAGGTGAGGCTAAGGTTGAGCAGTAAGCATTTTAGTTGGTCAATATTTTATTAACAACACCTGTCTTGCTAATAAGTGTGAGTCCCAAATATCCCATTTAAACAAAGGAATATGAATATAACAAAAACACTTAAGTGAAACCACTTAAGCAAATTATTGGCAGATCATCGGATCTTAATTTAATTCTATCTTCAAGTTCAATTATCATGTGAGGAGTCCAGGTCGCTCATAACCGGGAGCACGGCTGATATATCAGTTTTACACTCTGCAGAGGTGGTACAACTTTACCCACAAGCCATGTATCCCATCTAGCCCGGGTTGATCGGACCCTTAAACACTGCCGAAGTGAATGGCTAGGGATCCATTATGAGGCTTTCACAAAATACACTTAATGCGAAGCAACCCGCTAAGGTTTCTAAAGACGATGGTGGTGGCCCCTGGGTGAGGTACCTTAGCCAAGAATACGTCCCCATGTTAACGTGGGCTGCCAGCACCTACCGCTCCCCCTCTTGCCCATATTTCAGGTAAGGTTGCTAGGCACTAAGCATATAGAGCTAATTACCAAAGCCAGAGCCATAATAGCACTCGTGGTTGCACTGTTATCCTGGGTGGTCACTCCATGTTCCAATTAATAAGAAGTAATATTGTTTTAACCATCGGGTTAATGTCATAATTGCCAATTTGGAACATTAATACCAATTCATGAGTGACATTAAGATCATTAAGTTGGGCGGTAGCATAAATTTGCAAAGCTTAACAATTTCCCAGGTTAAACAAGGAATACATGTGATAAATCTAGGAAATCCTTAATTAGGTATAACCCAACAAATTATGCAATATATCAAAAAGTAAACATTATTATATGCAATGAATGGGTACAAAAAGGAATATGTAGAGGGAGAATCCACTTGCCTTGCTCAAGCGAGTCCTGCGGATTGTCCTCGAACGAATTTGGTTCGCCTACCACACAGTCGGCTTCTAATAACGTTTCACATCGCCATACAAAAAGAAAGTATATACCCATAAATAAACACGCACCATTACATAAACATACACCATTACATACACATTAACATATCGCACTAATCATATCTTAAATACGTCCTAATCGCGTAAATACTTATTAATTCAATTATAGCTATTATTGTGAGTCCTAAATGGTGAATTTATGAGTGGGTGCAATAAACACAGTTTTAACTAGTATTAATATATTTTAACATCATCAATAAAATTAAATGATAATTATCGTCTTTAATACTAATAAATAAATTAATACCCTTTTATCCTTTTTATTTCTAACTCAAATTATTGAGTATAGCCAAAAATTAATATAACATTCTAAAAATCCTTATAAACTACTAACTGAACATTTTCTAACACAAACGAGGTTATTTGACATAAACTAGTACTCTAAGAATTTAAGTGCTAAATTTGCGAACATGTTTATTTGACTAGCAAAAATCTATTTTCCATCCTACTAATGATACTTTCTCCTTTCTTTATAAAAGAAAATGTTAATAAAATAATTAGCTAAATTATCTAAAAATCCTATATTATTCATATGACATGAGTTCTATACCATTTTCTAATCCATTAAAATGCACCTAACTATAATTCTCCAACTAGTTTCTAAAGTTTATTGTGACCAAATTTGACTACAAAGTTTCTTATCTAGTATTTTTATCACCAACGTGTGACTACTAATTCTACGTCATATTTTTCTAATCCAACAATCAACGCATCGATTAACATGAATTCTCACGGTGCACTAATAATCGCATATCTCTAACAAATTCCATAACGCACATATACATAAATCGCGGATCACACGTGTTCATAATACAACAAACTAAATATACAACTCATGAATCGAATCAAAAAGTACTTTTATAAAATACACAAAAATAATTTGGGTCGTCTTCAACCTTGGTTTCGTGCGTGTGACGGGGAGAGTTCGACGGGGGGTTCGACCAGGTGGAGAAGAGCAGGGCTCAACTACGGACGGCGGATGGTGAGTGCGTGGCTCCGGCGACGAACTGCGGGCTCCGTGAACTCCGGCGACGAACGGCAATAACGACGGCGTCGAGCAGTACACTAGCGATGGCGAGCAAGGAGAGCTAGAGTGCGGGGCGAGTTCGGGTAGGGGAGGATGGGAGAGAGACTCGGCTGCCATTTTATAGAGAGAGGGAGGGGGAGGGAGAGTCGCCCAGAGAGAGGGAGAGGTGGCCGGCTGTTCAATGGGGCGCCGTCGGACTTCATGGAGCCATTGATGGGTCCGTTTCTTCCACGACGTCAATGGAGAGAGTAATAGGGAGGGAGTAACGGACGCGGGACATTCATGGCGCGGCTTGATGGACGTCGTGGCTGGTGCGAAGCTGGGCGGGGTCGCACAGATCGTTTGGTTATTCGTTCGCTGCTCGATCGGCTTGCGCGGGGCGCCGGTCGCGTGGGGCCGCAACGGCTGCGTGGACACCACGGCGGGGCAGGGTCGCGTCCGTGCGCGAGGTGCTGGGGCTCGGTGAGCTGCTTGGCTTGCTGGCGCGTGCGAGGGAGAGCAGAGAGAGCATGAGAGAGAAGAGAGAGAAGAGAGATAGGGGAGAGAAGAAGCACAACAGGGGCGGCGGCGGCTGGCTACCTGGCTTCAGCGCGTGAGAGAGCAGGCGCGCCGCTAGGTTTAGTGGATGGATAGGCCCCTACTGGGCCGGTTAGATTAGGTTTAGTTTAGTTTTTTTTCTTTTTTTTAATAGCGAAATGAATTTTTAAAGAGCTCAAAAATTTCATAAAAATTCACCAAAATTATTTATAAATAAAATACTTGTTTTTAGACTAATAACTATTATATTATTAAATTATTATATTAACTACTAGAATTTTCTTTTAAAAAGAATTGCTACAAAACATCTGATCATCAATCATGCGCATACAAAGAAAATTGATCAAAATGCAAATAAATAATTAAAAACTTAAAAAAATATTATTCTAATTACCATAATAACTAAATTCATTATTTTTAGTTGATGGCTTTTGTGGTGTTACAGGTGGTCACGAAGACCGGGTCTCTTTCAACCCTTTCCCTCTCTCAAACGGTCACCTAGACCGAGTGAGCTTATCTTCTCAATCAATCGGGACACTAAGTCCCAACAATGACCACCACACAATTGGTGTCTCTTACCTTGATTACAATTGAGTTGGGAACAAGAAAGAAAGAAGAAGAAAAGTGATCCAAGCGCAAGACCTCAAAAGAACACAAATATCGCTCTCTCTAGTCACTATTTGATAGGAATGAACTTTGGACATGGGAGAGGATATGATCTCTTTGTTTGTGTCTTGGAGTGAAGTCTAGAGCTCTTGTATTGAATGCAAATGGCTTAAACTTGGATGCATTGAAGTGTGGTGGTTGGGGGTATTTATAGCCCCAACCACCAATATGGCCGTTGGTGAAGGCTTCTGTCGTATGGCGCACCGGACAGTCCGGTGCACCACCGGACACTGTCCAGTGCGCCAGCCACATCACCAGGCCGTTGGGTTCCGACCGTTGGAGCTCTGACAAGTGGAGCCACCGGACAGTCCGGTGGTGCACCGGACAGGTCCTGTTCAATATTTGGTGCGCCTTCTGGCGCCTGCTCTGACTTCTGCGCGCGCAGGCGCGCACTGTTTGCTTTCACTGTTCATTTACAGACGACCGTTGGTGCGAAGTAGCCATTGCTCCGCTGGCACACCGGACAGTCCGGTGAATTATAACGGAGTGGCATCCCCAATTTCCCGAGGCTTGCAAGTTTGAGTTGATCCACCCTGGTGCACCGGACACTGTCCGGTGGCACACCGGACAGTCCGGTGCGCCAGACTAGGGCTGCCTTCGGTTTAACTTTGCTCCTTTGTTTTGAACCCTTTCTTTTATCTTTGTATTGGTTTGATGTGAACCTTTGGCACCTATAGAACATATATTCTAGAGCAAACTAGTTAGTCCAATAATTTGTGTTGGGCAATTCAACCACCAAAATTCATTTGGAAAAGGTTTGACCCTATTTCCCTTTCAATCTCCCCCTTTTTGGTGATTGATGCCAACACAAACCAAAGCAAATATAAAAGTGCAGAATTGAACTAGTTTGCATAAAGAAGTGCAAAGGTTGCTTGGAATTGAAACCAATAATTATTTCAATAGATATGCATGGATTGTTTTCTTCTTAGTTAAAATTTTGGACCACGCTTGCACCACGAGTTTTGTTTTTGCAAATCCTTTGTAAAATTCTTTTCAAAACATTTTGCAAATAGTCAAAGGTATATGAATAAGATTGAAAGAAGCATTTTCGAGATTTGAAATTTTCTCCCCCTGTTTCAAATGCTTTTCCTTTGACTTAACCAAAACTCCCCCTAAAGGAAATTCTCCTCTTAGTGTTCAAGAGGGTTTTAGAAATTTTTGAAGATACTACTTTCTCCCCCTTTTGAACACAATAAGATATCAATTTGAAAACTTCATTTTAAAATTTGGTTGCGGTCCTTTTGCTTTGGGCTCATACTTTCTCCCCCTTTGGCATGAATCGCCAAAAACGGATACTTGTGAGTGAAATACAAGCCCTTCAACATTTCTCCCCAATGGCAAACAAATAGATATGAGTGAAGATTATACCAAAGTGGAGAACGATGCGGAATACCGGCAAATATCAATGGAGTTGAGTGGAAGCGCCTTCTTTGCTGAATACTCCATTTCCCTTTCATTTCTATGACTAAGCATGAGAGTACACTTGAAAACACATTAATCATAGACATAAAAGAGATATGATCAAAGGTATAAATGAGCTATGTGTGCAAAGAATCAATCAAAATTCCTAGAATTAAGAATATTTAGCTCATTCCTAAGTTTGGTAAAGGTTGTCTCATCTAAAGGCTTGGTAAAGATATCGGCCAATTGATCTTTGGTGTTAATATAGGCTATCTCGATATCCCCCTTTTGTTGGTGATCTCTCAAAAAGTGATACCGAATGGCTATGTGCTTAGTGCGGCTGTGTTCAACGGGATTATCCGCCATGCGGATTGCACTCTCATTATCACATAGGAGAGGGACTTTGCTAAATTTGTAGCCATAGTCCCTAAGGGTTTGCCTCATCCAAAGCAATTGCGCGCAACAATGGCCTACGGCAATGTACTCGGCTTCGATGGTAGAAAGAGCTACTCAGTTTTGTTTCTTTGAAGCCTAAGACACCAGGGATCTCCCTAGAAACTGACAAGTCCCTAATGTGCTCTTCCTATCAATCTTACACTCTGCCCAATCAGCATCGGAATAGCCTAATAAATCAAAAGAGGATCCCTTGGGGTACCAAAGGCCAAACTTAGGTGTTTGAACTAAATATCTCAAGATTCTCTTCACGGCCCTAAGGTGAACTTCCTTAGGATCGGCTTGGAACCTTGCACACATGCATACAGAAAGCATAATGTCTGGTCGAGATGCACATAAATAGAGTAAAGATCCTATCATCGACCGGTATACCTTTTGATCTACGGATTTACCTCCCGTGTCGAGGTCGAGATGCCCATTGGTTCCCATGGTTGTCTTGATGGGCTTGGCATCCTTCATTCCAAACTTGGTGAGAATGTCTTGAATGTACTTCGTTTGGCTAATGAAGGTGCCCTCTTGGAGTTGCTTGACTTGAAATCCTAGAAAATACTTCAACTCCCCCATCATAGACATCTCGAATTTTTGAATCATGATCCTACTAAACTCTTCACAAATAGATTTGTTAGTAGATCTAAATATGATATCATCAACATAAATTTGGCATACAAACAAATCATTTTCAATTGTCTTAGTAAAGAGAGTAGGATCGGCCTTGCTGACTTTGAAGCCATTAGTGATAAGAAAATCTCGAAGGCATTCATACCATGCTCTTGGGGCTTGCTTCAGCCCATAAAGCGCCTTTGAGAGTTTATATACATGGTTAGGATACTCACTGTCTTCAAAGCCAGAAGGTTGCTCAACATAGACCTCTTCCTTGATTGGTCCATTGAGGAAGGCACTCTTCACGTCCATTTGATAGAGCTTAAAGCCATGGTAGGTAGCATAGGCAAGTAATATGCGAATTGACTCAAGCCTAGCTACGGGTGCATAGGTTTCACCAAAATCCAAACCTTCGACTTGTGAATACCCTTTTGGCCACAAGTCGTGCCTTGTTCCTTGTCACCACACCATGCTCATCTTGTTTGTTGCGGAAGACCCACTTGGTTCCTACAACATTTTGGTTAGGACGTGGAACTAAATGCCATACCTCATTCCTTGTGAAGTTGTTGAGCTCCTCTTGCATTGCCAGTACCCAATCCGAATCTTGAAGTGCTTCCTCTACCCTGTGTGGCTCAATAGAGGAAACAAAGGAGTAATGTTCACAAAAATGAGCAACACGAGATCGAGTGGTTACCCCCTTATGAATGTCTCCTAGAATGGTGTTCACGGGGTGATCTCGTTGAATTGCTTGGTGGACTCTTGGGTGTGGCGGCCTTGGATCTTGTTCATCTTCCTTGTCTTGATCATGGGCATCTCCCCCTTGATCATTGCCCTTCTCTTGAGGTGGCTCATCTTCTTGATCTTCTCCTTCATCGTCTTGAGCCTCATCCTCATCTTGAGTTAGTGGAGATGCTTGCATGGAGGAAGATGGTTGATCTTGTGCTTGTGGAGGCTCTTCGGGTTCCTTAGGACACACATCCCCAATAGACATGTTCCTTAGCGTGATGCATGGAGCCTCTTCATCATCTAGTTCATCAAGATCAACTTGCTCTACTTGAGAGCCATTAGTCTCATCAAACACAATGTCACAAGAAACTTCAACTAGTCTAGTGGACTTGTTAAAGACTCTATATGCCCTTGTGTTTGAATCATAACCAAGTAAAAAGCCTTCTACAGCCTTAGGAGCAAATTTAGATTTTCTACCTCTTTTAACAAGAATAAAGAATTTGCTACCAAAGACTCTAAAATATGAAACATTGGGCTTTTTACCGGTGAGGAGTTCATAGGATGTCTTCTTGAGGATTCGGTGTAGATATAACCGGTTGATGGCGTAGCAGGCGGTGTTGACCGCCTCGGCCCAAAATCGATCCAAAGTCTTGTACTCATCAAGCATGGTCCTTGCCATGTCCAAGAGAGTTCTATTCTTCCTCTCCACTACACCATTTTGTTGTGGCGTGTAGGGAGAAGAGAACTCATGCTTGATGCCCTCCTCCTCAAGGAAGCCTTCAATTTGTGAAATCTTGAACTCCGTTCCATTGTCGCTTCTTATTTTCTTGATCCTCAAGCCAAACTCATTTTGAGCCCGTCTCAAGAATCCTTTCAAAGTCTCTTGGGTTTGAGATTTTTCCTGCAAAAAGAATACCCAAGTGAAGCGAGAATAATCATCCACAATAACTAGACAGTACTTACTCCCGCCGATGCTTATGTAAGCTATCGGGTCGAATAAATCCATGTGGAGTAGCTCCAGAGGTCTGTCAGTCGTCATGATGTTCTTGTGTGGATGATGAACACCAACTTGCTTCCCTGCTTAGCATGCGCTACAAATCCTGTCTTTCTCAAAATGAACATTGTTTAGTCGCAAAATGTGCTCTCCCTTTAGAAGTTTGTGAAGATTCTTCATTCCAACGTGGGCTAGTCGACGATGCCAGAGCCAGCCCATGTTAGTCTTAGCAATTAAGCAAGTATCAAGTTTAACTCTATTGAAATCAACTAAGTATAGCTGACCCTCTAATACTCCCTTAAAAGCTACTGAATCATCACTTCTTCTAAAGACAGTAACACCTGTATCCGTAAAAAGACAGTTGTAACCCATTTTACATAATTGAGAAACAGAAAGCAAGTTGTAGTCTAATGAATCTACAAGAAAAACATTGGAAATAGAGTGGTCAGGTGATATAGCAATTTTACCCAATCCTTTGACCAAACCATGATTTCCATCCCCGAATGTAATCGCTCTTTGGGGATCTTGGTTTTTCTCATAGGAGGAGAACATCCTTTTCTCCCCGATCATATGGTTTGTGCACCCGCTATCGATGATCCAACTTGAGTCCCCGGATGCATAAACCTACAAACCAAATTTAGGCCTTGTTCTTAGGTACCCAAACGGTCTTGGGTCCTTTTACATTAGAGACAAGTACCTTGGGTACCCAAACACAAGCCTTGGAGCCCTTGTGTTTGCCCCCAACATACTTGGCAACTAACTTGCCTGATTTGTTAGTTAGCACATAAGAAGCATCAAAAGTTTTGAATGAAACATTATGATCATTTGATGCAGTAGGAGATTTCTTCTTAGGCATTTTAACATGTGTAGAACGCCTAGAGCTAGAAGCCTCATTCTTATAAATAAAAGCATGGTGAGAATGAGTCTTCTTGGCATGAATTCTCCTAATCTTATCCTTAGGATAACCAGCAGGGTATAAAATGTAGCCCTCATTATCTTGAGGCATGGGAGCTTTGCCCTTAACAAAATTAGACAATCTTTTAGGAGGAGCATTAAGCTTGACATTGTCTCCCTGTTGGAAGCCAATGTCATCCTTAATGCCAGGGCGTCTCCCACTATAAAGCATACTACGAGCAAATTTAAATTTCTCATTTTCTAGTTCATGCTCGGCAATCTTAGCATCTAGTTTAGCTATATGATCATTTTGTTGTTTAATCATGGCAAGGTGATCATGAATAGCATCTATATTAACATCTCTACATCTAGTGCAAATAGAAACATGATCAATCGTAGATGTAGAGGGTTTGCAATCATTAAGTTCAACAATCTTAGCATGTAAAATAGCATTCTCATCTCTAAGATTGGAAATAGAAACATTGCAAACATCTAATTCCTTAGCCTTAGCAATTAATTTATCATTCTCAAACTTAAGGCTAGCAAGAGATTCATTCAACATGTCAATCTTAGCAATTAAACTAGCATTATCATTTCTAAGATTAACAATGGAATCATCACAAACATTTGATTTCTCAACCTTAGCAATTAACTTGGCATTTTCATTTCTAAGGCTAGAAATAATGTCATGGCATGTGCTAAGCTCACTAGTTAATTTTTCATTTTTCTCTACCTCCTGAGCATAAGCATTTTTAGTCTTAACATGCTTTTTGTTTTCCTTACTAAGGAAGTCCTCTTGGCTATCCAAGAGTTCATCCTTCTCATGAATAGCACTAATCAATTCATTCAATTTCTCCTTTTGTTGCATGTTAAGATTGGCAAAAAGAGTAAGCAAGTTGTCCTCATCATCACTAGAATTTTCCTCATCACTAGAAGTTGCATACTTAGTGGAGGATCTTGATTTTACCTTCTTCTTCTTGCCATCCTTTGCCATGAGGCACTTGTGGCTGATGTTGGGGAAGAGAAGACCTTTGTTGATGGTGATGTTTGCGGCGTCCTCGTCATCGGAGGAGTCGGTGGAGCTCTCGTCGGAGTCCCACTCCCGGCAAACATGGGCATCACCACCCTTCTTCTTGTAGTACCTCTTCTTTTCTTTCTTCTTCCCCTTCTTGTCGTTATCCCTGTCACTATCACTAGATAAAGGACATTTAGCGATAAAATGACCGGGCTTACCACACTTGTAGCATACTTTCTTGGAGCGGGGCTTGCAGTCTTTCCCCCTCCTTTGCTTGAGGATTTGACGGAAGCTCTTGATGATGAGCGCCATCTCCTCATTGTCGAGCTTGGAGGCGTTGATGGGGACCCTACTCGGTGTAGAGTCTTCTTTCTTCTCCTCTGTTGCCTTTAATGCAACGAGTTGTGCTTCGGGTGTGGAGGAGGAGGCGCCTTACTCGATGATCTTTTTGGAGCCTTTGATCATCAATTCAAAGCTCACAAATTTTCCTATTACTTCCTCGGGAGACATTAGTTTATATCTTGGATCACCACGAATTAATTGAACTTGAGTAGGGTTAAGAAATACGAGTGATCTAAGAATAACCTTGACCATCTCATGGTCATCCCATTTGGTGCTCCCGAGGTTGCGCACTTGGTTCACCAAGGTCTTTAGCCGGTTGTACATGGCTTGCGGGTCTTCTCCTTGGTTGAGCATGAACCGACCGAGCTCCCCCTCGATCGTCTCCCTCTTGGTGATCTTGGTCACCTCATCACCTTCGTGCGCCGTCTTGAGCACGTCCCAAATCTCTTTGGCACTCTTCAACCCTTGCACCTTATTATACTCCTCTCGACTTAGAGAGGTGAGGAGTATAGTAGTTGCTTGGGAATTGAGGTGTTGGATTTGGGCAACTTCGTCCGCATCATAGTCTTCATCCCCTACGGATGGTACTTGTGCTCCAAATTCAACAATGTCCCATATACTTGTGTGGAGTGAGGTTAGGTGATATTTCATCATTTTAATCCACCTAGAATAATCTTCACCATCAAAAGCCGGTGGTTTGCCTAATGGGATGGAAAGTAAGGGAGTATTTTTAGGAATGCGAGGGTAGCGTTGGGGGATCTTACTAAACTTCTTGCGCTCATGGCACTTAGAAGTTACGGATGGCACGTCGAAGCCGGAGGTGGATGGCGACGAAGAATCGGTCTCGTAGTAGACCACCTTCTTCATCTTCTTTTTCTTGTCGCCACTTCGATGTGACTTGTGAGGAGGTGAATCCTCCTTCTTCTTGTTGCAGGACTCTCCCGGTGGAGCCTTCCCGTGGCTTATGGCGGGCTTCTCGCAGGTCACCATCTCCTTCTTGGCGTGTTCTCCCAACATCACTTCGAGCGGTTAGGCTCTAATGAAGCACCGAGCTTTGATACCAATTGAAAGTCGCCTAGAGGGGGGTTGAATAGGCGGAATCTGAAAATTATAAACTTAAGCACAACTACAAGCCGGGGTTAGCGTTAGAAATATAAACGAGTCTAAAAGAGAGGGAGAAAACAAATCACAAGCAAATAAAGAGTGAGACACGGTGATTTGTTTTACCGAGGTTCGGTTCTTGCAAACCTACTCCTCGTTGAGGTGGTCACGAAGACCAGGTCTCTTTCAACCCTTTCCCTCTCTCAAACGGTCACCTAGACTGAGTGAGCTTCTCTTCTCAATCAATCGGGACACTAAGTCCCAACAAGGACCACCACACAATTGGTGTCTCTTGCCTTGATTACAATTGAGTTGGGAACAAGAAAGAAATAAGAAGAAAAGCGATCCAAGCGCAAGAACTCAAAAGAACACAAATGTCGCTCTCTAGTCACTATTTGGTTGGAATGAACTTTGGACTTGGGAGAGGATTTGATCTCTTTGTTTGTGTCTTGGAGTGAAGTCTAGAGCTCTTGTATTGAATACAAATGGTTGAAACTTGGATGCATTGAAGTGTGGTGGTTGGGAGGTATTTATAGCCCCAACCACCAATATGGCCGTTGGTGAAGGCTTCTGTCATATGGCGCATCGGACTGTCCGGTGCACCACCGGACACTGTCTGGTGCGCCAGCCACGTCACCAGGCCGTTGGGTTCAGACCGTTGGAGCTCTGACAAGTGGGGCCACCGGACTGTCCGGTGGTGCGCCGGACAGGTCCTGTTCACTGTCTGGTGTGCCTTCTGGCACCTGCTCTGACTTCTGCGCGCGCAGGCGCGCACTATTTGCTTTCACTGTTCATTTACAGACGACCGTTGGCATGAAGTAGTCGTTGCTTCGCTGGCACACCGGACAGTCTGGTGTTACACCAGACAGTCCGGTGAATTATAGCGGAGCGGCTTCCCCAAATTCCCGAGGCTGGCAAGTTTAAGTTAATCTACCCTGGTGCACCGGACACTGTCCGGTGGTGCACTGGACACTGTCCGGTGGCACACCGGACAGTCCGGTGCGCCAGACCAGGGCTGCCTTCGGTTTAACTTTGCTCCTTTGTTTTGAACCCTTTCTTTTATCTTTGTATTGGTTTGATGTGAACCTTTGACACCTGTAGAACATATATTCTAGAGCAAACTAGTTAGTCCAATAATTTGTGTTGGGCAATTCAACCACCAAAATTCATTTGAAAAAGGTTTGAACCTATTTCCCTTTCACTGGGAATCTTTGTTCTTGACGTAGGAGGTGAACATCTTCTTCTCCCCCGTCATGTGGTTTGTGCATCCGCTGTCGATAATCCAGCTTGAGCCCCCGGATGCATAAACCTGCAAGACAATTTACACTTGGGTTTTAGGTACCCAACTCTTGTTGGGTCCTACAAGGTTAGTCACAATAGCCTTTGGAACCCAAATGCAAGTCTTGTCTCCCTTGCATTTGGATCGCAACTTTCTAGCAACTACTTTTTCATTCTTACATAAAAGAGCAAATGAAGTATTGCAAGCATGGTAAATGGTAGTAGGTTTATTACACATTTTCCTAGGAGCATGAGGCACAAAATTTCTCCTAGGCCTACTTCTATTATGCACAAAAGTAGAGCTTGAAGCAAACATAGCATGTGAATTACAAGCATCATAACTCCTATTATAATGAGCATTCCTAGAAAATTTTCTATCATACATGAAAGCATGATTCCTTTGAATGCTACTAGCCATAGGGGCCTTCCCTTTCTCCTTGGCGAGAATGGGAGCCTTTTGGCTTGTTAAGTTCTTGGTTTCCTTTCGAAAACCAAGTCCATCCTTAATAGAGGGGTGTCTACCAATTGTGTAGGCATCCCTAGCAAATTTTAGCTTATCAAAATCATTTTTGCAAGTCTTAAGTTGAGCATTAAGACTTGCCACTTCATCATTCAATTTTGTAATAGCAATAAGATGTTCATTACAAGCATTAACATCCAAGTCCTTACATCTATTACAAATTACAACATGTTCTACACATAAACTAGATTTATTAGCTACCTCTAGCTTTGCATTTAAATCATCATTCAAAATCTTTAAACTAGAGATTGATTCATGGCATACAGATAATTTAGAGGATAAGATTTCATTTCTTTTAGTTTCTAAAGCAAGAGACTTTTGTACACTAACAAATTTGTCATGTTCTTCATATAAAATGTCCTCTTGCTTCTCTAGGAGTCTATTCTTTTCATTTAAAGCATCAATCAATTCATTGACTTTATCTGCTTTAGCTCTATCTAAACCTTTGAATAAGCTTGAGTAATCTACTTCATCATCACTAGAATCATCATCACTAGAAGTAGTGTATTTAGGGGTATCACGAACACTTACCTTCTTCTCCTTGGCCATGAGGCAAGTGTGTCGTTCGTTGGGGATGAGAGAGGACTTGTTGAAGGCCGAGGCAGCGAGTCCTTCGTCGTCAGAGTCGGAAGAAGAGCAGTCCGAGTTCCATTCCTTTCCGAGGTGTGCCTCGCCCTTTGCCTTCCTGTAGTTCTTTTTCTTTTCCTTCTTCCCGCTCTTTTCTTGTTCCTGGTCATTAGCATTATCAGGACAATTTGCTATAAAGTGACCAGTCTTACCGCACTTGAAGCAGGAGCGCTTTCCCCTTGTTTTGTTCTTGTTGGGTTGCTCCTTGTGTCCTTTTAATGCGGTCTTGAAGCGCTTGATGATAAGCGCCATTTCATCTTCGTTGAGGCCAGCGGCCTCCACTTGTGCCACCTTGCTTGGTAGCGTCTCCCTGCTGCTGGTTGCTTTGAGGGCAACGGTTTGAGGCTCGTGGATGGGTAGAGGGCCATTAAGAGCGTCGTCCACATATCGGGCCTCCTTCACCATCATACGCCCGCTCACAAACTTCCCAAGAATCTCCTTGGGCGTCATCTTGGTGTATCTGGGATTCTCACGAATAAGGTTAACAAGATGGGGGTCAATTACTGTGAATGACCTTAGCATAAGTCGGACGACATCGTGGTTCGTCCATCGTGTGCTTCCATAGCTTCTAATCTTGTTAACCAGGGTCTTGAGCCTGTTGTATGTTTGTGTTGGCTCCTCTCCCCTGATCATCGCGAACCTTCCCAGCTCGCCTTCCACCAACTCCATTTTGGTGATCATGGTGGCGTTGTTCCCCTCGTGAGATATCTTGAGGGTGTCCCAGATTTGCTTGGCGTTGTCCAAGCCGCTCACCTTGTTGTACTCATCCCTGCACAAAGATGCTAGCAAGACAGTGGTAGCTTGTGCATTCTTATGAATTTGCTCGTTAATAAACACAGGGTTATCGGTACTGTCGAAATGCATTCCATTTTCCACTATCTCCCAAATACTATGATGGAGAGAAAATAAGTGACTACGCATTTTGTGACTCCAAAAAGAGTAGTCCTCTCCATCAAAGTGTGGAGGTTTACCAAGAGAAATTGAAAGCAAATGAGCATTGGAATTGAAAGGAATGCGAGAATAATCATGTCGGCGTTCCGAGACCGGGGGGTCCCCGAGCCGACGAGTGAGTGTGCCGCGTGCCCCAGCCCAGATGGGTCGAGCGCGTGGGCGAGCGCGAAGGGGGGAGAGAGCGAGAGCGAGGTGGCCGGAGCCGGGTCGTGAGGGAGTCGGAGAATCCCGCGGCCTTCGTGTTCGTCCCGCGCCCAGGTCGGGTGCGCTTGCAGTAGGGGGTTACAAGCGTCCGCGCGAGGTGAGGGGAGCGAGCGGCCCCGAGAGAGCGCCTGCCCCTGCCCTTCGTCCCCGCGAGGCCAACCTTTTCTAAGAAGGCCCTGGTCCTTCCTTTTATAGGCGTAAGGAGAGGATCCAGGTGTACAAACGGGGGTGTAGCAAGGTGCTACGTGTCTAGCGGGGGAGCGCTAGTGCCCTAAGTACATGCCAAGGTGGCAGCCGGAGAGATCTTGGCACCCAGCTAGTGGGGCGTCGTGGCTGTCGGAGAAGCGATGGAGCTTGGCGGAGGGACAGCTGTCGGAGTGGTTGGGCCCTTGCTGACGTCCCCCTGCTTTCGTAAGAGAGCTGAGAGCCGCCGTCGTCATGGGTCCAGCGGGGCGCCATCATTGCCTATCTGGCGGAGCTAGCCAGATGGGACGTCGGTCCTGTTCTCTGCGGCCCGAGTCGTCTCGGGGTAGGGTGATGATGGCGCTTCCTGTCGACGTGGCGGACTTGTGCCCTAGGTCGGGCGACGTGGAGTCTCTTCCGAGGCTGAGGTCGAGTCTGTCCTGCATGGCCGAGGCCGAACCTGAGCACCCGGGTCGGGCGAGGCGGAGGTCGGGGTGGAGTCCGAGCCCTGGGTCAGGCGAAGCGGAGTTCATCGTCTTCCGAGGCCTTAGCCCGAGTCCGAGCCCTGGGTCGGGCGGAGCGGAGTTCACCGTTCTTCCGGGGCCTTAGCCCGAGTCCGAGCCCTGGGTCGGGCGGAGCGGAGTTCGCCGTCTTCCGGGGCCTTAGCCCGAGTCCGAGCCCTGGGTCGGGCGGAGCGGAGTTCGCCGTCTTCCGGGGCCTTAGCCCGAGTCCGAGCCCTGGGTCGGGCGGAGCGGAGTTCGCCGTCTTCCGGGGCCTTAGCCCGAGTCCGAGCCCTGGGTCGGGCGGAGCTTCCTCTGGCGCTTTTGGCCAAGCCTGGCTACCCGTCAGTCTTACCTTTTGCGTTAAAGGCCCCAGTGATTTGGTCGGTCGGTGCGGTGATTTAGTCAGGGTTACTTCTTATCGAAGGCATGGCCTCGGGCGAGCCGGAGATGCGTCTGCCGTGAAAGAGGCGGCCTCAGGCGAGACGGAACCATCTCAGGGTCGGCTGCCCTCGCCCGAGGCTAGGCTCGGGCGTGGCGTGATCAAGTCGCTCGTATGGACTGATCCCTGACTTAATCAAACCCATCAGGCCTCTGCAGCTTTATGCTGATGGGGGTTACCAGCTGAGAATTAGGCGTCTTGAGGGTACCCCTAATTATGGTCCCCGACAGTAGCCCCCGAGCCTCGAAGGGAGTGTTAACACTCGCTTGGAGGCTTTTGTCGCACTTTTTTGCAAGGGGACCAGCCTTTCTCGGTTGTACTTTGTTCCGGTGGGTGCGCGCGAGCGCACCCGCCGGGTGTAGCCCCCGAGGCCTCGGAGGAGTGGTTTCACTCCTTCGAGGTCTTAATGCCTTGCGTAATGCTTCGGCTGGTCTGGTGGTTCCCTCATGCAAACAGGCCGTAGCCCAGGTGCACTGTCGGGGCCCAAGTTCTCGGGCTGGTATGTTGACGCTGTCAACGGTTCGGCCGGAGCCGGGTTTGCGAGAGCAGCCCCCGAGCCTCCGCACAGAGCGAGAGGACGATCAGGGACAGACTCGGCTTTTTTACATACGCCCCTACGTCGCCTTTCCGCAAGGAGGAGGGGGGAGAGCGCCATGTTACCCTCGATGGGCACCGAACATGGTGTCTCCGGTGAGCTGCAATCGGGTAATCCGAGTGGACGTCCGTGCCCCGTTCGTTGGGGGTCGGCTAGGGGCCCGGAGGCACGCCCAAAAGTACCTGCGGGTGATCTGCCGGACCCGGTCCCCTGGCGACGGGGTCCGAGGGCTCGTTGCCTCCCTCCGATGGGATTCCGTTACAGAGTCGTTCCCGCTGGTCTCGGAAATGTCCTAGGGTACCTCGGGAGCGCAGCCCGAGCCTTGGTTATGTATCGAACGTACCCCTGGTCATCCCTCGCTCGGTGTCTGAGGCGACTGTGAACCCTTCGGGGGGCCAGCCTTCGAACCCCTGATCAGTAAGGGGCACGGAGCCCGAGTAGCCTGAGGCGGTCGTGGGACCTTTCGGGGGCCGACCTTCGAACCTCTGACCAGTAGTGGGTGTCGGGCCCACACGATCTGAGGCGGCTGTTGAACCCTTCGGGGGGGCCAGCCTTCGAACCCTTGATCAGTAAGGAGGCTCGGAGCCTAGTTCCTTCGCGGGGAAGGATCCCTTTGGGGTTATCCCCCTTTCCCGGTCCCTGTTGCAAGAGATAGAGAAAGAAGGAAAAGGGAAAAAGGATACGAAACTGAACGTCGTGGCGTACCTTTTTCGGTGTGGTTGTTTTGGCGAAGGCGAAACGTCGCCAGCTGCTCCTGCCAGTAGCGCTGCCCGTTGAGCCGTGGAGTTAATGCGCCGGGGTGAGTAGTTGGCGAAGCCGCCGTTGCGCGTGCACGAGCCGTTCGAGGAACAGGTCACGGGCGTGTCGTCTTCATACCGTGAGAGAGAGAGAGGGCTCTCTTGCTGCCTCCGGATGGGACGTGAGCCTAGCTGATGGCGTGATCGCTGCTCTTGCGCGCCTGCCACTGTCATTACTGCCGGCCCACTTTTGACCGTGTTTGACCGCTGCGTCAGGTTGGCGCAGCTGGGTCGCGCGCTGGGTCGCCTCGGGTCGCGGTATTGGTTCCGCAACCGAGGAGGTGCGGTGGTGGCGCAAGTGGCATAGTGGCTTACATGCAGCATCCGGCGCGCCGGTTGTGCGACGCGTGGGCTTGAGCCTTCATGCTGGCCTGTCAGGAGTCGGAGAGGTGCGTCCACTTGGCGCGGTTGCATGCCGCCCGCATGGCTGCCCGCCCCCTTCGCCCGTTGGTCTGGGCAAAAGTGGAGGGTCACTTGTAACCGCTGGGTGGTTGCGCGCACGCCGCGCGCGGCGGTTCGGCTCCTTTTGCTCGGAGCCGGTCCGCATGACAGGTGGGTCCCAGCCCCCGCGCCGCAGAGGAGGGCTTTGGAGGCGTGTTGGAGAAGACTCAGCCCGTGACGGTTGGGGGCGCAAGCACGGAGAGTTGCCTTTAAAAGGGGGGCGACCCCTTTCGTAAGGCGACCATGTCTTCTTCCTCCCTTATGCATCATGTCTTTCCGCCTTTCAAGCCCCCGGATGGGGGAAACCGCCGTCTCCGCGCCTCATCATCGGGGGACACCACTCCGTGGGAGCGGGTACCTCTCAGCCGTCGTTCGGCTTCAAGGATTTTCATCACACAGCCCAGCGGCTCCCCTCCGCTGGTGATCACCCAAGACGGTGGCCTCCGGCTCCCGAATGGGGAGGGGCAAACCGGGCTGTGGTCCCGGCCCCGCCCTCAGTGTTGAGGGTGTTCGTCATCCTCGCCGGGGCGAGGAGCGAGGCGAGCCGGGGCCCCACCTCCTACGCGGGTCGGTGGGCTACCTCATTTTCCAGCTTCTGGTGGTGGCAATCGCCTTTTAGCCCCACGGCGGAGACATCCTCCAGCCATGCCGGGGAAGGGGAACTGTTGCTGCCCAGCTAGGATGCAACATTCCATCTTCTCCCTCGCATTCGCGACGAGGGCGGCTGCGAGGATCTGCCGGGGTGCTTAGGGGCGCCCCACGTTTGCTGGTGATTCACCCGGAGCTTGTTGCTCCTCGGGCTTCCCTGGCGGGGAGGTTGTCCGTACCCGCGGGGGCGGAACCGGAGTTCCGTTTGTAATGGCACTTCGAGTGCCGGGTTTTTTGTTCATTTCGGCTTTCGGGGCCTGAACATGTATGTAATCACGGCATGGAGCCGTGTTTTTTCCTCATTTCCGAGCACTAAGACTCCCTTGCTGATTGTCTGAACCGCTTCACTAAGCATGAGTCGCCCCGTGTCAAGGTGACGAGTGAGGTATCCGTATCCCGGAGGCGTAGGAGTCCCACGGCTCGGTCGGCCCTGTTGTCCGAGGCTCCTCTAGCTTAGTTAAAGAGACCCCTCGGCCGCTCTTCGACGAGCCGAGGCCGGGGGTAGCGATATCAGCATGAGCAGAGGCAGAGTTGGCTCGGAAATGAAACCTGGTTGGCCGGAGCCTAGCCGGGTTGTCTGTTGGCAGGATCGACACCGGGATCGGTCAGCCGAGGCTTCGGACCGGGCTCGTGCCCTCGGAAGGTGGTTGGCCGAGGCCCCGGAGGTGGCTGGCCGAGCCGCCTGCTCGGGCCGGATTCCCGGAGAAGTCCCTGACAACGATCGCCCGGGCGTGGTGATGACGCCGTCCTTTGGAGCGGAGGCCCTCGGATCGCGTCGCCGTCCGAGGCTAGTTCGGGCCTTGCCGAAGGTGCTGTCGATGCCGAGGGTGTCGCCGCCCCCTTCCAGCGCCAAGACTTGAGCCTGCAGGATCAGCTTGTCTTGTAGCGTGTGTTTTGTGCGGCCGCTGAGGCCAGAACACACACCCTTGCTGTGTTGTAAAGCTGCGTCCCTTTTCTTCTTGTTCCAAGCATCTGGACTTTTTGTCGGTAACAGGGATGTTTGTGCGAGCGAAAGTTGCTTCTCGCGGAAGGTGAGGAGTGAGGTATCCGTATCCCGGAGGCGTGGGAATCCCTCGGCTCGGTCGGCCTTGCCGCTTACGCGCACTTTTTACCCGTCCATGAGGCCCTATCACTGACTTAGTCGAGAAAACTCGAAGAATCGCTTCGACAGAAGAGCTTCCGAACGTAGAGACTTGTTCGATCCGCGGAGTCACCTTATCCGAACGCGAGTTACTTATCGCAGAAGGTGATGAGTGAGGTATCCGTATCCCGGAGGCGTAGGAGTCCCTCGGCTCGGTCAGCCTTGGCTGCTTACGTGTACTCCGTCGTTTCCAGGACCCACTTTTCGAAGTAGTCAAAAAGCGCGAAAGATATTCTGATAAAAGAGATTTTTTGTTCGAGGAAAGTTTTGACGCAGAGGGGGTTTCCCCTCTTTTAGCCCCCGAGGGAGGGTCGGGCTTTGCCGAGGCGAGGCCGACCCTTCCTTGTTGACTAAACTTTGCGTGGGTGCGAGGTATATGAACAACTTGGAAACATCTTAAGGGTAGAAGCGACGTAGCAGTTGGATGTTCCAAGCGTTGCCGTAGACCTCGCCTTGACTGTTGGCCAGCTTGTACGTTCCGGGCTTCAGAACTTTGGCGATGACGAACGGCCCCTCCCAGGGGGGCGTGAGCTTGTGCCTCCCTCGGGTGTCTTGCCACAGCCGAAGCATCAGATCGCCCTCCTGGAGGTCTCGGGGTCGGACCCCTCGGGCGTGGTAGCGTCGCAGGGACTGCTGATACCGCGCCGAGTGTAGTAAGGCCCTGTCCCGAGCCTCATCCAGCTGGTCCAGCGAGTCTTCTCGGCTAGCTTGGTTGCTTTCTTCGTTGTAGGCCCTCGTCCTCGGGGAGCCGTATTCCAGGTCAGTGGCAGGACGGCCTCGGCCCCGTAGACCAGGAAGAATGGCGTAAAACCTGTGGCTCGGCTTGGCGTCGTCCTCAGGCTCCAAACCACCGAGGGGAGTTCCTTCATCCATCGCTTGCCGAACTTGTTGAGATCATTGTAAATCCGAGGCTTGAGCCCTTGTAGAATCATGCCATTGGCACGTTCTACTTGCCCATTCGACATGGGGTGAGCTACGGCGGCCCAGTCTACCCGGATGTTGTGATCCTCGCAAAAATCCAAGAATTTTTTGCCGGTGAACTGGGTGCCGTTGTCGGTGATGATGGAGTTCGGGACCCCGAAGCGATGGATGATGTTGGTGAAGAACGCCACCGCCTGCTCGGATCTGATGCTGTTCAGGGGTCGGACCTCAATCCACTTGGAGAATTTGTCGACGGCGACCAGCAGGTGCGTGTAGCCCTCGGGCGCCTTCTGCAGAGGGCCGACGAGGTCTAGACCCCACACAGCGAAGGGCCAGGTGATGGGTATCGTCTGCAGAGCCTGAGCGGGCAGGTGGGTCTGCTTCGCATAGAATTGGCACCCTTCGCAGGCGCGGACAATTCTAGTGGCGTCAGCCACCGCCGTCGGCCAGTAGAAGCCTTGGCGAAAAGCGTTCCCGACGAGGGTTCGAGGTGCTGCATGATGGCCGCAAGCCCCCGAGTGTATTTCCTGCAGGAGTTCCTGACCCTCAGCGATGGAGATGCATCGCTGGAGGATGCCCGAGGGGCTACGGTGGTAGAGCTCCTTCTCATCGCCCAGCAAGACGAACGACTTTGCGCGTCGCGCTACCCGCCGAGCCTCGGCTCGGCCGAGGGGCAGCTCTCCTTGGCGGAGATATTGCAGGTACGGGGTCTGCCAATCCTGCTCTGGCATGACCCCGCTCTGCTCCTCCTCGACGTGCAGTGCTTCGCCCTCGGGGGCCGAGGGCTCCTCGGGTTGAACCGAGGATAGCTCGGGCCGGGCCGAGGTCGCCTCGGACGGGGCCGAGGGCACCTCGGGCTCGGGCGTGTCGCCTATCTTGACGGAGGGTTGGTGCAGATCCCGGGAGAAGACGTCCGGGGGAACCGTCGTTCGCCCCGAGGCTATCTTCGCCAGCTCGTCCGCTGTCTCGTTGTAGCGCCGGGCGATGTGGTTAAGCTCGAGCCCGTAGAACTTGTCTTCCAGGCGTCGAACCTCGTCACAGTAGGCCTCCATCTTCGGGTCGCGGCAGTGGGAGTTCTTCATGACTTGGTCGATGACGAGCTGCGAGTCGCCGCGTGCATCGAGGCGTCGGACCCCTAGCTCGATGGCGATTCGCAATCCGTTGATCAGAGCCTCGTACTCAGCCACATTGTTGGACGCCGGGAAATGGAGGCGGAGCACGTAGCGCAGGTGTTTCCCGAGGGGCGAGACGAAGAGCAGGCCCGCGCCGGCTCCCGTCTTCATCAGCGACCCATCAAAAAACATGGTCCAGAGCTCCGGTTGGATCGGAGCCGTCGGTAACTGGGTGTCGACCCATTCGGCTACGAAGTCCGCCAGTACCTGGGACTTGATGGCCTTCCGAGGGGCGAACGAGATTGCCTCGCCCATGATTTCCACCGCCCACTTCGTGATCCGTCCCGAGGCTTCCCGGCACTGGATGATCTCCCCCAGGGGGAAGGATGACACCACAGTCACCGGATGAGACTCGAAGTAATGTCGCAGCTTTCGCCTCGTCAGGATCACTGCATACAGCAGCTTCTGGACTTGCGGGTAGCGGATCTTGGTCTCAGACAGCACTTCGCTGACGAAGTAAACTGGCCTCTGAATGGGCAAAGCATGCCCCTCTTCCTGCCTTTCGACCACGATCGCGGCGCTGACCACCTGAGTGGTTGCGGCGACGTAGACCAAGAGGGTTTCTCCATCAGCGGGGGATACCAAGACGGGCGCCTTGGTGAGGAGCGCCTTCAGGTTCCCGAGGGCTTCCTCGGCCTCGGGAGTCCAAGTGAAGCACTCGGCCTTCCTTAAGAGACGGTACAGGGGCAGGCCACTTTCACCGAGGCGCGAGATGAAACGGCTCAAGGCCGCGAGGCATCCCATGACCCTCTGTACGCCTTTTAAGTCCTTGATGGGCCCCATGTTTGTGATGGCTGCGATCTTCTCCGGGTTGGCTTCGATGCCCCGCTCGGAGACGATGAATCCCAAAAGCATGCCTCGGGGCACCCCGAAGACGCACTTCTCGGGATTGAGCTTGACGCCCTTCGCCTTGAGACACCGGAATGTCAGCCCAAGGTTGGAGAGAAGGTCGGAGGCTTTCCTCGTCTTGACTACGATGTCATCGACGTAAGCCTCGACCGTGCGACCGATGTGTTCGCCGAACACATGGTTCATGCACCGCTGGTACGTTGCACCCGCGTTCCTCAGACCGAAAGGCATTGTGACATAGCAGTACATGCCGAAGGGCGTGATGAAAGAAGTCGCGAGCTGGTCGGACTCTTTCATCTTGATTTGATGATACCCTGAGTAGGCATCGAGGAAAGACAGGGTTTCGCACCCTGCAGTGGAGTCCATGATTTGATCGATGCGAGGTAGAGGGTAGGGGACTTTCAGACATGCTTTGTTGAGACCAGTGTAGTCTACACACATCCGCCATTTCCCCCCTTTCTTCCTCACAAGTACAGGGTTGGCAAGCCATTCAGGATGGAATACCTCTTTGATGAACCCTACTGCCATCAGCTTGTGGATCTCCTCGCCTATCACCCTGCGCCTTTCCTCGTCGAATCGGCGCAGAGGCTGTCTGACCGGTCGGGCTCCGGCCCGAATATCCAGCGAGTGCTCGGCGACATCCCTCGGTATGCCGGGCATGTCCGAGGGACTCCACGCAAAGACGTTGGCGTTTGCGCGGAGAAAGTCGACGAGCACTGCTTCCTATTTGGGGTCGAGCCCGGAGCCGGTCCGAATCTGCTTGGAGGTGTCGCCACTGGGGTCGAGAGGGACGGCCTTAACCGTCTCTACTGGCTCGAAGTTGCCGGCATGTCGCTTCACGTCTGGCACCTCTCGGGAGAGGCTTTCCAGGTCGGCAATGAGGGCCTCGGACTCGGCGAGGGCCTCGGCGTACTCCACGCACTCCACATCGCATTCGAATGCGTGTTTGTACGTGGGGCCGACGGTGATGACCCCGTTGGGGCCCGGCATCTTGAGCTTCAGGTAGGTGTAGTTGGGGATGGCCATGAACTTCGCGTAGCATGGCCTTCCCAACACTGCGTGGTAGGTTCCTCGGAACCCGACCACCTCGAACGTCAAAGTCTCCCTTCGGAAGTTAAAGGGTGTTCCGAAGCAGACAGGAAGGTCGAGCCGTCCGAGGGGCTGGACGCGCTTCCCGGGAATGATCCCGTGGAAGGGCGCAGCGCCTGCTCGGACGGATGACAGATCGACGCGGAGGAGCCTGAGGGTCTCAGCGTAGATGATGTTGAGGCAGCTGCCCCCATCCATCAGGACCTTGGTGAGCCTGACGTCGCCGATGACGGGATCGACGACGAGCGGGTACTTCCCTGGGCTCGGCACGTGGTCGGGGTGGTCATCTTGGTCGAAGGTGATGGGCTTGTCGGACCAGTCTAGGTAGACTGGCGCCGCCACCTTCACCGAGCAGACCTCCCGACGCTCCTGCTTACGATGCCGAGCCGAGGCATTCGCCGCATGCCCTCCGTAGATCATGAAGCAGTCGCGGACCTCGGGGAACTCCCCTGCTTGGTGATCTTCCTTTTTGCCATCGTCGCGGGCCCTGTCGCCCTCTGTGGGCGGCCCGGCCCGGTGGAAGTGGCGCCGAAGCATGACGCACTCCTCGAGGGTGTGCTTGACGGGCCCCTGATGGTAGGGGCACGTCTCCTTGAGTGCCTTGTCGAAGAGGTTGGCGCCTCCGGGGGGCTTCCGAGGGTTCTTGTACTCGGCGGCGGCGACAAGGTCTGTGCTGGCGGCGTCGCGTTTCGCTTGCGACTTCCTCCTGCCTTTCTTCCTGGCGCCGAGTGGAGTAGACGCCTCGGGGGTATCTTCCGACGGGCGGCCCTGGGGCTGCTTGTCCTTTCGGAAGATGGCCTCGACCGCCTCCTGACCAGAGGCGAACTTGGTGGCGATGTCCATCAGCTCGCTTGCCCTGGTGGGGGTCTTGCGACCCAACTTGCTCACCAGGTCCCGGCAGGTGGTGCCGGCAAGGAACGCACCGATGACATCGGAGTCGGTGATGTTGGGCAGCTCGGTGCGCTGCTTCGAGAATCGCCGGATGTAGTCCCGAAGAGACTCTCCCGGCTGCTGCCGACAGCTTCGAAGGTCCCAGGAATTCCCGGGGCACACGTATGTGCCCTGGAAGTTGCCGGCAAAAGCCTGGACCAGATCCTCCCAGTTGGAAATCTGCCCCGGAGGTAGGTGCTCCAACCAAGCGCGAGCGGTATCGGAGAGGAACAGGGGGAGGTTGCGGATGATGAGGTTGTCGTCGTCCGTCCCACCCAGTTGACAGGCCAGGCGGTAGTCCGCAAGCCACAATTCCGGTCTCGTTTCCCCCGAGTACTTTGTGATAGTAGTCGGGGGTCGGAATCGGGGCGGAAACGGCGCCCGCCGAATGGCTCGGCTGAAGACCTGCGGACCGGGCAGTTCGGGCGAGGGACTCCGATCCTCCCCGCTGTCGTAGCGTCCCCCACGCCTGGGGTGATAACCTCGGCGCACCCTTTCGTCGAGGCGGGCCCGACGGTCGCGATGAGGGTGCTCGTCGCCAAGGTGGCCCGGGGCCGCAGGCGCGGTGTTGCGCGTGCGCCCGGTGTAAACCGAGGCTTCCCGCGTGAGTCGGGAAGTCGCGGCACGAGGTTCCGAGGGGTACCCCTGCCTTCGGGAGGCAGAGCTCTCGGCCCGCCGGGCCGCAGCGCCTTCCAGGAGATGCTTGAGCTCTCCCTGGATTCGCCGACCCTCGGTGGTTGATGACTCCGGCATCGCGCGGAGGAGCATCGCTGCGGCTGCCAGGTCCTGACCGGTTCCGCCGGATGCGGGTGGCGGTCTGTCCCTGGCATCGTTGGCGATGCGGTGCTGGAGACCTTGGGGCAGGTGACGTATTCCTCCGGCCGGGGGCTGGCTTGCCCATACCTGCCCGATGTTCTGGCGGATTGCCTCGAGCGCTCCTGCTCCCTCATCGAGCCCGGCCTGCGCCCCGCGGACTTGCTCGAGCTGTGGGTCGTGACCCCCCGCCGGAACGGGGACCACAGCTAGCTCCCGCGGGATGTCGGCGCGAGGCGCTGGCCTAGGGGGATCACCATCCTCCGGCATGCCGAGACAGCCGCCTCCGGAGGGATCCCCCAGCTCGACATGGAAACATTCGCGGCTCGGGCCGCAGTCCTTGTCGCCAAGGCTGCGGCTGCCGTCGGAACAGTCGGAGAGGCAGTAGTTACATGCGGTCATGAAATCCCGCACGGCACTGGGGTTGCCAGATCCAGAGAAATCCCAGCAGATGCTGGGGTCGTCATCTTCCTCGGACCCAGAGGGTCCATAGGTCGAGACACCCGTCAATCGGTCCCAAGGCGACCGCACACGAAACCCCAGAGAGGTTGCACTCGCCTCAGTGTGAGCGCCCGCCAAAGCGAGGTTGCTAGGCGGGTTGAGGCCGAGTCGAAATGACAAAGGATGGGAATCAGCCCGTACCTTTTGGTCGACGAGGATCGACGAAGTCGCATCGGGGGCTGATCGTGCTGTCGTCCTGGGTGTGAGGGCGACGTCCTGCAGGCCCTCCGTGAGCGTGCTGGCGTCGTCCACTTGCTCGGGATCGGCGTGTCGCGGGGGGGGCGGCGCTCGTCTTCGCCTCAAACGCGCGGGTGATGCCCGACGCGTCCTCCGTTGGGGCGCTGGGGATGTCGATTTGCTCGACAGTCGACTGAGCGCAGCCTCCCGCTTGGTTTTGGTTCCCCCGCCTCCTCCTCCGATGGCGAGGGAGAGGACAGGGTGAACTCGAAAGTTGTCCTTCCCCCACGCGGGAAAGACGTCGTCGATTCCGCCGCCGGCGGGCGGGCTGTCCGCCACCATTGTCGCTGTCGCGCGGCGGTGGAAGGAGTATCATGTCTTAGCTGCCGTCGAAGGACATGAACTCGAGACTCCCGAAACGGAGCACCGTTCCGGATTGAAGAGGTCGTTGGAGACTGCCCATCTGGAGCTTGACGGGAATCTACTCGTCAACACGCAGCAGGCCCCTACCTGGCGCGCCAACTGTCGGCGTTCCGAGACCGGGGGGTCCCCGAGCCGACGAGTGAGTGTGCCGCGTGCCCCAGCCCAGATGGGTCGAGCGCGTGGGCGAGCGCGAAGGGGGGAGAGAGCGAGAGCGAGGTGGCCGGAGCTGGGTCGTGAGGGAGTCGGAGAATCCCGCGGCCTTCGTGTTCGTCCCGCGCCCAGGTCGGGTGCGCTTGCAGTAGGGGGTTACAAGCGTCCGCGCGAGGTGAGGGGAGCGAGCGGCCCCGAGAGAGCGCCTGCCCCTGCCCTTCGTCCCCGCGAGGCCAACCTTTTCTAAGAAGGGCCCTGGTCCTTCCTTTTATAGGCGTAAGGAGAGGATCCAGGTGTACAAACGGGGGTGTAGCAAGGTGCTACGTGTCTAGCGGGGGAGTGCTAGTGCCCTAAGTACATGCCAAGGTGGCAGCCAGAGAGATCTTGGCACCCAGCTAGTGTGGCGTCGTGGCTGTCGGAGAAGCGATGGAGCTTGGCGGAGGGACAGCTGTCGGAGTGGTTGGGCCCTTGCTGACGTCCCCCTGCTTTCGTAAGAGAGCTGAGAGCCGCCGTCGTCATGGGTCCAGCGGGGCGCCATCATTGCCTATCTGGCGGAGCTAGCCAGATGGGACGTCGGTCCTGTTCTCTGCGGCCCGAGTCGTCTCGGGGTAGGGTGATGATGGCGCTTCCTGTCGACGTGGCGGACTTGTGCCCTAGGTCGGGCGACGTGGAGTCTCTTCCGAGGCCGAGGTCGAGTCTGTCCTGCATGGCCGAGGCCGAACCTGAGCACCCGGGTCGGGCGAGGCGGAGGTCGGGGTGGAGTCCGAGCCCTGGGTCGGGCGAAGCGGAGTTCATCGTCTTCCGAGGCCTTAGCCCGAGTCCGAGCCCTGGGTCGGGCGGAGCGGAGTTCGCCGTTCTTCCGGGGCCTTAGCCCGAGTCCGAGCCCTGGGTCGGGCGGAGCGGAGTTCGCCGTCTTCCGGGGCCTTAGCCCGAGTCCAAGCCCTGGGTCGGGCGGAGCGGAGTTCGCCGTCTTCCGGGGCCTTAGCCCGAGTCCGAGCCCTGGGTCGGGCGGAGCGGAGTTCGCCGTCTTCCGGGGCCTTAGCCCGAGTCCGAGCCCTGGGTCGGGCGGAGCTTCCTCTGGCGCTTTTGGCCAAGCCTGGCTACCCGTCAGTCTTACCTTTTGCGTTAAAGGCCCCAGTGATTTGGTCGGTCGGTGCGGTGATTTAGTCAGGGTTACTTCTTATCGAAGGCATGGCCTCGGGCGAGCCGGAGATGCGTCTGCCGTGAAAGAGGAGGCCTCAGGCGAGACGGAACCATCTCAGGGTCGGCTGCCCTCGCCCGAGGCTAGGCTCGGGCGTGGCGTGATCAAGTCACTCGTATGGACTGATCCCTGACTTAATCAAACCCATCAGGCCTCTGCAGCTTTATGCTGATGGGGGTTACCAGCTGAGAATTAGGCGTCTTGAGGGTACCCCTAATTATGGTCCCCGACAAATCAAATGAATAATTTTGATTAATTGTTTTCTTCTTTGAAGAGGAGTCGTCGTCGTGTGTGGTGAAGAAGACGATTCATCACTGTCGTAGTAGACGATCTTCTTGATACGCCTCTTTTTCTTTCCGTCCTTCTTCTTGTGACTCGAGCCAGAGTCTGTGGGATTGTCATCTCTTAGCTCGTTGAAGATGGACTCCTTCTCCTTATCGTTGACCACCATCCCCTTTCCCTTAGGATCCATCCCTTCGGGCGATTAGTCCCTTATGTGAGGAGAACGACTCCGATACCAATTGAGAGCACCTAGAGGGGGGGTGAATAGGTGATCCTGCAAAATTCAACTCTAAATAGCCACACAACTTGGTTATAGAAATGTTAGTGCGACTAAGTAGTTGAGAAGCGAGTTCTTGTGAGCAAAACAGTCACAAAGAGATCAACACAAGAGACACGCGATTTTATCCTGTGGTTCGTCCAAGTAACACTTGCCTACTTCCACGTTGTGGCATCCCAATGGACGAGGGTTGCACTCAACCCCTTTCAAGTGATCCAATGATCAACTTGAATACCACAGTTTTTCTTCCTTATATCTTTTCCTATTTGTGAGGAATGTCCAAAAGTTGGAGTCTCTCACCCTTACAACAAAGATCACAATGAAAGCACAAGAGTAAGGTTGGGAAGCAACACACACAAATTTGCAGCAACACACACGCACACAAGCCAAGACTTGAGCTCAAAATGAAGCACAACGAGTTCACAACTAGAACGGAGCTCAAATCACTAAAACAATCGATCAAGTGCACGGAGATGGAGTGTGGGAGACTTAGAATGCTTAGTGAATGCTTGGGTGACTCCTCCATGCACCTAGGGGTCCCTTTTATAGCCCCAAGGCAGCTAGGAGTTGTTGGAGACCAACAAGGAAGGCTAAGATTGCCTTCTGTCGAGTGGCGCACCGGACTGTCCGGTGTGCCACCGGACAGTCACTGTAGACGGTCCGGTGTAGATCTCCTTCCTATTCTGGCGCAGACGACCGTTACAGATTCGCGGTAGTTGGCGCACCGGACACTATCCGATGCACACCGGACAGTCCGGTGCCTCCTGCCGACCGTTGGCGCAGCCACGCGTCGCGCGAAGATTGCGCGGCCGACCGTTGGCGTAGTCGACCGTTGGCTCGCCGGACAGTCCGGTGCTCCACTAGACAGTCCAGTGAATTTTAGCCGTACGCCGCTGATCCTCTTCCCGAGAGCGACGAGTTCGCCGCGAATGACTCACCGGACAGTCCGGTGTACCAACGGACAGTCCGGTGAATTATAGTAGTACGCCGCCGTCGAGTCCTGAGAACGGCCTGTTCACCAGAGTTCAGCCTGGCGCACTGGACACTGTCCGGTGCCCCACCAAACAGTCCGGTGCACCACCGGACAGTCCGGTGTGCCAGACCGAGTTGGACTTGGCTGCCAAGTCAAGTCTTTTGCATTTCTTTTCTCTCTTCTTTTCTCTGTTTCTAGCACTTAGACAATATATGTTAGTACTCAAAACAATGTACTAAGTCTAGAAACATACCTTGTTACATGATTTGCACTTCTTGCTAGTTTGGCACATAATCAACTCACTTATTATGTGTTGGACACTTAATCACCAAAACATTATAGAAATTGCCCAAGGGCACATTTCCCTTTCAGGCACACAGTGTATCGACAAAGCCTTCTTTGCCGAGTACTTTTTCTCGGGCACTCGGTAAAGAAAAGCAGCCATCACGGCGCCGGGTGATGGAGACTGCGTCTTTGCCGAGTGTCCTATAGGTGACACTCGGCAAAGGAGTTACCTTTGCCGAGTGTCTACCGGCCAGCACTCGGCAAAGAATCCGTCAGCGGGGTCCCCGTGTCAGGTTCTTTGCCGAGTGCTTTGTATGACACTTGGCAAAGTGTGCTTCTTTGCCGAGTGCTAGTGCCACTACACTTGGCAAAGAACCTATACTGGTGCCCAGGTCTTGGTTCTTTGCCGAGTGTTATGGTCCTGACACTCGGCAAAGTGAGCGAATATTTGGATAGACGTCGTCTCCAATCGCCAACATGCAATGGCAAGAAAGATGTCGGAGTCATTGCAGCGCATCCTGCCTAAGGACAATGGGCAGGTACGCTGTCACAACCAGTCGTCTGGATCTTGCTTGGGCTCGTACTTGTCGATGTTCGATACCTTAAAGTTAGGCGGCCATTGAATTGCCTAGAGCTAGGGGAAAGGGCTGAGATTCCACACGTCCCTTGGTCCTCCCGACGATTTTCTCGAGCGTGGTCGTGGTGGCAGTCCCTGGGAGGCGACTTATGTCGTGTGTCATGCCGCCTCTCTCGAGCCAACTAGCCTGGTGCTGGGTTGTTTGTCGAGGCTGCTGCGACTCCGTCCTGGTCGCGCAGCTGCATGCTAGTGCGCCATGATCTCAATCGTACTCTTCCGACCGCCTCATCTCACTTTCATGTCGGCGATCGCGTGAAGCATTGATGTTGCTCCGCACGTTTCGCCGACTGTTAATGACGTAGCGCATGTCTAGTGCCATATGGGCGGGAGGAAGAAGATTGTTCGCTGCTTGGGTGAGGATTTGTCGGTAGCCTTCTGTGTCTGAGGTACGTGGCAGGCCATTGGCGATTTGAGCTAGAACTCCGCTAACTTCACTCGACGTGTTCAAGGCTCGAGTGAAGTCGAGCAGCAGATTCTGGGAAGGAGTGGGTTTTTCGTGTCGAAGCTTGGCATCATGCTCCGCTTGTTCCTGCTCCCGCTCCTAGGCATGGAGACGATCACAACATTGGGAATTGCGGCATTCGTGGAGCACCATGTCGTTAGGAGTCTCTCCTGCTTTAGATGCCTCATCCCGGGATACGGGCTAAGAAGGATCCCGCTCCCCCGCCTCGTGGTGACGTCGAATGTTACGACGCTTGTTCCAACGTTGGTGTGCCTCGCGCTACGGGAGCTCCTCCCCCAGTACAGTGGGCTCGTCATCGGAGATGCGCACATGCAATGGCAACGTATTTGGATAGACGTCATCTCCAATCGCCAACATGCAATGGCGAGGAAGATGTCGGAGCCATTACAGCGCATCCTGCCCAAGGACAATGGGCAGGTACGCTGTCATGACGTCCTCTGTTGCTCCGGCTGCCTGGACAGCTGTCGTATAGACGGCCAACCCGCCGCCTGGATCTTGCTTGGGCTCGTACTTGTCGACGTTCGAGACATTGAAGTTAGGCAGCCATTGAATTGCCTGGAGCTGGGGAAGGGCTGAGATTCTACACGTCCCCTGGTCCTCCCGATGATTTTATCGGGCGTGGTCGCGGTAGGAGTCCCTAGGAGACGACATACACCATGCGTCGTGTCGCCTCTCTCAAGCCGACCAGCCTGTCCTAGTCGCACAACTGCATGATGGTGCGCCATGATCTCGATCGTACTCTTCCCACCGCCTCATCTCACTTTTGTGCCGGTGATCGCGCAAAGCATTGATGTTGCTTCGCGCGTTTCGCTGACTGCTGATGATGTAGCGCATGTCTGGTGCCGGATGGGCGGGGGGAAGAAGATGGTTCGCTGCTTGGGTGAGGATCTGTCGGTAGCCTTCTGTGTCCGAGGTACGTGGCAGGCCATTGGCGATTTGAGCCAGAACTACGCCAACTTCACTCAGCATGTTCACGGCTCAAGCAAAGTCAGGCAACAGATTCTGGGAAGGAGTGGGTTTTCGTGTCGGAGCTTGGCATCATGCTCCGCTCATTCCCTCTCGCGCTCCTAGGCATGGAGATGATCGCGGCATCGGGAATTGCGACATTCGTGGAGCGTCCTATCGTAGGAGTCTCTCCTGCTTTAGATGCCTCGTCCCGGGATACGAGCTGAGCAGGATCTCGCTCCCCCACCTCGTGGTGATGCCGAATGTTACGACGCTTGTTCCAACGTTGGCGTGCCTCGCGCTGCGGGAGCTCCTCCCCCAGTACAGTGGGCTCGTCATCGGAGATGGGCATATCCTCTACTCTTCCCTGGACAAAAAGGACACCCGAGAAGAAAGAGCTTGGGGTTGTGTCCCGTGCTTCGGCCATCTCCCATGTGAGCAGAGCGGCTGGAACAGTCGCCAGTCTCGCTCCTGTAGCCTCTCCAGTGCCGAGGCTATCCACTCCTTTTCGTCGAGTGATCCGAGGTCCACACCCGGGTGGGTGACGTGGACAGAGGGGTTCGTCGCGACATGGGTGCAGCCTTAGTCAGCCGAGCCATAGGTGTTGTTATGGCCCTAGGCCTTCCTGACGCGGGCGCAATCCTGCGGGGGGGGGATTTGTTTAGGTTTTCGTGGCTTGGAGTTCGTCGGCGTATTTCTCGTTGGAGTCAAGCGGGACAAACCCGCCCTCGCAATTGGCACCATCGGAGAAGATTTTCTCTTGGATGGATCCACGATGCGATGCAGGATGCCTTCTTGATCTGCAATGTAAGAGAGGGATCCAAAGCGAAACACCTCTCCGGCATTGAAGGTGACAGGGGTGCTGAAGATGAAAGCCACAGAGTCGTCGTGGATCAACATCGCACTCCCTACCTGGTACGCCAGCTGTCGGTGTTTATGACCCAACTGCGCACCATGGGGTTCCCCACGTGATGCTTTTGAGCAGGAAGACATCGTTGACTACAACTCGATGGTACGTGCGGGAGCACGTTGGATCACACGATGGTTTTGTCGGCGTTTCGAGACAGGGGGGTCCCTGAGCCGACGAGTGAAGTGTCGCCGTGTGCCCCAGCCCAGATGGGTCGACGTGAGGTCGAGCGCGAAGGGGGAGAGCGAGGAGTCCGGAGATGGGCGAGAGAGAGGTGGAAATCCCGCCGACTTCGTGTTCGTCCAGCGCCCAGATTGGGTGCGCTTGCAGTAGGGGGTTACAAGCGTCCACCCGGGGGAAGGAGCAAGTGGCCTTATACGAGCGCTCGTCTCGTCCTCGTCCTCGAGCGGCCAACCCTCCCTAAGAGGGCCCTGGCCCTTCCTTTTATAAGCGTAAGGAGAGGGTCCAGGTGTACAATGGGGGGTGTAGCAGAGTGCTACGTGTCTAGCGGAGGAGAGCTAGCGCCCTAAGTACACGCCATCGTGGCGGCGGGAGAGATCTTGGCACCCGATTTGTGTGATGTCGTGGCCGTCGGAGGAGTGCTGGAGCCTGGCGGAGAGACAGCTGTCGGGGCCGTCGAGTCCTTGCTAACGTCCTCTTGCTTTCGTAAGGGGGCCGAGAACCGCCATCGTCAGGGAACGTGCGGGGCGCCATCATCGCATATCTGGCGGAGCGAGCCAGATGGGACGCCGGTCTTGTTCCCCGTAGCCTGAGTCAGCTTGGAGTAGGGTAATGATGGCGCCTCCTGTTGACGTGGCCGGTCCGCGCCCTAGGTTGGGCGATGTGGAGGCTTCTCCGAGGTCGAGGTCGAGTCTGCCTTTCGTGGCCGAGGCCGACTCCGAGCCTCTAGGTCGGGCGAGGCAGAGTTCGTCGTCTTCTGGGACTTAGCCCAAGTCTGAGCCCTGGGTCGGGCGGAACGGAGTTCGCCATCTTCCGGGGCTTTGCCCGAGTCCGAGCCCTGGGTCGGGCGGAGCGGAGTTCGCCGTCTTCCGGGGCTTAGCCCGAGTCCGAGCCCTGGGTCGGGCGGAGCGGAGTTCGCCGTCTTCCAGGGCTTAGCCCGAGTCCGAGCCCTGGGTCGGGCGGAGCGGAGTTCGCCGTCTTCCAGGGCTTTGCCCGAGTCCGAGCCCTGGGTCGGGCGGAGCGGAGTTCGCCGTATTCCGGGGCTTAGCCCGAGTCCAAGCCCTGGGTCGGGCGGAGCGGAGTTCGCCGTCTTCCGGGGCTTTGCCCGAGTCCGAGCCCTGGGTCGGGCGGGGCAGATTTTCCTATGGTGCGCAGCCGGGCCTGACTGCCTGTCAGCCTCACTCTATCAAGTGGCACTGCAGTCGGAGGGGCGCAGGCGGCGCTGTCTTTCTGACAGACCGGTCAGTGGAGCGGCGAGGTGACGGCGGTCACTTCGGCTTTGTCAGCTGAGGGGCGCGCGTCAGGATAAAGGCGTCAGGCCACCTTTGCATTAAATGCTCCTGCGATTTGGTCGGGGTCGCTTCTTGGCGAAGACATGGCCTCGGGCGAGCCGGGAACGTGTTCGCCGCTGGAGGGGGGCTTCAGGCGAGGCGGAGATCCTCTGTGGTCGGCTGCCCTTGTCCGAGGCTAGGCTCGGGCGAGGCGTGATCGAGTCCCTCGAATGGACTGATCCCTGACTTGATTGCACCCATCAGGCCTTTGCGGCTTTGTGCTGATGGGGGTTACCAGCTAAGAATTAGGAGCCTTGAGGGTACCCCTAATTATGGTCCCCGACAGTAGCCCCCGAGCCTAGAAGGGAGTGTTAGCACTCGCTTGGAGGCTTTCGTCGCACTTTTTTACAAGGGGACCAGCCTTTCTCGGTTGCGTTTTGTTCCGATGGGTGCACGCGAGCGCACCCGCCGGGTGTAGCCCCCGAGGCCTCGGAGGAGTGGTTTGACTCCTCCGAGGTCTTAACGCCTCGCGCAATGCTTCGGCTGGTCTGGTCGTTCCCTCATGCGAGCTGGCCGTGGCCCGGGTGTACGGTCGGGTCCCAAGTTCTCGGGCTGGTATGTTGACGCTGTCAACGGTTTGGCCAGAGCCGGGTTTGCGAGAGCAGCCCCCGAGCCCCTACACAGGGCGAGAGGGCGATCAGGGACAGACTCGACTTTTTTACATACGCCCCTTCGTCGCCTTTCCGCAAGGAGGAGGGGGGAGAGCGCCATGTTGCCCTCGATGGACGCCGAACATGGTGTCTCCGGTGAGCTGCAGGCGGGTGATCCGAGCGGACGTCCGTGCCCCATTCGTTAGGGGTCGGCTAGGGGCCCAGAGGCGCGCCCAAAAGTACCTGCAGGTGATCTGCCAGACTCGGTCCCCTGGTGACGGGGTCCGAGGGCTCGATGCCTCCCTCTGATAGGATTCTGTCACAAGATCGTTCCCGCTGGTCTCGGAAATGTCCTAGGGTACCTCGGGAGCGCAGCCCGAGCCTTGGTTATGTGTCGAACGTACCCATGGTCATCCCTCGCTCTGTGTCTGAGGCGGCTGTGAACCCTTCGGGGGGCCAGCCTTCGAACCCCTGATCAGTAGTGGGCGCGGAGCCCGAGTAGCCTGAGGCGGCCGTTGAACCCTTCCGAGGGGCCGGCCTTTGAACCTCTGACCAGTAGTGGGTGTGGAGCCCACGTGCTCTGAGGCGGCTGTTGAACCCTTCCGAGGGGTCAGCCTTCGAACCTCTTATCAGTAGGGAGGCTCGGAGCCTGGTTCCTTCACAGGGAAGGATCCTTTCCGGGGTATCCCCCTTTCCCGGTCCCTGTTGCAAGAGAGAGAAAGAGGAAAAAAGGAAAAGGATACGAAATCGAACGACGCGGCGTACCTTTTTTGACGTGGTCATTTCGGCGAAGGCGAAGCGTCGCTCGCTTCTCCTGCCAGAGGCGCCGCCTGTCCCGCCGTGGAGTTAATGCGACGGGGCGAGTGGTTCGCGGGGCAGCTGTTGCGCGTGCGCGAGCCGTTCGAGGAACGGGACACGGGCGCGTTGTCTTCACGCCGTGAGAGAGGGTTCTCTTGCTGCCCCCGGATGGGATGTAAGCTTGGCTGATGACGTTGTCCTTCAGAGCGGAGACCCTCGGACCGTGTCGCCGTCCGAGGCCAGGTCGGACCTCGCCAGAGGTGTTGTCGACGCCGAGGGTGCTGCTGCTCCCTTTAGCCGTCAAGATCCGAGCCTATAGGATCGGATTATCTTGTAGCGTGTGTTTTCCGCGGCCGCCGAGGCCGAAACACACCCTCGCCGTATTGTAAAGCCGCGTCTCCTTTCCTCTTGTTTCGAGTATCTGGACTTTTTTGTCGGTAACAGAACTGTTTGTGCGGACGAGAGTTGCTTCTCACGGAAGGTGATGAGTGAGGTATCCATATCCCGGAGGCGTAGGAGTCCCTCGGCTCGGTCGCCCTTGCTGCTTACGCGCACTCTTACCCGTCCATGGGGTTCTGTCACCGATGCAGCCGAGAAGGCTCGAAGAACCGCTCCGGCAGAAGAGCTTCCGAACGTGAAGACTTGTTCGGTCCGCGGAATCACTTATCCGAACGTGAGTTACTTATGGCAGAAGGTGATGAGTGAGGTATCCGTATCCCGAAGGCGTAGGAGTCCCTCAGCTCGGTCAGCCTTGGCTGCTTACGTGTACTCCGTCGTTTTCAGGATCCACTTTCGAAGTAGTCGAAAAGCACGAAAGATATTCTGGCAGAAAAGATCTTTTTTTCGAGGAAAATTTCGACGCAGAGGGGGTTCCCCCCTTTTAGCCCCCGAGGGAGGGTCGGGCTTTGCCGAGGCAAGGCTGACCCTTCCTTGATGACTAAACTTTGCGTGAGAGCGAGGTATATGAACAACTTGAAAACATCTTAAGGGTAGAAGCGACGTAGCTGTTGGATGTTCCAAGCGTTGCTGTAGACCTCTCCTTGACTGTTGGCCAGCTTGTATGTTCCGGGCTTCAGGACTTTGGCGATGACGAACGGCCCCTCCCAGGGGGGCATAAGCTTGTGTCGACCTCGGGTGTCTTGTCGTAGCCGAAGCACCAGGTTGCTCACCTGGAGGTCTCGGGACCGGACCCCTCGGGCGTGATAGCGTCGCATGGACTGCTGGTACCGCGCCGAGTGTAGTAAGGCCTTGTCCCGAGCCTCTTCCAGCTGGTCCAGTGAGTCTTCTCGACTAGCTTGGTTGCTTTGGTCGGCATATGCCCTCGTCTTCGGGGAACCGTATTCCAGGTTCATGGGCAAGATGGCTTCGGCCCCATAGACCAGAAAGAACTGCGTGAAGCCCGTGGCTCGGCTCGGTGTTGTTCTCAGGCTCCAGACCACCGAGGGGAGTTCCTTCATCCATCGCTTGCCGAACTTGTTGAGGTTGTTGTAAATCCGAGGCTTGAGTTCTTATAGAATCATGCCGTTGGCACGCTCTACTTGCCCATTCGTCATGGGATGAGCCACGGCGGCCCAGTCCACCCGGATGTGGTGATCCTCGCAGAAGTCCAGGAACTTTCTGCCAGTGAACTGGGTGCCGTTGTCGGTGATGATGGAGTTCGGGACCCTGAAACGATGGATGATGTTGGTGAAGAACGCCACCGCCTGCTCGGACCTAATGCTGTTCAGGGGTCGGACCTCGATCCACTTGGAAAATTTGTCGATGGCAACCAACAGGTGCGTGTAGCCCCCGGGTGCCTTCTGCAAGGGGCCGACGAGGTCCAGACCCCAGACAGCAAAAGGCCATGTGATGGGTATCGTCTGCAGAGCCTGAGCGGGCAGGTGGGTCTGCCTTGCATAGAACTGACACCCTTCGCAGGCGCGGATAATTCTAGTGGCGTCGGCCACCGCCGTCGGCCAGTAGAAACCTTGTCGAAAAGCATTTCCGATAAGGGCTCGAGATGCTGCGTGGTGGCCGCAAGCCTCCGAGTGTATTTCTCGGAGGAGTTCCTGACCTTCGGTGGTGGAGATGCATCGCTGGAGGATGCCTGAGGGGCTGCGGTGGTAGAGCTCCTTCCCATCCCCCAGCAAGACGAAAGACTTGGCGCGCCGCGCCAACCGCCGAGCTTCGGCTTGGTCGAGGGGTAGCTCTCCTCGGTGGAGATATTGCAGGTACGGGGTCTGCCAGTTTTGGTCAGGCGTGACCCCGCTCTGTTCCCCCTCGACGCGCAGCGTCTCACCCTCGAGGGCCGAGGGTACCTTGGACCGTGCCGAGGGTACCTCGGACTGGGCCGAGGGTGCCTCGGGCGGAGCCAAAGGTGCCTCGGGCGGAGCCGAAGGCGCCTCGGGCTCGGGCGTGTCCTCGATCTTGACGGAGGGTTGATGCAGGTCTCGGGAGAACACGTCCGGGGGAACCGTTGTTCGTCCCGAGGCTATTTTAGCCAGCTCGTCCGCAGTCTCGTTGTAGCGCCGGGCGATGTGGTTGAGCTCGAGCCCGTAGAACTTGTCTTCCAGGCGCCGAACCTCATCGCAGTAGGCCTCCATCTTCGGGTCGCGGCAGTGGGAGTTCTTCATGACTTGGTCGATGACGAGCTGCGAGTCACCGCGAGCGTCGAGGCGTCGGACCCCTAGCTCGACGGCGATCCGCAACCCGTTGACCAGAGCCTCGTACTCAGCTACATTGTTGGACGCCGGGAAGTGGAGGCGTAGCACGTAGCGTAGGTGCTTCCCGAGGGGCGAGATGAAGAGTAGGCCTGCGCCGGCTCCTGTCTTCATCAGCGACCCATCGAAGAACATGGTCCAGAGCTCTGGTTGGATCGGAGCTGTCGGTAGCTGGGTGTCGACCCATTCAGCCACGAAGTCCGCTAAGACCTAGGATTTGATGGCCTTCCGAGGGGCGAACGAGATTGTTTCACCCATGATTTCCACCGCCCACTTTGCAATCCTACCCGAGGCCTCTCGGCAATGGATGATCTCCCCCAGGGGGAAGGATGACACCACAGTTACCGGATGAGACTCGAAGTAGTGTTGCAACTTCCGCCGTGTCAGGATCACCGCGTACAGCAGCTTCTGAACTTGTGGGTAGCGGATTTTGGTTTCGGACAGTACCTTGCTGACGAAGTAGACTGGTCTCTGAACGGGCAATGCATGCCCCTCTTCTTGCCTCTTGACCACAATCGCGGCGCTAACCACCTGAGTGGTCGCGGCGACGTAGACCAAGAGGGCTTCTCCGGCAGCTGGGGGCACCAAGATAGGCGCCTTCGTGAGGAGCGCCTTCAGGTTCCCGAGGGCTTCCTCGGCCTCAGGGGTCCAAGTGAAGTGCTCGGCCTTCCTTAAGAGGCGGTACAGGGGTAGACCTCTTTCGCCGAGGCGTGAGATGAAGCGGCTCAGAGCCGCGAGACATCCCATGACCCTCTGTACGCCTTTCAAGTCCTGGATGGGCCCCATGCTGGTGATGGCTACGATCTTCTCCGGGTTGGCTTCGATGCCCCGCTCGGAGACGATGAACCCCAAGAGCATGTCTTGGGGCACCCCGAAGACACACTTTTCGGGATTGAGCTTGACGCCTTACGCCTTGAGACATCGGAATGTCACTTCAAGGTGGGAAAGGAGGTCGGAGGCTTTCCTCGTCTTGACTACGATGTCATCGACGTAGGCCTTGACCGTGCGGCCAATGTGCTCGCCGAACACATGGTTCATGCACCGCTGGTACGTCGCGCCTGCATTCCTCAAGCCGAACGGCATGGTGACATAGCAGTACATGCCGAAGGGCGTGATGAAAGAAGTCGCGAGCTGGTCGGACTCTTTCATCCTGATTTGGTGATACCCTGAATAGGCATCGAGGAAAGACAGGGTTTCGCACCCAGCAGTGGAATCCACGATCTGATCGATGCGAGGCAGAGGGTAGGGACCCTTTGGACATGCTTTGTTCAGACCAGTGTAGTCTACACACATCTGCCATTTCCCCCCTTTCTTTTTCACGGGTACAGGGTTGGCAAGCCATTCGGGATGGAATACCTCTTTGATGAACACTGCCGCCATTAGCTTGTGGATCTCCTCGCCTATGGCTCTGCGCTTCTCCTCGTCGAATCGGCGCAGAGGCTGCTTGACGGGTCGGGCTCCGGCTCAGATGTCCAGCGAGTGCTCGGCGACATCCCTCGGTATGCCGGGCATGTCCGAGGGACTCCACGCGAAGACGTCGGCGTTCGCACGGAGAAAGTCGACGAGCACTGCTTCCTGTGTGGGATCGAGCCCGGAGCCGATCCGGACTTGCTTGGAAGCGTCGCTGCTGGGGTCGAGGGGGACGGACTTAACCGTCTCCGCTGGCTCGAAGTTGCCGGCATGACGCTTCACGTCTGGCACCTCCTTAGAGAGGCTCTCTAGGTCGGCGATGAGGGCCTCGGACTCGGCGAGGGCCTCGGCGTACTCCACGCATTCCACGTCGCATTCGAACATGTGTTTGTACGTGGGGCCGACGGTGATGACCCCGTTGGGGCCCGGCATCTTGAGCTTGAGGTAGGTGTAATTGGGGACGGCCATGAACTTCGCGTAGCAGGGCTTCCCCAATACCGCGTGGTAGGTTCCTCGGAACTCGACCACCTCGAACGTCAGGGTCTCCCTTCGGAAGTTGGAGGGTGTTCCGAAGCAGACGGGAAGATCGAGTTGTCCGAGGGGCTGGACGCGCTTCCCAGGGATGATCCCATGGAAAGGCGCAGCGCCCGCCTGGACCGAGGACAGATCGATACGCAGAAACCCGAGGGTCTCGGCGTAGATGATGTTGAGGCTGCTGCCTCCGTCCATGAGGACCTTGGTGAGCCTGACGTCGCCGATGATGGGGTCGACGACGAGCGGGTATTTCCCCGGGCTCGGCACATGGTCGGGGTGGTCGGCCTGGTCGAAGGTGATGGGCTTGTCGGACCAGTCTAGGTAGACTGGCGCCGCCACCTTCACCGAATAGACCTCCCGACGCTCTTGCTTGCGGTGCCGAGTCGAGGCGTTCGCCGTTTGCCCGCCATAGATCATGAAGCAGTCGCGGACCTCGGGGAACTCTCCTGCCTGATGATCTTCCTTCTTGTCATCGTCGCGGGCCCTGCCACCCTCCGCGGGTGGCCCGGCCCTGTGGAAGTGGCACCGAAGCATGACGCACTCCTCAAGGGTGTGCTTGACGGGCCCCTGATGATAGGGGCACGGCTCCTTGAGCATCTTGTCGAAGAGGTTGGGACCTCCTGGGGGTTTCCGAGGGTTCTTGTACTCGGCGGCGGCGACAAGGTCCGCGTCGGCGGCATCGCGTTTCGCTTGCGACTTCTTCTTGCCCTTCTTCTTGGTGCCGCGCTGAGTTGACGCCTCGGGAGCATCTTCCGGTGGGCGGCCTTGGGGCTGCTTGTCCTTCCGGAAGATAGCCTCAACCGCTTCTTGGCCGGAGGCGAACTTGGCGGCGATGTCCATCAGCTCGTTCGCCCTGGTGGGGGTCTTGCGACCCAGCTTGCTCACCAGGTCGCGGCAGGTGGTGCCAGCGAGGAACGCGCTGATGACGTCCGAGTCGGTGATGTTGGGCAGCTCGGTGCGCTGCTTCGAGAATCGCCGGATGTAGTCCCGGAGAGACTCTCCCGGCTGCTGTTGGCAGCTTCGGAGGTCCCAGGAATTCCCGGGGCGCACGTACGTGCCCTGGAATTTGCCGGCGAAAGCTTGGACTAGGTCGTCCCAGTTGGAGATCTGCCCCGGAGGCAGGTGCTCCAACCAGGCGCGAGCGGTGTCGGAGAGGAACAGGGGGAGGTTGCGGATGATGAGGTTGTCATCGTCCGTTCCACCCAGCTGCCAGGCCAGACGGTAGTCCGCGAGCCACAGTTCCGGTCTCGTCTCCCCCCGAGTACTTTGTGATTGTAGTCGGGGGGTCGGAACCGGGTCGGGAACGGCGCCCGTCGTATGGCCCGACTGAAGGCCTGCGGACCAGGTGGTTCGGGCGAGGGACTCCGATCCTCCCCGTTGTCGTAGCGTCCCCCACGCCTGGGGTGGTAGCCTCGGCGCGCCCTCTCGTCGAGGTGGGCCCGACGATCGCGGTGATGGTGCTCGTTGCCGAGGCGACCCGGGGCCGCAGGCGCTGTGTTGCACGTGCGCCCGGTGCAGACCGAGGCTTCCCGCATGAATCGGGAAGTCGCGACATGATGTTCCGAGGGGTACCCCTGCCTTCAGGAGGCGGAGCTCTCGGCCCGCCGGACCGCGGCGCCTTCCAGGAGTTCCTTGAGCTCTCCCTGGATTCGCCGCCCCTCGGTGGTTGATGGCTCCGACATCGCGCGGAGGAGCATTGCTGCTACAGCCAGGTTCTGGCCGACCCCACTGGATGCGGGTGGCGGCCTGACCCTGACATCGTTGGCGATGCGGTGCTGGAAGCCCTAGGGTAGATGACGCATTTCTCCGGCCGGAGGTTGGCCCGCCCATGCCTGCCCGACGTCCCGGTGGATTGGCTCAAGCGCTCCTGCTCCCTCGTCGAGCCTGGTCTGCACCCCGCGGATTTGCTCGAGTTGTGGGTCGTGACCCCCCGCCGGAACGGGTCCATGGCTAGCTCCCGCGGGATGTCGACGCGAGGCACCGGCCTAGGGAGATCACCGTCCTCCGGCATGCCGAGATGGTTGCCTTCGGGGGGACCCCCTAGATCGACGTGGAGACATTCGCGGCTCGGGCCGCAGTCCTCGTCGTCGAGGCTACGGCTACCGTCGGAACAGTCGGAAAGGCAGCAGTCGCATGCGGTCATGAAGCCCCGCATGGCACTGGGGTTGCCAAGTCCGGAAAAGTCCCAATGGAAGCTGGGTTCGTCGTCTCCCTCGGACCCGGAGGGCCCGTAGGTCGAGACGTCCGCCAGCCGGTCCCAAGGTGACCGCATGCGAAACCCCAGAGGGTTCGGATTCGCCTCTACGAGAGCGTCCGCCAAAGCGGAGCCGCTAGGCGGGTCGAGGATAAATCTGAAAGGCGTGGGATGGGAATCGGTCGGTACCTCTTGGTCGACGGGCGGTGATGAGGTCATGTCGGGGGCTGACTGCACCGTCGTCTCAGGTACGAGGGCGACACCCAGCAAGCCTTTCGCGAGCGTGCTGGCATCGTCCGTTTGCCCGGGGTTGACGTGTCACGGGGAGACAGCGCTCGTCTTCGTCTCAAGCGCGAGGCCGATGCCCGGCGCGCTCCCCGTTGGAGTGCTGGCGTTGTCGACTCGCTCGACGGCTGACGAGGCGCCGCCTCCTGTTTGGCCTTGGTTGCCCCGCCTCCTCCTCCTCCGTCGACGAGGAAGAAGACGGGGCGAGCTCGAAGGTTGTTCTTCCACCACGCGGGGAAGGCGTCGTCGATCCCGCCGCCGGCGGGTGGACTGTCGGCCGCCATTGTCGCTGTCGCCCGGCGGTGGAAAGAGTATCATGTCGTAGCTGTCGTCGAGGGACATGAACTCAAGGATCCCAAAACGGAGCACCGTCCCGGGCCGGAGAGGTTGCTGGAGACTACCCATCTGGAGCTTGACGGGAAGCTGTTCGTCAACACGCAGCAGACCCCTACCTGGCGCGCCAACTGTCGGCGTTTCGAGACAGTGGGGTCCCTGAGCCGACGAGTGAAGTGTCGCCGCGTGCCCAGATGGGTCGACGCGAGGCCGAGCGCGAAGGGGGGAGAGCGAGGAGTCCGGAGATGGGCGAGAGAGAGAGGTGGAAATCCCGCCGCCTTCGTGTTCGTCCCGCGCCCAGATTGGGTGCGCTTGCAATAGGGGGTTACAAGCGTCCACCCGGGGGAAGGAGCGAGTGGCCTTATACGAGCGCCCGTCTCGTCCTCGTCCCCGAGCGGCCAACCCTCCCTAAGAGGGCCCTGGCCCTTCCTTTTATAAGCGTAAGGAGAGGGTCCAGGTGTACAATGGGGGGTGTAGCAGAGTGCTACGTGTCTAGCGGAGGAGAGCTAGCGCCCTAAGTACATGCCATCGTGGCGGCCGGAGAGATCTTGGCACCCGATTTGTGTGATGTCGTGGCCGTCGGAGGAGTGCTGGAGCCTGGCGGAGAGACAGCTGTCGGGGCCGTCGAGTCCTTGCTGATGTCCTCTTGCTTTCGTAAGGAGGCCAAGAACCGCCATCGTCAGGGAACGTGCGGGGCGCCATCATCGCATATCTGGCGGAGCGAGCCAGATGGGACGCCGGTCTTGTTCCCCGTAGCCTGAGTCAGCTTGGAGTAGGGTAATGATGGCGCCTCCTGTTGACGTGGCCGGTCCGCGCCCTAGGTTGGGCGATGTGGAGGATTCTCCGATGTCGAGGTCGAGTCTGCCTTTCGTGGCCGAGGCCGAGTCCGAGCCTCTGGGTCGGGCGAGGCGGAGTTCGTCGTCTTCTGGGACTTAGCCCAAGTCCGAGCCCTGGGTCGGGCAGAACGGAGTTCGCCATCTTCCGGGGCTTTGCCCGAGTCCGAGCCCTAGGTCGGGCGGAGCGGAGTTCGCCGTCTTCCGGGGCTTAGCCCGAGTCCGAGCCCTGGGTCGGGCGGAGCGGAGTTCGCCGTCTTCCGGGGCTTAGCCCGAGTCCGAGCCCTAGGTCGGGCGGAGCGGAGTTCGCCGTCTTCCGGGGCTTTGCCCGAGTCCGAGCCTTGGGTCGGGCGGAGCGGAGTTCGCCGTCTTCCGGGGCTTAGCCCGAGTCCGAGCCCTGGGTCGGGCGGAGCGAAGTTCGCGGTCTTCCGGGGCTTTGCCAGAGTCCGAGCCCTGGGTCGGGCGGAGCGGATTTTCCTATGGTGCGCGGCCGGGCCTGACTGCCTGTCAGCCTCACTCTGTCAAGTGGCACTGCAGTCGGAGGGGCGCAGGCGGCACTGTCTTTCTGACAGACCGGTCAGTGGAGCGGCGAGGTGACGGCGGTCACTTCGGCTTTGTCAGCTGAGGGGCGCGCGTCAGGATAAAGGCGTCAGGCCACCTTTGCATTAAATGCTCCTGCGATTTGGTCGGGGTCGCTTCTTGGCGAAGACAGGGCCTCGGGCGAGCCGGGAACGTGTTCGCCGCTGGAGGGGGGCTTCGGGCGAGGCGAAGATCCTCCGGGGTCGACTGCCCTTGTCCGAGGCTAGGCTCGGGCGAGGCGTGATCGAGTCCCTCGAATGGACTGATCCCTGACTTGATTGCACCCATCAGGCCTTTGCGGCTTTGTGCTGATGGGGGTTACCAGCTGAGAATTAGGAGCCTTGAGGGTACCCCTAATTATGGTCCCCGGCAGGTTTATACAGGTTCGGGCCGCTAGAATGCGTAACACCCTAGTTCATATCGAGGCTGTGTATTGGAATTACACTGGTGTACACTGACTATAGGTGAGCTGAGAGTGGTAGAGGATGAGTTCTCCTGCCGATCTAGTGGTGTGTGGTTGCTATGAGAGGGCTAATGAGCTATGAGGTGGTGCTAGGATATGACGAGATGAGATTCTTTCGTAGGGATACCCATTCGGTCTTATATAGATGACCAAAGGGTTATCCCTTTACAAGTTGTGATTGCTATCTAACTCTATTTGAATCCTCTTTTAACGCGACATGCATTCCTGCTTATCCGGAGTTTGGTCGCTTCTTCATCCGAGTTAACGCCGAGTATTTAGCCCTTTGGGTGTGTGCAACCTCTTCACGCGAGACATTAGTGTTCCGGTTTGCGCATAACTTGAACGTGCAGTCTCCGTTTCCCTAGGTCAAGCTTGTCCAGCCTGGTTGTGAGCCGAGGGCCTGTCTTGCTAGGCAAGCCATCGGGAGGCCCATCAAGCGGCTCATCAGGTGTTCCTGTGTTCATAAGGACCCAAAGGATATCTATCTCCCACATGTTGTTTTTATTTCTTTTCATAAAACACATTAAGAGTCATTAAAATCATATTACCTCAGCTCTCGAATATTTGTCGCCCGGAAGTTTATTTTTAAACTAAATCGTGAAAAATAGAAAAGAACGGAGAGAGAGAGAGTGTGTGTTTTTTCTTTATTTTATTAGTTTCAGTAAGGAGACATAATCATTTGAAGCAAACAATAGAATACGGGTGTGTTTGGCGCAGTTTTTTTCGAAGTAGAGCGGTTCCAAACAAGGGCGGAGCCAAGGGGGGTCTGGCAGGGGCCATGGCCCCCTTCCAAGGCTGCGACACAAACAAGAGAATTATATATATACTGTATCTAAATATATATACGCTAAATTTTGTGTAGCGTAATTAATCAAAGGTTTAAGGTTTAATATAGTGGTTGGTAATTTATGATCTATAACTCTGTTGTAATTGGATTATTGAATTCTCTCAAAAAATTTGTGTAACGCAATTAATCAAAGGTTTAAGGTTTAATATAGTGCTTAAACTTGATAAATTATATAATATTTTCATCATATAGCATTGATGAATTGGTTGACCCTCTTATATCGTAATTCTGGCTTCGCCCCTAGTCCTAAACACTATATATATAGAGAGAGTAGATTGTGTTGAGCAGGTAATGTGCGTGCACTGTTCGCATAGAACGAAGGTTCACGTGTTAAGTAAATCTATAGCCGGTCGGCACGCGCAGATCGGCTGATGCATGCATGCTACAAGAGGCAAGATCTCGTGCCCTGGCCCAAAGCACCACCACAAAAGTAGGAGGGGAAAACAGCGCAACCGACAGACTAGAGAGTTGTCTGTTCGTTCCTTGGGCAGGGCAAGGTATTGACCGTGCTGACCAAATTAAAAACCAGATCGACCTATGGCTTGCTTGACATGGAGAGATTACAGACCATGGGTTGCATATTTCCAATCCAATTCCCTCATACGGAACAGTTCCATTTTTAGGTGGGACAGTCCAGATGGATCGAGAAAGAAAAAGGAAAACACTAGATATTTTCTAATACAACAACAACCACAACAAAAAAATGAAGATAATTCAATGAATTATCTTTGTAAAGCATTGTAGTACGTGGACCCTCCGTCGCATCGCACCCCACGGCAACGGAAACGACGACGGCACTCCCGTTTGCATGATTGCAGTACGCGTTACCGTGTCGTAAAATGGGTAGCTCCATCCGTCCCCTCCCCACTGCACACCACACCACAGCAGCATATATGCCACTGCCCTGCCCAGGCAGCCAGGCAGCCAGCCATGCCGCCACCACCCCGATCCCGGCACAGAACCCAGTGCCAGACGCGGACAGCGAGCGCGACCACATCTATCTAGGACCCGTATCTCTCTCTCTCCTCCCGACCAGCACGTCACGTGCCACGGACAGGGGTCAAGCGCGGTCGCCGATGTCGGCGGCGGGCGGCAGCCGCGCCCGCGCCACCTCGCGGCCCGCGGCGGCAGCATGGCTGCTGTTGGCGCTGGCCGCAGCAGTGTCGGCGCTGGCGCTGCCAGCGGCGGCGGGCGGCTTCAGCTGCCGTCCTGGCTCCCGGCCGGTGCTCTTCAACTTCGGAGACTCCAACTCCGACACGGGCGGCATGGCGGCGGCCAAGGGGTGGCACCTCACGCGGCCGGAGGGCCGCGCCTTCTTCCCACGCCCCACCGGCCGGTTCTGCGACGGCCGCCTCGCCATCGACTTCCTCTGTGAGTCTAGTCCGGCGCCACCCCATTCCTATCTGAACTTGTGTGTCATCATCCATGCGGCTGATACAAACAATTAGTGGTCTAGTACTACCTCCGATCCGCTAGTTCATTTTTTTGAACTAAACCACAACAAATAAAAAAGAACGGAGGAGTATATCACAACTCCATCAAATACTACTAAATACTACAGTACTACTTCAGTCACTGACGGATGAACCCCATAATATCTTTGCCATGACATCTATCAGCAGCCAGCCAGGATCTGTTTTCCGTGCAAAGTGCAGATGCGGTGGGGATGCTGAGACCACGGCATCACGTGCAGGAGCTCATGTATTATGTTGCTCAAGCTAATCATGTGTACTACTACCATCTGCCAACCAGAGTACACTGCCTCAGCTAAGCAACACTGCTAATTAAGGACTACCACGTGAAAGCGCTCTACTCGTAACTCGTATTACTAGATTGGTTGGCCCCTGTCCCTGTTCCTGTCTAATTCATTTAGTCTCCTGTCCTTGTGATCATTCATGGTCGCAGCAGTCTCTGCCCCAGCTGCCTTGTTTGCTTGACACGAGAGTCTGTCTCTGACCTGTTCTCGCTGTCTTCTGCATTTATATTACAATGCTGGACTGCTGGTTGTTGGCCAGGCCGGTCCGCCGGTGTGCGCGTGATGAGAAATGCCCAAATTTTTCAAGGAGAGGCAGAGCTAGTGCTTTTCCAAATGCATCAGCTCCTTTTTTTTTTCTCTTCTTTTTTTTCCTAAGGACTGGCGGCATTCATTCATTCACTCCTTCAGTGTGGCTGCTACAACATGATCCCTTAGCTAGCAAGTACCTTTTCTTTTGTTCTGTTTAAATAAAAGAAAAAGGAGAGTATACAAATTGATCATTTAGTATATCAATATCTCGATAAATAATAGACTGGTACAGTTATAATTGTTCTGATAATAGTTTCGTGATATTATGGGTTGTGTTCGCTGCGGCTTAAAGCGGCTTTAATCCGGCTGCGGCTGCGGCTTCTACAGTATTTTGTCTCTACTGATTGCAGCTGCAGCAGTACAAACAGCCGTAACAGTACGGCTTTAAGCCGCAGCGAACACAGCCATGGTGTGCATACTTACAGGAGAGGACTTAAATTGCACATCTCAAGAAAGCGCTGATACGATATATATACCTGTTTATGCCCATTTCTCTCAGAGAAAACAAATGGGCAGTAATACTTTCGAGGGAGTTCATTTTTGTTTCAGATAAACTGACCACTGCTTTTCGCCTGCATGGATCGTCAAGCCTTGCCAAATGCAAATTGAGATGGCTTCACCTTGTAGTCTGTGCAAGTCTGTGCGAGTTGTTCCAATGTTCCTCTACACTGATTTATGTTCTTCACATTTTAATTTGACCATGCGTCTCTTTCATGTACATGCAAATCACTAACTGATACTAGAAATGGTTGTTCTCCTATTTGAGCATCCAGGCGAAAGCTTGAACATCAGCTATTTGAGCCCATTTCTGAAGGCGTTAGGCTCCAATTACAGCAACGGTGCAAATTTCGCCATTGCTGGCGCAGCAACGCAACCGCGAGATGTTCCATTTGCGTTGCACATACAAGTGCAGGAGTTCTTGTACTTCAGAGATAGATCCTTGGAACTCATCGATCAAGGTTTGTTGAACTCTGATCATATTCAACCAATATAATTCCTCGACAAATAAAATCAACCGGTACAAATGAACCAGAGATGAGAACCTACTGCCTTCCACACTTGTTAAATGCAGGTCTAAGTGGTCCAATTGATGCACAAGGATTCCAAAACGCTCTATATATGATAGACATAGGGCAGAACGATGTAAACGCTCTTCTGTCAAACTTGCCCTATGATCAAGTTATTGCCAAATTCCCACCAATTCTTGCTGAGATTAAGGACGCTGTCCAGGTAAAGCTTCTATTTTTTAAAAAATTTCTCATTTATACGATTTGACAATTACTATCTCCATTCTCGAATATTTGTCGTCGGCTAGTTTATTTTTAAACTAAACTGCGACAAATAAAAAAATGGAGGGAGTACTTTCTTTTTGAATACATACTACAATCAGCAATCCTCATTGCACATGCTTTTCTGGTGGTGAATGAACAAACATGCTACATGTATAAAGAGATGATTTTATTAGTAATTTCTTATACCTGCTTAGCTCACGAGTTCATGTCAAAGAACAGTGGCGCACCACTAATCTCTGTACTCTTTTTGTTTTTTTTTTGGGGGTCAAATCCCAGACTCTATATAGCAACGGTAGCCGAAACTTCTGGATACATGGGACGGGGGCTCTGGGTTGCCTGCCGCAGAAGCTTGCCATACCAAGGAAAAACGACAGCGATCTTGATCAGTATGGCTGTCTCAAGACCTATAACAGAGCTGCAGTTGCGTTCAACGCAGCGCTGGGCAGCCTCTGCGACGAGCTGAGTGCGCAGATGAAAGACGCGACGCTTGTGTACACGGACCTGTTCCCCGTCAAGTATGGTCTTGTCGCCAACCACACTAAATATGGTGAGCGAACAAAACACGTCAGACCATTTTGAAAGCCTTGGTCACTCGTTTAACATCTCTGCTCTTCAGGCTTTGACAAGCCGCTGATGACATGCTGTGGGTACGGAGGGCCTCCCTACAACTACGATTTTAGCAAGGGTTGCCAGTCTAAGGATGTGGCAGCCTGCGATGACGGCTCGAAGTTCGTCAGCTGGGATGGCGTGCACCTGACGGAGGCGGCCAATGCGGTTGTGGCCAAAGCGATACTGAGCTCACAGTACTCCAAGCCCAGTCTCAAGTTTGATCAGTTCTGCAGAGCCTGATACTTGTTAGTACCTCATACCGTGCCTTTTAGTTTAGGCAAATTTACTGAACACAACTTGGCACTTCAAAGTCAAAATGGGTGGATCCGCTTCTGATAAAACAGATGCTAAATTCTAATTATCTTCATTTATCGCGATTTTTATATCGCATCTGTTTTGTCTGTCGCAAGTTCGACATCGTTTTTATCCATCCGGGCTTTTCCTAAATTTTTGAGATATTCGGAACATAGTTGCTCCGAAAATCGGTGCGTCCGATGATTATTTAAAATTCGTCGCTCGCGCGGATACTAATTCGGAAGCCCGACTCACTCGGATGATTTTATACCGAACAGATTAAGAAGAACTCGACGATTAAAATGTTCGAGGCGAAATAATCTGTATCGCACGTTGTCCGAGAAAAATCGTGCGCGAGACTGACCCAGTTTATTCTTCAGCACGATGTTTTGACGGCAAAATCATGTATACATTAGCCGATATGGTTTCGGCTAATTTCGGTCGAATCACGCCGAACAAATTAGTCAGAACTCGTCGACTACGGTTTTCGGTGCAAACACTTCGGCTCACACTCGTCAACCGTGAAATCGCGTATGAGGAGCTATAATTGAGCCTCGATTCACTCGTAAATCATCCGTGGCCGTGGAACCAGAGGTTCAGACCGCAGGTAATTTATCAGATTTCGACTCAAATCAAGACCATGTCATAATTACTGTCGACCCATTTTACATTGCTAAAAATCGTGATCGTAAAAATATCTGCGATTTCTAAGAAAAGAAAAGAAGAGAAATTGAGAAAAACCTGAAAAACTAAAAAAATCTCACCGCCCCTCTCCCTGAGCCTTATCTCTGTCGCGCACATATTTTTCCGCCGCTCAGCCGCCGTTCTCTGCAGATTTTTTTCCACCGCCGCGCACTGCTCCCTTATCTCCTTCTCCACCGTGCGTCTTCTCCCTGCTAGCCACGCGCTCCTCAAGCTTGGAGCTCCCTCTGTTTCTTCCAGGGCCGTAGCCGCCCAACTCATCTCACTTTCTCTGCTGGCGCGCCCAAGGTCCCTGCTCCTCCCCCGTACCGCGCCCAACGCTCCTCCCTGCCCCAACTCTTGCCCAGGTCATTGCGTCGTCCCCAGCTCGGACCTCCACCATGCTGCGTCCTCGCCAGTGGCCAGCGCCGCCACATCACCCTTCTCAACGTCGGCCATGGCACTGCTTCCCCAAGCGCCGCATCAGACTCGCCCTGTGCTTCTCGGGTCTTCAACGTCGCTCAGCCCCAGTTTGCCCATGTTGCTATTTCGGCTTGGCCAGGGCAGATGCTTACCATGGTGCCCCTTGCCACCCTCCGCGCGCATGCAAGCTGCCGCTCTAGCTCTCGGCCATGGACGCCGGCGAGCTTGCCCCTAGCTCCACGCCATGGCATCTCCTAGCCCTTCCTGCTCGCCGCGTCGCGCCCCAGCTCCCTGGCGTGCCGAGCTCGCCCTGCGCGCCGTGCTCTCTGCTTCCCTGTGCGCGCTCAGTTTGGAGCTCTACCCCTGCTCCTTAGTTCCTCCAGCTCATGCCTGACCGGATTCTTTGCGCCGTAATATTTCTTCCCTGCGCGCAGTCGCCCTCCCTGCCGAACCCCTCCATCCTGTTCTAGCAGCAAAGGCCCAGCCACTACGGCAAGCTATCTGCTCAATGGAATGTTCAGCTGCTCGTCGGATCTGCGCAGTCCACAAAATCCGTTCATTGTCGATGCCGCGCTTCGTGCATCGTGTGTTTGACGAAGACCCCAGGCCTGTGGACAGCACATGCGTGAGCCGAGTTTGCGTGTGGGTTGCTGAGTCGGGTACGATCCAGTGTTAGAAATTCGTCATGGCATCGGATGGCGAAGAGATGGGGTAGGTCAGTCTTCAGTCAGATCCAATGATGTAACAGCAAGGCTCATGCGACACTTGTCAGACGCTCGACAAAAAGCCTAATTCGGAAGCGGCTACTCCGTCTTCTTCGTCGTATGAGATTCGTCGTGCTGACACGCTAATAACGTCAATCGTCATCCTCTGTTCAATCTCGTCGTCAAGCTTCGCCATCAGCCTTAGCTCGTCAGTCACGCTCGCCAGATATTCGATCGAGGACTTCAGCTGAAGGCCGTCGTCATTCAAGCAACTACCAAATTGAATTGAGATGTGGTGAGCCGATTCGCTATTTTTACTATTAATTTTATGATCATAAAATAAGACGCTTCGTAGGCGTATAAGATTAAGTTAGAAATACCAGTGATGTGAGGTATGCTTCGAGGAATTTAGTGGCCGAGTATATTCGAACTAGTTCTATTTTGTAGAGTATAGTATTTCGGTGACACGTAGGTTAAATTCAGTATTTTATGCTATTGTCGATAGCTCTGTCAATGCTAATGGTGTTCAATACACGTAAGCTGAAGTCGATGCCCTACTCTAGTAGTCTTATCTTCTACGTTTGTGACCGGTTAAATGTCTTGAATAAATGTTAATTATTGCTCTGAATGTTTAAGGGAGAGTAGTGTCGTCGATTTCAGGGGGTTCAAGTAGGATTTTAATATGGCGAGCCGATTTGTTATTCTTGCTAGCCGAAATGATAGATAGATTAAATAAATATGTGTGGTACAAAATAAAATTAAAATAGTTCTTTATAAGCAAAGTGTATAATTTATAAAGAGAGGAATAAGTTTAGCATTTAATTAATTAGCTGATAAGTTGTGTTCAGGCTAATTGTGTTTCATGTGTATAATTTGTTGCTCGTGATGTTTGCGTTAGGTTCGTTTAATCTCGAGAAGCATAATTATTGCGCTTAGTTGTACGTTGATAACTAGTGTTTCCGTATGAACTAGTACAATGCCTCGCCGCTAGGTGTTTAATTCGCTATCGCGTAGCACTATTTAGGTTTGTAATATTCCTGTCTATATGCATTCATGTGCATAATGCATTTCATTCAGGCGCGATAATTAATCACGTGATGTGGAAGACAACCCCAAGTCGACCTAGGATATTGCGGAGGTTGGACATCTCCACAAGACGACGTCGTCAGTCGGATCAACCTGAAGATGTTTAAATCAAGCAAGTGCTCAGCCGATGGATGATCGTCAAGTGGACGTCGTCTAACAAACACTAACGTAGTGTTTATTCCAGGCAAGCCCCGGTGCATGCAACCCCTTCCTTGTATTTTTAAATTATTTTTACACACTTTAAGTCTAGTGAATGTGCATTAGGTTTATAGGAGTTACTTGCAAACCCTTTGATGCATTGCCTACCTTGATATCCATACCTTTATAGATACTTCTGATGAAGTATCAAAATATGATTTACAAAATTGCTTAGCCTTGCTTAGAGGTAAATCTTGTGGATAGAGGTTGTCCTTTGCGTTAATGCCTAGCTCAGGGGTTATCCTGAGGAAGGATGGCTTCTGCCTGCAAGAATATTTTCATTGGGAGCAATGGTGGGATCTTACTGCAAAGTTCTCTGTGATGCTCTTTTCATCCTAAGGAACACAAACAATCCTAAGGATGGAAGTACTTAAATCGGGACTTGGGCTAGGAACAGGTGATGTTCTACCCAGGTTGATTAAGGATTATACTGAATGTAGGCTTGATGATCGAGGACCCTTTAACTGGTCACATGCCTCGTCATGGGTAAGCTTTGCCTCGGGCAGACTAATACCAGAATAAGATAACATGCAATGGGAGTGGAGAGATGGCGAGAGTAGCGTGTACCCTCCATGGCAAGAGGCTGGACGGTGGTGTATCTGTGCTCTCGGTTGGCGTGAACCTGATCTGGTCTTAAGAACCCCGGTGGCGAGTTGACAAATGCAAGGGTTAAGTGCTACATATGTCGTGTGATTGGAGATCCTCAGCTGAGTATAATCGATTTGGATCGCCGTAACTTTGCGGACATGAAGACTTGGTCACTGCCCTGCAATCTAAGTCATGGATGGAATCTTAATGAGCAAAAACTATGTTGGATTGATTAATGTGATGGTGAAATTAGACTAGATGCAAACAAGGTCTATTAATACTTAATCTAGCATTAAAATGTTGAAAGTAAGGACTCACTTTAGTAAGCTATTTCTGTAAAATTATCTAAGTTGATTCTTGCTAAAGCCTCTCCTTGATTCCCAAATCCAGCATATCCTTGAGAGTCTTTTCTTTAGTCGGGTAAGTCTTGCTGAGTAATTCCATACTCAGGGTTTTATTCCCTATTGTATTTTAGGTTTTAACTTTGTGCTGCTATTGATGGTGTTAAGTGCCGGTGGGCTCGGCCTTCTCATACGTCTAAGTAACTCTTCTATACTTCTTATTGAGGATGGTCACTTGAGCTAGCATATATTTCAAAACTATAAATAATTTATAATAGTTCAGAGTTATTTCTTTGAATCACTTTTGTAATCACTCCGATCTTGTACAAAGTAAAATTTTGTAACTTGTAAAATTTGGTAATAAGATTTCCGCTGCAAACTGTTGGTGTGTGTGATTTGTGTTACTTAATCTTGCGATCTTGGTTGTAAGTGATTTATTCGGGGTCCTTGGGACACTCGGACGGATCCTGTTAAGTTATTTGGTGCACATGCATAGCCGTCTGAGGTCTTTGAGACAAGGACAGGTGCATGTGGGCCAAATAACTTGGGAGGTTCTGCCACAGCTGGTATCGGAGTAGGATTAAGTATATACGGTCACATACGTATTTTAAAATTAAAAGTTTTGGTTTCGAAAAACCTATTTTCGACTAAAAACATTGTTCGGTCCACTCTGTTGTCATAGAGGAAGTAATATACAAGAGAGGGGCCATCGGAGTTTTCATGAAATGCATGGACTCAGGTGTCGGGAAGCGTCTACTAGAAGAAATTCATGTAGGGCTGTGTGGAGTACATGAAGCGTTAAGGACTCTGGTAGGAAAAGCTTTTAGAGCAGGCTTCTATTGGCCAACAACGAAGAAAGATGTAGCTCACCTAGTCTAAAGATGTGAAGCATGCCAGTTCTTGGCTAAGCAGCAACATTTACTAGCTCAACAACTACAGACTATTCTGGTCACTTGGCCCTTTGCATGCCGGGGGTTAGATATGATCAGACCATTCAAAAAAGCTCAGGGAGGGTACACCCATGTGCTGGTGGCCATTGACAAATTTACAAAGTGGATAGAGTACAAGCCAATTGTAACCCTGACCTCAGCCAAAACAGTGGAATTCAACTAGGAAATCATCTTCAGATTTAGGATACCCAACAGTATCATCACAGACCTAGGATCAAATTTCACCAACACAGAATTCTTTGTCTTGTGTGAGTAGAAATGTATTCAAATCAAATATGCATCAGTGGCACACCCAAGAGCTAATGGCAAGTAGAGAGGGCAACAAGATGATATTAGAAGCGCTCAGGAAAAAGTGTTCGACAAAAACGAAAAGCTTGCGGGAAAGTGGATTAGGGAGCTGTCGTATGTAGTCTGGAGTCTACGAACCCAGCCCAGCCGAGCCTTACATGGGAATACTCCATTTTTATGGTATACAGATCAGATGCAGTGTTACTAGCAGATATAGCCTTCGGAGCACCCAGATTAACCTTCGAAAACATTACAGAGGCAGAAGCAACTCGGCTTAAAGAAATCGATGTGATAGAGGAGGAACGTTTGAAAGTGGTCATTCAGTCAGCCAGATACCAGCAAACCCTGAGGTGCTACCATGATAAGGTTGTACGACACCTGGCATTTGCAGTAGAGGACCTAGTGCTTCGCCGCATACAGTTAGGAGAAGGACGACACAAACTGTCACCGCCATGGGAAGGGCCCTTCATGATCGCAGAAGTAACTCGGCCACGGTCTTATTGGCTAACTCACATGGATGGTACTCCAGTAGGGAACTCATGGAATGTCGAGCATCTCAGGAAGTTCTACCCATAGTAGCACCATAAATTCTAGATGGTAGGGTACACTTTGTAAACTGGTGACCTCATTGTCAATAAAGTTTCTGCGTTCGTCCTCATACAAACAAACTCTCAAGAAGAGATCGGCTTAAGTCGAAAACGCCTTAAGCCAATGCAACACGCTCATGCTTACAAAACTAAGGGTGCCTACTATACCCTACTAAGGGAGCAATCAGCTAAAGTCGGAGACGCCTAAGTCGTTGTTACATGCTCACGCTTACAAAACTACGAGTGCCTACTATACCCTACTAATGGGGAAATCGACTTAAGTCGGAGACGCCTTAAGTCGGTGTTAAATGCTCACGCCTGCAAAACTAAGTGTGCCTACTATACCCTACTAATAGAGCAATCAGCTTAAGTCGGAGACGTCTTAAGTCGGTGTTACATGCTCACGCTTGCAAAACTAAGGGTGCTTACTATACCCTACTAACGGAGCAATCGACTTAAGTCAGAGACACCTTAAGTCAGTGTTACATGTTCACGCAAACAAAGCAAAGGTGCTTACTATACCTTATCACCAGAACAATCAGCTTAAGTTGGAAACAACTTAAGACGATGTTGCACATCCTCGACTACCAATCAAAGAAGGCACGACATGCCTCATCAACAAACATTTAGAAAATAAATTGTTCAGGAAATAGACTGCTCTCCTACCTAATCAACCAGTATTCAATTTTATGTTTCTACAAAGCATCACACAGGACCATCTCCAGGAGGAATATCGCCCACAGGATCACTAAAAGCTAGAGGCTTGCTCGAAGTACCCAATGCAGCAAGAATGTCAGCCACGATGTCATCAGGTACCACAACGTCGGGCCTTTTCATTAAGAGGCGACCAGCTCGGACCGCCTTAACATCGCTTTGTTGCACCACGCCTTCATGATCTCACGGTCGTCCTCCAAGACCTTAATATCTCGGTGAGCAACTTATAACTCCTGCAACACTAGCTTCTTCGAGGCACAGAACTCTTTAATGGTAGAATCTTTTGAGGACAGAAACTCACTTAGCATCAACACCTCATCCTGGGTCTTTTTCAGGTCGTTCCTCTTGTGCTCCAACTCATCCATGGTGAAGCTATGGCTCCTTTCTAGGGTGGTAAGGGAGCTGGTGGCGTCCCGGTACAATATATCAAGACTGTTTCAGGAGTCAAGAAGTTTCTGCATCTCCTCCTACAGGTGGGAGAACCTTTGGTAATAGGTTGAAAGCATGGAATAAGCAACTTGAAGCTCTCGGCGGGTTACCTCATGGGTTTTCTTCTCCAAAATAAGCTTTGACTGAAGGGAAGAATTCATGGCACGGGCGCCATCAAGAGACATGGTCACCCGATCAAGCTCTACCTGACCTTGAGCACAGCTCACCTCAGCATCAGAACACCATCGAGTCAAAGCTGAAGAAATAATTAGCAACCACTGGTGATATGAACATAAAGAAATATTAACAGGAAACATTGTCAACCAACTAACCACCATTAGCAGATTTCAGATCATCTATCTGCTTCTGAAGAGAAAGGGGGTTCCATTGCGACAAGGAAGAAATTTTCTCAGGCACGGGAGCACCACATGGTTTCACCTGAGCAGCTACCAAGTCTAGGACACTCTGTAGGTACATAAGTCAGCGAAGGGAACACCAGTTGATAAAAACAAGGTAGCACAGGATGAAGATACATGTAAGTTGGACAGGAACAAGGGAAACCCCAAAGCTTGAAGTGTCGACGCGCTCCTAGAATAAAGGACGTCAACAGAAGCCGCATTATGAATAGGGTCAGGCACCGAAGGAACTGGATAATCCAAGCTAAGGGCAACACCCATTGGGATCTCAACTCTAGATGCACCCATTGGACCTTCAGCACTTGGAACGTCCATTGGGTCTTCAGTGCCATGGCCACTGACCTTTAAGGTGCCAAGGCTGGCTGGACCAATGAGCATATAAGAACTCGTCACCGCGACATCATTAGCCCGGGGCATTGGTGACCCCACATGAACATCCATCGAAGCAGTAGAGGGGGAGCCGACCGAAGGACCCTCAGGAGCTAGAGCACCCTGGGGGTTGAAGAGACCTAGCAGACTGGTAGGCTTACCTCTGGCCCGGCCAGTAAGCCAGCATAGGGCACGTCATCCGGGCACTCTACACGGACGTCAACAACTCTGATTTCAGGCAGCTCAAGCAAAAGATCTTCAATAATAGCGTCTTCCAGCACACTGTCAATGGCAGACATTGTCAGGCCTCAGATATCCATTATCCCCACAGAAGCTAGGCCTGACTTGTTGCCACCAGCTTTACTTCACCATTCTCGACGGACGAAGGGGAGCATTTCTTCCCCTTCCTCATCATCTCCTTCCTCCACCATGTACCTTCCAAACCTCACACCACTACAGCCCTCCACAACATCCTCTAGATCAACATTTGCTATACTATCATTAGGGTTTGGTGCAACAGGGGCAGTCACTGACTCTAGGTCCAACGAACGATGAAGCCTTTTCCTCTTCTTTACCTCGATAGACTCAGCCTGAGAGGCTGTTTGGCATGTTCTCTTGCGACGTGCACCTTCAGGACTGCTAACTCTTTTTCCCCATGCGCCCGACTGTTTGGGAGCCCCGCTCCCCGACTCAACTTGTGCAGACTCGGACCACTCTCTAGCCAACACATCGAGAACACCATCAATTTCAGAATCGTCAACAATAGCTTGCATCAGGAAGTGGGTCTGTTTTTCTTCTTCAGGCAGATTCATGTGCGCAACAAGTATGGCCTCTACTTCATCGGGAGAAGGTCGCACTCTATGGCCTAGACTCCCATCCTCCCCTCAGGCGGGTGGATTGGACACAAAATGAGAAAAAGAACTCTACAACAATAAAATCCCACAATGAGAACAGGGCACATAACGAATTGGCAGACCAAAGTACAGATAGTTGAAACTTACCACCCTGGGAAGGTTCCAAGCAGAGTAAGAGCGAGGAGCACCGACATTTGCAATGACACCTCTCAACATCATTTCAACCCGTCTCAAAACATTCTCTTCAGATATATGCTTATTTTGTTACTCGGGAAGGGTCATTCACCCCAGTATATAGATAGGCCGGGTAAACTATATCCTTCAAAGGTTGAATGTTCTTGAAGAGAAAGTCGATAACTATGGCCTCGGTAGTCAAACCTCTGTCTTTCAAACCAGCTATCTCAGCAAGCAGGATCTTGCCTTCAGCAACCTCCGAGTCAGTTGGGGCCTCTATCCAACTTGGCACTCGAACATCACGCTATCTCCTAGAGCTAGCAGACAGAGACTTGTTGTGATTTTCCATAGTAAACCACTCGAAGCGCCATCCCTTGATGCTATCCTTCAAAGGTATATCAAGATACTCAACTTTCCTACCACGACGATTTCAAGGCTGGCGCCGCCGACCAACTAATGCTACCCCCCGACCATTCTAGGCTTGCAGTGGTACAAATATTTCCATGATCCGAAATGTGGATTAATCCTCAGAAAGGCCTCACAGAGATGAACAAAGATAGAAATTTGGAGTACAGAGTTGGGATTTAGATGTGCTAAGTTGAGAGAGTAGAAATCGAGAAGGTCGTGGAAGAAAGGAGAAACTGGTAGACCTAGACCTCGGATCAAGAAGAAGGAACAAAAACTACTGACTCGTGGGTATCCTCTGTTGGGATGGTGATCCCTTGTCAGACCCATCAGGAGCACAACTCCTTCGACGGCAAAACCCTGATTTCAACCAGGTGAAGCAGACCGGATTCAAAAATGATAGAAGCATAGTTTCCACAGAATGGAAGTTGGTTGTTGGGGTCAATTGGGGGAATGACAGGCGTGACAGCTCCTTGCTTCTTCCTAGGCGCCACCAGACCTAGCAGACGAGCGGAATCAATCGCAATCACGAGGGCGAACATGAGTTTCAAGAAAGTGTTTGCGACGAAAAAACAGAGTTAGGGTTCGCTACCAGGAAGCTGCCAGCGAGGATGTATATGCGTGCGCTAAGTTAGGCACATCAAGACAGACGAAGTAACCCGGACCAGACCTCAACGGAGTGGAGTAAGTCGGATGGACATGTAAGTCGGACCTATCAAATGAAGTCATCAGTTGAAGTTATCAGTCGGGTCTGTCAACAGAACTAGTCAGTCGAAATTGTCAGTTGGGCTCGCTCGACTGAGGTTTTCAGGCAAAGCAAAAGTCGAGCAGAACAATAAGCGCAATACCAAACACAGCAAACAAAGGGTTCCATTCATCAGAAAGGGTTCATTACAAAGGAAAAGGGTTGGCTCATTATGAATCGACCCTATCATCCCTCACCCCTACCACCACCACAACCACTACCACTACCCACACAAACTACCTACTACTACACTATACTAATATTCATGCCGATGGCGCCCTGCCACCGACATTGTTGTCGTCACCCTTGCTCTGCCATCGCCCTAACGCCGCCACTCTCTTCGCCACCGTCGTAGCCGTTGTCATCGCCGTCGCCCGCTCTGCCTCCATTGTCGCTGCCGTAGCCCTCGTAGCCGCTCCCGTCGCTGCCACCATCGTCCTCCTCCTCAAAGTTTTCCTCCTTCGTGTCATCCGATCCGATCCCTCGAGTCCTGCTCACTCGACAGATCGGATGTAGGCCCTCTCCACCACCGACAACCCCATCGCGTCGTCCGAGTAATCGGAAGACAACGAGAGAGGAGCCGGCAGTGGAGAGTCATCGCCCACAGAGGAGAAGTGCTCCTCCGAGAACTCCGAGTCACCGAAGTCCTCTGACAGAGGAGTCGGAGGGCGCTTTTGCTTTCCTTACCGTTGGTTGCGCTTTCCCTTGCTGCCTTTGTTGCCGGTCATGGTGGTTCGTTAGTGGAAGAAGAAGAAGAACGCAAAACAAGAGCAAGAGCGAGTGAAGGAAACGGTCATAGGCAGGCAGACTATTTAAAGAGGACAAGGGGTGACCCTTCGTCTCCCACCCGTCGAACAAACAGTCGTGATGACTTCAATAGCCAAATAAGTTTCCAAGAAAGGGAGCAGATCACTGACACCCATTGGTGTAACATGGCACCAGAAGGGAAGTAATGGCAACTGCTCAGGCGCATCATTACCCACCCGTCCCGCTAGGTTACTATTTTGGGACAAGATGGCGTACACACCCATTAGGCGCACCCATTGGGTGGGCAAACTAGATTTTTTTCAAGATTTTCTGAAGCAACGTGATCCGCAAATTATCTGCAGGAATTACAAAACGACAAACTCAAGATCGGTCAAACAGAAGATAGCCGAACCTCTATCAGCCAGAACCAAGTCAGCGGTTGCATTAAAACCCTAGGCAGAGTGTCATCCAGCTAGACCTCTATCGGTTTGGACCTAGTCGGCCAGATTTCAGTCGGCGGAGACCTCGGCCAGAACAAGCTCAACCGGATAGGCATCAGTCGGGCTTAATTGTTATAATAAATTAGAGTTTTCCAAGAACAATTCGTAAAGACCATTGAGTTGATTAGTACTCAAATCAATTCAAAGCTCGGGGGCTACACCCAATGGACACAAGAGCCAAAAAGAAAACGTTGAGCTCTAAAGAAGGCAATGAATACCTTCGAGTTGATTAGTACTCAAATCAATTCAAAGCTCTGGGGCTACACCCATTTGGTGCACCTACAATGGACACCGAGGCCAAGAAGAAAATGTTGAACTCAAAAGTAGGCAATGAAGATCTTTGAGTTGATTAGGACTCAAATCAATTCAAAGCTCGGGGGCTACACCCAATAGATACAATAGTGAAGCAAAGCGAACCCTCGAAAAGCTTAGAAGGAGCAAAGGACACCGTTCTCTTTTAGAGTCTCGAGCAACTACCCTCAAAAGTTGGCTTGAGCCTTGGGGGCTTGTGGGGGATAGATTTCCTCCGGGTCCTCATGAGCACTAAAACACGTCATGGGCCGCCTGATGGGTTTCCTACTAGGTCACCCTATGTGATGGACTAGTAGGATAGAGCTAAATCAGGTAAGCTTGACCCAAGCTGATGGCGACCGACGTTCGAGTTAAGCGCCATCAAAGCCCAGATGTGTCGGACGATGCAATTTCTTACACCCAAAGGGCTTGGCATTCGGCGATAACTCTGGCGATTAGGCAATGAAAGCTCTGGATATGCAGGTACACGATCTGCGGTAAGGAAGGAGATAAGAGGTAGATAGTAATCATGACTTGTAATGGGATAACTCTCTTTAGACATGTATATAAGGCTGATGGAGGCCCCTACCATTTCATCTCTCATCACTGTCACACCCGGTTTTAAGGAACAAAGTCGGGTGCATCTCATACATGCGCCAAAGAAGACCACATATATAATAACAGAGTGTATAGAGATAAATGTCACAATAATCAGAGTATTTATTACATAGCAGAAGTCTTACAAAATAAAAGATAAATATAAAAGGATCGAACTAAAATACATCCTTGGCGCCAGAAAGTCAACTAGGAGACGCCACCTATATCGAATCGAACTCCTCGCCGTGTGGCTCCACTCGAACCATCTATTCTTCTCCTATGGGGGGGTGTGAGACAACAAGGGTGAGCTCACACATGTTCATCGCTCAACAAGCTGTGGGGAATAATGTGCATGAACTCACCAAAGGTGGGAGTTCATGTGAAGTGTAAGGCTGATCAATAAAATCAAGGCTGAAGCTGAGCATTGCTTTTATAAGTTGGTCAAAATTTTAATAGCAATTACTAAGTGTAAGTAAATACCAAACCATAGTAATAATAAGTAATAATAATAATAAAATAATCCCAGATGCAATGAAATGACAAATTGAGTTTAAGTTCCATAAATTAATCATGTGAGTGTCCGAGCCACTCATGACCGTGAGCACGGCTAGTATACCAGTTTTACACTCTACAGAGGTTGCGCATCTTTACCCGCAAGTCATGTTACCCATCTGCCAAGAGACGGCCAATCCCATACACCTCTACCGAGGAGGCGAGGCAGGGTAACACTACGAGGCCTTTACAAAGTTCCACTAGCTTCCGAAAACCCGCTACAGTTTATAGGAAGCTCTAGTGCAGGAATCCCTCGCCTGACCGCCATCACAGCAAAATCAATTCGAGGACCTCCCTACACTGACCACTCCCCTACTGCCCTTGCCCTTTCGGGTAAGGTAGTCTTCCACTAGCTTTCCTAGTTAGTTAGCCAAGGGCGTCCCATTAAACCCTTGTGGTAGCACTGTTTTCCCGGGTGGTTCTCCATGTTCCAATTAACATAATGATCTTAACATGAACAATAAATAACAACTGATAACAAAATATAATCATGAATAATGTGTAACTCTATATCCAAAACCACATAAAGCAATAGCAGGTACTACCCAAAAAAATTAGTGGTGAACAAGGTATAAATATAGTCAAACTAGGGTAACCTATTAGGTCCCATCAAAATTAACCTATGCAGATCATTATGATTAATCAGAACATGACTGGGTAAAAAGAAGTGATCAAGGACACAACTTGCCTGGGACTTGAGATTCCAGGTACCAACTTGCTCTTCAGATGACACGTGTCCTCACTGCTAGACGTAGCAATACAGACAAACATGGTATAGACAAAAGCAACATTACACCAAACATAAGAATAAACTACGTACTAATAATCTACACGTTGCTACGATATCGTGAGTTCGAGAACCACTAAAATCGGAGTTATGGTTAAGAAATTATGATTTTATAGAAGATCTATGTGATTAAAACATTAAACTATATAATAAGTTGGTTAGTGTAAATCATATGAGAGATTATTCTATAAGCAATTATATCAACTTTAATCTAAGTCATTACTTGATTAAAGATCATCTAGTCAAATTAAGATCAAAATTACTATATTAATATTAGAAAAGCTAATCCATAGATTAATCGAATTAGTTACCTAATCATAAAATTATGTGATATCGTATAATTAATGTTGCTACTGCGTAGAGATTATTTTTGTGAAGCTAACGCAACTGGAATGAGTCAAATCGGAATTAAAATGAACAACATATGAATTTTCTAAGATTTGGGAATTACTTTATACTTGAAAATCGATTTCCATATTTTCTTTTATTATTTTATGATCCATATATACCGCGAATACTATTTCTTAGAACCCCGGGGTCTATTCTATAAAAATTATGGACCTAATTATAATGGTCTTGTGCTTTGGGTGGATGGCAGGTTATTTTCAACGAAAACCGAGGTCTCTTTTGCAAAAGTATCGCTGCGGTTTAACGTGGGATCGGCCAGAGCCGTCCATTTTTTTTTGGATCGACGGCAACCACACCATCGCCATCCTTCTTCCCTAGCTGAACGCCCAGCCGCGGCGGCACAGAGCCTTCCCTAGTGGCGCCATGGCCGGGGCAACCCGTGTAGCATCCCAAAAATTCAAATCCTGAAATTTTCTCAAACTCGCTCTAAATTCAAAATGAATTTCAAATTTCATTTCAAAATGTTTATTTGCGAGTTGATCGCAACAAATAAAGTATAGTGGTCTATATTCTCTCTAAAATCCTTCTCAAAATATCCTACAAATATTTTCCCAGTGATCCCCCTCAAATTCTTTCTAGAAATATTGCCCAGATATTTCCCGAGTGATCCCTTAAATTCTTTCCAGGAATACTGTCCAAATATTCCACCGATATATCTCTAGATAATTTCCTCTTGAGAAATACCTTCAGAATCATTTTTTAAGTCCCTACAAATATTTTCTTCATAACTTTCCTCATGCTCATACGTATATGTATGCCTCCAGTGTCATACGGTGAGCTCTACAAGCTAATCCCACTTATACAAGACAAATACATGCTAATCTCCCACTAATCCTCTCATCCTCCCACTAATCCTCTCATCCCTCCCCCTAATCCCCCCACCACGGCTATAAATAGAGGGGCAAGGGCCTCCTCTCATCCCACCCCAAGCCATTTCATGGCAACTCTCTTCCCCCCCCCCCCCCCCCACACACACCCACTCCATGTTCCACACAAGCACACACTAGCACAAGGATCGTCCGATCGTTCATGGTTCGTTCGTCCGTTCGTCCGATCGTTCGATCGTTCGTCCGTTCGTTCGTCCATATAATCTTTTTCCTACCGTTATGCTGCCAAAATTCCGATCGTTCGTTCGTTCGATCATTCGATCGTTCATCGTTCGTTCATAGTTCCTATTCATCGTTCATCGTTCATTCATAGTCCCTATTCATCGTTCTTCCAGATAATCTTTGTCCTGCCGTTATGCTGCCGAAATTCCGATCGTTCGTTCGATCGATCATTCGATCGTTCATCGATCGTTCATAGTCCCTATTCATCGTTCGTTCATAGCCCCTATTCATCGTTCTTCCAGATAATCTTTGTCCTGCCGTTATGCTGCCGAAATTCCGATCGTTCGTTTGTCCGATCATTCGATCGTTCGTCCGTTCGTTCATCCAAATAATCTTTTTCCTGCCGTTATGCTGCCGAAATTCCGATCGTTCGTTCTTTTGATCATTCGATCGTTCGTCCGTTCGTTCATAGTTCCTATTCATTGTTCATCGTTCGTTCATACGAACTATTCACTATCACTATTCACCATTACTATTCACCATTACTATTCATCGTTACTATTCACATACACTATTCATCATCGTTACTATTTATCATTACTATTCATCATCGTTACTATTCATCGATGATATGTATAATTACTTTTCCGTCGCCACTATTCATCATTACTAATCATCATTACTATTCATCGGTCATCCAGTCATCCCAAATTTCAACTACTCATCCATCATGCTGTCCAGTCCACCTAAGACCAGCCAGACCCATGTTCCAATCATGCGAACTCCGGTGACTGTGATTTTCCTTCTAGTGGGAACTTCCCATCTGGTCACCCATCCTAGGTTTCTCCAAGTTGAGCACGCTTAACTTTGAGATTCCTTCGAACCAGGCTCCCAAACTCAGATTCCAATAATTCTCGTTTCTAAATTCTTATCGAATTATTCCCTATCCAACCATGTCATCCCTTAAGCATGGTTCATATTCCAGAAAACTCCCAAAATACTCTTGTCCCATATTCTGCCTATAACTCTCCTGTTCATACTAAGTCAGATGATTCATTCGTCACTATTCTCACCAACAGTGAACTTCACTGTGCTACACCACATACACCCAGCTATAAATACACCCAGCTACCCTCTCCCTCTCCACACACTCAACACCCTCAGTCAAGGCAAACACCCCACCCACTCAGTTACTCTGCTCTGCCGGCTACACGCATAGTGTCGCTTCGCCTCAAGTCCACACTCCTGGTAAGCACCTCCGCTCCACCACTAGTAGTATATCAACACCACATGACACAGATTCAACTCAAGACTCTACCCATCCATATATCGCTATTTTGACCACTATACTAAATATTTGTTGGTATACTTGCTTGTTTGTATGTTTGCTTGTTCATGTTGCATAGTTATCGGAGCGTTCGTGCCGTCTCGTGGAGGCCAGGTCTGCAAGTCTACGCCAGGCAGTGGAGCCAGAAGCCAGTTCCGCGAGCTCCCCTTCCCCCCTTCGCTGGATAAGCACGGCAAGCTCACTGGATCCCTTTGATGCATAAACTACCTATGTATTTCAACCATAACCCTCAGCCTGTTATTTTATGCATGATATGATTTTGAGACAAGTTATTATGGCCACCCAGCCGCTTGCTGCAATCAATCCCTGATATATTTGTTACAAATGATTTGAGGAAAGGTGTGAGTTTCCAAAAGAAAATGCTTTTCAAAATGTGTTTGATGAAGGGTTTTCACCCTTATCACCTTTGAGTAGGGATGATCAGGGACTCCCTGGTTTAGGGGAGGGCCTAAGGTGATGGCTCAGCTGGTTTAGGCGTGAGCAGAAGGATTGTCCCCTCATATAAGGACCGGTTTGTCATCCTTCCCTACCTGTACTCATGATAAGTACAACCACTCGAGACTGTGTGGGCAGTCACTCAATCTGAACTCGTACGGTTCAAACCCCAGGGTTATGAAGGCTGGGGAGCACCGGGAGGATAAGGAGGGGGAATGTTTTGTCCGGTTTGGGCATGGCGGTGGCCTGACTCCTTCCGGTATAACCGTTAAGGTTGGGACGTTCGAGGAAAGAAAGAGATTCGGATTCGGGTCTCACTAGCTATGAGATCGCAGAGCCGGACTAGTGGGTAAAGTGTACACCTCTGCGTAGAGTTTGAAAACCTATTCGAATAGTTTGTGTCCACAGGAATGGACGAGTCTGGTGTGGTATGACAATTAATGTTTTGTTTTCAAAAAAAAGGGTGCGTTTGAGAAAAGTGGTTTTTAAAAGGTCTGGCGGTTGAGCCGTGAGCTATGGTGGACGGGAAGTCCAGTGGCTGTTGTTGAAAATGAAAACCAGTGGGAAACTGCTGAGATATCTGGATGGTTTAGTCCAGAGGATTTTGTTCTAATATTGAAAAACTTCCTGCTCCTTTTGGATACGATGCGCTTTGCAAAAATACAAAATGTTTTTCAAAACAACCCTGCATAAAATATTGTTGTTTCTGCAAAATATCCTGAGCTCCACATATTCCATGCATTATATCTGATTTCCCCATTCCGCGGGTGAAGGTGGGCTGCTGAGTACGTTTGTACTCACCCTTGCTTATTTGTTGTTTTTCAGAAAAAGGAGATCGGGTAAGAGTTACGATTGTTCCCAACCTTGCCTGTGCCTGTTGGACCGCTGATTTGCTTCGCTGCGTATATCGGGCTGCTTCAGCCGCACTCTGATGTTATGTCCCGAGTTGTGGACCAACTCTTAAAGTTGTTGACCACCTTTATAGGTTTGTCTCGTTTAAGCAGATTTGGTATCATCTGATGTATAAATGTGTTTACTAGCCTCCTGGGACTAGTAATTGTATCACATTTGAGTCCCAGAGGATTGGGGATGCTTCAGGTGGTATCGGAGCTGTTAGGTTGGCCGCAGGACGTAACCCTTAGCCTTGATCCAAAAGCTTTTGAGTCAAAACTATTTTCTTAAAAACATTCTTGCTCTCATCCCTTCATTTCAAAAATGCTTTCCCCCTTTCCTTCTCTTAGAAGTCAGATGGAGGTTCGTTGCCAAACCAGCTTTTGCCAGAATGAAGATGGTTTCCCCAAGTTGCTGAGAGCATGCATATTTCGCCTTGGAATCAGGAGCCAGCCAGAGTATGATGGTCGTGAATTCATCGAGCATGGCACAGAGAAGTGTGTCGTAACTGTATACATTAGATCCAGTCCACACCATGTGGAATGGAGTGTCACTGCTGTTGGGCACAGATTCAAAGACACCTGCCAAGTCGTCACCCGCAAGGCATTGAGGGCCCTGTGTCAGATCTATGAAGAAGAAGTGGCCGACACCCCGCTCAGATTCTTTCCGCCCTTTCAGAGAGACCATCCAGTTTGGATGGCCAGGATGCGTGCATTAGAAGGGAAGCAGCTGCTTGAGGATGACCCCACAGTCGTGTACCTCACTTCATACCTGCTCACCCTGGATGCGCAGTATGATTTCTTAGCTCGGCACCACCGTCAGATGATTGCCCGAGCAGAAGATGCAGAGAAGCGCAACCGTCAGCTCCATGTGGATCTCACCACAGCTCAAGCCCGTGCAACTGCATTGGAAAGTCGTGAAGTCATTGCGGTTGAAGCCCTGAAGCAAGCCAAGGATGAGCATGTCCAGAAGCTGATGGAGGCCTACTTGGTAACCCATAACCAACGTAGAGCCCTACGGATCCAAGAGTCTGCTTCATCCAACCCTGTTCAACCCATGAGAGCCGAAGATCCCCAGATTCTTGAAGGTCACCCGGTCTCTACCAGAGGAGAAAAGAAGGCTTGGGAACTCCTGGAAGGAGCCATAGTCTTAGAAGAAATTCTAGTCTTCCCTCAGGCTATGGATAAGCAAGAGCACCCCGAGTCCTCCCAAGATCCCCCGCCAGAGTTGTTTGAGCCCCTCACCATGAAGAAGATTCCAACACCGTCCCGTGAGATCAAGGAAGAAGCTGCAAGCACCCCGCCAGCACCGCCGCCCTCTGAGGAGCTACAAGAGCCAGTCCAGCTTGAAGAAGAGTCCAACCCCGTCTTGCCATCTCAGTTGCCGCCAGAAGAAGTCATCAACATCAGCTCCCTCTTGACCCATCCAGGAGATATCTCAGATTGAAGTTGTGTGCAAGCCTCGCCAAAAGAGAAGTTGCCTGGTCTGAAGTTAGTTATGCCTAGTCCTCTGCATGCATTGGGTAGTGAAGTTTTCTTCACTTTGGCTAGAGCCCTACATGTATGAGAGGTAATCGTGTAGACTCGTGTTTTGCAAAACTCTAATTGTATGGCCCCCTAGGGCATTTCAAAATGAATTTCGCTTGATGTTTTCTTCCCTTTGGAGTGCATATGTGATGCTTTAACGTTAGTGCTCATAAGTTGCATTTAGCATAGTTCTCAATCAGGAGCCAAGCAATAGTAGTTATGCTTAGCCCCCGAATCTGAGTAGTCCGTGCTTTGGAAAAACTCTATTCTTCCCCTATTCAAAACATTTGATTTGTTTGTACTTATCATTGCTGAGCTTGTGTGTTTTCTTTCCGTTTGTCTAAAAAAAGGTTTTCTCTAAAAACATAGATCACAAATTAGATCCAATCCTCACCTTATTCTTCCATTCTCATCTTAACCCATCTCAAGAGAAAAGCACCTTACCCAAGAAGATACCGGGAAGCTTACCCTTGAAGCCTAGAACAAGCTACAGAAGAAACCAGTCCAGCCGCTCAGTCAAAAGGACCGACCGTGAGAATCAAAGCACTGCCCCTGAGTCAAAGTAAACAGGAAAAGAGGACAGAAGGAGTTATTACCATACAGAGAGGCAAAGATTCTTGGAACCAGAGACCACAAACATCAGGGTCATTGACCCCACCACTCACTCGTGCCCCCCGCACGCGTGCCCGCCTCCATGTGCACTAGCACCACCGCCCACCCCCCCTTTTGCAGCGCACCCACTACCACCATCGTTGCCGGCAACATGCCCCCCTCCCCTTGTCGTGTTTGCTGCCGCGTGGCACCTACTCCATCACCGCCACTCCGCACCCGAGCACCCGCTCGCCTATAAACCCCCCACCAGCTCCCTCAACTCCCATCCCAAGCAAAGCACACACACAAGATAAAACCCCCTCTGCCAAATCTCAAGCAACTCCATTTTCCACTTCCTCGCCCCTGAGATCACAATGCTTGGTGATTCTTGGGTTGAAGACTGTTGTACATGGTTCATAGTCTTTGGTTTCCTCCAGTGTATGATAGTAATACTCTTTGATAGAATCCTCCAGTGGGAAGAGCAAAGAGAAAGAAAGGGTCAGTGAAAAGAAGATAGTGAAGAGAAGATAAGAAGAAGGTTCTCCCAGAATCAACCCTGTGTCAGTCATCTCTCTGCAGCCTGGTCAAGCAGCAACAGTAGAAGAAGGCCCCGTAACACCCTTGTTATGTGGTACTTCAAGGAGTTCAAATCCCCAAGATTCAGGAGTTCTACCCTCATTCTTTTTAAGTGGGGTAGTGTTCCAGTAAGGTTCCTGCTATGGAGAAGAAGAAGAAGGCCTGTAGCAAGCTTGTGGAAGACAAGATCATCGAAGCCTATAAGTTTCTGAATGAGAAGTGGTCACCCAAGTTTTGTTGATGAAGCACCAGAAGACCAATCAAGGAAAGAATCCATGTGGGAGTTTGCAAGAGGAAGGTTTGCATGTTGGCATCGATGCTTCTTCAATAAGCTAGTTGCCAAGCGAAAGCTAGAAGCCTAAAGATGATCTTGAGTAGCCAGAATTAGCGTTTGCAATCAGCAGCCGGATGCTCCGCAAGGGCCAGATTTTGTTGAAGTTCCATCTCCTCGAAGAGTTGCAAAGTGAAGATATGTAGCTGAAGTAAAGCTATACCCATAACCCTTCTAAGCCGAATCTCGAGGACGAGATTCCTTTTAAGTGGGGTAGATTTGTAGCATCCCAAAAATTCAAATCCTGAAATTTTCTCAAACTCGCTCTAAATTCAACATGAATTTCAAATTTCATTTCAAAATGTTTGTTTGCGAGTTGATAGCAACAAATAAAGTATAGTGGTCTATATTCTCTCTAAAATCCTTCTCAAAATATCCTACAAATATTTTCCCAGTGATCCCCCTCAAATTCTTTCTAGAAATACTGCCCAAATATTTCCCGAGTGATCCCTTAAATTCTTTCCAGGAATACTGTCCAAATATTCCACCGATATATCTCCAGATAATTTCCTCTTGAGAAATACCTTCAGAATCATTTTTCAAGTCCCTACAAATATTTTCTTCATAACTTTCCTCATGCTCATACGTATACGTATGCCTCCAGTGTCATACGGTGAGCTCTACAAGCTAATCCCACTTATACAAGACAAATACATGCTAATCTCCCACTAATCCTCTCATCCTCCCACTAATCCTCTCATCCCTCCCCCTAATCCCCCCACCATGGCTATAAATAGAGGGGCAAGGGCCTCCTCTCATCCCACCCCAAGCCATTTCATGGCAACTCTCTTCCCCCCCCCCCCCACACACCCACTCCATGTTCCACACAAGCACACACTAGCACAAGGATCGTCCGATCGTTCATGGTTCGTTCGTCCGTTCGTCCGATCGTTCGATCGTTCGTCCGTTCATTCGTCCATATAATCTTTTTCCTACCGTTATGCTGCCGAAATTCCGATCATTCGTTCGTTCGATCATTCGATCGTTCATCGTTCGTTCATAGTTCCTATTCATCGTTCATCGTTCGTTCATAGTCCCTATTCATCGTTCTTCCAGATAATCTTTGTCCTGCCGTTATGCTGCCGAAATTCCGATCGTTCGTTCGTTCGATCATTCGATCGTTCATCGATCGTTCATAGTCCCTATTCATCGTTCATCGTTCGTTCATAGCCCCTATTCATCGTTCTTCCAGATAATCTTTGTCCTACTGTTATGCTGCCGAAATTCCGATCGTTCGTTCGTCCGATCATTCGATCGTTCGTCCGTTCGTTCATCCAAATAATCTTTTTCCTGCCGTTATGCTGCCGAAATTCCGATCGTTCGTTTGTCTGATCATTCGATCGTTCGTCCGTTCGTTCATAGTTCCTATTCATTGTTCATCGTTCGTTCATACGAACTATTCACTATCACTATTCACCATTACTATTCACCATTAGTATTCCTCGTTACTATTCACATACACTATTCATCGTCGTTACTATTTATCATTACTATTCATCATCGTTACTATTCATCGATGATATGTATAATTACTTTTCCGTCGCCACTATTCATCGTTACTAATCATCGTTACTATTCATCGGTCATCCAGTCATCCCAAATTTCAACTACTCATCCATCATGCTGTCCAGTCCACCTAAGACCAGCCAGACCCATGTTCTAATCATGCGAACTCCGGTGACTGTGATTTTCCTTCTAGTGGGAACTTCCCATCTGGTCACCCATCCCAGGTTTCTCCAAGTTGAGCACGCTTAACTTTGAGATTCCTTCGAACCAGGCTCCCAAACTCAGATTCCAATAATTCTCGTTTCTAAATTCTTATTGAATTATTCCCTATCCAACCATGTCATCCCTTAAGCATGGTTCATATTCCAGAAAACTCCCAAAATACTCTTGTCCCATATTCTGCCTATAACTCTCCTGTTCATACTAAGTCAGACGATTCATTCGTCACTATTCTCACCAACAGTGAACTTCACTGTGCTACACCACATACACCCAGCTATAAATACACCCAGCTACCCTCTCCCTCTCCACACACTCAACACCCTCAGCCAAGGCAAACACCCCACCCACTCAGTTACTCTGCTCTGCCGGCTACACGCATAGTGTCGCTTCGCCTCCAGTCCACCCTCCTGGTAAGCACCTTCGCTCCACCACTAGTAGTATCTCAACACCACATGACACAGATTCTACTCAAGACTCTACCCATCCATATATCGCTATTCTGACCACTATACTAAATATTTGTTGGTATACTTGCTTGTTTGTATGTTTGCTTGTTCATGTTGCATAGTTATCGGAGCGTTCGTGCCGTCTCGTGGAGGCCAGGTCTGCAAGTCTACGCCAGGCAGTGGAGCCAGAAGCCAGTTCCGCGAGCTCCCCTTCCCCACTTCGCTGGATAAGCACGGCAAGCTCACTGGATCCCTTTGATGCATAAACTACCTATGTCTTTCAACCATAACCTCAGCCTGTTATTTTATGCATGATATGATTTTGAGACAAGTTATTATGGCCACCTAGCCGCTTGCCGCAATCAATCCCTGATATATTTGTTACAAATGATTTGAGGAAAGGTGTGAGTTTCCAAAAGAAAATGCTTTTCAAAATGTGTTTGATGAAGGGTTTTCACCCTTATCACCTTTGAGTAGGGATGATCAGGGACTCCCTGGTTTAGGGGAGGGCCTAAGGTGATGGCTCAGCTGGTTTAGGCGTGAGCAGAAGGATTGTCCCCTCATATAAGGACCGGTTTGTCATCCTTCCCTACCTGTACTCATGATAAGTACAACCACTCGAGACTGTGTGGGCAGTCACTCAATCTGAACTCGTACGGTTCAAACCCCAGGGTTATGAAGGCTGGGGAGCACCGGGAGGATAAGGAGGGGGAATGTTTTGTCCGGTTTGGGCATGGCGGTGGCCTGACTCCTTCCGGTATAACCGTTAAGGTTAGGACGTGCGAGGAAAGAAAGAGATTCGGATTCGGGTCTCACTAGCTATGAGATCGCAGAGCCGGACTAGTGGGTAAAGTGTACACCTCTGCGCAGAGTTTGAAAACCTATTCGAATAGTCTGTGTCCACAGGAATGGACGAGTCTGGTTTGGTATGACAATTAATGTTTTGTTTTCAAAAAAAGGGTGTGTTTGAGAAAAGTGGTTTTTAAAAGGTCTGGCGGTTGAGCCGTGAGCTATGGTGGACGGGAAGTCCAGTGGCTGTTGTTGAAAATGAAAACCAGTGGGAAACTGCTGAGATATCTGGATGGTTTAGTCCAGAGGATTTTGTTCTAATATTGAAAAACTTCCTGCTCCTTTTGGAGAGGATGCGATTTGCAAAAATACAAAATGTTTTTCAAAACAACCCTGCATAAAATATTGTTGTTTCTGCAAAATATCCTGAGCTCCACATATTCCATGCATTATATCTGATTTCCCCATTCCGCGGGTGAAGGTGGGCTGCTGAGTACGTTTGTACTCACCCTTGCTTATTTGTTGTTTTTCAGAAAAAGGAGATCGGGTAAGAGTTACGACTGTTCCCAACCTTGCCTGTGGCTGTTGGACCGCTGATTTGCTTCGCTGCGTATATCGGGCTGCTTCAGCCCCACTCTGATGATATGTCCCGAGTTGTGGACCAACTCTTAAAGTTGTTCGCCACCTTTATAGGTTTGTCTCGTTTAAGCAGATTTGGTATCATCTGATGTATAAATGTGTTTACTAGCCTCCTAGGACTAGTAATTGTATCACATTTGAGTCCCAGAGGATTGGGGACGCTTCAACCCGTCCGCGCATTCTAGAGCCCGAATCGAAGATAGACATGTGCCTCGCGATACCCGGATGATGACAAAGCAGGTAGTGGGTTTCTTACCGGAGATGAAGAGGCCGACAGGGCTATCTACACAAGCAATACAATTCACGGCGGCGCAACGGGTCCAGTGAGAAATTGCTCAGCCAGCGATCGATCCTACACCCAATCAATGGTACCGGAGACTTCAACCTGCGCAGGCGACCCGACCGACAGCCCACCGAGACCCAAAACGAGGCTGAGTGGCGATGCCCGCGAAAGTCCATCGCGGCGGCGCTTTTGCAGCGACAAATGAGGTTGACAGCGCTGGTGCAAACAGATATGGAGAGGGGTCACGACGGAGCTGTCGCGCGGCGAGGTCGATCCCGTAAGGTGGCTCGGCCAAGCCCTAGGGTTCGAAGGTCGACTTCGTGTGCACGTCGTGCCGCTGATGGCGCCATCAGGATGCATCGGGGATCTTGATTTGGCTACGCTATTCCACGAGCGGGGTTCGCGGCTAGTTTCGTGGTGCAGGTATCCGGGGGAGTATCACTGCTTAAATATTGATGAGAGGATGTCGGATCCGACATAAATCCCTGTATTCTGTTGCAACCATTCAGCTAGAATCATGGGAGGAAGAAGAACCTGCCATCCCGGCCGCACCAGTCTGTGGCCAGCGCAGCGTCCGCACAGGCACGCGTGAACCGGCCGGATGAAAATGGCCGCCGAGCCATGCCCGGTATTGACTGCACCCATGTTCATTCCACGCGAGGAGTTGGCAGCAGCGGGGCCCACATGCTAGTAGCCGGCGTGGCACAGCGGAAGGGGCAAAAGGAAGTTGGGCCAGCCAGAGAGGTAGTTGGGCTGAGACAAGTGAGAATCGGCCCAGGTGCTGGTTTCCTTCTCTTTTTTCATTTTCTTTTATGTTTTCTAGTTTCTCTTCATATTATTATAAATTTAAATCTAGTTTTAATATTTCAAACTTAAAGTGATTATACAAACCAAAAGAGTTCAGCATGAAATGCATATTTATTTATTTATTTGTTTGTTATTTGCATAATTTAATGTCATTAGTTGAGTATGCAAAGAGAAATAAAAAGGAATTCTAGGAATCCCCAAAACACCCTATTATAAATTTATTTATTTATTCATTTTGTTATTATTTTTTTCTTATACCAATTTTGGGCATTACAAATCCTACCCCCTTAATAGAAATCTCGTCCTCGAGATTTGTAAGAAAAGAGATATAGAAGGATTGGTTTGTGATTCGACTTTTAGTCTATAATAGGTTCAAGATCCAGAGTTTCATATTATTTTTTAGAAAATAGTGGGTGATTAGGAAGGCCTGTGTATATATGGGTATAGCCACTTTATTATGCAGGATGAAAGATATCTTTAATGCATATATAGATTTGGGTAAGGAGTGGGGTAAGAAAAGACTCCATCCAAGATTGTGGATCTTGACTCATCTTGGTGATCTCACTTGATCCTTGAATACTTGAGTTGGTGCTCATCCTTTCTTGATGAAGTTGATCATCTTCTTCGGTCTTGTCTCATTGATTAGGAGTTAGTGTATATTATCGGGCTGGGGAATATGTTTAAGATAAATAATGTGAGATAGACTACACGATGGAAGTCAAAAGTTTGTTTTAGGTGGGGGGTTGATAGATTATACAATCCATCAAGACTCTACTAATTTAGTTAGATCTTCTACTCATGGTTGAGTTGGTCTAATGTGCTAAGTTAACACCTGGCTAGTAGGGTCTAATCTCTTCTACCAGTATCACTAATCTATTTAAGTAGACCACATTATATTAGTTTAGTAGATGGCTATAAGTTGAATGAGATTAGTCAGAATCTGGTTCGGTTATTTTGCTTCTGAATGGTTTGGATAGGTTATGTAACCTATTATGTAGGTCAAGTTGTTGGGTATAGCCGAGTTAATCTATGTCGCTAATTTAGGCCTAAGTGAATTAGGAGTATGGCCTTATCCTCTGTACCATCATTAGATAACTCACACTAGATTAGGTCATATAAGATTAGATAGGATCTAGATTAAACTGAATATGACTAGATTAAACTAGTTAAGATCTACTTAATTTTTGGACTAGATCCTGGTTGTTATTTTAGTATGAGGTAAGTATAGTGGTTAGGATAAGACAAATCTTTCAAGATAAGATGAATTCATTAAGATAAGAAAGAATCTTTTAATATAAGATGGATCTATTAAGATATGATAGATCTTTTAAGATGAGATGGATATTGTTAGGCTAGATACTTTAATGAGGGATAATCTAGTTTGTCTAATTATTTTTATAAGTTTTTTTATGCAGATGTAATTGTGGACATTACTCCACAACTCATCACACTCAAACAAAGATCCAAATCAGACAAGTATCATAAGAACAAACAATCAAGTACACAGATAATTATATAAAAATAGTTTTGTTTTTGTTCCTAAGATTAGGTCTCCTACTCTTAAAATTCACTTTAGGTGCAGGATTTTAAAGTGTGAAATCCACTTTTGTCTTTAGAAGGAAAAGGTAAGAATAATCAGAGTAAAGAGGAAATAGATGAGAAAAGATTAAGAAAAGTTTAGAAAGAATCAGAGTAGCAGAGGTAAGTAAATATTGGTTGTCCAGTTCTATCTAGGTTTTGTCCTACAGTCAACATTCCTCTGATACCACTTCTGTCACACCCGGTTTTAAGGAACAAAGCCGGGTGCATCTCATACATGCGCCAAAGAAGACAACATATATAATAACAGTATAGAGATAAATGTCACAATAATCAGAGTATTTATTACATAGCGGAAGTCTTACAAAATAAAAGATAAATATAAAAGGATTGAACTAAAATCCATCCTTGGCGCCAGAAAGTCAACTAGGAGACGCCACCTAGATCGATCGAACTCCTCTCTATGTGGCTCCACTTGAACCACCTGTTCTTCTCCTGGGGGTGAGACAGCAAGGGTGAGCTCACACATGTTCATCGCTCAACAAGTTGTGGGGGAATAATGTGCATGAACTCACCAAAGGTGGGAGTTCATGTGAAGTGTAAGGCTGATCAATAAAATAAAGGCTAAAGCTGAGCATTACTTTTATAGGTTGGTCAAAATTTTAATAGCAATTACTAAGTGTAAGTAAATACCAAACCATAGTAATAATAAGTAAAAATAATATTAAAATAATCCCAGATGCAATGAAATGACAAATTGAGTTTAAGTTCCATAAATTAATCATGTGAGTGTCCGAGCCACTCATGACCGTGAGCACGACTAGTATACCAGTTTTACACTCTTCAGAGGTTGCACATCTTTACCCACAAGTCATGCTACTCATCTGCCAAGAGACGGCCAATCCCATACACCTCTACCGAGGAGGCGAGGCAGGGTAACACTACGAGGCCTTTACAAAGTTCCACTAGCTTCCGAAAACCCGCTACAGTTTATAGGAAGCTCCAGTGCAGGAATCCCTCGCCTGACCGCCATCGCAACAAAACCAATCCGAGGACCTCCCTATACTGAACACTCCCCTATTGCCCTTGCCTCTTTCGGGTAAGGTAGTCTTCCACTAGCTTTCCTAGTTAGTTAGCCAAGGGCGTCCCATTAAACCCTTGTGGTAGCACTGTTTTCTCGAGTGGTTCTCCATGTTCCAATTAACATAATGATCTTAACATGAACAATAAATAACAACTGATAACAAAATATAATCATGAATAATGTGTAACTCTATACCCAAAACCACATAAAGCAATAGCAGGTACTACCCAAAAAAAATCAGTGGTGAACAAGGTATAAAGATAGTCAAACTAGGGTAACCTATTAGGTCCCATCAAAATTAACCTATACAGATCATTATGATTAATCAGAACATGACTAGGTAAAAAGAAGTGATCAAGGACACAACTTGCCTGGGACTTGAGATTCTAGGTACCAACTTGCTCTTCAGATGACATGTGTCCTCACTGCTAGACGTAGCAATACAGACAAACATGGTATAGACAAAATTAACATTACACCAAACATAAGAATAATTTATGTAATAATAATCTACACGTTGCTACGATATCGTGAGTTCGAGAACCACTAAAATCGGAGTTATGGTTAAGAAATTATGATTTTATAGAAGATCTATGTGATTAAAACATTAAACTATATTGTAAGTTGGTTAGTGTAAATCATATGAGAGATTATTCTATAAGCAATTATATCAACTTTAATCTAAGTCATTACTTGATTAAAGATCATCTAGTCAAATTAAGATCAAAATTACTATATTAATATTAGAAAAGCTAATCCATAGATTAATTGAATTGGTTACCTAATCATAAAATTATGTGATATCGTATAATTAATGTTTCTATTGCGTAGATATTATTTTTGTGAAGCTAACGCAACTGGAATAAGTCAAATCGGAATTAAAATGAACAACATATGAATTTTCTAAGATTTGAGAATTAATTTATACTTGAAAATCGATTTCCATATTTTTTTATTATTTTCTGATCCATATATACAGCGAATACTATTTCTTAGAACCTCGGGGTCTATTCTGTAAAAATTATGGACCTAATTATAATGGTCTTGTGCTTTGGGTGGATGGCGGGTTATTTTCAACGAAAACTGAGGTCTCTTTTGCAAAAGTATCGCTGCGGTTTAACGTGGGATCGGCCAGAGCCGTCCATTTTTTTGGATCGACGGCAACCACGCCATCACCATCCTTCTTCCCTAGCTGAACGTCCAGCCGCGGCGGCGCAGAGCCTTCCCTGGTGGCGCCTTGGCCGGGGCAACCCGCCCGCGCATTCTAGAGCCCGAATCGAAGATATACATGTGCCTCGCGATACCCGAATGATGACAAAGCAGGTAGTGGGTTTCTTACCGGAGATGAAGAGGCCGACAGGGCTGTCTACACAAGCAGTATGATTCACGGTGGCGCAATGGGTCCAGTGAGAAATTGCTCAGCTAGCGATCGATCCCGCACCCAATCAACGGTACCGGAGACTTCAACCTGCGCAGGCGACCCGATCAGCAGCCCGCCGAGACCCAAAACGAGGCTGAGTGGCGATGCCCGTGAAAATCCATCGCGGCGGTGCTTTTGCGGTGACAAATGAGGTCGACAGCGCTGGTGCAAACAGATATGGAGAGGGGTCGCGACGAAGCTGTCGCGCGGCGAGGTTGATCCCATAAGGTGGCTCGGCCAAGCCCTAGGGTTCGAAGGTCGGCTTCGTGTGCACGCCGCGCCGCTGATGGCACCGTCAGGATGCATCAGGGATCTTGATTTGGCTACGCTATTCCACGAGCGAGGTTCGCGGCTAGTTTCGTGGTGCAGGTATCCGGGGGAGTATCACTGCTTAAATATTGACGAGAGGATGCCGGATCCAACCTGAATCCCGTATTCTGTTGCAACCATTCGGCTAGAACCATGGGAGGAAGAAGAACCTGCCATCCCGGCCCCACCAGTCTGTAGCCAGCGCAGCATCCGCACAGGCACGCGTGAACCGGGCGGATGAAAACGGTCGCCGAGCCACGCCCGGTATTGACTGCGCCCATGCTCATTCCGCACGAGGAGTTGGCAGTAGCGGGGCCCACATGCCAGTAGTCGGCGTGGCACAGCGGAAGGGGAAAAAGGAAGTTGGGCCGGCCAGAGAGGTAGTTGGGCCGAGACAAGTGAGAATCGGCCCAGGTGCTAGTTTCCTTCTCTTTTTTCATTTTCTTTTATGTTTTCTAGTTTCTCTTCATATTATTTATAAATTTAAATCTAGTTTTAAAATTTCAAACTTAAAGTGATTATACAAACCAAAAGAGTTCAGCATGAAATGCATATTTATTTATTTATTTGTTATTTGCATAATTTAATGCCATTAGTTGAGTATGCAAAGAGAAATAAAAAGGAATTCTAGGAATCCCCAAAACACCCTGTTATAAATTTATTTATTTATTCATTTTGTTATTTTTTTCTTATACCAATTTTGGGCATTACAATCACCCACAACTTCAGCTCACCCTCATCCTCAATCCTCAGCTTATAATCCTCGTACTCCAGAAATCAATACCAAACCCCCAACAGGAAGTAGGGTATTACGCAATTCTAAGCGGCCTGAACTTGTATAAGTCTACGAGTAATCCCCGCATGCTTCTACACAAACCATCGAGTCACGATCAATGACGTCGTCCTACCCAAAAGCATCACGTGGGTAATCCTGTGGTGAGCGGCCAGGTCACAAACACCGACAGCAAGAGAAAAAGAAATGGAGAGAGAGAGGAGAAGAGAGGTAACACCTGAATTTGGTGGATATTAGAGAAGAAATTTTATAATCCCAAATTCAGGGTGTTACAAACCTATCCCCTTAAAAGAATCTCGCCCTTGAGATTTAGTGTTGGCCAGCAAAGAGTTCGGGGTACTTGGTTTTCAGATCATCCTCTCTTTCCTAGGTTGCTTCTACCTCAGAATGGTGACCCAATTTGACTTTGCACATTCTATGTGCTCCTTCTAGTGACTCTGTCCGCTATTTCGAAAATTTGGGCTGGCTTCTCTATGTATGTCAAGTCTTCTTGGACTTCGAGGTCCTCGGTTGGCAACAGCTCTTCTAGCACTCGCAAACATTTTTTCAACTGAGATACATGGAACACATCATACACTGCTGACAGGCTTTCTGTTAGGATGAGCTGGTAGGCCACTTGTCCATGTCTTGCCTGAATCTGGTACGGTCCGATATATCAAGGTGCTAACTTGCCCTTGACTCCGAACCTTCTGACTCCCCTGATCGGTGACACCTTTAGGTAAACATAATCTTTGACTTCAAAACTCACCTCTCTTCATCTAATGTCGGCATAGCTTCGCTGCCTTGACTGTGTTATCTTTAGATTCTCCCAGACCATTCTGATATTCTCCTTGGCTTCGAGAAAAATGGCTGGACCGAACAACTGCCTTTCTCCAGGTTGGTTCCAATGCAACGGAGTTCGACAATTCCTCCCATACAGTGCCTGGTACGGTGACATCCTTAAACTGGCCTAATGACTATTGTGGTAGGAGAACTCTGCATAAGGTACTCTCTTATCCCAACCTGACTTGTCCTGCAACACGCAGGCCCTCAACTTATCTTCTAGGATCTGATCAATTCTTTCAGTCTAGCCGTCTGTCTGCGGGTGATAAGTTGAATTGAAATTCAGATGCGTGCCCAAAGCTTCATGTAGTTGCTGCCAAAAGTGAGAGGTGAATTGTGTTCCTCGGTCTGACACTATCTTCTTTGGTACTCCATGTAAGCAGATAATTCGTGACATGTATACCTCTGCCAATATTGCACTGATGTAGTTGGTCTTGACTGGAATGAAGTGAGCCGCCTTTGTTAAGTGGTCCACTACTACCCAGATGGAGTCATAGTCGGCTCGAGTGCAAGGCAAGCCGACTATAAAGTCCATCCCGATCTCATCCCACTTCCATTGAGGAATCTGTAGCGGCTGCAACAAACATGTAGGCCTATGGTCTTCCGCCTTAATTCTCTAACAATTGTCACATATGGCGACATACTCCACGATCTCACTTTTCATACTGTACCACCAGAATCTCTTCTTCAAGTCTTGGTACATCTTCTCACTTTCAGGGTGTATGGAATAGGCTATTTCATGGGATTCCTTAAGGATTAGCTCCTGAATCGACTTGGTGTCGGAAGCCAATCTTTGAACCATACCACGCCTTCTGCATCTTCTCGAAAGTCTTTGCCTCTCCCTTCTAGGATTAGCTGCTAGATTTCATCGATCTTCTCATCATATTTCTGTTCTTCTTTGATATCCTGCTCTAGGGTGGGTTCTAGTTCAATTGTTTCTCCCTACGTGCTATTCAGAAATCAGAGACTCAGTCTGTCAAACTCCTTGGCTAACTCATATGGCATCGGGTGAGCGACCATCATGTTGACTTGAGTCTTCCTGCTTAGAGAATTTGCAACTACATTGGCTTTGCCTAGGTGGTAATGTATCTCCAACTCATAATCTTTGATCAATTCTAGCCATCTTTGCTTTCTCATGTTTAGCTCTAACTAGGTGAATATGTACTTAAGACGCTTGTGGTTTGTGTAAACATCACACTTCTACCCATATATGTAGTGTCTTCATGTCTTCAATGCATGAACCACTATGGCTAATTCTAGGTCGTGCGTGGGATAATTCTTCTCATAGATCTTCAGCTGTCGGGAGGAGTATGCTACCACTCTCCCTTCTTGCATTAGCACACATCCCAGTTCGGTGTAAGATGCATCGCAGTACACTGGGAATGGCTTGTGAACATCAGGTAGGATCAAAACTAGGGTTGTAGTCAACTTCTTTTTCAACGCTTCAAATGCCTCTTGGCACTCTGGGGTCCACTTGAACTCGACTTTCTTCGCTAGCAAGGATGTCATTAGTCTAGCAATCTTGCAGAAGCCTTCAATGAAACGTCGATAGTATCTGGCCATTCCAATGAAACTCTTGATTTCACGGACATCCTTTGGTGCTTTCCAGTCTAGAATATCTGCTACCTTCTTTGGATCCACATTTAACATGTATTGGTTTATGATGTGACCAAAGAACAGGACTTCATGAATCCAAAATTCACATTTGGTCAGCTTGGTATACAACTAATGATCTTGTAACTGTTGCAATACCATCTTCAAATGTTTCACATGCTCTTCCTCACTCTAAGAAAATATGAGGATATCATCGATGAACACCGCCACAAACTTGTCCAGATAGTCCATGAACACACTGTTCATCAAATACATGAAGAAAGCTGGTGCATTCATCAAACCGAAGGACATAACTGTGTACTCATATATCCCATACTTGGTGATGAATGTCATCTTTGGTATGTCCAGAGTTCGGATCCTAAGTTGATGGTAACATGACCTTAGATCTAACTTCGAGAACACGCCGACACCTCTGAGCTGGTCAAATAGGTCCTCTATCCTTGGCAAGGGTTACTTATTCTTGATGGTAACTTCATTCAGAGCCCTGTAGTCTATGCACATTCTCTTGGTCCCATATTTCTTCTCCACGAACAGAACTAAAGCAGGCCAAGGCGAGGTACTTGGTTTGATGTAACCTTTCTCTAAAAGCTCGTCGATCTGCTTCTTGAGTTCCACCAATTCTGGTCCAGACACTCAATAAGCTCTCTTAGAAATGGGGGCAGTGCCAGGGTCAAGCTCTATAGCAAATTCGACCTTCCGCACGGGTGGCATGCTTGGTAGTTCCACAAGAAACACGTCTAGAAATTCCGACACCACTCTGGTGGCCTCAAGCGGGTTGGACTCCTTACCATCCACTGACATTTGATGATAGGCCCCTTCCACTAGATCAGGCATGATCAGTTCGATCACTATATCTTCCCTCGACGGGGACACTAACCTCACTGTCCTCTTGTCACAACTGGCGGTTGCTTGGTTCTTATGTAACCAATTCATCCCTAGGATGACATCTATCCCTTGAGTACCCATTACCACTAGGTTAGCGAGGAATTATGTCCCCCTTATTTCAATCCCTAGGTTTGGGCACATCTTATTTGACTGAATCTTTCCTCCAACTGAATTAACCCTTAGTGGTAGTATCATTGGTTCTACGGGGATGTTATGTGCTTCTATCCATGTAGTAACAAACGAATGTGTGGCACCAGTATCAAATAGTATTTTGGTGGATGAGATTCGACTGAAAGCATACCTACTGCCACATCCGGTGCATCCTTGATTGCTTCAGCCTCCAAGTGGTTCACCTTTCCACGGTTGTACGCCTAGCCACGACCTCCTGATGTCTGTTGTGGCGCTCCTTGTCATGTTGGGGCATTGGAAGCTGACTGCTATTGGGCTGCTTTCTTTGGGCAATGCATCACCCAGTGGCCTTGCTCTCCATAATGGAAGAATCGTCTACCTCCTCCTAGTGCTGGGGTTGTCTGGTTGCTCTGATTAGTTGCGGGGACAGGAAGGCGAGGTGCCTGATTGCTCAGGTGACTCGTTTGCCTGGACACCGTGTGACAAAGTGGACGTTCTGCAAGGCGAGAGGGTAGGAAAGGGATCACCGACTTACAAGCGGTGTGCCTAAGGCGAGCCATCTACAAAAGATGTCATAAGCATAAGAGTAAGAATAGAACTAATATGACTAGCAAGTAAACTAGAACAAAATAAAGTTTTAGCAAGGTGTAGTATATACATATAATATAACATAGGGTTAGTCAAGTTGACTGACTTTTGAAGTGAAACCAAAGGTCAAGGTGAGAATGAGGGTCTATAGTCCTTAGGACGGCCACTGCTGTGCTAGGTTAGCGGTCCTACAATCAGCATGGATGATATATCAGTTTCTAACCGTCTGCAGAGGTCGCACACTTTACCCACGAGCCATGATCCTCTTTTTCCTCGGGTTTTACAGGCCCTTAAACACTCCCAAGGTGAGTCAGCAAGGTTTCACTACGTAGCCTTTACAAAGATTCCCTAGAGGTCATAGTCGTCCGTTAGATTTCTATAGTTTGATAAACACAATACCTCTCCTCGCAGGAAGGGTGACTAACAAAAGAAAAATGAACGAACCTCGACACCCAGCCTCGGTAGAGCAATAAATCTGCCCATACCCCATTAACGGCACAACGGTGAAGCCTACTACACTACATATACCCTTAATTAATCAGCTAAGGGCGTCCCATACCACCCTCATGGTTGTACTGTTTTCTTAGGTGGTCATTCAACGAACAGGTCCTTACGGAGTGGTGCTCAGGAAACAACTTGAGCCTTCTTTAGTGCCACAAATTCATCATCATATCCATAATAACATCATCGTATCAAAAAGTATTATCATGTTCATTAGTTAAACTAAAGCACTAGCATGATGTTAATCATAATAGCTCAACCCAAAAAGGTAATTCAAGGACAGGATAAACAGAAAACAAGTCAATCCTTAGGTTGATCATGGTATGCAGGACAATGAATTATAAAGTAAGTAGGACATAATGGGTCAGAGGACACTTGTCTTCACCAAGTTGCTGATTAGGGACTTCTCCTATAACTCCCTCAGGAATCACGGACTGCTCGTTGTTTACGCAAAGCAATCATTCATTCAACACACTTGAGGAATAACAAAAGAACAATATACCAAACATATGCAACAGAGTAAACACAGGTTCAACAAAAAGGTAATGATAATAAGGTGTTTCCTAAGTTTAGGGTAGGTCACTATGCCAAGTGGTTTATTATTCTCTAACCAAGTCTACCTTGTTATAATACTTGTTCAAAATATAGTTAGTTCAGGGATGGGATTACTCATTAGGTAGTGTTAGGTATAAACTTAAGTATTTAACATTTATTAGAGGTTCTGTAACACCCCGTCCAATCCCTGGCTTGGCGGTACTTACTCCTGGCAGCTCTCTAGGATCATATATCGTCCCCACAGACCAACACGAGTCTTTTGTGCGCACTTTGTCCTCACTAATGCGCACCCGAGAAAACTTCCCAGCCGGTCACCCATCCCAAATTGCTCCAAGCCAAGCACGTTTAACTTGGAGGTTCTTTCGAGATAAGCTTCCGAAAAAAGATGCACCTTATTGATATGATTACTCTATTAATTCTATTAAGCCTTGGCTAGGATATCCCATCCCAGGGGTCAGGATATCACAATCCACCCCCCTTAGAAGACCGACGTCCTCGTCGGTCAACCCCAACCCAGGAACCTCCCCTCTTAGCCACGTCTGTGTGTCTAGTGTCATCATATACCATGCCATGTGACCACTCTAGGCCCACATGCACCATGCGCCATATACTCGAACCCCTAACCCACACACGCCCGTGAAACCGCAAGGGTCGGCTCTGATACCACTTGTAACACCTCGTCCAATCCCTGGGCCGGCGGTACTTACTCCTGGTAGCTCTCTAGGATCATATATCGTCCCCACAGACCAACACGAGTCTTTTGTGCGCACTTTATCCTGACTTATGCGCACACGAGAAAACTTCCTGGTCGGTCACCCATCCCAAATTGCTCCAAGCCAAGCATGCTTAACTTGGAGGTTCTTTCGAGATAAGCTTCCGAAAAAGAAGATGCACCTTGTTGATATGATTACTCTATTAATTCTATTAAGCCTTGGAACAGGATATCCCATCCTAGGGGCCAGGATATCACAGGTTCCTGCCTTTATTTTATATTTCTATTAAGGTTCCAATAGCATCAACTTTAAACTAGAGATCAACTATAAATTGTGATATAAAAACAGTAGGTGAACATTTCGTAATTTGAAGCACCTAATATGAAAACCCTATTTTAAACACATTTCTCTGATTAAATAAAGACCTGAGGGCCTAACTGTAAGATTCAAGGGCCTCAGATAAAATAAAAAATGATGGTGGGTTCTATTCTCCTAAACCCGGGGGGCTCTTTAACAAAAGTGCCACGCGAAGGGGTATCGGGCTCCCTCGACTGTTGGATCTCGGATCAATGGCCGAGATTAAAACCGGCAGGGGCGAGCGTGCGGGCACGGAGCACACACACGACTGACAGGTAGGGCTAGAGGGTCAGCAGCTCAGGGATGGCGTGGGGACTGGCCGGCAAGGCCTAGCGGCAAGGTTGCGAGGTACGAGAACGGTCCTGGGCCATCGGATCTCGGGCGAATGATCAGAAATAGATATGATTTATTTAAAATGGAACCATTCAATCATAGATGGACGACAGGGATCGGATGGTTCGTCTCGGTCGGTTTTCCCTGACCGCCAGGGGCGGCGCCGCCGTGTTCGCGTCGGTGAGTTCGCTGGAGACGAGGGGCGCGGGCGCTCTGGGTTCCTAGGGCGATGGGGATAGCTTGGGAAGGTTAGGGGGAGTGCGAGGAACACGAAGGCGAGGATTACATCGGGGCAGGGGCACCAGAAGGTGACAGCCCATGGCTCGGCGACGACGTCACCTATCTTCGACGAGGAATCGCATGCAACAGAGAGCAAGGAGGGAAAAGGAGAGGGCAGGGGAGGTTTGTTACCTCAAGGGGAACCTTAGGGGCCTCTTGACGACAGCAGGGGTGCAACAACGACTCGGGTCGACGGCGGTGGCACCATGGCTACGCAGAGGAGGGTGGGTGAGTGCGGGCAGTGGAAATCAGAGGGGGAGAGAAGAGATTGGGGTGTGTCCCGAGCTAGGGACGTCGAGGCAGAGCTTACCGTGGCAAAAGGCACGATAGAGCCTTAACGTCGGCGGGGAAACGAACTCGGGATGGCGATGAACGGCGTGCACACGAGCTGAGGGTCATGACACCGATAAGACAGGCCCATGGGGTAGAGAGGGGGAGGAGCGGGCACACGTGGGTGGGTTGGTTGGCTGAAAGGCCGAGGGGAAGGGGGCTGCGGGCTTCTTTGGGTTTTTCTTTTATTCTGAAATTTGGATTCTCTTTTCTTTTTATTTTCCTTTGAATTCAAATGGAAATGAGCCACAAATTCAAAAAACACATCTCAAGCATATGCATCCAACAAAATTAAAGTTTAGAGTTCAGCATGATGCAACATTTCATACTCCCTTGGGGTTTTGCCTACTAGAGTATAATTACATTTCGAAATAAAATAACCACTCCTCTACTATAGGAAAGAGAAAAAGAAATGGGGAGAGAGAGGAGAAGAGAGGTAACAAATGAATTTGGTGGATATTAGAGAAGAAATTTTATACCCCCAAATTCAGGGTGTTACACCCGCCCAAGGTTGGACTCAGGCGAGTCGTGACTTAGGTTCCTCATACCTTGGTAAGGTTGGGAGCATGTTTGCTTATGACCCCTTTTTACTCAAGCGTCTAGGTACTTTAGGGTTGTGATCTGGGTACCCCTAATTATGGTACCCGACACTCGGTTGGGACTTGGTCGTTTGCTCTGCCTTGCAGATTTGCTCGGCGGGGTCTCAGTAAATGAGTCAGAGGTTTGTGGGCTTTGCCTTGGGTACCCTGTTCCTGGGTACCCGACATCTTTGTAGCTGCAGAATGTTTCAGTTTATTATCCTACCTATTGTCTGGATATTTTCAATTGTGTTGACTGTTGTACCAACATTTATGCTATATCTAACATTATTTACGTTCAAACTTGAATATTTTATGCTGAAACCTGGTGGCATGCCACCAGTATCCCAACCGGGCTGGTCCCCACACGATTGAACCAAAATCACACACCGGTGCTCCTGGTGGGATCGAGGGTGACTAGTGCGATCTAATGTGTGCATTGATTGGGGCTTCCTATAACTATTGGAAGCCCTAGGCTCCCAATATCCCCCTCATTATATATATATATATATATATATATACACACACACACTAGGTGAGTGCTCGTGCGTTGCAACGAGAAGATAAAATATCACGATAAATAATTTATTTGTGATCTTAGCCATACATTGATATACAAAAACACTAATTATTATTCTATAAACTAAATACATGAACCACTACAAACAAACTTTATTGAAACATAAATAAATAAATATCAAGTGTCCCTGCCTTGGCTGTTCCAAAAGAACACGATAATAACAAAAACAGCTCTAACTAAGGTGCATCTAACCAGTTTCCAAGGAGAAACTAAATACAGAGAAACATATACAGCTACATGTCAAGGATTCCACAATTTGAAGTGATACATAAAAAATAATAAATGATACAATCATGTAACGGATACTAGAGGTTAAGGACACAACCTTGTATTTCAAGAAACTGAACATAAACTGTTATATTAATTCAATGGTAAAACTCTCAAAAGTGGGTGAGAAGGTTCCACTAATAAAGCAAAAGCCACTAACTACAATGGCTCATGTCTATTGTAGTTATATACTTACATTTATATACCTGTGCTTGCAATATAATGCAAACGGAGGCCAAACTGAATCAAGATAAAAGTCAGTGTACCTTGTCAAGATTTTGTATTGCTCATACATCCAGGATAACACTATAGATATACAACAACATTAGTGATAAATATTTTCACCTACCTACAACAATATCCCCTTGTAACCAAAATTACTACTCTGTTAGGAATCAACTGCAGCGATAAATGACAAAATTATATTAGCAAGTTTAGCCATTACGTTGTGATAGTCAGGAAGCTGTAGAGTTACAACATCCACCGGCTCCAGAAATGGCCATGCATCTTTATGAGAGGTGATCTGGAAGAATGAAAATCAAGAAGACTGAGTGCAAATGGAAAAGAGATGAATGGAAACTTTTATATGGCAAACCAATCACACACTTTCTGATTATCCTATAATGATTGAATGAAATAACAGACCCAATGCTAGCGGCTCCTACATAAGTGGGGTCTGGGGAAGGAACAACTGAGGTACCTTTAGAGGGATGGTTCTCTCTCCAAAGGAAGAGATGTAGTGATCTGGGGTAGAGAGGTTAGGGAGACACAACAAAATCTCTATACAAAGATTTGACTTCTGGTGGCGTGGTGAATCAACATAAGGTGGACGTATAAGACTATATAGCTCTTCTAATGGTGAATATCTTTCTATGGATGGCATTACATTGTAGGATCCAATCAGCAGTCAGAATTAACAAAACAAAGTAGACTGTAATGACTTTTATTCTTCCTGGCTTTCGATATAGAAAGACAACGGTTGGCGATTCTCTTTTGCTGTGTAGGTTCCAGCAACTTGATCAAGGAGCCAAGGTGATGCATCACCCTCAAGGAGCCAAGGTGAAGAGCGGTGCCCCAGGCCACGCCTTAGCCGCGCCAACTGGGGCGGAGGCGATGGTGGAGCAAAGGGAGGAGATGAGGGTGATGCAATGCGACCACCATCGTTGCCGCAACGTGTGCGTGGAGGCAGGGGCGCCCATCGTCGCAGCGGTCAATGGTGAAGCCAATGACGGTGAGGTGGGCATGGGGAGCACGGGAGGGGCGGAGCGAATGGGACGGGAGGGGTGGAGCAGCGTTAGGTGTGAGCGGCATGGGGGAGGCAGGATGGACAGAGTGGGGAGGTGAGCAATGCAATACCTTATCTTCTAAAACAATGAGTTACTCATGCATCATTTCTCTTTCACCTTCATCAACAAATGACTGCAACCTGATATTTTTGAAGTGACAATAAAGTCCATTAAAATTCCAACTAAACTCCGAGCAAATAAACAAGTACATACCAATAAGTTTATTTCAGGTAATAAAATATTCAACAATCAGTTATTCCTTGCCATTAGTCACGTACAAAAAAATGAGTTGTAATCACATAACAAAATATTCAATAGAGTAGAAGTGACTAGTAAGGTTAACAGAACAATAAAAATAACTGGAACTCTAGACATAGATATTTCAAACAATGATCTATTCAAGAATCAATTATTCTTTGCAAACAATCACACAAGAAAACGAATCAAACCCTCTCTATCATGCTTGAGGCCTTGGTCCCGCGCTTCAAGGCCAGTGCCCTCCTACCAACCAGACTTCTTCAGCAGCTCAAACAGGTTCAACGACAGAACACTGGGTGGTACTAAATGCCAGAAACCTTTCTAGTTGTACCTGTACAATTTACTTAGAAGTACTGAATGCTTTAAGCCATTACCATGTATAGACTATAAAGTGAACTCGGGCCTAAATGTCAAGATGGTGAACCTAGCTAAAGATCTAAAAGCATGCTACAGGAAAAGAAAGTGATCTATGTCTTGAAGCCGACTCACCTGTGCCATGCCTGGTGGAGTAGTGAGACCGAGCTCAGCAAGCATGGGGATGTCTCCGGGCTCGAGCACATTCTTCATGGGCACGCACTTGACCTCCTCGGGCGCCTCCAGCACCTTTCTGATGTCCAGCCCCTTCACAGCCTCCCTGAAGCCACCATAGTTGGACGGTATGTCGTCAAGGCGGAAGGGAAGGTCTTCCACATGGTACAACGTGCTACCCCAGAAGTACTTCACATTGATACCCTCCTTCTCCACAATATTTTGCACCCTCTCCTCGGCGCAGACTTCATCCCGTGATACCTCCCCGTGAGCGTACACGGCCTCCGTGCCACTACCCATGTGAGTTCGGGGATGACCACTTCGGGCCTACCCACGCACATCACCAGGTGCGCGCCGCGGGCGCGGAGGCTCTAGCGTAGGTCAGTGACTGAGTCAATAAGCAAGTTGGCACGGTATGGGCCCATTCGGTCGAACCCCAAGGGGGACTTGTCGAAGTCCAGCGGGTCGAAGACGAAGACGGGGAGAAGGGAACGCCCTTGCTGCTGCGTAGAGGGCCCGTGGTCGTGGAGGCGGAGGTCGGCGCAGAACTAAACCAGCGTGTGGCGGCGCCCAGAGGCGGCGGATGCACCCAAGGGGAAGGAGCGGGAGAGGCTCGACCTTGAGGAGGGCAGCGGAGAGATGACGGAGGAGGTGGCGGAATTGAGGCGGGTAGGGCGTCGGGGAAGGGGCTCGCGGTGGAGGGTGGAGGCAGACGGCGAGTGTAGAGATTTGAGTGGGGAGGTGGATGGTGGAGGGGACAGAGGCGAGTGTGGGGGTTGCCGGCTTGAGGATGGAGAGCGCGAGCGAGAAGGAGAGGCGGGGAGGGGAGGGGAGATCGCGGCGGGGAGAGGCGGGCCCACGTGCGAGCGGGGGGGGCGGGGGCGGGATAGCGGGGTGGATCTTGTGGGCGGGCGAGATTTCCGCGGCGAGTCGACGGAGCGGCGCGATGTGCGGGAGCGGGGGCGTTGTGGAGCAGAGGGTGGGGGTGGGGGGATCCGCGGCGCGAATGGCAGAACCGTGCGCCAAATTCAGTGTGGACGCCTATGGTAGGGTCTTAAGGAGTAGTAAAGATATATATATATGTGTGTGTGTGTGTGTGTATGTGTGTGTGTGTGGGCACGTGCGCGTACATGGGTGTGTGTTGTATCTTTGTAGCACATATATTTTTGTCATGAAAAATTCTCAGCCAACTTGTAATCCTCTATATGTAGCTTCTTCCAATTTTTTTATCTTGTCATACTTCTAATAATATGCAAGTTCACTCTCATGATTTCATTTTGGATGCATGCATTTATGCATAAGAAGTTTACATATGTCTGTTACGCTTCTCGATATTTGCTTTTAGGTGACCTAAGCCTTTTGCCACCAGTCTTGTGCATTCTTTAATTAGGGTTTTGTAACGCCCTGAATTTGGGGGTAGAAATTTTTCTTCTTTTTACTCCCCAAATTCAGGCGTTACTCTCTTTTCTCTTCCCGTTTCTCTCCTTCTTCCCAATTTCAAAGCAGTATAGCGACTGGCGTCCATATCGTGTGTAAACAAAACCTAAGTTGACATGGGTGTTGCATCATGACGAATCATATTTCTTTTGTTTAATGTCGTGCTTAATCGCGTGTTTGCCTAGTCTCGTTTCGGTTTTCATTTCGTGAATTGGATTCTGATTTGTGGTTGTGCGTGCCATGGGATTTTGACCTGCGGTGCGGCCCAGTCCCGTCCGACCCGGCCCAGCCCAGCTCGACCCGGCCTTGGCCCGCGCGCCCCTGGCGCCCTGCCCCTCCCCATGCCGCGCCCCCCTCCCTGGTATCTTTCCCCTCATTCAATTCTCCCACGCACAACTCCCTCTCTCTCCCACCTCTCTCTCTCCCCCGTGGTGCCCTAGGTTTTGGAGACGGTGATCGCCGGATTTGGACCCCGAGGTGAGCTCCCTCTCCCTCTCTCTTCCCCTTCCCCTCCCCTTCCTTCTCCCCTGCGCACGTTCCCTGCGCGCCCGTGGCCCCGCTGCCTCGCGCCCCTGCGCGTCCGCGCCCCGCGCCCCAGCGGTGGCTCGCCCTCGCGCCCCTCCATGCTCGGCGGCGGCCTTGTCCCCTCGCGGCCCGGCGGCTCCCGCGCCCCATGCCCCACGCGCGGCCTTACGCCCCCGTGCCCTGTGCCCCGTGCCCCGCACCCCTGCGGCTGCGCGCCCCGGTGGCTCCGCGCCCTCGCGCCCTGGTGGTCGTGCCAGCGTCCCCGACGGCTCATGCCTCGGCGTGGCCTCGCGTGCCCCGGCACGGCTCGCGTGCCCCCGGCGCGCGCAGCGTGTTCTCGCGCACGCGACTGTAGTTGCGCGACATTCAACTTCAGTTTAATCCATTTTTAATTTTTGTTTAGTCGATGTGCTGCGTCGCGCGCTTCGTCGCGTGATGATTCATTTTAAATTCATCTTTATTAATGAGCTGTGTCACGCGCTTCGTCGCACGACGTTTCGTTTTAAATTCAGTTTAGATGACGTATGCCATCGTGCGTTTCATCGTGCGACGCTTAACGTTTCTTTATAATTAATGCAAGTGTCTCGTTGCGCGCTCTGTCGCGCGACGAGTCATTTATTTCTTAATTCAATTTAAGTGTTGTGTCGCGCGTTTCGTCGTGCGACAATCCTTCTAATTTACCTTTATCTATTCATAGTAATTAAACATGGAACATGACTTTACCCTATGCTAAACGCGATGGGTAAATTAATACCATTCTATTTAGACGAGTATTTTAATTTATAATCGTGTGACGTGATCACTCGTCGGCCGTAGCCTCGACCATTACTTTCCCTTTCTCACTTAGTGGTAGGTGTGAGCCCTGCATTGAACGTCTGTTTATTTATTGCATTCTATTGTTTGGTGTACTGTTCCTTTGTATTAAATTTGTGGAATGTATGTTTGAAACTCGTATAGATAACAGTCAGTTGGCGGAGTCCGAAGGAGTTGCAGGTGAAGACCCTAAGCAGCAGCTGGTTGGTGAAGGCAAGTGTCCCTTGACCCATCTATGTCCTACTCATTCTTATAATTCATTCCCCACATTTACACAGTTTATACATAAGATTGACTAGCTTTTGTCTATCTAGTCCTTGTTTACCTATTCTGGTTGGGTTATTCTGGTTTAGCTATATGCTAGTGCTTCACATTAATTAATGAACATGATGAGATTATCTATGATACGTTGTTTCCCCTTTTGATTATGATGGTATACTTGTGGCCCTCAAGGGGACTCGAGCTGTTTCTCGAGTGCCTCTCTGTAAGGACCTATTCGTTGGATGACCGCCCGAGAAAACAGTGCAACCATGAGGGTGGAGTGGGACGCCCTTAGCTGAGTAATTAGAGGAACTGGGTGTAGTTCGCTTCGTCGTCGTGCCGTTAATGGGGCTCGGTGTATGCGGCTCGCTCTGCCATGGTTGGTTCGCCCCTTGGGGAGGAGTGCGGTGCATTTAGGAAACCTAACGGGCGGCTACAGCCCTAGGAAATCTTTGTAAAGGCTACGTAGTGAGACCCTATCTATTCACCTTGGTAGTGTTTAAGGGTTTGATCGGCCCGAGGCAAGAGGGAATCACGGCTTGTGGGTAAAGTGCGAACCTCTGTAGAGTGTTATGAAACTGATATATCAGCCATGCTCGCGGTTATGAGCGGCCAAGGGAGCACCATTGATTAGAGATACTTGATCAGAGATGTATGGTTTACAGGTGGTGATGAGGAGGATGGTTATGATTATAAATATGGTAATGGTAAGTGGTATGCTTTCCGTTTGGAAAGGGTACTTTGGGTTACTAACTTGGGTTAATGCTAAAACTTGGCTTTCTACTAGTAATAATAACCTGACCAACTAAAATTAACTGCTTGACTTAACTCCATATAAAGCTAGTCCACTACAGCCAAACGGGACATATTGCTGAGTATGTTGATGTGTAGTCACCCTTGCTTTACACAACAAACCCCCCCTCATGTTGTTCGCGTTGCAACCACTGCTCAGGTGAAGATGAAGTCGTGGAGGAGGACTTCCAGGAGTTCCAAGAGTATGATGAGTTCTAGGCGTGGGTTAGCGGCAAACCCCCAGTCGGCTGCCTGTGTAGGCCGTGTGTATCTACGTTTTTTTCCGCACTTTGATAATTGTTAAAGACTATGTGGATGTCTCGGACATCATGATATAATCGACTATTATACCCTCTTTTATGTCATTATTTTAGCACTATGTGATGATGTCCAGTTATGTAACTGCTGTGTACGTGAATTGCTGATCCTGGCACATACATGGTTCACATTCGGTTTGCCTTCTAAAACCGGGTGTGACATAGGTGGTATCAAAGCCGTGCTGACTGTAGGACCGCTAACCTAGAATAGAATGGTCGTTCTAAGGATTATAGACCCCTATTATCACCTTGACTTTGGTATCCCTTCAAAAGTTGGTCATATCGACCAAACCTATGTTCTACTATATATTATACCTTGCTAAAAATTTTGTTTTATTCTAATTCCTCATTTATTTATGGTCTACTTGCTGGTCATATTAGTTCTGTTCTCACTCTTATGCTTACGGTGCTTTTTGTAGATGGCTTGTCTTAGACACACTGCATGGAAGTCAGTCATTCCTTTCTTGCCTTCTCGTCTCGCGGAGCGTCCGCTTCGGCGTCTGGTGGCTGGTCAGTTTAGCCACTTGGAGAGGCTGCACCACCGCCTGCTAGAGGAGCAGGAGTGTCGACGACAGGAGCTGGAGCAGCAGGGCTCTTCTTTCTCGCTTTAGCAGGAGATAGAGTCTGTGAGGAGCTGCTCCCCTGTGCTCCCGCTGGAGGCGCCCCCTGCAACACCACTGAGCGCCCCAGCCGCTGGAGTAGCTGCTGGAGGAGACCCAGACGACGGAGGTGGCGACAGCAGCTCGAGCCACAACACCGACCTTTCAGAGGAGCAGGAGTTGGAAGGATGGGTTGCTCGACCCATCACTCGTGACGCCGCTCGCGGGTGTCACTTCCACGATGCGCTCGACACCTTGCTACGCTAGGCACTTGATCGATGCACTTGGTCTATCTAGTATCACTGTGTTGTCTTCCAGCATAGTCGCGGGGTTTACCCGGACCGCTGGGAGGCAACTTGTTTTGTGCACCGTCCGTAGAACAGTCTCTGGGCTACGGAGGTCTGCTCAGAGAACTATTCTATCTGTGAGCAGGACTCAGCTGAGGCGGCCATGCAAGATGCCGCACGGCGTGCGCTTTCGCACTACTGCTCAGTGCTCGGTGGGGTAGCAGATGGTCTTAACCTGAAGTATTACCCCCGCCGTCCATCTGGAAGCACAGGAGGCGTGGTTGTCTCACCTGTTGGTGAGGACAATCCTAGGTTGAGTAGCACAGTCAACCTAGCCGCCATGCTAAACACGGAGCTAGACCATGCATTAGACGAGCTGAGTAGGGCTCATGCTGAGATCGTCTAGCTGCGGGCTGAGCGCGCGGAGCATCATCACCTGGAGGATGGCTCCCCCGCTCCCGTCGGGACTCAGCACCCGTACCGCTCACCTCAGCGTGGACACCGGGCTTATGGCAACCCCGACTGCAGGACCAAGATAAATTTAGAACCATAGATCGTCAGCGTCAGATCTTGTAATTAATGCAAAAATATATATAGAAGCTATAGTCTTAGCATTAGTCTTACTCTTAGTTAGTCTTAGTTAGACAGGGTAGTTTGCTTATCCTGTGCCTTTATGTTTGTCATGATGAACTATGTTGGATTTGGATCTTTGTAATGACTGTCACCAGGGTGTGGGTATCCCCTGCACTTTGGTTTACCTGTTAAATGTTAATAAAAATTAGTTATCTAGTTGGGAAGCCCTTTTGTTCTACTTTCCTCTTTATCTGAGAAGCTGTGTTTGCCTGTGTTGGAAGTCAGTGAAGATGTTCATCTGTTCAGTACTGTGGAAGGATTCTATACTCTTTTATTATGCTGCAAGTTGCATGATCAGTTTTGATGTGTGATTGCATTCTACAGATGTCAGACAATAGGCGCAGAGGAGGAAGGCGTGCTCAGCAGGAGCAGGCAGCACCGCAGGATGAGGCACCCCGTCAGCAACTGCCACCATCGCCCCCGATGACCATCGAGCAGATGTTCTTAATGCAGACTCAGGCAGTTCAAGCCATTGGTCAGACTCTGGCCGCCATTCAGCAGCAGCAGCAGCAGCCACCTCAGCCTCAGATGCCTTAGGTGCCCAAAGACAAGCGTGCTGAATTCATGAGAGGTCATCCCCCGGTATTCGCTCACTCTTCTGACCCCATGGATGCTGAAGATTGGTTGCGCAGTGTGGAGCGGGAGTTGCACACCACTCAGTGTGACGACAGGGAGAAGGTTCTGTATGGTCCTCGTCTATTGAGAGGAGCAGCCCAGTCTTGGTGTGAGTCCTATCTCGCCACCCATGCCAACCCCGACACTAATACCTGGGAAGAATTCAGAGATAGCTTCCGTCAGTACCATGTTCCAGCAGGTCTGATGATAGTAAAGAAGGAGGAGTTCCTGGCGCTCAAGCAAGGGCCTATATCTGTCAGTGAGTACCGAGACAAGTTTCTGTAGCTGTCCCGCTATGCTCCTAAGGATGTCAACATAGATGCCAAGAGGCAGTATCGCTTCCTGAGAGGCTTAGTTGACCCTCTGCAGTATCAGCTGATGAACCATACATTCCCCACATTTTAGCACCTGATCGATAGAGCGATCATGACAGAGAAGAAGCTCAAGGAGATGGAGGATCTCAAGCGCAAGATTGGTGGACCTCAGCCTGGAAGCAGCAATCACCCTCGTTTCTCAGGCAACCCACCTCAGTAGTTTAGACAGAACCAGCGCCCACCTCAGCAGCAGCAGTTTCAAAGGCAGTACCCTCAGCACCAGCAGCAGAATCACCAGAACAATCAGTCAGGAGGAGGTCAGTTCTAGAGGCAGAATCAGTAGGCACCTCGCCTCCCCGCCCCAGCAACCAACCAGAGCAGTCAAGCAGCCCCAGTTCAAGGCAGAAGCAGAGCATGTTTCCACTGTGGAGAGCAAGGCCATTAGGTTATGCAATGTCAGAAGAAGGTAGCCCAGCAGCAGTCAGGCCCTAGTGCCCCAGCAAAGCAGAATGTGTCTCAGCCTGGAGCAGGCAACCGCTCTCAGCCACGCTACAAACATGGGAGACTGAATCACTTGGAGGCTGAAGTAGTTCAGGAAACCCCCGGCATGACAGTAGGTATGTTTCCAGTTGACTCCTATCTTACAGAAGTATTATTTGATACTGGAGCAACGCATTCATTTGTTACTGCATCTTGGGTAGAAGCACATAATCTTCCAATAACTACCATGTCAACCCCTATCCAAGTTGACTCAGCCGGTGGTAGAATTCGAGCCGATAACATTTGCTTGAATGTAAGTGTGGAAATAAGGGGGATAGCGTTTCCCGCTAATCTCATAGTAATGGTTACTCAGGGGATAGATGTCATCCTAGGGATGAATTGGCTAGATAAGTACCAAGCAATTATCAGCTGTGATAAGAGGACAGTTAAGTTGGTGTCCCCACTAAGAGAAGAAGTGGTAGCCGAGTTAATCTCACCTGAGCCAAGGAAAGGAAGTTGTCATCAGATGGCTATTGATAGCAAAGAGCCAGATTCACTCGAGATTATCAAAGTGGTGTCCGAATTCCTAGATGTGTTCCCGGAGGAAAACTATCAGAATGTGCAAGGTCAGATGGGATCACCACTCTGAGGAAGAAGCAACCTGGGAGCGTGAAGATGATCTGATGGCCAAATATCCCGAACTCTTTGCTGGCCAACCTTGAATCTCGAGGGCGAGATTCTTTTAAGGGGGATAGGTTTGTAACGCCCTGAATTTGGGGGTAGAATTTTTTCTTCTTTTTACTCACCAAATTCAGGCGTTACTCTCTTTTCTCTTCCCGTTTCGCTCATTCTTCCCAATTTCAAAGCAGTATAGCGACTGGCGTCCATATCGTGTGTAAACAAAACCTAAGTTGACATGGGTGTTGCATCATGCTGAATCATATTTCTTTTGTCTGATGTCGTGCTTAATCACGTGTTTGCCTAGTCTCGTTTCGGTTTTCATTTCGCGAATTGGATTCCGATCTGTGGCTGTGCGTGCCGTGGGATTTTGACCCGCGGTGCGGCCCAGCCCTGTCCGACCCGGCCCGGCCCAGCTCGGCCTAGCCTTGGCCCGCGCGCCCCTAGCGCCCTGCCCCTCCCCATGCCGCGCCCCCCCTCCCTAGTCTCTTTCCCCTCATTCAATTCTCCCGCGCACAACTCCCTCTCTCTCCCACCTCTCTCTCTCCCCCGTGGTGCCCTAGGTTTTAGAGACGATGATCGTCGGATTTGGACCCCAAGGTGAGCTCCCTCTCCCTCTCTCTTCCCCTTCCCCTCCCCTTCCTTCTCCCCTGCGCACGTTCCCTACGCGGACCCGCGACCTCGCGCCCCCGCGCCCCTCCCTGCTCGGCGGCGGCTCGCCCCCTCGGCCTTCTAAAACCGGGAGTGACAGGTTTAATGTCAAGCTTAAGAATAATGAATATCTTTATTAAAGTAACCCTAAACCCAACTAATTTGAGTCATAACCCTAAACTATTTTGAGTCACGACCCTAAACTTTAAACGATGTAGGCATTATGGACTACTTGAAAAACGAAAAACATGGACAAACATCATTTTCTATATATCAAGCTTGCTAGTGTGTAGGAAATGCAAACTCTATAATGAAGATACACAAGAATAATGCCACAAGCTAAATAGTCAAGAATAATGGTATAATAAAGCTTTGGTTTCTGATGTGCTCACTAGGGGATGCGACATCACTACTACATTTTGATGGTGATGATAAGGTATCTTAGACTCAGTGGTGGCACGGTTGGAGGGGCCTTGATCTACAAGTTCATGAATTTATATGGGGAAATAGTGTACTGATTCTAACTAACATTAGTACAAATTTGCTCCACTTTGATATGGTAGTTTAGGGTACAATTGTGACGTAAATTTAAATATAAGTTTTGAAAAAAAAACAATATTTCAACTATGATTAAAAAGATGTTGAAATCGATGAAAATAAATTAAATTTGGCGTTAAATTTTGAAGAAAAAATGTCCATATTTTAATTACAAAATTTTAAAATATATTATAGTTAAATTACTTCAAAATTACAATTAATATACTTAAAGCACCAGTTTCAACGGTCGTCCCGTGTCATCTTTTTACAAAAAAAAGTCTCCATATTTCTTCCAAATCAACTCAACATAAAATATTAAAAAACCGTGCAAGAGGTGGGGTTTGAACCCACACCCTGATGGAAGAAGGGTGGAAGACACTAGACAAAGCTGTCTAACCAGTAAAATATCATGTTCAAGTGTTTATAATATTTAATATAAATTGTACATATGTATATATGATTTTTTGTAAAATAAAAAAAATAATCGTGTCAGACTGGGCCAGCACTACGGCCCGAGGCTACGGCCCAAGCACCGCACGGGGCTCGTGCCGGGTTGGCTCGGGCACTATTAAATGGGTCGTGCCTCGGGCCGGCTCGCCACACACGGCCCATTTGGCCATCTATACCTCCGCATGATAATGATGTCCTCGCCTCAGTTGCCACCACCTCGTTCGGTATTCTACTTCTTTTCTCTCTCCCCTCGTGCCTCAACCTTCGCGCCACCCGATTCTTGGAAGAGGGCATAGGAGCAGGCGCCTCCTCCCCGTATTCGTCCGATACCAGACCCGACACTGACTCGCGCAGTGGCTATTGCACGTCCATGAGGACGTTTCACATCATGCGTGCACCATTGTTTTCGCCGTCGTCGGACGTCCCGTTCGTCTTCCCGGCCTTCACCCTGTTATTCCTCCCAACCTGCTGCCTCCGCCCACGATCGTAGTCGCGAGCCGACCGACGCTCGTCGACGCGGGTATGGGGCGAGTCGGTCATGAACCTGGCCTTTCTTTGTGCGTGGCGTCGAGGAGGACATGGTGGCGCCTGTCACGCTTAGGTTATCTTGGCGATGAGGAGTACAACTCTGAGATATTGGACAACCAAGGATCGTAGCGTGGTAGCAGTCGGCATATGCTACAGAGTTGGTGGTGGCGTTGTGTCGCTTTGGCGGGTCCAGGGCTGGGAAGACATTCGTAGTCTCTCGCCCTTCTCGGACTGGCGCTTGGTACGGGTGCATCTCGGTTTGGAGCTGCTCCGGTTGGGCTCCTTTCTCCGCTTACGTGCTTTCTCCCTATATATCTAGCGGTATACTACCTATGTTGCCTTCAGATGCCTAGGTCTTTGTCGTGTCCTTCTTCAGCAACGAACAGGTATGCTCGTCTCTTTCCTTCTCCTCCTGCTCTACGAAACCTTAGAAGTGGGGGAGGCGAGAGATGTGGGTCTCTGATTTGCTGCCTATGGTATCCGTGCGTCATAAAAAATATTATGTGAAGACCAGAGACAATTACTAAAAAATTTTAAGATCTTTTTGGTGGATAATTTACGTGGTTATTGTTGTGATCCGTCGCAACGCACAGGTAACCGACTAGTTACAATTAAAATGTTATTGTATCGATTTTGGTAGTAGTCAGGCGCACGTGTAGAATAGCTTGTAGTGCTAATGTTTTATGTAGTGTTTGTTGCTTATGTTTTTAATCGGATTAATTAAGAGCGATAAATGACGCGCTCGTGCACAAAAAGGGAACTACACTTGCAATAGAAGATAGGCAGATAGCAGAGAATACCGAAGCAGTGGCCAACTGCCAAACCCAACGTTGGAGGAGACTGGAAGAGGTAAGCTGGTGCGATGCGACCGTTCGTTCGTTCGGGTGATGGGTGCCGTGAAGCGCCATTTCGCGCAGAGCGGAGCCGTGTCGGCCGGCATCTCACGCAAGCTTTGTGGGCGCGCTGGGCGGCGGCAAGGCGTGCGCCCCCATCGCTATCTCGACGCACTAGGCCTTGAATCATGATCCGCAGGGAATCGTCCATCCAGACTCGCGCGCGCACTGGACAAGTAGGTCACGCCCAAAGGCGATGCGGCCGCCGAGGCAGTGGCGAAGCTAGAGCAAAATATAAGGGGGTGCATGTCTCTTGTGGGTGCATAGGAATAAAATTTGGGTGATGCATATATGGTGCAAATTTGACTGTTATCACTGTTTTTTGGATTTTTAGGGGGTGCATATGCATCCACAGTCTACAACATAGCTTCGCCCCTGCGCCGAGGGATCTAGAGGCGACCACCGCACACCGGCATCAGGCATGCATGCACTTCTTCTTCCCGACCTGTAAGCTGATGATGCGCATGCATCATATCATGCACCGGCCGGCCCGTTGGTGGCGCTCGCGTCACGGTTACACCTGCACGTCTCCATGTAAATGTCGTTGGTCGGTCGGTCGGTCGGTCGGTCCATGCATGGATGGAATGGAACAGACACACCGGCCTCTGCAAACCTGTGCGACGCATGTGGCTTTTCCTGCCCATCCGGTGCGTGCTGGGCGGCGAGACTGATGATGATCAATTGGTCATGCTACCAACGCGTACGTCTCCGATCCGTGACTGTTCGTAGCTAGCTAGCAAGCAGACTTGATCTATCCCAAAGTAGTCTAGCCAAGATATTCAGAAAAAAATGCACGTATGGCTTTGTCAAAATGTCCACCAAACCACACAACTCGATGATAAACCGTTTGCTACAATGCATATACTTCTTCATATCTTATGTTTGTAACCGTATATAGACCAAAATACACTTCTTATATACACACACAAAATACACTTCTTCATATCTTATGATTTTTTTTCCCGCTCCTAGGTACTGCTCACTAGCTAGTACGTAATAGCATGTTGCATGGATTTTGGAATCAAGAACACACGGCCCGTGGTCCGTGAGGAAGGCCAGTACGTTGCATTTGCATGTTGCATCTCACACACACTCAGCAGCTGGGGCATATATGCATGGCCGATCGACCACGCGCGCGCACAGCCACTTTGCTCAGCCACTACACGCCCGGCTACTTTATAAACACACGTACATACAGAACAGAGCGCACGCGCAGGCACAGCCCATCCAGCCAGCAGGGACACGGGCGGCCATGGCTGCTGGCGGCCGTGGTGCAGCTGTTGCGGCGGTGCTCACGACGGCCGTCGCTGCCGTCCTCGTTGCGGTGTCGACGACGACGGTGTTCGGACAGGACGACCCAGCGCCAGCGCCGGCGGCGGCGTGCGCGCGGCGGCCCGTGGTGTTCGCGTTCGGGGACTCCAACACGGACACGGGCGGCGTGGCGGCTGGGCTGGGGCACTACTACCCGCTCCCCGAGGGCCGCGTCTTCTTCCGCCGATCCACCGGCCGCCTCTGCGACGGCCGCCTCGTCATCGACTACCTCTGTGAGTGCCCCTGCTAGCACCTTGCTGTACAAATGTTGAGGACACTCACGCACGCACGCGCGCGCGCGGCTATCCGAGAGCGACGCAGCTGGCGGCGTATCCATGTTCAATTTGCATGCGTCCTCTGCATTGCCGTACAGGGATAGATGATATGCTTTCTTCTTCTTGTTGGTGGCAACTGATGGTGACGGACACACGCTTAATGGTCGCAACTAGAGCAGGCCGTCTTTTATTTGTAAATAAATGATAAGCAGCGCGCGTGCACGGCCCGACCATCGCAAGAAAATGACAAGGAATCGCGCACCAACCACGAGTTTTCACTAGTACAAAGGAGCTCTATAGTGACGGTTCTAAACCTATTTTTATTGGCGTTTCTTAGAACCGTCGATATTAGAGGCCAATAAAAATCATTATTTTTACAGACGGGTAACTGAGGACCGCCTGTGGAAATCGATTTCAACCGCCAGTAGAAATCGATTTCCACTAGCGGTTGAGTTAAGAAAACCGCCAGTGGAAATCGATTTCCACTTGCGGTCGACGTAATAAATCTGCTAGTAAAAATTATTTTTAGAAACATTAAACGGGTTTTTAAAATAGCAAAAAAAATATTTAAGGAGAGGATTCAGCCTACTCCACCCCACCCGCCTACTCCACCCCACCCGCCTGTCTCCACGGTTGTTAGTAATCGAACCGTCGACCCTACCCTCGCGCGTACCCTCCACTACCACTCCATCTATGACATGCTTTGTGTCTAGTTTATAGTTTTATTGTCCACATATTACAACCATTTGAGTGTAAATTTTTGTTTGAGACCGTAAACGAATTCAAGTAAAAAAGTTGTCAACTACAAAGTTGAATAACTTTTGAAGTTCTACAACTTTTATTGACACTTTTTTCATCCGAGGCAGTTTGCAAAATTTGAATTTTAAATTTGACATACTTAGATTCAATTTTTGAGAACCGAAATGAGTTCAAATAAAAAAGTTATCAACTATAAAGTTTTATAACTTTTATAGATCTACAACTTTTATTTTGCTGGTTTTGTCACATGAGGTCGTTTGGAAAACTCGAAAAATTAAGGATACAAATGATTTCTAGTGACGGTTCCTTAAGAAAACCGCCACTAGAAATCGATTTCTACAGGCGGTTTCTTAAGAAAACCGCCACTAGAAATCATGGATTTTTACATGCTGTTTTCTTAAGGAACCGCCACTAAAAATAGCACAGTCAGTTGATAACCGAATCTGTCTGTAAAAACATATTGTCCCGTACGCTTTGAGCATTTTTCTACTAGTGTTTCATTCCATCTTTCTTCATCCTCCTTTAGTCTTCTACTGGCATGCATACCACCAGTTGCTAGTGTGCTACCTATCGTGCACTTCCACTGTTGCCACTTCGCCGCGGCGCCTCTCACTAGCTATGCTGCGTGTGGTGGACCTCCCTCCCGAATTAACCACTAATGCAATGCGCAAGCAGGTGAGAGCCTGAACATGAGCTACCTGAGCCCGTACCTGGAGGCCGTGGGCTCCGACTTCACGGGCGGCGCCAACTTCGCCATCTCCGGCTCCTCCACGCTGCCCCGCAACGTCCCCTTCGCGCTCCACGTCCAGGTCCAGCAGTTCCTCCACCTGAAGCAGCGCTCGCTCGACCTCGCCGCCCACGGCGGGACGGCTCCCGTCGACGCCGACGGCTTCCGGAACGCGCTCTACCTCATCGACATCGGCCAGAACGACCTGTCCGCCGCATTCGGGAGCGGAGCGCCCTACGACGACGTCGTCCACCAGAGGATCCCGGCTATCGTGTCAGAGATAAAGGACGCTATCATGGTACGTCTGCAAATAGTATCAATCAAAATAGATTAAAAATTCAACGTACGCGCGCGCGCGGCGTTTGCAGACTCTCTACTACAACGGCGCCAAGAACTTCTGGGTCCACGGCACCGGCCCTCTCGGCTGCCTGCCCCAGAAGCTCGCCGCGCCAAGGCCCGACGACAGCGACCTCGACTACAACGGCTGCCTCAAGACCCTCAACGACGGCGCCTACGAGTTCAACGGCCAGCTGTGCGCCGCCTGCGACGGCCTGAGGTCGCAGCTGCGCGGCGCCACCATCGTCTACACCGACGTCTTGTTCGTCAAGTACGACCTCATCGCCAACCACACCGCCTACGGTCAGTGACGGCGTCTCATCAATGGCCTCCGATCCATGAGTGCATCCAGGAGGCCTCGGTCTCATCGATCGATCCACGGTTTCAGGGTTCGAGGAGCCGCTCATGGCGTGCTGCGGCTACGGCGGGCCGCCCTACAACTACAACGCCAACGTGAGCTGCCTCGGCCCGGGCTTCCGGGTGTGCGAGGACGGCACCAAGTTCGTCAGCTGGGACGGCGTGCACTACACCGACGCCGCAAACGCCCTTGTTGCTGCGAAGATCTTCTCCGGCCAATTCTCCACGCCCCAAATGCCCTTCGACTACTTCTGCCAGGCATGACCATCGTACGAGTACGACCCAGCATAGCTAGCTGAGCGATTCAGCTGTTGCGAGAGAGAATCCATTCGTGTAACTAAGAAATGTAACAAGCACCGCAGATCATATCATGCTGAATAATTCGCGATTCACCTATTTGTCACGCACGCTACTTGTGAGACACTGAGACTCAAGCGCTAACGCTAGCTGGGCTTTGAAGTGCTATGGCCTGGTTTGTTTGCTTGGTGGCCTGTTAAGGGTTTGTCATAGCTTTCTAAGCAGCTGTTTGGTTCGCGGCAAGGCCCCCGATTACCCTGAATTTGGTCCAGAAACATAATACTCCTCGACGTTTCGACCCAAAGAAACAAATCTATGCAACTTGTAATCTAATCTTGTGTTGTGTTAATTGCGATTTATTTCTTCGTTTTCTCTTCTAAGTTCTCTTGCTTGTGTTTGAATCTAAATTATTTGTGCTGCTCCCGAAGTTATTCCGCAATCATATGACCAACACTAGCAAAGAGAACATATCTCCCCCATTTCGATTAGTTTGCTTCTCGTTTAGATGTCTAAAGGGTTGTTTAAATGCACTAGAACTAATAATTAGTTGGCTAAAAATTTTTAGTGAAATTAGCTAGCTAACAAATAACTACCTAACTATTAACTAATTTACTAAAAATAGCTAATAATTAAACTATTAGCTAGGATGTTTAGATGTCTAAACTAATTTTAGCCACTAACTATTAGCTCTAGTGCATTCAAACACTCCCTCGGTAGGATCTACGAACATGATGTGTGATGCACTACCGTTTAAACACCCCTCTCTTCTGTTTCTTGTGCTCATCAGCAGAGGAGAAATATATGTGTCATCTGGTTCACATATTAGTAACGTGATGAGTAACCGATAATATTAAATTATGTTTGTTTAAATACAATCGTAATCGATACCACACTAAAAATAGATACCGGCTTATTAAAACTTGTTACCACTGGTATTAAGTGTGAATTATTAATATTATCACTAGGTGAGTGCCCGTGCGTTGCAATGGGGACATATAATACCATGGTAACTTATATACAAAATGTGTGTAATATTGTTATGAGAAAAGGTTTCATAATCCATTTGTGATCCTAACCATACATAAATTTTGTTATTTTAATCTAGTTGTTTCACCACTACATTGCAACCATCAGTATCATGCAGATTTCGATATATGCCACGATTTCTATGGTCTCATCATTGGAGAGCACGTCCTACGCCTGCCGGAAAAAGTTCTCTCGTACATCATCAGTCATCAGGCACGCATCACCATACGCGCTTGTTCAAACAAAAAAAGCAAGTACGTGTGTTTACGAAGATAATTAAAGGCAGACCAACACAAAAGCTATCCTGACGGTGACGAGGATGACGAACTGATCATTGATGTCGGACATCCTCTGCGTCACCTTCGATATCGAGATGGTGCCATAGTCCATGATATATTAGTCGTCGAATGTGTGTGACATGGCGAGTACCGATGACTCTTGGCTGGGCTGCCAGACAAGTGACCTCGGGCTCATCGGCAAGTTAGTACATCTAGTCGTTGCACCACCGGATGCGCTACTCCTCTATATACATTATGCTCGAGGACACTCACACAACGTCAGCAACGACCGTCGTCCCAAAAGAATTCATGGCCGGTCAGTAGCGACTTACATGGCAGGTTGGGCTTCAGATAGACGATGAGTTGGATGGCGTGATGGCACCGTCGTTGGATGCGGTGCCCAGAACAACCCGAGAGTTACCGACATTGGCAACGACCATGAGGTCCCTGCTTGACGATGGACAACGCGGTGCAGCCGCTCTGGACCGCGTCCAAGCGGCGGCTGCGTCGAAGCTTGTCATACACAGCGGCTCATGCGGCCATGTAGGACTGCTTTCAGAGGTCGAACTGCAGTCATCAAGCTTCTTCTCGTCGTCGATGAGAGACGCCAACGCGAGCGCCTCCTGCTAATGGTGTTTGTTCGGGGTTTTTTCAAGCAAGAAACATGGATTCATCCTTGGCGATGGTTTATGAAAATGACTCACAAGTCATATCTATGGAAAAATATTATTGAGAATAAATGCCACGCATGCAAAAAAGGAATTTAAGTTGAAAACATTATTCAAACAAAAGAAATTGTATGCAAGGCTCTTTTTTAAATACTACCCCCTCAATTCAAAAATATAATTTAAGAATATCAATGATACTTATCTACTACTATGCATTGTGCAAGGGTAACAGGTGGACTTAGGGAGAGATGTAGTAGATGCTTTTCCTGTCATAGATGTAAGCATAAACACAAATATGGTGTAGCAGCAGCTACTGCTCGCATTTGCCTGAGAGGTCATAGGTTCGAACCCCCTTGAGGTCATTTGTGTTTTTTAATTTTAGCTAGACGTGTGCTGTACGTGAAATTGAGAATGAGAATGGGCTTTACGGGGGAGGGGGAATGAGAAAGGCAGAACAGAGGGAATAGGCTGTGCGGGAAGGAGGGAAAGAGAAATGTAGAACAGGGAATGATAGCAGACTACTCTTACAGCCTTAATAAGTAGTAGAGATAGAGATTTACGTTATCTTTCGTCAACCAAACGACACCTAATATATACTATAATTTATACTATATTTAAAGCACCAGTTTCAACGGTCGTCGTGTGTCATTTTTTTTTACAAATAACCCCTCACAGCTATTTCAAATTAACCCGCTGCACGCCTATAGATACCAAACGACGGTCCGGCACGGGCCAGACACCCGCGGGCCATAACTCTGGCCCAGGCACATCATGCTGGCCTGCTGACTGTGCCGGGCCAGCCCGTTAGCCCGTCGGACTATTTGATTAAATCAGCATAAAATGTTAAAAAACGATGTAGAAGGTGGGGTTCGAATTCATGCCCTTATAAAAGAAAGGCGGGAGACACTGGGTGAAGCTGTCTAACCAGTAGAACATCATGCTCAAATATTTTTAATATTGAATATAAATTATATATATGTATATACGTTTTTTGTAAAATAAAAAAAATATAATCGTGTCGTGTCGGGCCAGCACTACGGCCCGAGGCTACAGACCAAGCACGGCACAGCGTTCTTGGCATTAGGTTGTTTCTGAGACCATATTGGCTCAATGGACTCCATGGTGTTTGAGGTTGCTGAATTAGATGGAGCAACAATGATTTGTCACACTAACAATAAAATGAAAGGTTATTTGTTGGTTTTAAATGTTAGTAATTGCTACGAAGTAGCATAATTTATATGGAGCGCATCCAGTTTTATTGATGCCTTACTTTAGCAATCACTCCATATTTTGATCTATATTTTTTATAAGTTTGAGTTCATGTGACTTATTTTAGAAACCTGAGCTCACAAACTTTCTCTTATTTGGTCTCTGTATGGTAGAATTATGTTATTTTATAATCTATATTTATTCAGTTAGCCGTTGTGAACTCTCTTCTAATCGCTCACTTCATTGGCCGTGTTGTGCTAATACATATTGGATGGAATAAATAATAACATCAGTTAGCCAAATCAAAAAAAATATTATACGGAGAGCAAAGACAATCAATAAAAAATATTGAATTTTTTAGTGGATAGTTTACATGAGTATTGTTATAAGTCGTCGTAATGCACAGGGCAACCTACTCGTTTGTTTTGAAACTCGAGAAACAACTAACTCAACACTTCGGATGGATGGGTAAAGGCAGCCCAAAATACTTGCTGATGCCACGCTACAGTCGAGTTCGGGCCGGCCAAAAAGTGTCGGAGTGTTTCTTGGCCCGACCCGATACTTCCTGTCAAAACGGCAGGGCCGGATTGGACTCCCTGCAGGGCCTTGCATTTTTTCCTACGCTTTGCCTTCCCCGATTACGCTCGCTACTCGCTAGTCGCCACGCTCGCCAGGTTCTCCCGTTGCCCCCGCGTCTCTATTCTCGTTGCGACGACTGGGCGATCGCTGCCGCCCCGGCGCCCCCCGTCTCCCGCCCCCCCCGCCGCCAGGTGCCAGGTTTTCGCCGGGCCCTTCGCCGGCGATGAGCACCCAACAGGTACCCCTACCTCTTCTCTTGTCTTCCATTCCTTCTGTGCGAAACTGAGCGCCCAAACCCTAACTGAAGCTATTTACATTCGGATCTGTTATATCATGTAGTATTATGCATTGCATTTCTTTTTTTTGTTGCAAAAATTATCGTGTGTGAATATGTACACCCATGTTGTTCTTCACTGGATCCGCCCCGTTGCAGGAAGTTACCGAGAACTACGCAAATCCTAAGACATGCTTCTTCCATGTTCTCTTCAAGGTACACATGGCTACAGTTTCTGATCTTATATGCACCAGAACTGTGGATAGGTTTTAGCTGATTCTGATTGTTTCTCCCTGAAGGCATCGGCATTGGCGTTCTACATACTGTCCACACTGTTCGTGAACAACTTCGTCATCATCTTTGTCATCACTGTGCTCCTCGCAGCACTTGACTTCTGGGTCGTGAAGAATGTCAGCGGAAGGATACTGGTTGGGCTGCGGTGGTGGAATGAGATTAACGATGAGGGAGAGAGTGTCTGGAAGTTTGAGTGCCTTGATGGAGAGGTTTGAATTTGGCAATTTACATTCTTGTTTTTCCTTTTTTGCCTGTTTTGGTGCAGCTGTGCACACAAAATATTCAATTAGCCCTTTTGTTGCAGTCCCTGGCTAGGATGAATAAGAAGGACTCATGGCTGTTCTGGTGGACTCTATATTTGACTGTAAGTGCTGTAGAGGCCACTATTTATTATTATATATTCTGGTAGGAATAATAAGTAGTACTATTAGAAGTTTCATGTTGCTTGAAGTATTGCTGAATGTACATCTATACTAGTATACTCAGACGACATGCAGTTAGTTTCTTAGGGAAGTAACAATGAGATGAGGAGCCTATGTAAAATAACACCCACCACCCCACCATCACATCGCCTAAATTTACAAGGAATTCTATAAACTCAGTAGAAGCATGCAAGATTCCTCCACATAGAGTTAGTGAGAGTATTGACAATTACTCATGTATATAAACTATAAGGTACTACATGCATTTCTTACTTGCTGCTGTCATTAAAATTGATATGAATGCATAGGCTCATAGGAATTCTGGGAGACGTTGGTTTTTGTAAGTGTGTGGTTATTGTAAACTTTATTTCCTTTGAGTGTTGGTACCGCGAAAGGGTCTCTAGCTGAGTTGCTTAGGTGGCCTGAATAGCACTCCTTAGGTCCTGATTTCGACTCCCCATGGGAGCGAATTTCAGGCTGTGGTTAAAAAAATCCTGTCGTCTGTCCCACGCCAAAGCACAAGTCTAAGGCCCGGTCCTGGTCGCGGTCGTTTTTCACATGGGCTACGGTGCCGCTGTGTATGGGTGGGCCAGGGGTTCAGGGGTTTTCTCTACCGCGTGAGGTCTTCTTAATATAATGCCCGGGGGTTGTCTTACCCCCGCAGGTCAAGTTTTTTTGAGTGTTGGTACCCCAGAAGTTACCCTTCATCAGGAAAAGGGGCTGAATCTAGGTGTGCCAGATGTGTGATCAACTCATATTATTAGATACATGTCTTCAGTTGAATATATTTCTCTGTACCTGTATCCTGTGGGATAACCATCCAAAAACGAGCAGAGTATTTAATATAGTATCAATATGTGGATGACTGGATGTTTTCCATGCATGCTGCTAAACCAGCTGTACATTTAACTCTTCTTTCATATACAAACTGTAGATTGAAAAAATGTGAAAATTAATGTTTCCTTGATATATAATTGCAATGGATGGAATGTAACATGAATTAAATGAGGTAGCATGGCAAACTGTGGTTTTGAGAAGTTGTCCTAATGGGCCATACATCCAGCTCCCATGACCATGATTAAACTGAGCTATTCATATCGTAGTAACTAGTAACTCCTGGTTAAACCTTTTCTATCAAGTTGTGGCAAAAGCACAAGTGTATTGTTGCACTGGCATGGTCTATCATGAGGGGGGTTAGACCTGAGCCAATGTGGATGCTGATCTATTATACTGGGAAATGAAAGTTTGGGGCATTTCTATAGTTTTATATCCTGCTAGTTATAGCATCTCCAACAACGTGACCTATAAAAATGTCCTATAATTTAAAAATAAGTATATTTTATAGAATTTAGGGCACCAACAAAACATCTTGTTCCAACAGTAAAGCCTCAAATCTAGATTATAGGGCAGCACACTACGGTGTAGTATATCTGAGGCACTTGAGAGGGTGCCCTATAATTTTTTGACTAAATTTTGTGAAATGAGTCACTGTTGGAGTAATTTTTTTTTTCTGCGTAGAGCCTCATATTTTAATTTAAGGCACCAATTTGAGGCATTGTTGGAGATGCTCTTAGACAAAGAAATAGTTGAACCTACAATGTTTATATTTTATTTGTTTAGCAAATGCAGTTATGGTTCATTATTGAAAGTAGAGTCCTGGCTATGGTTAGGTTTGAGAATTTATGAATCATTTCAATACAGTATGGAAAATATCGATCAAGTGCACTGTCGGGTGCCCAGGTCATAGGTCTGTTTTAATTTTCCATTTTGGAGTGGAAACGGACCTGTTGAGTCATCATACTGTGCTGTGTCTGCATGATTTTCATACAGAATTTCACATAATTCCATTTTTTAATTTGGAATTAGGACAAAATTCAAACAGAGCACAATTCTGTCACAATAGATTGACTGGAAAGTTTGGATGCTGTGGAAACACCACAAAAATCGTGCTCAATGGAACCAATGCTGGTATACAGCATGTCCTCAGACAGATTTTTTTACGAGGCTCACCTCTGGTGTTTAGCAGGTGCAGGGGTTATCTCTTGGAGGTGGTTGCCTTATGTCTTTAGTCAGGCCGTTTTTTGTTTATCTTAGAATCGAATGTAATTAAAATCCTGCCACATGGGTGTATTTGTGTGTGTTTGGGTCGTTGTATAGTCCATGTTCTTAATGGAGTGATATACGGTTCTCATGCGTATTCAAGAAAAAAGGAAACCGGGAACTGGGAAGGAGAGGTGAAGAAAACATGGCGAACTTTATGTTGTTAAAATTATGGTTCATATGTATTCCTACACTCCACCATACTTATCTTTGTGCTTGATATATCATAGAGAGATACAATGTAAGTTTATTGTATTTGAAAAATACCACTCCTTCCATGTTTCAGGCGGCTGCATGGATTATACTTGGGATATTCTCGCTCATCAGACTTCAAGCTGATTACCTTCTCGTTGTTGGAGTTTGCTTGAGCCTCAGCATTGCAAATATTATTGGGTTCACCAAATGCAATAAAGGTGCACATTCTCCTGTATTGCATCCAATGCTACCTTGTTGGAAAAGTTATGATTGATGAAAGTAAAGCATGCATATTTTTGAAGCTTATCAATCAGTCCTATAATTATTTTATAAATAAACAGATCTACAGCTTCAAAAGTTTGGTTTACTATTTGAAAAGTGGATAGGTAGCAACAGAATTCTGTGGACTATTCTTGTTTGGATGTGTTGCTATATCCTGAAACCTGAAGTGGTCGTTCTATTGCTTTGCTATCTAATGCTATGTTGTTCAACTTAGATGTCCCCCTATCCAGCTTGTTTCCTATTACTCATTATTTTTGTTGTTGCCCATTTACTCTACTCTAAAATCTAAATAGCATGGGATTGATTTCGCTGGAGCATACCCTGCAGAAATACTTTTGTGCCATCTTGTTGCATGCTGTCTGCTTAGCTCTAACATGCATTGAACTATGCACAATTTCTTGGGACGTCAAAGATGTTAGACCTCTTCAATTACATTACATACTTAAGTTCATGCCTGCAACGATGCAATGTGGTGCTCTACTCTATCTATCTAAGCTGGACCTTGTGTTGCTATGATTATGTTGCAGATGCGAAGAAGAACATCCAGGATTGGACAAGGAACGCACTTCTATCAGGTAGTGTCAGATCGCATCTGCAGTCAGCATTTGGTGTCTGAACAATAACGACCTTGTTATACGTGTAGTGCTGTATAATTTACAGATAACATGATTCGTTACTAGAGTGCGTCTGTTTTTTTTGTTGGCTATGTGCATCTTGCTAGGCAGAGTCGGAAGAACATTTTCAGAGCCGTGTATCAACTCGATGTATAATGCAGTTTGAATAAAATCTTCCTTTAACAAAAAAAAAAGAAGAGAAGAAACTCTTGTCCATCAGAGGCATTTTGTACTTTATTGCACATGAGATGGCAGCTTGGTGGAGTGATCAGTACTTTTCGTCTGTCTGTCTGCCTTTCTGGACAACGCGAGAGATAACGTTGGCCCGAGCTAGATTGACGCGGCCAAGGCCCAACAGAATTTTGTTCGGTCATGACCAGGCGTCCCATTTTCTAACATATTCTATCCTTTTTTTTCCCACAAAACCTGATTTTTCTCTACGTAGACTTATTCTATTATCTTTGCTTAGAAGGAACTGCAATCACTTGTTAATGCCTACTTATGTTTCCAATAGGCTTGTAGGAGGAAATTGAAATGAATCAAACTGGATGGTTTGTTCGTTTAATTCCAAAAACAAAATCAACTCATGAAGTACCGTGGAATCACTCTACGATTTGCAAAAGAGACATAACAAGTGCAGCCTACAATGTTTGCGGTAGCGATTGGCAGGGAATTCACGTGCTGCATACCCATTGGCACGTACTGTATGCTCCTTTCATGGGAATTGGCCGCATTTGCATCGCAGATCTTTGATATTTGCTCATCCCACAAGAGATGAGCGACGTCCGGTGTCTACTAGTTACTGTAGATATTTGATGGGTAGCCTCAAAAGGTAAAATGTTTCCACGACAAACACAAACGGCTCCTCCAGGTTGCAATCGCAACACGGGGGTTTTTTAAAAAGAGTTTTTCGCACGCCTGGGTCGTCTCTGAAAGCGCCGCGGTTTTTTCTTTCTCGGAGCTGTGTGCAGAATCCCTGCAAAAAGTTGAGAAAAATTTCCATGCAACAACAGCGACCAGCCCACGGTTCTTAGCCAAGTCGCTACGTCCCAGCGTTATCGCCTCTCTACACGGATCCGCGTCGGACGTTGTTGTCATCCGCGTGGGGCCTCCGTGGAGACAAAGACCATTCATCCACTCGCCACCACCACGCGACAAAGCATTTCTCTCCTCTCTCTCTCCACGCCACGGTGGCCGTGTCGTTTTCGCGTGAACTGTCCGAAAAAGAAGAAAAAAACACATACACTTACCCGTCACAAGATTTTGGCACGCGAGGTTATTCATCGGCACGCGACGCACGGCGACCATTCATCGGCACGAGGGTAATCACCTCCAGAGATGCAATTGTTTCCCCGGCACAAGAGTTTGGCATACGACGGTGGTCATTCATCCGCACGGCACCATTGCTGTTCTATGTGGCCTACGTGCTCAGATATCTTGGCAACGGTAATGCATGAGGCTGGACAATTTTTTTTTCTCCTTTTGCTTTTACGGATTCTTGCATTACTCATGGGGGCGATTCTAAATATTGGCTGGCTACGTCATTGTCGGTTACCAAATCTCCTGGCTGCAAAAATGCCGGTGCCCCAGGGAAAAAAAGTGTCCAAATACGCGGTCCCGTCAACCTCCAAGCCTTTATCCACTTGAGAAATTCTATCGCGTTTTCTTCTTGGTCGACAATGTTTCCTCGTCCCATCGCTACGGAAACGGGCGCTTTACACTCGGCAAAGCCCCAAAAACACTCAGCAAAGGCTTTGCCGAGTGTTGCACTCGGCAAAGAAGGCTCGGCAAAACCTTCTTTACCGAATACTTTTTCTCGGGCACTCGGTAAAGAGGTTTGCCGAGTGCCAGGGAGCACTCGGTAAAGAAAAGCGGCCGTTACGGCGACGAGGTAACGGAGACGGCTTCTTTGCCGAGTGTCAAGGATGACACTCGGTAAAGGAGATAACTTTGCCGAGTGCCCTCTGGGACACTCGGCAAAGAGCCCGCTAGGGAGGGTCCTCATGTCAGGCTCTTTGCCGAGTGCTGCGCGCGACACTCGGCAAAGTGTGCCTCTTTGCCGAATGCCACAGACATTACACTCGGCAAAGAACCTATACCGGTGCCCAGGTCTTGGTTCTTTGCCCAGTGTTATGGTCTTGACACTCGGCAAAGAACCTCTTTGCCAAGTGTTACACTCGGCAAAGTGACCAGGAAGTCTCTTTTTTATTTGTTTTTGCTATTCCATCCAAACAAACAGAAGATATATATCATTCGCATCACATTATATATCATTTATCATCAACACCATATATATCACAAATATCACCACATAAATCAGGTTTCACAGCACATAAGTCTCACTAAGTATCTCACAAGAACAAGTATAACTAACATCACCAACACTCACAAATATAAGTCTGGATCATCACAAAACAGGTCATCAACGAGGTGGGCGGCTGGACTGGTTCGGCGAAGGGCTGGACGAAGCGTGAGGGTTGTTCGACGCCGCCGATTGACCCTGCACAGAGAAGAGATTGCATGTGTGAGAACATATGAATATATGTCATGCAGTACTAAAAATTTGATACTCACAGGAGTAGTGAACTCAGCAGGGTCAGCTGCAGGGAACAACGGAGGTGGTGGAGCATGACCCTGTGCGACGCCAAGGCTCTGCATGTACGTGAACATCTCCGCCATCCTCTGCTCCAGCTCCTCACGTTGCCTCCTCTCATCATCTAGCTGAGTCTGTAATATTTCGCCCTAATGTTACGATAATGCAAAGAGAAGATATATAATAATCAATGAACGATGAATAGATAAGGAATAACCTGGAGTTGCTGGATACGATGCTGTGAGCTGTCCTGCCAAGGTCGTACGGCTGGGCTCGCGTCGTGCTCCTTGCTCGCACATGAGATAGAGTGGGCGTGGAGGACGAGTCGATTGCCCCGTCGGCAATCAAGTACCGCCCATGCCTCTTGCCTCCTCCGACCCTCATGAGGACATCTCCGTCGATGTCCTCGGTCCTCGGATCGTAATCTGGCCCATGGACCTCCTTGGCCATGGCGTTGTACTCACTGAGGTGGCTGTGGACGGCAGGGTTGGTGTACGCCTCGGGTCCGTCATCCGGGTTGTAGGTGACGTCGGACGTCGCCTTCCCCTTGTGGGCCATAGCATATGCCGAGAAGATGGAGCAAGGCTGGCCACCATGTGACGCCGACTACGAGAAAACCAACGAGATGGTTAGAAATCATGTCTAATCAAAAGTTATATACCTAAATAAAAAAGAGCGCGTACCCATGCTTCCGCGTATTTGCCCAGGCTGCGGCTGCCTTGATGGTGGGAGGGACCTTGCATCATCAAACGCCGTTCCCGGTTAGCGTTGTGCGCCTCGTCCCACTCAGCCGAGCACCACCTCTGCACCATCTGCTCCCAGCACTCAGGATGCGCGGCACACCAATAAGGAATCATCTAAAAAAATACAAGTACACGACATATCAGAAGATAAAATTAAGCATATTTAGTACCAATAATAAAATTTTGTATTTACCTGCAAGTACTGGTCCGGAGTCAACGACATGGTTCGGGCGTCCTTCTTGCTCACCTTCTCCCCAAGGACGGAGCCGTGGTAAGTGACGAGGGCCTAGATGCGCGCCTCGTAATGCATGTCCACGACGAGCTTCTTACAGCTCGTGGTAGCCACCACATCCGCCCTGGCCTCGTATCCAGCCTCGCATCTGAAGAAATCCTACATACAAAGACAATGTATCCATACATTATTTCAAGAATATGCAACAAATGCGACTTATTAAACAATATAGTGCGAGGAAGACTTACCCACAGCTCTTGCTTCACCCGCTCCACCTTGTTGTTGAATTCCCTGTCGTCCCGATCTACTGCATCGGGGGCGACGGCATAGTGGTCGAAGGTGTAGGCTGGGCCCGTCACTCCGGCATACTCGACAAGTCCAGGGAAGTGTTCCCTGCATAGAAGGCGGAGGATGCCATTGGGGAGGCGGCCGTGACCCCCTGCACTCTCCAAAACCATCCAAGGCCTGTCCAAGTGATTAAGATAAAGTATTAGTTTTTATTATTAATTTGAACATATAATATGAAAAAGCAGCAACAACATCTAAAGTTACCTACCTCTCCCCATCGGGTCGTATCAGCGGACATCTGTCACGAAGTATGGGTCGCTGAGGAAGACTCGCGGGACCTCGCAAGTAGACGTTCCTCGAACTTGAGGAGCCAGAATCAGAGACGTCCTGCTAAGCGGCGGCGTCGTCGTCCTGCTGTGCCGCATTGTCGTTGTCCTGCTGCGCCACATCGACAGCGGCTTGCTGCTCCACCTGCTGCTATACGGCGTCGTCCTGCTGCGCCTCCTACTCCGTCCTACGGGTGCTCCTCCTCCCCCTCCCCCTCCCCCTCCTCGTCCTCGTCCCACCGCCCACCATCTTTGTCCAACAACCTGCAATTAAGAGTAAGCAATTAAGCACAGATAAAAAAATATGTATTTAGAAACATATGCAAAATAAATGAAATATAGCATTACATCGATTAAAAATAATCTTCATATGTGTCCGGGTTAGCCGGATCATAAGTGTCATCATCACTATCAACCATTTTATAGTCAACACCATCTGAAGGCGCAAGTTCGTCATTGGCATTGCCTTCAAGCATTTCTAAGTCATTCTCATTTTGCACCTCATCATCCTCCTCATCAACAACCATTTCAATATCTACTTCTATTCCGATCGCTTCGGTTAAGTCTATCTCAAATCGCCCTTCTAGCCCATCTTCTTGGAAGAACTCTCCGTCATATGTGTTTGGGTCTAAGTTATAATCTTCATCATTTGGAACAGGTAATTTACCGTGCGGTGATACCTTATACACAACATCCCAACCCTTAAGATGATATTTCGTTTGGCACGCATATGGAAGATAATACACTAGCATGGCCTGTTGGGCCACAATATAGACATCGTCTCCTGGTAAGGTGGAATCCTATCGAATTTCGACTAGCCCAAGATTAGAATGTGTCCGTCTCGTAACTTTAGGGTCAAACCAATGACATTTGAATATCACTGGAGTAAGAGGTTTGGAACCATGAAAACTGAGTTCATATATTTCTTCAATTCTTCCATAATGCTCGACCTCGTCAAGCCCGGGCGTAAAGACTCCAGAACACGTGGTTTTTCGATTGGGCCGACTTTGGTCGTAGCTTGTTGTGCGAAAACGGTATCCATTGACGTCATACCCAGAAAATTTCCTAACCCTATAGGCAAAGCCATTGGCTACTTGTCTCAACTCAGCACTCATAGACGGCTCTCTTTGGCCCTGCAAGTTCAAACACGCTAGATTATTATATTATTCGCACGTAAGAGCAACTTCAAATGACAAACTAAGCACGTACCTTACGTTTAAACCAGGAAATGAAATCGGGCAATCCATTTCCCGCACCCTTTCTAAGAAGGGTATCATATTCCTGTGGAGTTGGGTCCCTTGATCGACGCCGAAATTCATGAAGAAATTGCTCCATGTATGGCGTCACCTCTTCAAGGTTGGTCAATACATATAGCATGATATGGCGCCACTCTTCATGTCTCAGGGTCTTGGTGGTCGAACCACTCGCGCTTCCGAGTTGCCCTCGAAAAATGCTGAGGTTCGATTCATTGCCGCCATCATTGTAACGAGGGGGTGGATTATGCACGCTCGGCAGTTTGTCACCATAGTAAGTTGTTGTGAAGTTTGACACCTCCTCCAGTATGTATGCCTCTGCAATGGAACCCTCGATTTTGCATTTATTTCTACATTTCTTTCGGATAGTCTTTAGACATCTCTCGATTGGATAGCACCAACGTCCCTGCACGGGTCCCCCCATTCGTGCCTCATACGGGAGATGAAGAATCAAATGCTGCATCAGATTGAAGAAGCCGGGTGGAAAGATCTTCTCTAGCTTACACAGTAACACGGGTGCCATCCTTTCTAAGTCTGCAATCACGGTCCGAGCTAACTCTTTTGCACAAAGCTGGCGGAAGAAATAGCTCAACTCTGCAAGCGCTAGCTAGACATGCTCAGGGACATAGCCTCGAACCATCGCCAGAAGAATTCGTTCAATCCATATGTGGAAGTCATGACTCTTCATCCCTAAGACTCGCAGAGTAGATAAGTTCACCCCCCTACTCAGGTTAGCTGCATACCCATCAGGGAACATTAACATCTTGAACCACTGTAGTACTTCCTTCCTCTGGGCCCTGCTCAGGACGAAATCGGCCTTAGGCCTTCTCCATGTCTTTCCACCACTAGGTGGCTTCATCTCTTGGTTTGGTCTATCACATAACTCTGCCAGATCCACTCTTGCCTTTACGTTATCCTTTGACTTATCAGGAATCTCCATAATTGTTGCCCAAAGTGCCTCGGCGACATTCTTTTCAGTGTGCATCACGTCAATGTTGTGTGGAAGGAGCAGGTCATCATAATAGGGGAGCCGAGTCAAGCCCGACTTATGTGTCCACATATGTTGCTCACCATATCCCACAAAACCACCTTCTGGGTTGGCCACGAGACCATCTATCTATTGGCGAACTTCGGCACCAGTCATCATTGCAGGTGGGCGGTCTGTCACCACGACACCTTTCGTAAAGTTCTTGATGTCTAGTCGGAATGCATGGTCAGGAGGGAGAAATTGTCGATGTTTATCGAATGACGAATATTTGCCACCCTTCTTCAACCAAATGAACCTAAGAGCTTCCTTGCAAACTGGGCATGAGAACTTACCGTGAACACACCAGGCGCAAAATAGCCCATACGCCGGAAAGTCATGCATGGAGTACTGGTACCAAACATGCATTTTCATGTTTGTCTTCGTAGCTCGGTCGTACGTCCATACCCCTTCCTCCCAAGCACGGACCAATTCATCAATCAAAGGCTCCATGTACACGCCCATTTTATTCCCCGGGTGTCTAGGAATTATCAACGACACGAATATGTTCTGTCTTTGAAAGCATACGCCGGGGGGAGGGGGGAGATTGATGGGGATAACGAACACGGGCCAACATGTGTATGGGGCAGCGGTCATTCCATAGGGATTGAACCCATCTGTGGCCAGCGCAACACGAACATTACGAGGCTCTTTGGCTTTCTCATGGTGAATGGCATCAAAGTGGGTCCATGCTTCACCATCGGATGCGTGAACCATCTTGTCAGGATTGTATCGTTTGCCTTTTTTGTGCCATGTCATCTGTTTCGCGGATTCCTCTGTCATGTATAGACGCTGGATCCTCGGTATGAATGGAAGGTGGCGTAGGATTGTCACGGGGATGTCGAGCTGCCTCTTCTGTCCATCACCAGAGTCTACCTCCATGAACCTAGACGATTTACACTTCGGACAGTACTTTGCCTCAGTGTGTTCTTTCCTAAATAGGACGCAGCCCTTCGGACAAGCATGTATCTGCTCATACGTCATCTTGAGTGCATGAAGGAGTTTCTGTGCCTCGTACATGCTCTTTGGTAGAATGTGATCCTCCGGAAGCAGGCTGCCAATAACTGTCAACAAACCATCGAAGGCGTCTCGACTCATGTTGTACTGCGACTTGAACGCCATTATACGCCCAATGGCATCCAGTTGAGAAACCTTTGTCTTGCCGTGAAGGGGTTTCTGTGCCGCGTCAAACATGTCGTAGAATGCCTTTGCGGTCGCCTCTGGCTCGTCCTCCGTACGTCCTTCGGCGAACTGTGCCTCGTGATAGTCGTTCAACATGTCCGCTACCCCGGCATCAGCATCGTAATCCTCGACGCGTTGTCTCACCACCTCCTCTCTCGTGCGATGCGCTTCACCATGGAAGATCCACCGAGTATAGTCTGACGTAAATCCATTCTTCCAAATATGTTCTACCATGGCCTTCTTTGTTTTCCTTTTCCTGTTGGCACATTTGCTGCACAGACAAGGGACCAGACTCGCTCCTTTAGCAGCTTCGCCAAATGCCCGTTCCATGAAAGCATCGGTCTTCCTAATCCATTCAGAGGTGACATCATTACGTCCTACGCGGCCCGTGTACATCCACTCACGGTCCTCCATCCTCTAACATATATAACCGAGTATAGTTTAATATAGACATGTAATGCATGTACACTACGTTTCTACCTTCTAATAAGTGAGGATAGGTCCTAATCCCACACGCGGTTGCGTAGATGGAGTTAGTTTCCATGTTCTACTCCGATCCGAGATAGAATTTCGGTAGCACCTCCCCGCTGTTCTCCGGATACACGTCCTGGCAGGGAGAGTGTACTGTCCGGAGAACAACAGGGAGGTGACGCCGAAACTCTCTCGGACCGGAGTAGAGCATGAAACTAACACCATCTACGCAACCGCGGGCTGTCCAAAAAACGTGGACAATTCGAAACTGATACATTTGTAGATATGCAAAGATCTGCATATCTACACCGTATCTCTTTCGAACGGGAGACGCCTAACTGGGTTACGTGATCTACGACCATGATGCGGAAATATAGGTTATACCTAGGGTGGCGGTGGAGTCAGGCTAGTGGGGCTGTGGCGGGTCGGTGCAGTGGCGACACGACGCGGTGCAAGCAGACCCATAGCGGCTAGGAAGACAAGTATCTTCTCTGTAAAAAAGAAACACAAGTCTATTAATACAAAAAAAATCGACAACACCTCCCCTGTACGTTGAGGTTTTTAAAACCTGCAAATAAAACTAACAGCACGATGGCTGACATGCACACAGTAAGAAGAAATTCACCTAAAGTATACACTACTAGCAAAAGAAAATTTCCATGAACGGATTTACAGAGGCGACATTCTAAGATGTCTATCTCTATAAATAGGTACAACAAAAAATATTTCATAACTTTTTTCATATGAATTCACATCAAGTCAAACTTAATATCACAACTATAGCCCAATGTTGTGTTTGGTACTTGGTAGTGTCCTCATGGAGTAGTCGTGATGGTTTGGTGGAGGCTTACCTTAATGCTTGTCAAAGAGGTCAGTGAAGGAGTCCATGGTGGATGGCCTTTGAACGAATGTGTGGGTTGACCCCATGTCCATTAGGGACACCACAGTATGGTTGTCGATCGTGACATGGAGCTCCATAGTGTTGGTGATGTTGATCCCTATCAAGGCATACAGCAAGATCTCAGCTCTTCGATCGTGGCCTCTATTTCCTCCTCATCATTGAGCTCCAACAGAAACACGGCCTTGGACACACATTTGTGGACGCTGGTGTACCTTTTAGGGTAGTGGTAGCATTCCCTGTTTGCCCATTTGGCCGCCAACTCCTTTAGGGACAACCATTAGAAACATGGCTTAGATGTTTCCAAGGTCGCCTATATGGAAGGAAACGATACTAGGGTCTTCCTAACCGATGTCATAGTAGATATTGGTGAGGTTACGCCTGAGGATACAAACATATATCACTCGTAAGGTCGGGAGACTGCGTGTCACACTATAGGTTAGGGAAATTGATCTTTGGGTGATGAAAGTTGTGGTCATCATACTGCTCACGGATGGACTGGCCACCTCTGCCAGCTCCATAACCATCCAAGCCACCTAGCTCAATTAGTGCTATAAGTGTCGCTTTAAGGCAACGACCGCCATCCTTAGGACCACGACTGCCATCGACAAACCTACCACTACTTGTGCCTATCTACCGCTATCGGTTAGTTCTGTCACCAGAGTGGCCATCCGAGCCATGGGCCACACCCATAAGAGTTATGGAGTTCTCCTATGGTGGTTCCTTAAGGTTGGGGAGTTGTCAATCGTGGAAATCTAGCGTGTGTCCATTGTGGTGAGCTATGCCAATGTGGTCTAGTTTGGCCAAGTCAGAGGTTTCTAGGATTGGTGTCGATGATGGATATGGTGGTTGATGCGTTGGGTAACTCTGGAACCATATCAATACACCATTGTCGTCGTGGTGTGTGTAGGGTTGGACGAAATACTTGTGCCTCATCGGCTTGGCTTGGCTCGTGACCGGCTCGGTACGGCTCGAAAAAATAAACAAGCATGTCAAAAAAATCGGCAGCACTTCCCCTGTACGGGGAGGTTTCTAAAACCTGCAAATAGATCTTACAGCACGATGGCTGACACGCACATATACAAACGACACAATGGATGCAAGTCACATCTAAGTGGCATCCATATCTACCATCACAATATATAGAAGTATTTTAATAAACATAGCAAATTCACTATAATGCCCTAAAACTACCGCTAATTCATACCCTAATTAAAGACTTACAAACACAAACCTTAACAATGGTGATCGTGAATAATTCATACCCTAATTAAAGACTTACAAACACAAACCTTAACAACAATGGAGTGAGCCGACGACGGATGGGGAAGGGAGTGGTGGCCGGTGGCTGGGAGGGCGCGGCGGCGGTGTGGGGACCCGCCATGTGGAAGGGGCGGCGGTGGTGCGGGGAACCGCCACGGGGAAGGGGTGGCGGCGGTGTGGGGAACCGCCGTGGGGAAGGGGCGGTGGTGGTGTTGGCGCGGCGGAGGAGAGGGCGCGACGGCGGTGGGGCACGGCGGCAGTGCGAGCGCGGCGACGGACAGAGCGTGGCGGCGGCGGTGTGAGAGAAGAGAGTGTGAGTGAGAGTGAAAGGGCGCGGCGCGGCTGTGGCGGCTACATAAGCCTTCTTTGCCGAGTGCCACGATCGGGCACTCGGCAAAGATTTTTTTTAATTTAAAACATACTTTGCCGAGTGTCCGTGATCTAGCACTCGGCAAAGATGGCTTTGCCGAGTGCCAGCTGACAAACACTCGGCGAAGACAGCCAAAGATAGTTTAATATTTTTAAATAATCTTTACCGAGTGTCTCATGTCTAACACTCGGCAAAGAATGCTTTGCCGAGTGTCTTTTCTGGACACTCGGCAAAGTACATTTTTATTTGTTTCTTTTTTTTCAACTAAACTTTTTGTGCTATGTTCCTACACTATGTAGACCTACATGTACCATTTTGGGAAAATTATAACATTGTTTTCAATAGCTAGTAGATTTAGTTCGTTTATTTGAATTTCTTCGGAAAATTCATATTTGAACTGCAAGTCACTCGAAACTTGGAAAACCGTGCATGCAAAAATGATATCCATGCTACTTAGCACAAGTTACGACCGATTTCAGGAGGGGACCGGAAACTTCGAGCACCATGCTCACTCAACATGGCTGTGAACTTGCCATCCAGGTGTTTAAAAATTGTATAAAACACAAACAAAGTCAGAAAATCATGAAACCTGTCCACGTGTCATGATATCATATGTAGAGGCTGTGATAAAAATTTGAAAAAGTTTCGAGAAAGTTGTGAGACATTATGTGTAGAAACCTAAGAGAACTACACATGAAATCATAGAGTTTCAATGTGGATCTCTTATTAAAAATTTTAATAAGAGAATTTTACGAATTCTTGCATTAGAGCAACTCCAAAAAATGTTAAAAATTTTACACAAAAACTGATTATTAAAAGTAGGCTAAAAAGTTTTAAAAGTGAATTATGATGGGTACTTCAACAGTTTTTTTAAATGTGACATGTGACGTAATCTATATAGTCGTCGAAAGGCTGTAAATGATCTGATACGTTGAAGAATGGACTGAGAAGGGATGAAACACACCAAAATATGAGCAAGAGGAGGCTGTGAATGTGGGACACTAATTTTTTTGGAAAAGATTGAGAGAACTATTGGAGTAAGAAAAACTACTACTCTTAATCTATTTTAGGGTTAGTTTACACGTATTTTAAGAGTTGTTCTTACTCGTAGGAACGACTCTAAATATTGGCCGGCTACGTCTTTGTCGGTTGCCAAATCTCCTGGATGCAAAAATGCTGGTGCCAGCCCCAGGGAAAAAAAAGTGTCCAAATACGCGGTCCCGTCAACCTCCCAAGCCTTTATCCACTTGAGAAATTCTATCGCTTTTCCTTCTTCATCGACATTGTTTCCTCGTCCCACCGCTCCTAGATTCTATAAGCTGTATTATAGTGGACGAGTAAGAGAGTAAAATATTACTTTATACTATAAATAAACTAAAATAAAATAATATTAGGTAGTTTATTTTAGTTTATTTGTAATCACAAAGTATTATTTTACTCTCATACTTTTTTTATCATAATCTAACTTATATAATGTAGAAGGAAAACAAATGGGCCTTTAACCTAGTGCTCGGTTAAATACTAGCCCTGTTGGGACCATGCTTCGTCGCCGAAGGTCCTGCAGGAAGAAACAGTTTCGGTTGAAGTTGTCTGTACGTAATGCCGAAGGGTGTTGTCCATAAAGCTTCGGATTTACAAACCGACTTAAGTATAGAATGACCTTTTAGTCCATAAGAGTTTGAGTCGATGTTGTAAACTTTTATGAGGGGTATGATTGTAATTGTTCACAGGCTGTGTCCTGTGCCTATAAATAGTGAACAGTATTCCTATACTGTTCACGCATTCCTGTAATTGCGAAAGCATCATTCGGGAATTATTGCTTGTCAAGGCGAAGGTATAATCATACCTTAAACATTATATTCAAAATAAATATGTGAATGGTGTCACTTATCTTCAACATATCTATCTTTAATGTTTTACATTTTACATCGTTTTATGTTGTTTTCGTCACCTTCGTAATATTATGTTTACATCCTTCGTCCGAAGTTCATTAAACCCTTGAGGAGATAATGCTTTAGCGGACGAAGGGTATTTAATATTTAACGTCTTCGTGTTGCCTTGTTCTTGATTCATAGCATTTGAGAACAAGTCCCCAACATTGGCGCCCACCTCCGGTCAACACACTTCCACTTTTTTGAGCTGATGGCTTCGTTCAACGATCAAGCTGGACTTGCTTCGGTCCCGAAGCTGGTGCTCCCGATAACAGGTGGTTCATGCTCAGAGCCAGCCAACAAAAAGCAGAAGAAGGAAGCACAGAGAAGGGTACAACATGTTGGGGTGCAAGGACCCTTCATCAAGTCAAGATGGTCTCACATTCCAATTACCTTCTCTCAAGAGGATCTTCAACTCAAGGATTACCCACACAATGATGCTATGGTTATCTCTTGTGTGATCAAAGGATTTCTGGTCCATAATGTTTTGGTTGACACAGGCAGCGCAACTGATATCATATTTGCTAAAGCTTTCAGACAAATGCAAGAGCCCGAAGACAAGATCCATGATGCTACGCACCCTCTTTGTGGCTTCGGAGGACGACAAATTGTAGCACTTGGGAAGATTACCATGCCAGTAACCTTCGGATTTGTTAACAACACAAGGACTGAGCAAATTGTGTTTGATATTGTTGACATGGAGTATCCTTACAATGCTATCATTGGTCGCGGTACTCTCAATGCCTTTGAAGCAATTCTTCACCCAGCTTACCTTTGCATGAAGATACCTTCGGACCAAGGGCCTATTGCTATTCATGGAAGTCAGGAAGCTGCCAGAAGGGCCGAAGGAAATTGGACAGATTCAAAAGCAATCCATAATATAGATGGAGCTGAGGCCTGTGAGCAATACAAGTTTAGAAGGGAAAAAGCTGCTTCAGCTGACCACCCGAAGCCCATGCTCTTATGTGAGGATATAGCAGATCAGAAGGTGCTATTGGGATCTCAATTGTCTGAAGAGCAGGAAAAAACCTTGATAAGATTTCTGTTCAACAATAAAGATGTTTTTGCTTGGTCAGCTAATGATCTTTGTGGAGTTAACAGGGATGTTATTGAGCATTCGCTCAATGTCGATCCATCCTTTAGACCCAGAAAGCAGAGGCTTCGAAAGATGTCTGATGACAAGGCCGAAGGTGCTCGGAATGAAGTGAAAAGACTTCTTAGTGCCGGAGTTATTAGAGAGGTAAAATACCCAGAATGGTTGGCTAACACTGTTATGGTGAAGAAGGCCAATGGTAAATGGAGAATGTGTATTGATTTTACTGACCTCAATAAGGCTTGTCCGAAGGACGAGTTTCCATTACCAAGGATAGATTCCTTAGTCGATGCAGCAGCTTCGTCAGAGCTTATGAGTTTGCTGGATTGCTATTCAGGCTATCATCAAATCTGGATGAAGAAGGAGGATGAACCGAAAACCAGCTTCATAACCCCTAGTGGGACATATTGCTACCTTCGGATGCCTGAGGGGCTTAAAAATGCTGGAGGAAGCTTCAGCAGAATGACAGCGAAGGTTCTCCATTCTCAGATAGGCAGGAATGTACTAACTTATGTTGATGACATCATTGTAAAAAGCACGAAGCAAGATAATCACATTGCTGATTTACAGGAGACTTTCGCTAATTTTAGACAGGCTGGTTTAAAGCTGAATCCAGAAAAATGTGTCTTCGGAGTAAAGAAGGGGAAATTTCTTGGTTGCCTAGTTTCAACAAAGGGAATTGAGGCTAATCCAAGTAAAATCGAAGCTATACTTCGAATGGAGCCACCAAGTACAAAAAAGGGGGCTCAAAGATTGACGGGGAGGCTGGCATCTCTCAACAGATTCATATCCAGATCAACAGAGAGAAACCTACCATTCTTCGAAGTGCTGAAGTCAGCCGAAGTCTTTCAATGGGGACCAGTTCAACAGAAAGCCTTCGAAGAGTTGAAGCAATATTTGATAGATCTAACAACATTAACTCCACCAACGCCAGGGGCTCCTTTGTTATTATATGTGGCAGCTTCGCACTCAGCGGTAAGTGCAGCACTTGTCCAGGAGAAGCTTGAAGGCCAAGTTAAGAGGTAGGCACCAATATATTTCGTATCCGAGGTTCTTAGTTTGTCGAAGAAAAATTATACAGAATTGGAGAAGGTACTATATGCTGTTTTGATGGCCTCCAGGAAGCTTCGGCATTATTTTCAAGCTTACAATATAATTGTTCCTTCTTCGCAACCTCTGAAGGATATTATGAGAAACCGAGAAGCTACTGAAGGATTGGAAAATGGGCTGCAGAGCTCAATGAATTTTGTATTGATTATGTTCATAGATCCTCGATTCAGTCCCAGGCGTTGGCAGACTTCATTGCTGAATGGACGCCAGGGGCTCAGGAGGAAGAAACAAATAAAGATGCCGAAGCATGGACAGTGTTTTGCGATGGGTCTTGGGGAACCTTCGGAGCAGGAGCGTCTGCTGTGTTGGTTTCACCTTCCAAAGTTAAAACTTGTTATGCGGCACGACTTGATTTTAGTTGCACAAATAATATCGCTGAATATGAAGCTCTGCTCTTGGGTCTTCGGAAGTTAAAGGCAATGGGAATCAGAAGGGTCATTCTTAAAACTGATTCTCAAGTTATTTCTGGTCATGTTGACAAGAGCTATAAAGCAAGAGACCCGAAGCTTGAAAAGTATCTAGATACAGTCCGAAGGATTGAGGGTTCCTTCGAAGGTTTCTCTGTCAAAAATATTCCTCGTGGAGAAAATGAATATGCTGATCTATTGGCCAAGTCAGCAGCCCAGGGGCTGCCTATACCTTCGGAAGTATTTTTCGAAACAATAAAAGCACCTTCGGTCGACCTTCTTGAAAGAGCAATCCTTAATATATCCCCTGTTTATAGCGAGGATTGGAGAACTGAGATCGTCTCTTTCCTTCAGGGTAATTTTCTTTCAGACGACGAAGCTTATAACAGGAGAATAGAAGCAAGAGCTCGACCATATGTCATAATAGAAGGGGAGTTATACAAGCGTGGGGTATGTTCCCCATTGCTCAAGTGTTTATCCAGATCCGAAGGTATAGAATTAATGAAGGAAATACATGCAGGCCTGTGTGGATCTCACATTAGATCTAGGCCCTTGCTTGGGAAAGTTTTTCGCCAAGGATTTTATTGGCCAAAGGCAGCTTCGGATGCAGCGGATATAGTCCAAAAGTGCGAAGGTTGTCAGAAATGTGCAAGAGATCAAAAACAACCTTCGTCTTTAACTCAATTAATACAACCCACTTGGTCGTTGCAGAGGTGGGGCCTTGATTTGCTAGGCCCATTACCACCAGCACAGGGGAACTTAAGATATGTGGTAGTGGCAGTGGAGTATTTTTCCAAATGGATTGAGGCAAAGCCCTTAGCCACAATAACTTCATTTACTATTCAAAAGTTTTTCTGGCAGAACATTGTTTGTTGCTTCGGAGTGCCGAAGGCCATTACTGTGGACAATGGGACACAGTTTGATTCTGAAGCATTCATAGAATTTTGTGATCAAATTGGCACGAAGATCCATTTTGCATCAGTTCGACACCCAGAGTCAAATGGACTTGTCGAAAGAGCTAATGTGATCATAATGACAGGAATAATGAAGTCAATCTTCAACCAGCCCAGGGGAAAATGGCCTGACGAGCTAATCAAAGTGGTATGGAGCCATAATACAACCGTGTCAAGATCAACAGGTTTTACGCCCTTTAAACTATTGTTCGGCGACGAAGCAATAACCCCAGAAGAGGCCAAAGCAGGATCAATAAGGATAGTAGCTTCGACAGAAGGCAAAGACGAAGTTGATTGCTCTGTAGAAAAAGATGCTATTGAAGGGATCAGACTTCAAGTTGTGGAAAACATCAATAAATATCAAGCTGAAACAATAAAATGGCGTGACAGAAAAGTCAAGCTGAAGAACATTGAACCAGGACACTTGGTACTTCGAAGAGTAGCCAACCCTAAGACAGCAGGCAAATTACAGCTGAAGTGGGAAGGCCCCTTTTTGGTAGTATCTTCGTCAAGACCCGGCTCCTACAGATTGAAGGATATGGACGGTAACGACATTCCTATATCATGGAATGCAGATGAGCTTCGACGATATTATGTTTAGCTTGATGTAATTTTTTATATTCTTTTTCGTGGCACCCTTTTCCTTTCCAAAGGGGGAGAAAGGTTTTTAATGGGGCCACAGCATGTAATTTTCCTTATTTCAATTTTATGAGAGTGATATCCCCCAAAAAATGTAAATGCAAATGCAAAAGCAAAAAGAAAAAGAAACAGGGAGAAGCTCAAAAGTCGTTCCTAAGGGAATGCAGGGCTTGCAGCGAAAAATAAGCGCTGATTCCGCTGAAAATAAAAGGCGAAGAAGCTCCTAAGGGAGGCTTACAACGAAAAATAAGCGCTGATTCCGCTGAAAGTAAAAGGCGAAGAAGCTCCTAAGGGAGGCTTACAGCGAAAAGTCAACGCTGAAGGACTATGATTATATATTTTGATATTCATTTGCACAATACATCTCATCATGTCATTTGTATTCATAAACATGCATTTAGACATATGTAGAATCATCATTATACCGCACAAAAACACAGATGCTTCGGCGATGAGGAAAACTCGAAGGAAAATTTTTACGCTTTGTTGTGTACGAAAAGAAGGGAAGGTGTTTTTCGTCTTCGGCTCAAAAGATAAGTTTCGTCCACAGCAAAGCAGCTTGTACGCAGACAGCAGAAACAAAATATATTACAAGGTATGTACAAATTTACATAAGTTGTTCCATAACTATATTACAAAAGTTTCTCCAGAATTTTTGCAGGAAAGTATATTGTAAACAACTATCAAGCTGCAGGCTAGGCTTCGTCAAACTTCAACTTCGTCATTCTACAGCTTCGTCATCCTGTGTATATAAAACAGCAAAATAAGAAAGGTGCAAATTTCAAGGAGAAGGTAAAGGTAACAAAAATAGGTTTCTTACCGGCTTAAGATGACTTCGAGCTTCGTCACCCGCCATTTTTCGCCCGCCACTTACCCAGATCTGGGTCATGAATCTATTCCCAATGCTTCGGGCTAGGCTTGGGATATCTATCAGATCTGATGCTGACAAGCTGAAGTTTGGTCTGTTCACAATATTGCCATGCGTGCAGCCAGCCTTCAGAAAAGCGGTGGCTGTGCCCCGAGAAGCTACCAGGGCGCAGAAGTCGGCATGCCCACCAATAACTTCGTCAAGGGCATCAACCTCGCCTTCAATATATTCTAACGTGCTGGGCAGATTATCAGCTGAAGGTGTAAATTTTGCAGAGCTGGCTCCGACAGAATGAAACACATCCTTCAGCCGTTGCACGCATCGGCTGCCGAAGCTAAGGCATTTCTCTTGAAGTTCTTTAAAGGATTTCTGCAAAATTGAATTTTTATCCACCTCAGTTTTCAGCCTTGCTTCGAGATATTTCTTTTCTTGCTCAAATTTTTCTGACTGTTGGAGCAGTTCATTCTTTAAGCTGTTATTCTCAGTTTGGACTTCAGCCAAAGAACCCTCCATAGTCTGAATAACAAAATCTTTCTTTTCTAATGCACCTTCGTGCTCTTTGACCATCATTTCAAGATCTTGGATGGTAAAATCCTTCTTTTTCAAATCAGCTTCGTAATTTTCAACTTTTTCAGCCAAATTTTGGATGACGGCTTTGTTCTTCTCTTCTTCGAGATCTTGTTGCATTTTTAGAACTTTACTTAACAGTATGCTCTGACGAAATGATCTTCGTTAGAAAACGACCTAAAAAGATAATAATAATAATAAAATAACAAAAATATTTGTTACCTTGAAGTTAGCATAAAGCAAACTTCCGGCGATATGGTGCCGTTGGTAACGGCAGAGGTCCACTTCCAGCTTCGGCAAACCAATGTTTTTGCAGAGAGTTCTAACAATTTTAGCTTCGCTGCGGTTTCAAAGGCACCTCAGTTTTCCTTCATTAACCCCACCAAATAGTGTAGCCCCTGGCTTAAATCCGCAGGCTATGGCACATCTTTTAAGCTCTGCTTTTTCAGCGTCTGTCAGCTCTTGCCCAAGTAAATCTTGAAATTCAAAATCTTCACCCTCCAAAATGTCTTCAGCTTGTTTTTTCCCCTTTTCAGTGCCTGTGCTCACCGCGGCCACAGCAGATTCTTCCTCAGTCATTTTTAAGAGTATGTTATCAATGACTTCAAGTGTCTCGTCCAGGTTCAGATCTTCTGCGGCTTCAGTTTCAACTCCGGCAGCTTCGGCTGCGCCAGTTTCAGCTTCGGAGGTTTCCGCTCTGGTGGTGGTTTCGGCTGTGGCGCCCTTAGCTTTGGCAGTTTCGGCAGTCTGGTCAATAGCAATTCTTGATGCCGGTGTCGGCAACGGTGTCCCATGAATTACATCTGCTATTTGAATAATCCTTCGTTTTTTCGGCAGTACAGGACCTTCTTCTGCCGAAGCTGCCTTGTCCTTCTGAAAAAACTTCGTCAGTTCCAACGACAGCGGACTTAGCTTCACAGGCAAGGGTTCAGTCATTACCTTCATAATCTCTTCTACTTCAACAGCAGAAGGCGTTGCAGGAGTATCTTCTTCTCGAACCAACGATCTTGGTTCTGGAGATGCAGTTTTCCTCTTTCCTCCAGTGGCCACCTTCGGCTCAGGATTCAATTCTTCAGGGCTAAGTTTTTCAGAATCTCCCCTTTTCTTTTTGGTTACCTTGGCGACTCTTCGTCAGCAGCGCTGGAAATTCTTTTTCGCTTTGGGCCTCCAACATCTCCGCCCAGGCGATCATAATCAGCATATTCAAAACCTATGGCATCGAGCACCCTGTTCAGCCTTCGCTTTGGCCGAGTGCCGAAGGCTGCTGTCATTAGCTGGTCCTCTTTTTTGGAGTAATTTCCAAGGATTTCATTACTCATTACTTCAATTGTATCAAGCCATTCTTGACAGGGCATTTTAAAATATTTCTTAAACCTATAATAATAGGGTAGTCGGACAAGCTCCCCTTCTTTCTTTTCTCCTTTAAGCTTCGGCATAGTCCATTCCTTCATGGTCGGAAACACTCTGAAGGCCAGAAATTCCTGCACTAGATCTCTAGTGCCAATGTGTTCTGCAATAATTTTGAATTCAGCCAGTGCGGCCCAAGTTGGACCTTCAGTTGTCATTCTACAACGAGGTCTTGTTTCTTCGAAGATCAGTTTAAGAGGGCTCTGTACTAGCTTCTCTCTATCTTCGTCAACTTTAACATAAAACCATTCTGACTTCCACCCTGCCGGCCATTTGCTTCGGTAGCTAATCACAGGAAATTTTGTGGTCTTCCGATAGGCAAAATTGTAGCAACCAAAATTTTCGTGCAACCCATCTTTCCTGGCCTTTGTCTGGTAATGCAGCTCATGCACTCGACAGAAGCTGTCGGCAAACGGCTCCACCGCCTGACTTCGGAGAGCCCAGATATAAACGCTAAGCCTGACGATGGCGTTAGGAGTCAGTTGGTGAAAATAGATCCCAAACCTTTGCAGCACATCAGAAATCATTCTATTCAAAGGAAATCTCAACCCAGCCTTTAAAAAACTCTTGAAAATAACTATTTCATCCTTTTCCGGCTTCGGGGTAGTCTCCTCTCCCCCGAAGCGAAGTAGCTTCTTCTCATCTTCTCTGAAATAGCCCGCCTTTACCATCTTGGAGAAATCCGCCTTGGAGATAGTCGACTTCCCGAAGTCCAAATGACTAGGCTTGCTCGGTACTGCGATATGGTAATCATCATCAGGATCAGCTTCCTCAATATCTCCTCGTTCTGCTTCGGCAGCAGCTTGTTCTGTTTCGGCAGCAGTTTCGGCAGTAGGGATTCTTTCCGAAGTCACCAATCCGGATCGCTGCATTGCTTCGGAGATAGGAATAGTCTCTGCACCTTCGACTTCGCCTCCCTCACGCTCAACTCTAGCAGTAGAGCGTAATCTGGCCATCCAATTCTAAATTTCTTGAAAGATTTCTCGGGAACTAAATAACCTCTTCTTCTGACGAAGCTTTTCTTCTGACGAAGCAGGCACCAAATTGGAGCTTCGTCTGAATCCGGGAGTCGAGCTTCGGCTATGGTTAAAAATTTTGGCAGCAAAACAGTGTAATAGCAATGAATGCTGTGGTAACTTTACACCTACCAGTCTGTTTATATAGTGTTGCAGGAAGGAAGGTGAATCGTCGGGAATTTTTACACCAGGCAAACGGTTGCTCGCACCCGCTGAACGGTGGACCGCAAAAACCAGAATAGTGAACTCGCATGGTGGAACCGCTACGCGCTCGAAAGCTGTATCGTTTCTCGACAACGAGCTCAGGGAAGGTGTTTTTCGGACCTTCGGCTTCCTGAAGCCTGAGAGACTTTTTTCACGGATCAAGCTCGTTACGAAAAACGATCTAGCACCGCGAAGGGGCTACTGTTGGGACCATGCTTCGTCGCCGAAGGTCCTGCAGAAAGAAACAGTTTCGGTTGAAGTTGTCTGTACGTAATGCCGAAGGGTGTTGTCCATGAAGCTTCGGATTTACAAACCGACTTAAGGATAGAATGACCTTTTAGTCCATAAGAGTTTGAGTCGATGTTGTAAACTTTTATGAGGGGTATGATTGTAATTGTTCACAGGCTGTGTCCTGTGCCTATAAATAGTGAACAGTATTCCTATACTGTTCACGCATTCCTGTAATTGCGAAAGCATCATTCGGGAATTATTGCTTGTCAAGGCGAAGGTATAATCATACCTTAAACATTATATTCAAAATAAATATGTGAATGGTGTCACTTATCTCCAACATATCTATCTTTAATGTTTTACATTTTACATCGTTTTATGTTATTTCGTCACCTTCGTAATATTATATTTACATCTAGTTCATTAAACCCTTGAGGAGATAATGCTTCAGCGGACGAAGGGTATTTAATATTTAACGTCTTCGTGTTGCCTTGTTCTTGATTCATAGCATTTGAGAACAAGTCCCCAACAAACACCATATCTGTACGGCTTGGAGGATTTGAGATGTGCTTTTGGCACATGGGGTGATCAGTTGCCTGTCCAAATCCTTGCTAAGTATACTGACGCACAGCGTTAGCAGGTGAAATTATCAAGAAAGAAAGCAAACTGGCAGTTGTGCGGTGCTGTCCAGATTCAAGATGACAAGTTCACCATCTGTAATGGTGCAAGTCGCCAAGTAGAATTTGTACACTTGGCGTTATGGCGTACATTTTAAGAGGTACAAATGAAGGATGCATCTAATAATCTAGTAAGAGTAACGATTGGTCTTTAAACTTGACTACTCGAGTCCCGTGAGGATTCAAAGAGGGTTCATTTTGTACCATCCAACTAAAACGGCATTTCGCAGTGACATGGTATTTCAGGGAGAAATAAAATAAACAAATGATTAATGTGACAATATAAAAGTATAGAGGCGTATACTAAACTGGATGAATAACAACCTCTCACAGTGGCTTACAAATATAGAAACCGATTCTAAGAGTTCTAGATAAATATAATATAAATATAAAACAATAAGTCTACATAACCTCCTAACCTTTAAACGGTGGTTTCTCAACTTCAAAACCGGTTGTTTAACCCTCTAACTTTACAAAACCAGACAAATAACCATCTAGACAATTTTAGTTAGTCGATTTGACGATGTGACACTGATTTAAGTGACACCGGTTTTGTTTTTTTCAATTCTATCTGCGACCGGTGTCCAAAATTTATACAATTATACATAAAAATCGGTAATCATATATAATATTTGCCCTAATTTTCCTAAAATTTTAGAAGTAACAGATTAATTTTTAAAAAAAAAAAAAGCTCAAAAAAGAGCTTACTATTTTGTGTCTCATTAAATTCTTATCTTATAAGGCTAAAACTTTTACTAGAGCTAAATATTACTATTACTAAAGTACTATAATTTTTGTTGTTTTTATTAAGCAAGTTAAGTGGACTTTCTATGATTACTAACTAAATCAATTATATATTTATTTTTTATAAACACTTACTAAACAATAATAAGGTGTTCTCCAATTTTTACATAAACATTCTTCAAGCTAAACTAACATACACAAATATTTACAGATTTTTACATAAACATTCTTCAAGCTAAACTAACATACACAAATATTTACTCATGGGGGCGATTCTAAATATTGGCTGGCTACGTCATTGTCGGTTACCAAATCTCCTGGCTGCAAAAATGCCAGTGCCCCAGGGAAAAAAGTGTCCAAATACGCGGTCCTGTCAACCGCCCAAGCCTTTATCCACTTGAGAAATTCTATCGCGTTTTCTTCTTGATCGCCATCGTTTCCTCGTCCCACTTGTAGGATGCATGTACCTTTGTTTCACTTCTATATTATATAAGTTTAATTATGGTGAAAAAGTAAGAGAGTAAATCATCACTTTAGACCGTATAAATAAGCTAAAATAAAATAATATTAGGTAGTTTATTTTAGCTTATTTATAATCAGAAAATAATATTTTACTCTCACACCTTTTTCACCATAATCTGACTTATATAATTTAGAAAGAAAATAAACAGACCTCTAACCTATTTAGGGGTGAAATAGAAACGACAATTTTTGGATACCGAAAATCGTTTTTGAAGTTATATCGAAATTTAGATCTAAATGGAAACGAAAACGGTTACCGAAAATACGAAAACAAAATTGGTATAAAAAATCGGAATCAGAAACGTAAACGGTTTGGGTCTCTTCCGATCGTTTCCGGAAATTACCATTTTTATTCAGTATTTTACCGCCGATAATAAATTCGGTATTTTTCAAGAAAATATTAAATCTGAACTGATCTTTATAAATTCATCTTTGCTTAGAAAAATCTGAAATAAATTTTATTATTTTCCTAAAATCAAGATCTATCTAATGATATATAGTTTAGAATTGTTTGAAACTTTTATAAATCTAATTTATATTTTCTTACCTGTTATTACTCTTGATACATATATTCATAATTTGCACGAGAATTTAAGAAGAACCAAGAGAACACTAATTATATTGACTATGCCAAGTAGTAGGAGTACAATTAGAATGTAAGTGTCATATCATTATACACAACTTGATTCTACTTTATTTTAAATACATAATATTGATTTTATTATTGTATGACTTCTTACCTTATATATTTATTGTGACCTCCTACCTTATATATTATTACTAATTTTATATGAATGTATGACTTGTATGAATTTTTGAAGTCAATTGGGGATACATGTTACAGTTTTTACCGATCGAATTTTAGATTACGATCGTAACTAGTATAATTTTTGTAGTGAACTTTCGTTTTCGATGTTTCCAAATTACCGATGTCGTTTTCATTTCCAAAGTTACTGTTTTCGATCTTTACCGATTATTTCCAACCATTTTCACCCCTAGACCTAGTGCGCGGTTAAATACTAACCCCATGTCTGTACGGCTTGGGGGATTTGAGATGTCCTCTTGGGTCTTGGCACAACCATGTGGGGGGCACACATGGGGTGATCAGTTGTCTGTTCAAATCCCTGTTAAGTACACAGACGCACAGCGTTAGGCTGGCTCCAGCAAGGTTTGCTAAAGCATTATGTACTCTAAATATAGGGTTTCAAATGGTCCTCTATGTCCTCTAGCAACGTCCTCTAAACGATCCTCTAAATTTAGAGGACGCTGCTAGATTCTCTATATATAGAGTTTATCTAAATAGTCCTCTATCCATTTGAATACTTTAAATAACCGGTTTAGCAAAACTAAAATATATACAATACATTTGAGAGTATGATAAATACGTATGTACAAAAAATAAAAAATATCTCTAATATAGGTATTTGCGTATAGGAGACGTAATTTAGAGGATGTTGTTGGAGGGAAAGGAGATATAGAGAATGAAATCTTTTAGAGGTGACTGTAAAGGACGAATATAGAGGATGAATTTAGAGGACGTTGCTGGAGACAGTCTTAGCAGGTGACGCGTTACCTACTTTTTATCAAGAAAGAAAGCAAACTGGCAGTTGCGCGCTGGTGTCCAGATTCAAGATGACAAGTTCACCATCTGTAAGGCCTTGTTCGTTTATATCGGATTGCAACCGGAATCGTTGCAGCTAATTAAAGTTTATATAAATTAGAGAAGCAATCTGGCTAGGAATCGTTCCGACCCACAAATCCAGTATAAATGAACAAGGCCAGCCAAGTAGAATTTGTACACTTGGCGTCCATTTTTAGAGATACTATACAAATGAAGGGTGCATTTGATAATCTAGTAAGAGTAAAATACACTAACGATTGGTCCTTAAACTTGACTACTCGAGTCCCATGAGGATTCAAAGGAGAGTTCATTTTGTACCATCCAACTAAAACGGCATTTTGCAGTTACATGGTATTTCATGGAGAAATAAAATAAACAAATGATTAAGGTGACAATATAAAAGTATAGAGGCGTATACTAAACTCGGTTTCTGTGTGCGCCGCGTGTTGATCTAGATGAATAACAACCTCTCACAGTGGCGTACAAATATATATAGAAACCGATTCTAAGAGTTCTAGATAAATACAATACAAAATTAAAGAAATAAGTCTATATAACTGTCGTTGTTTTGACCCGAAGATCCTAACCAAATAGTGATTTTGTGCTGCGTGTTCTGGTCTAGATGGGTGATGCAAGAAAACATAAGATTTATTCTGGTTCGGGCAATAGAAGGCACCACTTCCAACAGATGGAGGATGAGACTTATATTATCTTGCACCTAAGTGTTTGTAGTAGGGGTACAAACTGGTCGAGAGAGGGAGTAGATCACAAGTCTCTGCAGATGATTGAGGCAAGTGCCAATATCGATCGTGGAGGGCAATCGCTGAAGTGTTGTTCTCTGTTCCCTGTGTTGAGTTTATGATCCAAATTCTGAAGAAGGCGACCAAGTTGGCGAGCGAAGCGGAGGTCTGTCGTCGGAAGGCTTGGGCCGGACCCAAAAAATAGTGATATTGTTGCTGTCCGGCCCCTGTATCCCTTATCTTGACGAAGCAGAGAGCCAAGGCCAGGGTCAGGGGCTCGGACGCGTGCCCGAAGCCATCTTGTTGATGAGTTGTGAGTTGTAGTTGTTGAAATAGTGATAAGTATGGTGAAAAGTGCATAGTAATTTGTCCTGTATGGAATAAAGCATACTTGACACCAGCCCTGTGGTTTCTATAGCCATCTCGTTGTCAGCAGTTTTCACTAGTACAGAGAAGCTCTATAGTGGCGGTCGTAAACCTATTTACAGTGGCGTTTTTCATAACCGGCAGTGCTAGGTGCCAGTAGAAATCATCATTTTTACAGGCGGGTAACTGTGGACCACCAATGGAAATCGATTTTCACTGGCGGTCGGCGTAATAAAACCGCCAGTAAAAATCGTTTCCAGGAAACATAAAACAGGTTTAAAAATAGCAAAAAAATATTTTTATTAGGGGAGGCCTCGACCCACCCCACCCACCTGTCTCCATCGAAGTCGCAACATTTTTTGTGCACTACACGGTTGCTAGGAATCGAACCCCTGACCTCACCATCGCGTGTACCCTCCTCTACTACTCCACCTATGACACGCTTTTGTCCAATTTATAGTTTTGTTGTCCACATATTACAACCAATTGAGTGTAAATTGCTTGTTTAAGACCGTAAACGAATTCAAATAAAAAGGTTGTCAACTATAAAGTTGAATAATTTTTGAAGTTCTAGAACTTTCATTTTGACACTTTTTTCATCCGAGGTCGTTTGCAAAATTTGAATTTTAAATTTGACAAATTTAGATACAATTTTTGAGAGCCGAAATGATTTCAAATAAAAAAGTTATCAACTACAAAGTTTTATAACTTTTAGAGATCTACAACTTTTATTTTGGTGGTTTCATCATACGAGGTCATTTGAAAAACTCAAAAAATTAAGGATAAAAATGATTTCTATTGGCGGTTCCTTAAGAAAACCACCACTAGAAATTGATTTCTACAGGCGGTTCCTTAAGAAAACCGTCACTAGAAATCATGGATTTCTACAGGCGGTTTTCTTAAGGAACCGCCTCTAGAAATACGATTTCTAGTGGCGGTTTTCTTAAGAAACCGCCACTAAAAATAGCATAGGCGGTTGATGACCGAATCCGCTTGTAAAAATATACCGCACCACAGGCTTTGAGCCTTTTTCTACTAGTGTTTTGTGAAAGAGTTGGTGGCTTCGGGCGTCCTTTTGTCAATGTTGTTTGGCCGAGGCCATGTTCGGGCGAGGCAGAGATTTCTCCCGAGGCCATGGTCGGGCATGTGCCTTGACACACAGTCATAATGGGAGTGGTCAGAATAGTAGTCGGAGACTTGTTCTCAAATGCTATGAATTAAGAACAAGGCAACACAAAATGTTAAAGGTTAATGCCCTTCGTCCTTCGAAGCATTATTTTCCTTAGGATATAATGATCTTCAGACGAAGGTGATGAAGAACAAACCTTCATCATCACAGTATATGATAATGAAAGAAGTATATGGAACATAAAAGACAACATGAATAATGGTATGACATTGTTAACATATTTATTATTATCGTAAATAAGCAGAAACAATATTGTATTACATTTGTACCTTTGGCTTGATAGAAGGTAAAAGTCCAAGCGTGACGCACGAGTGAATACAAGTCAGCGTGAACAGTACGGGGGTACTGTTCACCTATTTATAGGCACAGGACACAGCCCGGTCAAAATTACAGTTATGCCCTTTGCATTCACTATTGACTTATAGAAAAATCTATGAGGACTAGATAGCCTTTTCCCTCTTAAGTCGGTTCCTCCTCCCGCGATTGTGCTGAAGTTTCTTTTCGCATAGCTTCGGAGCAACAGCAACCTTCGTCACGATCATGCCCTTCTCATCGTACATGCTTTTAATCCTGAATCCGAAGGTACCTGTCTATAAACCATACTTGGAAAACATTGTTAAATTACGTTTTTGAGGACCTTAGGAGGACGAAGGCCCCCAACAGTAGCCCCTCGCGGCATTAATTTGTTTAGGGAAACAAATTCAGACTACGACATGGACGAAGGCCTTAAGCCAAAGGTCCGAAAAAACACCTTCCCTTTGCTAGAATAGCAACAGTCAATGACAGGTGGAGCCCCTTGGTTTGGAGCGCGCTAAGCGTATAAATAAGAGCTCGTACCGACCTCATTTGATACACTGCCTGTGCCATTTGTTTTATTTTCTCAATTTCACAGCTGTTGCTCATCAATAGTTGCTAGTTTTTCAAAGCTCTTCAAGCTTCGGTTTGAAAGACACATTTTCGTCATTTATGTAAGAAAGAATATCTCAAGAGAAGAAGGTTGTTGCTGAGACAAAGCTTGCTGAAGAGGAGAAGCTTTTTGAGGAAAAGAAGGTTGTGGATCCATACATTGCTGGTTTTGTCGAGTCAATGGCAAAAACTAACACAGAAAAGATTAATAAGGAAATATTGGAGGGCCTGTCTGAGGATACTGGTGATAGTGATAGTTATGATGCAGAAAGTGGTGACGAAGATTCTGAGGATCGTCCTTGGAGGCCTAGCCATACAATTTTCGGAAAATCTTCCATTAAGCAAAGTCACCTCGAAAACATGAGGGGAAGATACTTTCGAGATATGTCTATTGTGAGAATTGGTGGAGACAACAAAGTCCCTGCTCCTGAGGATGACGAAGTAGTGATTTACCGAAGCTTCTTCAAGGCTGGGCTTCGGTTTCCATTAAGCAGGTTTGTGGTCAAAGGGTTGAAAATTTATCAGATAACCCCCGAAGCTGTTATTAGAATGAGGATTTTTGTTTGGGCGGTGAGAAGCCAGGGACTGGAGCCCAGCGCAAAATGCTTTTGCAGTATGCACGAGCTTGTGTACGAGACGAAGGCCATGGGCAAAGAACAATATATAATAATTTTGGCTACCACAGATTTGCCGCCCGCCCCAATGCAAGCTACCCGGTGCCAACATACCGGAAAAGGTGGCCCGGGGCCTAGATGGAGGAATGGTTTTATGTGAAAAATGACTTGAAGGCAAGAGAAGATATCAAGGAAGTTATTATGCACCCTATTTGGTCTCGCTTCGGCCTCCAAAGGCTGAAGGTTGAACTTGACGAAGCCGCCGAAGCATGTCAAAAGGCATTTGGTACTGTCTGCTTCTTTATTGGTTCGAGAGATTTGGTTCAAGAGCACATAGCATACAGAGTATGGCCGCTTATAGAGGGCTAGGAAATGCCAAAGGAAACCATCACCAAATCTAGTGAAGGTGATCTGGTCCGGCTGAAGTACACATTCAGATACGGAGATAAATTCGATGAACCGAATGATGACTGGCTAAAATGCATTGAAGTTACCAGTGATGAGCTGCTTGGATCGTATTCCAAGGCGGAAGATAATGCACTATCCACAGCCTTCGGAGGCCGGGGAAATAAGAGGTTGAATAGAGTTTTTGACGCTATTGGCTTTGTTTACCCGGACTACCGTTATCCACTGCAGGGCCACGGAAAGAAGAGGAAACCTGCTGCTTCGGCCACTCTAGACGAGCTTGCACCGAAGGGCAAAAAATTGAAGGTCCTTACCCACCGGCCACACTATATTGAGCCGGCCGTAGTGCCCGAGTTTGGCAGGGAGGCTTCTTCAGCTGCTGAACCAGAAGAAATTGCTCCCCCGCGCAAAGGACTGAAGAACCAATTGCAATACCGAAGCTACCCTCAGCTGAGCTAGCTGAGACGAAGACTGATAAGGGTAAAGCTGAAGATACAAACATTGGAGAATCAAAAGTGTTAGAAATTTTAAGCCCTTTGGCAGAGGTAACAGTGCCAAAGGCACAAAAAAGTTCTGCCGCAACTCCCAAGAGGAGAAGGATGGCAAACGTACTAGATGTCTAGAAACAGTGAAGACTTTGACGTCAACTCCTTCGAGGAGAATTGCTGAAGCTTCAAAAGCGCGAACTGAAGTTGAAACAGAGCAGGCTGAAATTGAAACTGCATTAGCTCAAGCTAGTACCGAAGCTGGGCCTTCAGAGCCCGGTGAGGAAAAGTCTCCAGAAATTGAAGAAAAAGTAACAGAAGAAAAGGCCACAGAGCAAATTTCGTCTAAAAAGGTTACCACTCCTGCTCCCAAAGCTTTAAAAGAGAGCATTGATTACATTATTCGTCATGCTTCGGGAAAGAGACTTTCTATAGAAGAAGAACGAGAAGCTCAACATTATGCCCAAAGATTAAAATACCCAAAGGGGGCATTAGTGTTTAATGGTAGTGGGGAGGAAGACTTTTTGTACTGTCTCCCGGATAGTAAGGTCTATGAACATACTTAGGGGGAGTGTTGGGAACTTGTTCTCAAATGCTATGAATTAAGAACAAGGCAACACATAAGAAAAATGTTAAATGTTAATGTCCTTCGTCCTTCGAAGCATTACTTCCCTTGGGACATAATGATCTTCGGATGAAGGTTATAAAAGACATACCTTCATAAATATGACACATGTAATGAAAGGATGAAGGTTATGAAACATAAGACAACATAAATAATTACATAGAACCAAAATATGAATGTTTATTGTCAAATAATCATGAATACATAAAAGTTAAATTAAATTATATTTATACCTTGAGCTCGATTGAATACAAAGATTCAGATGCGATGCCAAAGCGTGAACAGTACGGGGGTACTGTTCACCTATTTATAGACACAGGGCGCAGCCTGTGTGAATTTACATTCATGTCCTCTACAAATGATTACAATCATTACACAGGTTATCATGGGCCGATTGGTCATCTCATCTTTAAGTCGGTGCCTTTTGAAATATACTACGAAGCTCCCTGACTGGTAGCTTCGGCATCATCCCTGTTCTGGCCTTCCGAAGGTGGTTCTTCTCACAGGACCTTCGGCGATGAAGCAGACTCCCAACAGTAGCCCCTTCACGGTGCCAGATCGTTTTCCGTAACGAGCTCGACCCGTGAAAAATTCTTTTATGCTTCGAAATGCCGAAGGTCCAAAAAACACCTTCCTTGAGCTTGTTGCCGAGAAATGATTTAAATATTCCGAGTGCAAGGCAGTCCCACCATAGGACGGGTTCACTCGATCTGGTGATTCGTCTCCTGGGGCAGTATGGTCCACCGTTTAGCGGGTGTGGGCGGCTGTTCAGCGGGTGCAATCGTCCTGTCGATTTACCTTCCCACCTGCAACACTATATATATAGACGGGTAGGTGTGAAGTTACCACAACATTTACTACTATTGTACTATTGTGCTGCCGAAAAATTCGACCACAGCTGAAGCTTATTCACCGTACTCCAAACCAAAGCTTCGTCACAAGAGGGAGCTTCGGCAAAGATAAAAATTATTCAACTTTGCAAGAAATTCAATCATCAAATGGCTAGGGTCCGTTCAACAGCTAGGGTTACACGCGACGAAGAGGAGGCCGAAGCTGCTGGAACTGCCCCGATCTCCGAAGTAATGAGGCAGTTGGGACTGGTTATGCCAGAGGGTACTGCTGACAAAGATGCACTTGCTGCCGAAGGTGAGCAAGCAGATATTGCAGAAAGTGAGGCTGACGAGGAAGATATAGATGATTATTCCGCCGTGCCATCTAAGCCCAGCCACTTGGATTTTGGAAAATCGACTGTCTCCAAAGTTGATATGCCGATGATGATAAAACTAGGTTACTTCGGGGAAGCCGAGAAGAAGCTGGTTCGCTTTGGCAGGGAAGAGACAACCCCGAAACTAGAAAACAATGAGGTGGTAGTCTTCAGAAGCTTCTTTAAAGCAGGATTAAGGTTTCCTCTGCATGGGATGATTGCAGATGTTTTGGAAAATTTCGAAGTTTATCTTCATCAGCTGACTCCTAACGCTATCGTTAGGCTCAGCATCTTTATCTGGACTCTCCGAAGCCAAGGAGCGGAGCCGGTTGCCGAAGCCTTTTGCCGGGTACACGAACTTCACTATCAGATGAAGGCTAGAGAAGATGCATTGCACAAGAACTTTGGCTGCTATAATTTTGCTTATCGCAAAGACATGAAGACACCGGTGGTTAGCTACCGCACCAAATGACCGACCGGTTGGAAAACTGAATGGTTTTATGTTAAGATTGATGAGAAAAAGGAGAAGTTAGTTCAGAGCCCGCTAGAGCTAACCTTCGGGTTGACTAGGCCTCAGTGTAATATGACGCCGAGAACAGCATGCCCAGATGCTGTGGGTGATTTTAGAGTTGTGCCTGAGCATATTGGTACTAGGGATCTAGTTCAGGAATATTTAGCCAATAGGGTATTCCCAACGTTAAAGGAATGGGATATGCCGAAGCTTAAGGGAGAGAAGAAAAAGAATGAACTCATTCGGTTGCCTTATCATTTTAAGTTCAAGAAACACTTCAAAGAACCCTGCCAGGAATGGTTGGATACAATTGAAGTTATGTGCAATGAAATCTTGGGCAATTATACGAAAAAAGAAGGAGGCTGCCATAGGCTTCAGTGATTTCTTCGTTATAGGAGAGACACATTTCTTTTCTCGAACTAGTTTTGAAGCCCTGCCAAGATAGATTAGTCTCGTACTGGCTGTAGGTCTATCTCATATTCGCAGAAGAAGGAACTTGCCATGCTGGAAGTGTAATTAAGTAGGCGGCTGGTCGTAGAATAGTCTTTGAAGTAAGTGTTGTTGCAGTTGTAGAACCATTGATTCTTCCTCACAAACCTTTCATCCCCACTGTCTAGCTCTCTCCTAGTCCAAAGCGAATTCCATCGTATCCTCCTTTGAGGAAAAGACCGAATCCATCTTTGATGACAGTAGCCTTCGGCACCCGGCCGAAACGAAGGCTAAACCGAGTAATGGACGCTTTGAAATTTGAATACCCAGACTATGAAAGGTTAAGCAAAGGTGCCAAAGGGCCAAAACGAAGAAGGGTTGTTAGTGTTGTACAAAGGCAAGCTGCCAGGATGATAAAAGAGGATGAAAATTTAGCAAAAAAGAAAAAATCTAGTTCTGAGCCAAAGGTAATTGTGTCGAAGAAAAGAAAGGCTCCAGCTTCGAAGCTGAAGGCTGATTTAGAAGAAGAAGCTCCCTCAACGCCTTCTGTCACTGACACAGAAGAAATTTTAAAGGTAATGACTGAATCTCTACCTAATAAGCTAAGTCCGCTGGGACCAGAACTGATGAAGCTTTTACAGAAGAAGAAGAAGCCTTCGGCTACCGAGAAGCCTGCTGAACCAAAAAAGCGAAGAATTATTACTGTCATTGAGGCTATTGAAGAAACACCACCACCGGCCTCAGCGCCGAAAACAGCAGCAGCCAAAGCTGCTCCTCCCGAAGCTGCAACTTCCGAAGCTGTAGCAGCCGAAGCCACAGATTTGGAAACCACACTCGATGACATTGATGAAATGATTTTGAAAATGGCTGAGGAAGAAACTGCTGCAGCTGCTGAGGAAACCCCGGTCGCAGTGCCTGAAAAAGGGGGAAAATGCATGAAAAAGAGAAGGAGCCTGCCGAAGATACTTTGGAAGAGGAAAATTTTAACTTTCAAAACATAATTGGGCAAGAATTGTCAAAGGCTGAAAAAGAAGAACTGAAGGACTATGCCATATCGTGCGGGTATTAGCCAGGGGCACTGCTCTTCGGTGGTGTTGCCGAAGAGAGTTTAGGATGCCTTCAGGACCGAATTGGGGCAAAGGTTGTCAGCACTTTATCGAAAAGTGTTGGTTTTCCGAAGCTCGAAGCTGATCTCAGCAGATACCGGCGACAGCATATCGCCGGTAACCTGTTTTATTCTAACTTTAAGGTAAAATTTTTCCCTTTACTTTTTATTGTTTTGATATGAAGATGTTTTTTGATGAAGGTTATTTTGCCAGAGCCTACTGCTAAGCAAAGCCTTGAGGATGCAACAAGACCTTGAGGACAAGAAAAACGAAGTTATAATTGAGGGTTTAGAGAAGAAGATTAAAGATCATGAAGCTGCCCTAGAAAAGAAAGACTTCGTGCTTCAAACGATGGAAGGTTCACTGGCAGAAGCTCAAGCTGAGATCGCTAGATTAAACGGTGAACTTTCCCTGCAGTCAAAAAACTTTGAGCAAGAGAAGAATGATTTCCAAACAAAACTCGAAGCTGAGGCTGAAAAAAGTTCAAATCTTCAGAAATCACTCAAAGATCTTCAAGAAAAATGCTTAGGCTTCGGCACCCGGTGCGTTCAACGACTGAAACAGGTCTTTAACTCAGTTGGAGCCAGCTCCAAAAAGTTTAAACCTTCAGTTGAAGACCTGCCAGGGACACTTGACCATATTGAAGGTGAAGTTGATGCTCTCGACGAAATTATAGCTGGACATGGTGACTTTTGTGCCCTGTTAGCTTCTCGAGGCATAGCTGTCGCTTTCATAAAGGCTGGCTGTACACATGGAAATATTGTAAACAGACCAAACTTCAGCCTGTCACCGGCAGACTTGAACGACATCCTCGGCCTAGCCTGAAGCATTGGAAACAGATTCGTTACTCAAATCTGGGCAAAGGGCGGGCGAGACTTGGCTGGTGACGAAGCTCGAAGTCATCTTAAACCGGTAATAAACTCATACCTTGTGCTTACCTTTTTCCTTGAAACTTGAATTTACCTTATAATGCTTTGATATGTACAGGATGATGAAGCCGAGGAGCATTGAGCCGAAGCCTATCAGATGATCCAAAGCTTAGCATATGATGATGAAGCTGAAAACTTAGCTATGAAAAAACTCTAGAATAACTCTTGTATCATCCTTTGTAAAGAATATTGTAATTTGAGAATTAGACTACTCTGTAAATTTGTCCATACCTTGTAATATATTTTTACCTTTCCGTCAATGTGTGAACTGCTTTGATGTGGACGAAACTTGTATTTTTTGAGCCGAAGGCGAAAAACACCTTCCCTTCTTTTCGTACGCAACAAAGCATTGATCTGCTTCCGAAGCCATATTCTTGGAGACGAAGCAACTATCTATCTGTATGATATGATGATGATGATCCTATGTATGCCTAAATGAATGTTTATGAATGCAATGTATGATGTAATGTATCGTGCAAGTAAATGCCCAGTCACACACATACGAAGCTTCATCCATAACCTTCATTCCCTTAGGAATAACTGAAATCTCTTTGTCGTTTATTTTTCGGCTGCACCGCTTATTTTTCGGTGTAAGTTCTGCATCCCCTTAGGAACGTCTTTTGAACTTCTTCGCCTTCTATTTCGGCGGTATTCGCGTTGACTTTTCGCGCTTCGCCTTCTATTTCGGCGGTATTCGCGTTGACTTTCCGCGCTTCGCCTTATATTTCGGTGGTATTTGGCTCTGCATTCCCTTAGGAATGACTTTTGAGCAGAAAACTTACGCTGCGCTCCCTTAGGAATGACTTTTGTAGCTTCGTCGTGCTCTGCATCCCCTTAGGGACGACTTTCGAGCTTCTTCCTATTTTTTTTCTTTTTCTGCACTCGATGGTGCATGCTCAGATTTTACATTTACATATCTTGGGGGACTTTGCCCTCGTAGGGCTGAATTAAAAAGGAAAAATTACAGACTATGGCCCCATTAAAAACCTTTCTCCCCCTTTGGAAAGGAAAAGGGTGCCATAGAAAAAAATGAAAAAGATTACATCAATTTATACATAATATCGCCGAAGCTCATCCGCATTCCAGGATCTGGGAATGTCGTTGCCGTCCATGTCCTTTAACCTGTAAGAACCGGGTCTTGATGAAGATACTACCAAAAAGGGTCCTTCCCACTTCAGCTGAAGTTTGCCTACTGTGTCAGGGTTGGCTACTCTCCGAAGCACCAAGTGTCCTGGCTTAATGTCTTTCAATCGAACTTTTCTATCGCGCCATTTTATTGTTTCGGCTTGATATTTGTTGATATTTTCCACAGCCTGAAGTCTGGTCCCTTCTATAGTATCTTTTGTCATAGAATAATTAGCTTCATCTTCGGCCGAAGCTACTGTTCTTATTGACCCCATTTTATCCTCTTCGGGGGTTATGGCTTCGTCACCGAACAATAACTTAAATGGTATGAAACCTGTTGATCTTGATACGGTCGTATTGTGGCTCCACACCACTTTAATCAATTCATCTAGCCACTTTCCTCTGGGCTGATTAAAGATTAGCTTCATTATTCCTGTCATCATAATACTATTTGCTCTTTCGACAAGTCCATTTGACTCTGGATGTCTGACTGACGCAAAATGAATCTTTGTGCCAATTTGATCACAGAATTCCTTGAAAGCTTCAACATCAAACTGTGTTCTATTATCCACAGTTGTAGCCTTTGGCACACCGAAGCGACAAACAATGTTTTGCCAGAAAAATTTCTGGAATGTGACTGAAGTTATCGTGGCCAAAGGCTTCGCCTCAATCCATTTGGAAAAATATTCTACAGCCACCACAACATATCTTAAATTGCCTTATGCTGGTGGAAGTGGACCTAACAAATCCAGGCCCCATCTTTGCAATGGCCAGGTTGGTTGTATTAGCTGAGTCAAAGACGAAGGTTGTTTCTGATTTCTTGCACATTTTTGGCAATTTTCACACTTTTGAACCAAATCTGCTGCGTCCGAAGCTGCCTTCGGCCAATAGAATCCTTGTCAAAAAACCTTTCCCAGAAGAGGTCTGGACCCAATATGAGATCCACACAATCCTGCATGTATCTCCTTCATCAGTTCTATACCTTCTGTTCTGGATAAGAACTTGAGAAGTGGGGAACAAACTCCATGTTTATATAATTCCCCTTCTATTATGACATATGGTCTTGTTCTTGCTTCCATTTTTTGTTATAAACCTCATCATCCGAGAGATGATTACCTTGGAGGAAAGATATAATCTCAGTCCTCCAGTCTTCACTATGGACAGGAGATATTGTGAGCACTGCTCTTTCGAGAAGTTCTACCGAAGGTGCTCTTATTGTCTTGAAAAACACTTCCGAAGGTAGAGGAAGCCCCTGTGCTGCTGGCTTGGCTAGCAGATCAGCATGCTCATTTTCCCCTCTTGGAATATTCTTAACAGAAAATCCTTCGAAAGAAGCTTCAAGCCTTCGAACTGTGTCCAAGTATCTCTCAAGCTTTGGATCTGATAGTCGCCTAGAGGGGGGGGGGTGAATAGGGCGAAACTGAAATTTACAAAAATAATCACAACTACAAGCCGGGTTAGCGTTAGTAATAAAGAAACGAGTCCGCGAGAGAGGGCTCAAAACAAATCGCAAGCAAATAAGAGTGTGACACGAGGATTTGTTTTACCGAGGTTCGGTTTTCGCAAACCTACTCCCCGTTGAGGAGGCCACAAAGGCCGGGTCTCTTTCAACCCTTCCCTCTCTCAAACGATCCCACGGATCGAGTGAGCTTTCCCTTCTTCTCAATCAACCGGGAACAAAACTTCCCCGCAAGGGCCACCACAAACTTGGTGCCTCTTGCCTTGGTTACAATTGAGTGATGATCTCAAGAACAAGTGAGAAAGAAAAGAATGCGATCCAAGCGCAAGAGCTCGAAAGAACACAAGCAAATCACTCTCTCTAGTCACTATGGAGTTGTGTGGAATTTGGAGAGGACTTGATCTATTTGGTGTGTCTAGAATTGAATGCTAGAGCTCTTGTAGTAGTTGAGAAGTGGAAAACTTGGATGGCAATGAATGTGGGGTGGTTGGGGTATTTATAGCCCCAACCATCAAAAGTGACCGTTGCTGGAACCCCTCTGTTCGATGGCGCACCGGACAGTCCGGTGCACACCGGACAGTCCGGTGCCCCTGCCACGTCACCATTGCCGTTGGATTCTGACCGTTGGAGCTTCTGACTTCTGGGCCCTCCTGGGTGTCCGGTGCACACCGGACATGTACTGTTTGATGTCCGGTGCACCGGCATGGGCGATCCTGACGTCTGCGCGCGCTGCGCGCGCATTAAATGCTCCACAGGGAGCCGTTGGCGCCGCAGAGAGCCGTTGCTCCGCTGGCACACCGGACAGTCCGGTGCACACCGGACAGTCCGGTGAATTTTAGCGGAGCGACTGCCGAGCGAACCCGAGGCTGGCGAGTTCCGGAGGCCGCGTTCCCTTGGAGCACCGGACATGTCCGGTGCACACCGGACAGTCCGGTGATTTATAGCGCGCCGGCCTCCGAGAATTCCCGAGAGCGAAGAGTTGAAGTCGGACTCCTCTGGGCGCACCGGACACTGTCCGGTGCACACCGGACAGTCCGGTGCCTTCAGCCAGAGGTGCCTTCGGTTGCCTCGTTGCTCCTTTGTTGAATCCAACACTTGGTCTTTTTATTGGCTAAATGTGAACCTTTTGCACCTGTATAACTTATGCACTAGAGCAAACTAGTTAGTCCAATATTTGTGTTGGGCAAATCAACCACCAAAATTATTTAGAAACTAGGTGTAAGCCTAATTCCCTTTCAATCTCCCCCTTTTTGGTGATTGATGCCAACACAAACCAAAGCAAATATAGAAGTGCATTAATTGAACTAGTTTACATAAAGTAAGTGCAAAGGTTGCTTGGAATTGAGCCAATATAAATATTTATGTGATGCGCATGGATTGTTTTCTTTGTTTTTGATATATTGGACCACATTTGCACCATAAGTTTTGTGTTTGCAAACTCTTTTGTAAATTCTTTTCAAAGTCATTTTGCAAGATAGTCAAAGGTAAATGAATAAGATTTTGCAAAGCATTTTCAAGTTTTGAAAGATTCATCTTTTATTCCAAAATGCTTTTCCTTTGACTAAACAAAACTCCCCCTAAATGAGATCCTCCTCTTAGTGTTCAAGAGGGTTTTAAGATATCAATTTTGAAAATATTACTTGCTCCCCCTTTAGAACACAAAGAGATACCAATTTTGAAATTTACCAATATAAAATCATCAAATTTATAAAATTAGGTGGTGGTGCGGTCCTTTTGCTTTGAGCTCATATTTTCTCCCCCTTTGGCATGAATCGCCAAAAACGGAATCATTAGAGCCCAATGAAGTACTTTCTCCCCCTTTGGTCATGAAATGAATGAGTGAAGATTATACCAAAGTTGGAGAGATGATGTGGAGCGACGGCGAAGGATGAGTAGTAGAGTGGAGTGGAAGCCTTTGTCTTTGCCGAAGACTCCAATTCCCTTTCAATATACCTATGACTTGATTTGAAATACCCTTGAAAACACATTAGTCATAGCATATATAAAAAAGACATGATCAAAGGTATATTCATGTGCTATGTGTGCAAGTTTAGCAAAAGAAATTCCTAGAATCAAGAATATTGAGCTCATGCCTAAGTCGGGTAAAAGATTGTTCATCAAGTGGCTTGGTAAAGATATCAGCTAATTGATCTTTAGAGTTAATGTAAGAAATCTCGATATCCCCCTTTTGTTGGTGATCCCGAAGAAAATGATACCGAATAGCTATGTGCTTAGTGCGGCTGTGCTCGACGGGATTGTCGGCCATTTTGATTGCACTCTCATTGTCACATAGCAAAGGGACTTTGGTTAATTTGTAACCGTAGTCCCGCAGGGTTTGCCTCATCCAAAGCAATTGCGCGCAACAATGCCCTGCGGCAATATACTCGGCTTCGGCAGTAGAAAGAGCGACCGAATTTTGCTTCTTTGAAGCCCAAGACACCAAGGATCTTCCCAAGAACTGGCAAGTCCCCGATGTGCTCTTCCTATTAATCCTACACCCCGCCCAATCGGCATCCGAATACCCAATCAAATCAAATGTGGATCCCCGAGGGTACCAAAGCCCAAACTTAGGAGTATAAGCCAAATATCTCAAGATTCGTTTTACGGCCGTAAGGTGTGATTCCTTAGGGTCGGCTTGGAATCTTGCACACATGCAAACGGAAAGCATAATGTCCGGTCGAGATGCACATAAATAAAGCAATGACCCAATCATCGACCGGTATACCTTTTGATCCACGGACTTACCTCCCGTGTCGAGGTCGAGATGCCCATTGGTTCCCATGGGTGTCTTGATGGGCTTGGCATCCTTCATTCCAAACTTGCTTAGAATGTCTTGAGTATACTTCGTTTGGCTAATGAAGGTGCCTTCTTGGAGTTGTTTGACTTGAAATCCTAGAAAATACTTCAACTCCCCCATCATTGACATCTCGAATTTTTGTGTCATGATCCTACTAAATTCTTCACATGTAGATTTGTTAGTAGACCCAAATATGATATCATCAACATAGATTTGGCATACAAACAAATCATTATCAAGAGTCTTAGTGAATAAAGTAGGATCGGCTTTGCCGACTTTGAAGCCATTTGCAATAAGGAAATCTCTAAGGCATTCATACCATGCTCTTGGGGCTTGCTTGAGCCCATAAAGCGCCTTAGAGAGCCTATAAACATGGTTAGGGTACTCACTGTCTTCAAAGCCGGGAGGTTGCTCAACATAGACCTCCTCCTTGATTGGTCCATTGAGGAAGGCACTCTTCACGTCCATTTGATAAAGCTTGAAGCCATGGTAAGTAGCATAGGCTAATAATATGCGAATTGACTCAAGCCTAGCTACGGGTGCATAGGTTTCACCAAAATCCAAACCTTCGACTTGTGAATACCCCTTGGCCACGAGTCGAGCTTTATTCCTAGTCACCACACCATGCTCGTCTTGCTTGTTGCGGAAGACCCACTTGGTTCCTACAACATTTTGATTAGGACGTGGAACTAAGTGCCATACCTCATTCCTTGTGAAATTGTTGAGCTCCTCTTGCATCGCCATCACCCAATCCGAATCTTGCAGAGCTTCCTCTATCCTGTGCGGCTCAATAGAGGAAACAAAAGAGTAATGCTCACAAAAATGCGCAACACGAGATCGAGTAGTTACCCCCTTATGAATGTCGCCGAGGATGGTGTCGACGGGGTGATCTCGTTGTATTGCTTGGTGGACTCTTGGGTGTGGCGGTCTTGGTTGTTCATCCTCCTTGTCTTCATCATTTGAATCTCCCCCTTGATCGTTGCCGTCATTTTGAGGTGGCTCATCTTCTTGATCTTCTTGTTCAACATCTTGAGCCTCATCCTCAACTTGAGTTGGTGAAGATACTTGCGTGGAGGAGGATGGTTGATCTTGTGCATTTGGAGGCTCTTCGGATTCCTTAGGACACACATCCCCAATGGACATGTTCCTTAGCGCTATGCATGGAGCCTGTTCTTCACCTATATCATCAAGATCAACTTGCTCTACTTGAGAGCCGTTAGTCTCATCAAACACAACGTCACAAGAAACTTCAACAAGTCCTGAGGACTTGTTAAAGACTCTATATGCCCTTGTGTTTGAGTCATATCCTAGTAAAAAGCCTTCTACAGTTTTAGGAGCAAATTTAGATTTTCTACCTCTTTTGACAAAAATAAAACATTTGCTACCAAAAACTCTAAAATATGAAATATTGGGCTTTTTACCGGTTAGGAGTTCATAAGATGTCTTCTTGAGGATTCGATGAAGATATAACCGGTTGATGGCGTAGCAGGCGGTGTTGACCGCCTCGGCCCAAAACCGATCCGGTGTCTTGTACTCATCAAGCATGGTTCTTGCCATGTCCAATAGAGTTCGATTCTTCCTCTCCACTACACCATTTTGTTGTGGAGTGTAGGGAGAAGAGAACTCATGCTTGATGCCCTCCTCCTCAAGAAAGCCTTCAATTTGAGAGTTCTTGAACTCCGTCCCATTGTCGCTTCTAATTTTCTTGATCCTCAAGCCGAACTCATTTTGAGCCCGTCTCAAGAATCCCTTTAAGGTCTCTTGGGTATAAGATTTGTCCTGTAAAAAGAACACCCAAGTGAAGCGAGAATAGTCATCCACAATTACAAGGCAATACTTACTACCGCCAATGCTTATGTAAGCAATTGGGCCGAACAAATCCATGTGAAGGAGCTCCAGTGGCCTGTCGGTAGTCATGATGTTTTTGTGTGGATGATGGACACCAACTTGCTTCCCGGCTTGGCAAGCGCTACAAATCCTGTCTTTCTCAAAATGAACATCGGTTAGTCCCAAAATGTGTTCTCCCTTTAGAAGTTTGTGAAGATTCTTCATTCCAACATGGGCTAGTCGACGGTGCCAGAGCCAACCCAAGTTAGTCTTAGCAATTAAGCATGTGTCGAGTTCAGCTCTTTCAAAATCTACTAAGTATAGCTGACCCTCTAACACACCCTTAAATGCTATTGAATCATCACTCCTTCTAAAGACAGTAACACCTGTATCAGTAAAAAGACAGTTGTAGCCCATTTGACATAATTGGGATACGGAAAGCAAATTGTAATCTAAAGAATCTACAAGAAAAACATTGGAAATAGAATGGTCAGGAGATATAGCAATTTTACCCAAACCTTTGACCAAACCTTGATTTCCATCCCCGAATGTGATAGCTCGTTGGGGATCTTGGTTTTTTTCATATGAGGAGAACATCCTTTTCTCCCCTGTCATATGGTTTGTGCACCCGCTGTCGAGTATCCAACTTGAGCCCCCGGATGCATAAACCTACAAAACAAGTTTAGTTCTTTGTTTTAGGTACCCAAACGGTTTTGGGTCCTTTGGCATTAGATACAAGAACTTTGGGTACCCAAACACAAGTCTTGGAGCCCTTGTGTTTGCCCCCAACAATTTTGGCAACTACCTTGCCGGATTTGCTAGTCAAAACATAAGATGCATCAAAAGTTTTAAATGAAATGGCATGATCATTTGATGCATTAGTAGTTTTCTTTCTAGGCAACTTGGCATGGGTTGGTTGCCTAGATCTAGATGTCTCACCCTTATACATAAAAGCATAATTAGGGCCAGAGTGAGACTTCCTAGAATGAATTTTCTTAATTTTACTCTCAGGATACCCGGCAGGGTACAAAATGTAACCCTCGTTATCCTGAGGCATGGGAGCCTTGCCCTTAACAAAGTTAGACAAGTTCTTAGGAGGGGCATTAATTTTGACATTGTCTCCCCTTTGGAAGCCAATGCCGTCCTTAATGCCCGGGCGTCTCCCATTATAGAGCATGCTTCTAGCCAATTTAAATTTTTCATTTTCTAAGTCATGCTCCCTAATTTTAGCATTAAGTTGTGCTATGTGATCATTTTGTTTTTTAATTAAGGTAAGGTGATCATGGATAGCATCAACATTAATATCTCTACATCTAGTGCAAATGGACACATGCTCAATAGTAGATGTAGAGGGTTTGCAAGACTTTAATTCAATGACCTTAGCATGCAACAAATCATTTTTAGTTCTAAGGTCGGAAATAGTAGCATTGCAAACATCAAAATCCTTAGCCTTAGCAATTAATTTCTCATTCTCATTTCTAAGGCTAGCAAGAGAAATGTTCAATTTTTCAATCCTAGCAAGCAAATCATTATTATCATTTCTAGGAATTGAAACATTGCAAATATGAGAATCAACCTTAGCTAGCAAATTGGCATTTTCATTTCTAAGGTTGTCTAAAGTCTCATGGCAAGTGCTTAGCTCACTAGACAATTTTTCACATTTTTCTCTTTCTAGCGCATAAGCATTTTTAACCTTAACATGTTTCTTGTTTTCCTTGATTAGGAAGTCCTCTTGGGAGTCCAAGAGATCATCCTTTTCATGGATGGCACTAATTAGCTCATTTAATTTTTCTTTTTGTTCCATGTTAAGGTTGGCAAAAAGAATACGCAAATTATCCTCTTCATTTTTATCATCATCCTCATCACTAGATGTTTCATATTTAGTGGAGGACTTTGATTTTACCTTCCTTTTGCCGTCCTTGGCCATGAGGCACTTGTGGCCGACGTTGGGGAAGAGGAGGCCCTTGGTGACGGCGATGTTGGCGGCGTCCTCGTCGTCGGAGGAGTCGCTTGAGCTTTCGTCGGAGTCCCACTCCCGACAAACATGGGCATCGCCGCCCTTCCTCTTGTAGTATCTCTTCTTCTCCTTCCTCTTGCCCTTCTTGTCGTCGCCCCTGTCACTATCACTTGATAATGGACATTTAGCAATAAAGTGACCGGGCTTACCACACTTGTAGCAAACCTTCTTGGAACGGGATTTGTAGTCCTTCCCCTTCCGTTGCTTGAGGATTTGCCTAAAGCTTTTGATGATTAGGGCCATCTCCTCGTTGTCGAGCTTGGAGGCGTCAATTGGTTGTCTACTTGGTGTAGACTCTTCCTTCTTCTCCTCCGTGGCCTTGAAGGCCACCGGTTGCGCCTCGGATGTGGAAGGTTCATCAAGCTCGTTGATCTTCTTGGAGCCCTTAATCATACATTCAAAACTCACAAAATTCCCGATAACTTCCTCGGGGGTCATTAGTGGATATCTAGGATTACCACGAATTAATTGTACTTGAGTAGGGTTAAGGAAAATAAGTGCTCTTAAAATAACCTTAACCACCTCGTGGTCATCCCATTTTGCGCTCCCGAGGTTGCGCACTTGGTTCACCAAGGTTTTGAGCCGGTTGTACATGTCTTGTGGCTCCTCCCCTTGGCGAAGCCGGAAGCGACCGAGCTCCCCCTCGATCGTTTCCCGCTTGGTGATCTTGGTGAGTTCATCACCCTCGTGCGCCGTCTTGAGTAGGTCCCAAATCTCCTTGGCGTTCTTCAACCCTTGTACTTTGTTGTATTCCTCCTTGCTTAGGGAGGCAAGGAGGATGGTTGTGGCTTGGGAGTTGAAGTGCTCGATTTGGGCCACTTCGTCCGTGTCGTAGTCTTCATCCCCTACGGATGGTACCTGTACACCATACTCAACAACATCCCATAATCTTTTGTGGAGAGAGGTTAAATGAAATCGCATTAAATTACTCCACATAGCATAATCTTCACCATTAAAAGTTGGTGGTTTGCCTAATGGGACGGAAAGTAAAGGTGTATGTTTAGGAATGCGAGGGTAGCGTAGGGGAATCTTACTATACTTCTTACGCTCTTGGCGTTTAGAAGTGACGGACGCCGCGTCGGAGCCGGAGGTAGATGTCGATGAAGTGTCGGTCTCATAGTAGACCACCTTCCTCATCCTTTTGTGCTTATCCCCACTCCGATGCGGCTTGTGAGAAGAGGATTTTTCCTTCTTCTCCTTGTGGTGAGAAGAGGAAGATCTTTTCTCCTTCCGCTTGGAGGATTTCTTCTTCTTCTCTCTTCTCTTGGTGCGGGACTCTTCCGATGAGGATGAAGTGCTCCCTTGGCTTGTAGCGGGCTTGTCGCCGGTCTCCATCTCCTTCTTGGCGTGATCTCCCGACATCACTTCGAGCGGTTAGGCTCTAATGAAGTACCGGGCTCTGATACCAATTGATAGTCGCCTAGAGGGGGGGGGGGTGAATAGGGCGAAACTGAAATTTACAAAAATAATCACAACTACAAGCCGGGTTAGCGTTAGTAATAAAGAAACGAGTCCGCGAGAGAGGGCTCAAAACAAATCGCAAGCAAATAAGAGTGTGACACGAGGATTTGTTTTACCGAGGTTCGGTTTTCGCAAACCTACTCCCCGTTGAGGAGGCCACAAAGGCCGGGTCTCTTTCAACCCTTCCCTCTCTCAAACGATCCCACGGATCGAGTGAGCTTTCCCTTCTTCTCAATCAACCGGGAACAAAACTTCCCCGCAAGGGCCACCACAAACTTGGTGCCTCTTGCCTTGGTTACAATTGAGTGATGATCTCAAGAACAAGTGAGAAAGAAAAGAATGCGATCCAAGCGCAAGAGCTCGAAAGAACACAAGCAAATCACTCTCTCTAGTCACTATGGAGTTGTGTGGAATTTGGAGAGGACTTGATCTATTTGGTGTGTCTAGAATTGAATGCTAGAGCTCTTGTAGTAGTTGAGAAGTGGAAAACTTGGATGGCAATGAATGTGGGGTGGTTGGGGTATTTATAGCCCCAACCATCAAAAGTGACCGTTGCTGGAACCCCTCTGTTCGATGGCGCACCGGACAGTCCGGTGCACACCGGACAGTCCGGTGCCCCTGCCACGTCACCATTGCCGTTGGATTCTGACCGTTGGAGCTTCTGACTTCTGGGCCCTCCTGGGTGTCCGGTGCACACCGGACATGTACTGTTTGATGTCCGGTGCACCGGCATGGGCGATCCTGACGTCTGCGCGCGCTGCGCGCGCATTAAATGCTCCGCAGGGAGCCGTTGGCGCCGCAGAGAGCCGTTGCTCCGCTGGCACACCGGACAGTCCGGTGAATTTTAGCGGAGCGACTGCCGAGCGAACCCGAGGCTAGCGAGTTCCGGAGGCCGCGTTCCCTTGGAGCACCGGACATGTCCGGTGCACACCGGACAGTCCGGTGATTTATAGCGCGCCGGCCTCCGAGAATTCCCGAGAGCGAAGAGTTGAAGTCGGACTCCTCTGGGCGCACCGGACACTGTCCGGTGCACACCGGACAGTCCGGTGCCTTCAGCCAGAGGTGCCTTCGGTTGCCTCGTTGCTCCTTTGTTGAATCCAACACTTGGTCTTTTTATTGGCTAAATGTGAACCTTTTGCACCTGTATAACTTATGCACTAGAGCAAACTAGTTAGTCCAATATTTGTGTTGGGCAAATCAACCACCAAAATTATTTAGAAACTAGGTGTAAGCCTAATTCCCTTTCAGGATCTCTTGCCTTGCAACTCTTGTCAACATGTCCAGAAATAACTTGAGAGTCAGTTTTGAGGACTGCCCTTCTTACTCCCATTGCCTTTAACTTTCAAAGTCCCAAAAGTAATGCTTCGTATTCAGTAATATTATTTGTACAGCTGAAATCAAGCCTTGCTGCATAACATGTTCTTACTTTGGAAGGTGCAACTAAGACAGCAGCTGCACCTGCACCGAAGGTTCCCTAGGAGCCGTCGTAGAACACTATCCAGGCTTCGGCATCTTTATTTGCTTCTTCTTCTTGAGCCCCTAGCGTCTAATCAGTAATGAAGTCTGCTAACGCCTGGGACTGAATTGAGGACCTATGCACATAGTCAATACTAAATTCATTAAGCTCTGCGGCCCACTTTCCAATCCTTCCAGTAGCTTCTCTGTTTCTCATAATATCCTTCAAAGGCTGTGATGAAGGAACAATTATGTGATATGCTTGAAAATAATGTCGGAGCTTCCTGGAGGCCATTAGCACAGCATACAACACCTTCTCCAACTCTGTATAGTTTTTCTTTGATAAACTTAGAACTTCAGAGACAAAATATACTGGAGCATGCTTCTTAATTTGGCCTTCAAGCTTCTCCTGTACAAGCGCCACACTCACTGCAGAGTGCGAAGCTGCCACATACAATAGTAATGGAGCCCCTGGCGCAGGTGAAGTTAATGTTGTTAGGTCAATCAAGTACTGCTTCAACTCTTCGAAGGCCTTCTGCTGAGCTGGGCCCCATTGAAAAACTTCAGCTGACTTTAGTATTTCAAAGAATGGCAAATTTCTTTCTGCTGATCTAGATATAAATCTATTCAATAATGCCAGTCTTCCTGTCAGCCGTTGGGCCCCCTTCTTTGTGCTTGGTGGTTCCATCCGAAGGATAGCTTCGATCTTGCTTGGATTAGCTTCAATCCCCTTCGTTGAAACTAGGCAGCCAAGGAACTTACCCTTCTTCACTCCAAAGACACATTTTTCTGGATTTAATTTCAGGCCAGCTTGCCTGAAGTTAGCAAATGTTTCTTGTAGATCAGTAATGTGATTTTCTTGCTTTGTGCTTTTTACTATGATGTCATCAACGTATGTTAGCACATTTCTGCCTATCTGAGAATGAAGGACCTTAGCTGTCATTCTACTGAAGCTTCCTCCAGCATTCTTGAGCCCCTCAGGCATCCGAAGATAGCAATAGGTGGCACTGGGAGTTATGAAGCTAGTCTTCGGCTCATCCTCCTTCTTCATCCATATTTGATGATATCCTGAGTAGCAATCCAGTAGACTCATAAGTTCTGAAGAAGTTGATGCATCTACAAGAGAGTCTATTCTTGGTAATGGAAATTCGTCCTTTGGACATGCCTTGTTAAGATCTGTGAAGTCAATACACATTCTCCATTTGCCGTTGGCCTTCTTCACCATAACAGTATTGGCAAGCCACTCTGGATATTTTACCTCTCTGATAACACCAGCACTGAGAAGCCTTTTTACTTCATTTCGAGCACCTTCGGCTTTATCATCAGACATTTTCTGAAGCCTTTGCTTTCTTGGCCTGAAGGATGGGTCGACATTGAGTGAATGTTCAGTGACGTCTCTGTTGACACCACAAAGGTCATTGGCTGACCAAGCAAAGACATCTTTGTTGTAGAATAGAAACCTTATCAAAGTTTTCTCCTGCTCTTCAGATAGTTGAGACCCCAGCAGTACCTTCTGCTCTGCTATATCTTCACATAGAAGCATGGGTTTCGGCTGATCAGCCGAATCAGTCTTCTCTCTTCTGTACTTATACTATTCACAAGCTTCGACTCCATCTATATTGTGGATTGCTTTTGAATCTATCCAATTTCCTTCGGCCTTTCTGGCAGCCTCTTGACTTCCATGAATAGCAATGGGCCCTTGTTCCAAAGGTATCTTCATGCATAGATATGCTGGGTGAAGTATTGCTTCGAAAGCGTTAAGTGTCCCTCGACCAATGATTGCGTCGTAGGGGTATTCCATGTCAACAATGTCAAAAACAACCTGTTCAGTCCTTGTATTGTGAACAAAGCCGAAGGTAACTAGCATTGTGATTTTGCCAAGTGCTACGATCTGCCTTCCTCCGAAGCCACATAGGGGATGTGTAGCATCGTGAATCTTATCTTCTGGCTCTTGCATTTGTCTGAAGGCCTTAGCAAATATGATATCCGCAGTACTGCCTGTATCAACCAGAACATTGTGGACCAGAAAACCCTTGATGACACAAGATATGACCATAGCATCATTGTGAGGATAGTCCTTGAGCTGAAGGTCCTCCTGGGAGAAGGTGATTGGGATGTGAGACCATTTTGACTTGATGAAGGGTCCCTGTACCCCAACATGCTGCACCCTACCCTTCTCTGTGCTTCCTTCTTCTGCTTCTTGTTAGCCGGTTCTGAACTTGAACCGCCTGTTATCAGGAGCACAAGCTTCGTAGCCGAAGGTGATTCAGCTTGGTTGTTGAACGAAGCCATCAGCTCAACAGTGGAAGTGAGTTCACCGGAGGTGGGTGCCAATGTTGGGGACTTGTTCTCAAATGCTATGAATTAAGAACAAGGCAACACACAAGAAAAATGTTAAATGTTAATGTCCTTCGTCCTTTGAAGCATTACTTCCCTTGGGACATAATGATCTTCGAACGAAGGTTATAAAAGACATACCTTCATAAATATGACACATGTAATCAGAGGATGAAGGTTATGAAACATAAGACAACATAAATAATTACATAGAACCAAAATATGAATGTTTATTGTCAAATAATCATGAATACATAAAAGTTAAATTAAATTACATTTATACCTTGAGCTCGATTGAATACGAAGATTCAGATGTGATGCCAAAGCGTGAACAGTACGGGGGTACTGTTCACCTATTTATAGGCACAGGGCACAGCCTGTATGAATTTACATTCATGTCCTCTACAAATGATTACAATCATTACACAGGTTATCATGGGCCGATTGGTCATCTCATCTTTAAGTCGGTGCCTTTTGAAATATACTACGAAGCTCCCTGACTGGTAGCTTCGGCATCGTCCCTGTTCTGGCCTTCCAAAGGTGCTTCTTCTCACAAGACCTTCGGCGACGAAGCAGACCCCCAACAGGGAGCAATCTATATTGTAGAACTATAATAAAGCTTAATTGACATATCTTTTGATCTAATATATCTCTTTCAGTTGGTACTTTCTCTTAATTTATATTTTTGCTTATGCCAAGGTTAAATGTGTAGAACTTGCACCTCAGATCTCAAAAGTTCTAAGTGCATTGATCTAACAAGTATTCATCACTTGTATGCACAAGTTTAGGGGAGCAATACTCTACACATTAAATCTTTGAGACTAACCATTCTTCAAGTGTATGTTGTGCTTTGTCTCGAATTGAAAGGGAGATGGAGTTTCGAGCAAAGGGAGTACTTCCGCTTCATATTCGTTCGGTATCAAACACCCTTGCTCAAACTCATAAACTTCATTTCCATATCTATATTGAAAAGGCCTCAAAATTTCTTTATTTTTGGTGCTTAATGCCAAATGGGGAGAAAGTATTAGGGCCAAAGCAAAAGGACCGCACCACCACCCTGTTTTTTGAAAACTTTTTATCTTCCAAATTGGTGCTATTGCATTTGCAAAAACCCTCTTGATAGCTAAGAGGAGAAAAACTATTTTATACCAAAGGGGAGAATTTTTTCAGGACGGGCTTTTTAAAATGGCCAAAGGAAAAGCATTTGAAAAGCAGGAAAACCTTTAAATCTTAGAAATGCTCTTAAAATTCCATCCTTGTACCTTAGGCCATATTCAAATAAATTTGAAAAGATTTTATCAAAAGTTTGCAAAAACCATTACATGTGGTGCAAATGTGGTCCAAAATTATAATCATGTCAATATCACTCATATTCACTTAGAACTGCTTTTATTTAAGTAGCTTATGAACACTTGACCAATTGCAAACTAGTTACAATTTCATACTTTATATTTGCTTTGGTTTGTGTTGGCATCAATCACCAAAAAGGGAGAGATTGAAAGGGAAATGCCCTTAAACCATTTCTTATATTGTTTTTGGTGCTTGATGACCGTCACAATCATTTGGACTAACTAGTTTGTCTAGTATTTGATTCACATGTTCATAAGTTCAGCAGTTTAGTTTCTAAGTCGCAATCAGCTCAGATCCATCCAAATAGGGGTAAAACATGGAATAGATGAACTACCAATTATTCTACTCTTTAGATAAGTTTTAAATACCCCAAGGAACCTATTCAACACTTCTAGAGAGGTTGAAAAAGCTCAGAATCAACATCTCACTATTTTGGAGCTAGTTTGAGCAAAATAAGAAATATGATTTAAAGAATCAAAATGTTCATGATCCATGACTTAGACTAGATGGTAAGCCACTTGAGATATTCTTCTAAGTCATAGGATCTCTCTCAAGTTTAGCCAAAGCAACTTGGAGAAGATTGTTCAAAGATCAACGACAAGTCAGAAACTCAAGTTCTGAAATCGCCAAGTGCGGACCATCCGACCCCTTCTGGCGGACTGTTCGCGACACCACTCTGACTTTAGAAAAGAACTATAAATCATGGACAGTCCGGCCATAAAACGTAGACTGTCCGGCTATAAAGCACGGATCATCTAGCTATAATTCACGGACCGTCCGCACGTGAAGATCTGGTTCAGCCCGAAGGTGACGAGTTGAGCAAAAGGATTTTTAGAGCTGGCGCGAACCATCCGAGACTAAGGGCAGATAGTCCGCGTATCGTCACCAGGGAAAGATAGTCGTTGATCTAGCCGTTGGTCTATCAGGCATATCCGTTGTGATATCCTAGCCCTTAGGATGGTGATATTCTAGCCCAAGGCTTAATAGAATTAATAGAGTGTCCATACCAACAAGGTGCATCTTTTTTTTCGAAAGCCTATCTTGAAAGAACCTCCAAGTTAAGCGTGCTTGGCTTGGAGGAATTTTTAGATGGGTGACCGACCAGAAAGTTTTTCTTGGGTGCGCATGAGTGAGGACAAAGTGTGCACAAAAGACTTGTGTTGGTCTGTGGGGACAATATATGATCCTAGCGAGCTGCTAGGAGTAAGTACCGCCGGTCCAAGGATTGGACGGGGTGTTACAAGTGGTATCAGAGCTGACCCTTGTGGTTTCACGGGCGTGTGTGGGCTAGGGTGTTCGGGTATATGGCGCATGGCACATGTGGGCCCAGAGTGGTCACATGGCATGGCATATGATGGCACTAGACATACAGACGTGGCCAAGAGGGGAGGTTCCTAGATTGAGGTTGACCGATGAGGACGTCGATCTTCTAAGGGGGGTGGATTGTGATATCCTGGCCCTTGGGATGGATATATCCTAGCCTAAGGCTTAATAGAATTAATAGAGTATCCATACCAACAAGGTGCATCTTCTTTTTCGGAAGCCTATCTTGAAAGAACCTCCAAGTTAAGCATGCTTGGCTTGGAGCAATTTGGGATGGGTGACCGACCGGGAAGTTTTTCTCGGGTGCGCATGAGTGAGGACAAAGTGCGCACAAAAGACTCGTGTTGGTTTGTGAGGACAATATATGATCCTAGCGAGCTGTCAGGAGTAAGTACCACCGGTCCAGGGATTGGACGGGGTGTTATATCCATTGAGATGTCAGAATCGACCGTTTAGAGGGTCACGGACCGTCCGGGCTGAAGCCACTGACCGTCGGCCCGTGCACAGAACAACAAAAGGGCATAACAACGATATGGGTGGTTGAGGGCTATAAAAGCCACCCCAACCAGCCCATTCATTAAGATTCATTGATCTACACCATACACAAGAGTTGGGTATTCACTCCTATCTACTAGAGCAACATTTCTATACGCATCAAAGCCTCACAAGTGCGAAAAAGAGAGATCAAGCAAGACAGAGCTACTTGTGTGTGTTTAGCGATAGTGCCTTGTGAGAATCATTGAGAGGAAGTGTATGCTACCTCTTGTGATTATTTGAGCATGGGGTTTTGACTCCCATTCATAGTAAAGCTAGCAAGAGCCTCTTATCTTTGTGGTTGGCCTTGCAGAGACTTCGGTCTTTTGTTGACAAAGAAGAAGGAACACTCGCCGGTCTTGGTGACCATTGGAGAGAGGGAAAGGGTTGAAAAAGATCGATCCTTTGTGGACTCCTCAACGTGGATTAGGTTCTTGGTGAACCGAACCTCGGTAAAATAAATCACCCATATAACTTGTGTTTATTGCTTGTGGTTTATTTGTCTTCTCCCTCTCTAAGTTCTCTTGCACTATTCTTTGTTGATATTACTTTGTGTTGCTTCAAGTTAAATTCTCATATATAGAAACAACGCCTTGCAAGAAAGAACTTGTGTTATTCCTCTTCTTATCTAAGCCCTCTTGCTTTATTATCCTTAAATATTTTAGTTGTGTTGCTTTGTGTTAATTCTGCATTCTTTGAAAGCAATACTTTTTGCAAGCAAAGGACTTAGTTTTATACTCCAATAATTGTTCATCTTGTTCTAACCACTAATTGAGGGATCAAGGGTCGTGTTAAAGTTATAAATTTCAGGTTTTGCCTATTCACCCCCCTCTAGGCGACTTTCACCAAACCTTTATATAAAAGAGATAACTAGCCAAACTAGCTATTGCCCCTTGAAATAGCGAGTTTGTGTGCCTATGGTCCCAACAACAGGCCATAATGGTCGACTGATAGTACTCCTAGTGGCTACTTTGTGCAGCAAGAATATAATCCAATGGCTACACTGATCAGTCTGATGCTCTAACTTTGATGGTACTCAAAGAGGTCCAAAAATCGACTTTGGATCGTTAGATCAAAACGCCAATCCGACGTTAATCCTAATTTTCTTAATAAACCCTAGCAATCGCACCATTGTGTGGGATGATGTGGCTATGTGCAAGTGCATCCTCCAATAAGCCCACATAGCTCACTCTGGTGCCAACCCTAGAATGACTTTCACTCCAATAAGCCCACAAAGCGCATCCTCCAATAAGCCCACAAGCGCACAAACACTGGGATGACTTTAACGTTCCTACCACTAGGGAGAGCAATAACTCTATGGAATCCTAGTATTCTCCTCCTTTCAGGTAGTATATAATCTAATGTCACAACCAATGGAGCAATCTAATGGTGCACTAAACATGCCTTTGAGATCTTCTACAAACTTCGAGTGAAACCCTTTCTCAAATGTGATAACTCCCCAAGTATACTGATAACTTGTGCACATGAGTTGGCCTTTGATAAATATTTTTCAAAGGATTTTCACTTGCACCTTTTCATGCCACTCAATCTAAGTACATCACAAATTAGATCTCACAAAAGTGGCACTAGATGATCGATATCCAAACAACTTTGCCCCTCTTGATAGGACTATCTACCCTGAACTTGGTCTTTCACTTCTTTACACAATCTTTGACCATGTTGGTGATGCTACACAAGCATTCAACGTCCATATCCATAAAATGATGAACAATGATCATTCAAAGGTGTAGCCAATGATTCTACCTCTGATTGTTCCCATAGCATAAAGTTTATCCATCATTCTTCATTGAATGATATGAAACACTTGATGTCATCATGTGGCCTTATTGATTTATTAATCGCAAATTTGCTTGCTCATCATGGTTGCCTTGGTCTATTAGTGCCAATCTCTTGACTCATGTCTCAATGCCATGCAGTTCATTGTTCACAAGCCTCTAGCTTACCCTTTACATTCACAACCTAGTTTGTCATAGACAAGTCATGTCTCTTGATCTTCTCCATGTAGCCACATAAAACCATGTCATTTCTCATATGTAATGAGCTCCTTTATCACAATAGTTGAGCATTTGTAACAACACCAAGCTATTTATTGACCATGACACAAGTTGCTAACACTAGTGTATATATGGACTAATCTTCTTTGCATCTTGAAATGAACATGTAATAGTTCCTCTAGGATATCACTCGATTACTAAAATCAAATTAAACCAATGTTTTTTGTAAAGCCCCCATGAAGAAACAATTTGCAGACTTGTTGGGCTAGGATAGAGTGCCCTAGAAGTCTAACCACTAGACCTAGCCAGTCTAATTACTAGCCCTATAGCAGTGTTGGCAGCATGCCAAGTTGAAATTTACCCGAGCACATTCTTCGTTCTATGGGCAGCGCGTCCACCTAGACTAATAGGTATTGCTATCTGTGCAGAGGGCTCACATTCTAGTGTCTGTCATCTAGATTGTGGCTTGCTACTGGTCAGACCTCTGCTTGGTGTTGGAGCGTGTAAAACCCGAGTTTTTTGGGGGTGTGAAAACCCGTCTTTAGATCTCTCTAGTGACTCTGGATTTACCTAGTGGTTAATACATAGGAGAAGATGACTAACCTGCGGTTGAACATATATTCTATCGTTAGAGCTGTAATCGACTGTTGGAGACCAGGCAACTTGACTGCCAGCCCTAGCCAGTCAGACCAATTGGTGTGCAGAAGGTTAGAAGAGGTGATTAACGACTCATTCTTCTCCTCTCTCTCTCCCTCTATAAAATGGTGGGTGCTTGGCCTCGGGGGCTTTCTTGGCCATTCTTTTAAGTGAACATATCCCTTTAAAGCTATGATTGACTTTGAGTGAGATTGAGAGGCCTCTAGTGCATTGTATTTGATAGTTGCATCTTATAGCATAATAGTTGTTGTGGCTTGGAATTATGTTGTTACATTAGTGATTGCCATCATGTAGATAGCTTGAAACGTGTGGGATCATCAAGCACCATGAGGTTATTGTGTGGTTGAAGGCTTATTCTCGTAGGGGGGGGGTCTATGCTCATTCCCGTGGGAGGCTCGCAAAGTGTTATTTCAGTGGAATCATCTAGGCTTGGAAAAGTTTCTTATGATCCACTAGTTCCACTCTAGTGCCCATGTTGTTGGGCCAAGGTTGTGTGCTCGTTGTGATCTAATAGAATCCGCTTCAATGAAATATTTGTCGAGCAACCGAACTTTTAGATAAATTATTATATCATTTGCCCTCACTTGTTTGATCTCCCTACACCTATGCTTACAATTCTATATTTCTACTTGTGTAATTGTTTGAGTAGTCGTATCAATTTAGCCTAGTAGCTTGTTTATTTTCCGGGTTACACTATATCTGGTGGACCCTTCTATTAGGGACCGGATAAAGAAAAGGTGTGCTTGAGATAATAGTAATATAGTTACAAAATAAATTTAATATATGAAACTATTTATATATATATATTTATTTATAAAATTAACTTGTACTAAATTTAGTTTTTATTTTGAACAAAACTCATTAACGTACAATACATTTTGTTAGGTTCTAAAGATTCAGTAAAAGTATACATGCTATATTTTTAATTTAACTAAATTATAAAAACATTATCCTTATTTTATTTTAAAATATATTTATTATAAAGATATATTCCACAATTATATAGTAATATTTGTTATATAATATAAATATTAGTATCATATATATTTATTAAAATTGAGATTTTTTGACGCTTATACCAGAATGTCGCGCATGCACCTACACCTAGGCTTGGAGTACAGAGGAACCTGCTGCGCACCTTCTAATTCTAAGGTTGAAAATTATACAGTCTACAACATTTATTTTTAGAAAAGGCTCTGGATGTTTTGAAGGGAAAATGAATTGAGAACTCACAAGTCACGGGAGAACCCCTGTCACCCACCGACCACCTTTCACCGACCTTATCTAATTGCAAGGCTCACACGCTAGACCTTTTAAAAAAAAGGTTTGGTAGACCCATTCACCTTTTCGTAGGTATGCAAGACCTTTTGGTCCCTACTCACACACATGGTAAATAACATGAATATTATTTTTACATTTACTATTTTCTATTTTTTTCGAGTAATTTATAGTTCAAATCTAAATTATTTGAATAAATTCAATTAAACAAACTAAATCTAATAGTTGTAGCAAACACTTTGATAGTTATGCCAAAATTGAACATGTACGTCTATATACTGTAGAAAAACACCACAAAAAGTTTGGTGAAAAAAACAAATATTTTTTGCCGAGTGTCAAGTGAAGACACTCGGTAAAGTATATTTTTGTCGAGCGTTTGCTATGTGACCCTTGACAAAGAAGATATTTTGCGAGTGTCAATGACTGACACTCGGTAAAGTTAACGACCGTCAACAATAGACGGCTCCTAACGGCTATTTGCCAAGCGTCGCATTTCGCCGAGAGCTTGGCACTTGACAAAGCCTCCTTTGTCGAATGTCTTTCTATACCGAGTGTTCCGCCATTAGCAAACAAGGTCTGTGTCGAGAGTCTTTGTTCGCCGAGAGTGGCACTCGACCAAGAGCCGGATTCCGGTAGTGGAAGGAGGCTACCATACATGGTAATAACACTCTCCTAGTCTAAATCTTGAGACATTTTAATTTTTTAATATATAGATTTTATTATATATTTAGATATAATAGTCTAAATGTTGGGAGATGTCTCCGCTGAAGGTCCTCAAAGTTGACTAACACTAAACATTCTACGATTTGTTTTAGGACTAGCTAATCTATGCTCGCTGAAGGATATTAATACATGTCAAACATAAAGAGGAAGAAGCTTCGGCTAAGGCTCTCAAACGAAGCGCGCTACTAGAGCTGATTGTTGGTATTAACAGGTGGCCAGGTGGGCCTAAACACTCAGAGACAAAAGACACGAGCTCAGGTGCACGACAAGACGGTAGGTAGGGAAATGTAGCATCTCGTTATGTATGTATCATCCCGCTACAGGATGGGGGCTTTATAGGTCGGTCCGGGGTAGCCGGATAGGTGGCCCAAAGTATATTACTGCCCCCGGTCAGCGACCACATTTTTACAATATGTACTGTATAGCGAGGTAATTACAGTGTCGTAGCCCCCACTAGTTATGTGTACACGCAATTATACCCACTGATTACATTGACAGGTGGGCCCCACATAGCATCATTGCGTGTCCACGACCAAGATAGGTACGTCTTCTGCATTCGCTGCCTTCGTCCAGATGAGCCTTCGCATCTCCTGCCGGCCCTTATCGGGATGGCTCATTTAGAAGGCTTCAGTTCCGGATGTCTCGTCCCTTGTAGTGGTCGAGGACTCCCGAGCCCTCGTCTTCACTGACCGATGGCCGATGTCAATGAAGTCATTGTCAAGTGAATTCTCTGGTCAGCTGCAGTGCTACAGTTAGTTGAGGTGGTTGGCGAAGACTTCATGTTTCTGTCCAAAGGCACGTTCGACATCCATCCCAACAATAGCCCCTCAAGGGACCGATTCATCCTGATGGGCCAATCCTGAAGTATTTTCCTAAAAAGGGGACGGATGTTGCAATTGTACATCTAGTGAACCGCCTTAACGGGGCCACTGGATGTGACTATTGGAAAATCGAGGCTACAATGCTTGTGTGGTAGAGTGGATAAATTGCTGCTAGCAACAACACTTTTCTTTGCCGCACGCCTTTTTCAATGTAGTCATTGCTCCTCCACCGTCGTTGCTCGATCGCCACCATCCTATTGATGCGCTACCGACGATGAGACTGGCGTTGAGCTCCGCACTGGCGTGTGTCAAGACTAATGTTCACCGTTGGCACTGATATGCCGCCATGTGCCCGTTCCCAATGGTGATAGCTAGGCAATGGCATCACCGCAATTGGCATAGAGTAGTGGGGGCGCCGACGCCACTCGATGGCCGGGTCGGGTGCCGCCTCATCTTTAGGTTGGGCAAGTCGCTCTGGTGGATCGGGCCGTTCAAATTACTACCTGGGCTGGTTGAAGACTTCTTAGCAATGGGTGAAAGAGATGGAGTCGTTGGGATATTTTCATTTTGGTTTTGGTCAGGCTACCGGAGCGAACACCACTCCCGAGCCGAAGGCGAGGTCCTTGTGTCACACCCGGATTTATGGGCGCGAATCAAATGTGTGCTAGGAACAAGTCTCACACATATGATGACTCATGGTACAGAAACGAATGTCACATCTGAAAGGGAAATGGTCTCAACATTTCCTATAATCAATTTTGGTGTTTGACGACCATCACAAACCTTATGAACTAACCAGTTTGCCTAGTTGATCATTTCTTAGGTGCATAAGTCCATCTACAACTATTCTAAAATCGACTGTCTGGAATAGCATAGATTATTCCGGACAGGAGAAGCTTTTTGGAAAAACACCTAAGCACGGACCGTCCGGGCCCTTGCAGCGGGCCGTCCGCGACACCAAGATGACCCTCGGATAGGAACACTGCAAAAACACATGCATACACTATGGACCATCCGATGGAGAAGCGAGCATCGTCCAAGACCAAGCTCGAACCGTCCGGCCTCAGGCGCGGACCGTCCGATCGGTGAAAAACCAGAAAAACCCGAAGGTGACGGGTTCGGTAAAATGTATTTTTAGCGTCCTCGCGGACCGTCCGGGGTGCACGACCGGACCGTCCGCGACTGCTTTACCTGACATCTGACGACACATTAAATGCTCTATAGCCGTTACTGCTGACCGTTGCGATTTCAGCTGTTGATGTGCAGGGGCGGACCGTCCGAACCAGGGGCGCGGACCGTCCGCGGTCGGCAGAAAGGGAGCAACGGCTAGGAAGTGGTTGGAGGCTATAAATACAACCCCAACCACCTCCATTCACTTCACCCAAGCATTCCACTCCTTCACATTCAATACAAGAGCTAGCAATCCACTCCAAGACACACTCAAAGCTTTCAACCTCTCAAAGTTTCATAATTTAGACAAGTGATCATTAGTGACTTGAGAGAGTGTGACCCGTGTGTTATTTGGTGCTCTTGTTGCTTGGTTTTCGCAATCGTGCTTTCTTCATCTCTTTCTCAACCTTCTAAGTGAATTGTAAAGCAAGCAAGATACACCTAATTATGTGGTGATCCTTAAGGGGTCTTAGTGACCCGTGAGATTAAGAAGAAGCACTCAACCGGTTAAGTGACCGATTGAGAGAGGGAAAGGGTTGAAATAGACCCGGCCTCTGTGGCCTCCTCAACGGGACTAGGTTCTTTGGAACCGAACCTCGGTAAAACAAATCACCGTGTTCACTTGTTAATCTTCACTTGATTTGTTTTTCCCTCTCTAAAAGTTCCCTTGCTCATATTGATTTGAGTTTGCTCCCAAAGGTCATCCGCATTGATTGAGCAACTCTAAGCAAGGAGAACTATCTTTTGCACTTGGATTTAATTCTAACGCTAACCCCGGCCTTAGTGCAAGTTTAAGTTTATAAATTTCAGGTTTCGCCTATTCACCCCCCTCTAGGCGACTTTCAATTAGTATCAGAGCCAGTGCTTCATTAAGAGTCTAACCAACTCAAAGTGATGTCTGGAGATCACGCCAAGAGGGAGATCATGACCGGCGAAAAGGCCACAAGCTCGGGGAGGACTCTTTCAAGGGAGTCCGACAACAAGCATAAGGAGGAATCCTCTTCCTCCATCAAGTCGCATCGGAGAGGTGACAAGAAGAAGAAGATGAAGAAGGTGGTCTACTACGAGACCGACTCTTCGTCACCCTCCACATCAAGCTCCGAATAGTGGATGGTAGAAAGATATGACAGAGCCACTGCCATTTAACATGGAAGAAAAGCCCCATATGCATTCCATTCCCTGAAAGATTTCTAAAGATCTCACAGAAAGAAATAAGGTCGTGAATCCATAACACCACCCGGTTGTATCCTTAGGCTTGTCTGCAGTGGGAAAAAATTGGAGCTAGTCATCAGCAAGAAAGCAATACCGTTCCTCAAATAGGATTGCTATTCCAACCTAAGAACTGAAAATTGTCATGGTGTCATGGACAATGAATACAGTAGTACAAACATTATTACTAGATGCATGATATAGCAACAAACAGTGTCGTATAAATTGCAGTTATTTAATTTACCACATATCACTTCACTCAAATGCAAAATGTAGAGGTAGCAATGTATATGCGCACACACATAATGGAGACAAGGTTGTAACTACAACTGTATTTTCACTATTTGTAATGCTAGTTGTAAATATTGTAAATTGAAAGTAGCTCAAACCAATTATGATTCAGTTCTAATAAAGAGACTGTAAAAACTTGATGGCTTGATATACTATTAAAATTATAATAGGTAAGCGTAATTATTTTACTATGTCCTGGTTACTGAATTAACTTTGACACCCAATTTATATATGTAATGAAATAAAACTCATGATCAAACCTTTTTCATCAGAATTGTAGGTCCTCCCTTCTTATATTATCACTGATGGACTCCTTACATAGTTGATCAGGTCATAAATTTTGCTTGCTATAGAACATTCAAGACTGGATCAAAAACAAAACACAAAGTGTACATGTAGATAACCCCAATTTGTCTAATTTGTGAGACATAAAGCTTACTGGACATATGCTACAGTAAATAATGCAGAAGAAATAGAATGTCAAGACAAAATATGGTTCGACAACAATCTTAGTCTTGTACCAAGATTTCGGCTTATTTGCAAAGGAGATACGAGATTTGCAAGCACAACTAAAGGTAAGATTTATTCAAAAAATATGTTTGATTTATCTAGTATACAACTAGAAACACAAATAAGTCTAGTATGCAACTAGAAGACAGATTATGAAATAAATAAGTAGTGTTACATGAACATCCTTTTTTGCCAGGGTTTGTAATTGGTTGCAAATTACAGGACTACATACAATTGAAACCCGAGCTAAGCTTTGACAGATAAAATACCAGCAACTAACAGGGTAGAGGTGAAAAGAACTTTTGGAGTATCAAAAAGACTACAAGCTAGCGGCAACAAAAAATAGGTTACTAACATCTCTGTAACACTTGCTACATAGGTGTTAGTTAGCCACACAAATTTCTAAAATTCTAAAAATAAATGTAAAATCTAGTAATTAAAATTAGAGGAATTCTACATCTGCTAACAAAGGAAACAATAACAAACTAAGTAAATCTAAAGCGGGCTACAAAAAACTAATTGAAATGGCCTTAAATGGTGTCCGGGTTCGCACAGAAAATATTCTAGCTCTAAGTTCACCAAAATAAAGGAACATGCCAAGTCCAAGACGCAGATTAGTTTCATTGTGATGCCCTCTATACAAAAAGGATTTCCAATTGATACAGTGCTAACTGGTAAATTTCGCAAGGAAAAGTTGGGACCATGTTTGACAAGGCACGTCAGATCTTTCAGGTAAACCATATCAAGGAAAGCTGGCAGATCTGGACTAGGCAAGTAAATCCCCTTTATATTAGCTTTCTTGTCATGAAAATTTCCACACAATAACCACGCATGGACCTGGCCACAAATGAATTCTAGTCAGTGTTATGATCCAAGCTGAGCCATTACCTGCTAGCATATCTCCCCACTAGGACTCCCAACAAAGTAAAGTTGAACCTGTTCTTTAATTCAATACCTAGAGACTCGAAGACTCCTAACACGAAGAAGCTCGATCTATCCAACAAGACAAGGAAAAAAACGTAAACAAAAAGCAACCATACGGAGTGAATGTGCAGGATCTACTTACCACGATGCTGATGAACACGACCTTCTCGTTCTCGCTGCATCAGGGGCCCTTCCTCGTCGTCCGCGCATCGCCATCGAGCAGCTCATCGCTCCTCCAGCACCCTACCCCTTCTTGGACCCAGGGCACGACACCATTCTTGATGTCTGGGAGGGAGGGATCGGCGGCCACTCCTTGCGTCGTCCGAGGGGGAGATGAGGTGAATGGGGATGGGAGGATGAGGTGGCGGCGAGGGCGTGCATGGAGACAGCGAGGGTGGGTTCTGCGATGCGTGCGGAGGAATGGCGACGACGGATGTGGGATGGAGAGCGGTTAGGTTTTTGTGGCTGGGTGCGCTAACAATCCGACGGGTGGATTTTGTGTGTGCGCGTGTGGGGGTTACACATGCACAATGTGGAGGTCGGACCCGTGCGGTGCGTGCAGGCGCACCTGGTCAGCTGTTCTATGGTCAGGGCTTTCTTTAGTTAGAAAGAGCCCAGAGCTTCAAATATATAAACTATATATATATATATATAACATAGGATAAATTTTGTTTTAATAAAGCACAAAATATATGTTTTTTATTGATTAGGTGAATGTGAATATGAAGCCAACAACAAGGTTTAGAACACTCACTTATACATAATTTTATATTATTTTTTACATAAACTCTCCTATTATAGCAATAGAGAAGAGATTATAAAAGTGCGGTTGATTCTAAAGAAATGTACGGTTTTCTTTTGAAAAATGTTGACACGGGACGACCGTTGAACTTGTGATTTAATATAGTAAATAAAAGATATGCACGGTGCTAATTTAAAATTAGACCATGAATTTCTGAGCATGAGAAAAGTACATTACCCAAACACGATTTTCACGATGGTAATTTCATCCAGCCCTACAGCCAAAAGAAGGACAATGACCACCATTTCTCCATTTAGCCAATGGGCATGCAGGGAAAAAACTTCAGAAACGTGGCCTTTAAATCCAAGGTGGACCCCACCAGCTACCGCCCGATTAGAGATGTCAATGGAGAATTCCCCACCGGGTTATAGCATACCAGACCCATCCCCATCATATTTGATCCATCTCCATACCCATACCCATACCCATCATGGGTACAAAACTCATCCCATACCCATCCCCATTCGGGTTTCGGGTCCCCAATGGGTCCCCATCCCCAAATAAGGGATAATCGGGTACTAACATCTAGCACAAACTATCCAGATTTCATACATCACCACATCGGCAAGCACTCATCTATGAACCATGATCCATTCATCCATCCATCAGAAAAAAAATCAGTACGTCAGAACCAATATAAGAAATGGAGTCTGCTGGGCTTGATGGCCGACTCGGCCTCAACTCATTCATATAAATAGGACATGTGTACACGTATGAAATACCCATGGGTAATCGGGTTCAGATTATTGCTTACCAAACCCATACCCGTTTATCCAATGGGTGGAGATTCTGTCCCATATCCATACCCATGGGGATAATTTTTGTCCCATACTCGTACCCTAATAGGGGAATTCCCCATGGGTTAGCGGGTATCGGGTCCCCATTGACATCTCTACGCCCGATCTTTTATGAGCTGTTTGGTTGCTTGCAGCATTTTAGACCTCGTCGGTGGTATAACATTATTAGCATTTTTACGTGGTTGGTTACATGTACACTATTATTGACCTGGCACAACAGATGCAAGCGAGGCTCTCTAGCCTGGTGTGCCATAGGCCATAGAAAGCGGGTGACTTTAAACTCGTTTTTTATTATATATCTTTTAATTAAGATATTTAATTATCAAACTGATTTTGCTTTTGTGTTTTTAACATGGTAGGACCAAAACTTGATCACACTTGTTATATAAATTTAAAGATTAATTTTATTTAATTATATCACTTTTATACACTAGTAAATGCAGCCAAACATAAATTATATCTGATATGTAGAAGCTCCAACAAGTCAACAACTAGAGATGGCAACAGGGAAATCCCCGTCGGAGAATAGCTCCCCATCCCCATTCCCGCGAAGATTTTTTTTGCGGGGATCCCCACGAACACTTGTGGTGGGCATTTATTCCCCGTCTCTGTTCCCCGCGTGGTATAAATCTCCGATGGGGATCCTCGTCCCCGTTTAAATTATAACTAGGTGAGTGTCCGTGCGTTGCAACAAAAACATATAATACTATGATAACTTATGTACAAATGTGTGTTATACTGTTAAGATGAGTCGTCTGTTAGCCCTAGATTTGTAAAAGAACATGGAAAATCATGATATCAATGTGCAACACACACAATTTCTTTGTACTTGCAATGTTTGGAGTAACCTTTCTCATGTATTCTTCTCGTTTTTTCAAGGGTAAGATTTTAATGTGTATGACAAGCTTGCAACAATCGAGCTTGCATTGGGAGCACTTGGCACGTTCTATTTGAAACAGTGCATGCAGATAATTACTAAGAAGCTTTATTACATATATGTGAATTAACTTGCAATTTTCTTTGATTTTATATAACTGAAAATAGTCCTAACTATTCAATGGCACCTACAAAAATTGTTCACTTATGTGGATAACAGAAAGAAGACTCAACTGTCACAGGGTCCTACCACTGGTTCTTAATCTGTATTCCTCGAAACAAGCTAGACCACAGAATAAATCTTCAAAATATTCTAGAGACTTTGCAAGCCTTCCACTGAACCAAGTAAAACAATATTACTGTGACCAGATATTATTTGTTTATAATAAAAACAGGATTTACTTCGAAACACAAGGAGTTGTTACTTGCAAAGTCCTTGACAAAGTTTGCACAGAGGTTCGTCGTCAGTGGTCCAGCCCTGAGTGTACTGTCTCTCTATACAGGTGCCATTACACAACACATATCTCTATTCAGAAGTATCAAAATCCACGTATCAATTAATGTGACATTTTGGATCAGTTGGTTAGAGCCTAGAATATAATTGAAAAAATAGATCAAAGTTCATATTACCCCACCAAAATGCGTTGCGATGACGCACAAGAACAAATATTATAATTTACCTTTTCACACTATATTTATCAAAACAATCTGTTCAATTTGGATACACAACATCTGCAGGTCTGAAAGCTCTCTTGTGAGTTTTGGTGGTTGGATGACAACTCAATTAAAGGACTAACAAGTGTACTAAGTGTTGAACAGGTGCTTAAGGTAAAGCCTACAGGGTTCAACACAAGTGAACAAATGTGATGGTCCAAGAACTGGATTATGGATACATAATGGACATCACAAGTAAGATGAACATTGTATAAAGTGAGACTCGGGTGCGTAGCTCGGAGACAACTGATCAAGCCAAGGACGGAGGCAAGAAAAGCTTCGAGGTACCAAGTGCACGGGAGAAGGTCAAGGAGGCTGAGGAACCCAAAGCCAAGGGTGAAGAAGAAGGCTTGCAAAGTCAAAGGTGATCGAGTTGAGAAGAGCTATAGCACATCAAGGATCACTACATAAGGACGTGACTTACAACCAATGAGGTAACAACTACAGTTATGTGGTGTAAGTCATAAGGCTCAAGACCAAGCTCTAAGAAAGAGATCAAGGTCACTAGAAGGAGAACAAGTGTCAAAACCAGAACTGGAAGCAGCCCAAAAGAGCTAAGTTCACCTTAATCTTTATTTTGGGTTGTTCCTATGTTTGGAGATGTTCTATGTGACCTTTGCAGGATGTTGGAGCTAAGAAATGTCAATCTAGATCAAGTCAAGCCGACTTGATGATTTATGAGTCCAACATCAAAGCTCAAGCATGAGAAATACTATGGATGTAAAAATACTATGGATGTAAAAATTAAGTGAAGGTATGTTTCTAGACTTAGTACTTTGGTTTTAGTGTACTAATATACTTGTCTAAGTGTTGGAAACAGAAAAAATCGAGTTGGAAAAGAGATGGCTCGAGCAGCCAAAGTCTGCCCAGTCTGGGTGCACCGGACTGTCCGGTGTGCACCGGACAGTGTCCGGTGCGCCAGGCTGGCTCGGCGCGAAGTGGCCGCTCTCGGGAATTCGCCGACGGCGTACGGCTAAAATTCACCGGACTGTCCGGTGTGCACCGGACTGTCCGGTGAGCCAACGGTCGGCCAGGCCAACGGTCGGCTGCGGAATCTGCGCGCGACACGTGGCCGGGCCAACGGTCGGAAGGGGGCACCGGACTGTCCGGTGTGCACCGGACATGTCCGGTGCGCCAACGGCTCCCAGTTCTGCAACGGTCTGCAACGGTCGGCAGCGCTGTTTAAGGAAACAAATCGGTCACCGGACAGTGTCCGGTGTGCACCGAACTGTCTGGTGCGCCACCCGACAGAAAGAAAGTATTGCCTTCCAAATGGGATTCCAACGGCTCCTAGGCCCCTTGTGCCTATAAAAGGGACCCCTAGGCGCCTCGAGCAATATACAAGTGCAGCCAACAAGTGTAGACATCACTCGGATCAATTCTCACTCTCCCTCTTGTGTGTATCTCTCTAGTTTGTGTAGAAGGCACAGCTATAAGCCTTTAGAGAGAGGAGAAGTGCTGCTTAGAGCTAGAGCAAGGTCTTGAGCGTATCGTTACTCTGCCGGGGTGCTGCCAAGAGGTTTGTAAGCAGCCGCGGTTCTGTTGTAACCCCACTCAATAGTGAAAGGCTCTATCTGTCATACTGACAGATCTGAGCAAACGGAGGAAGGAGTTGAAATAGACTCCAAGCCCAGATGTGGCTAACTCCAACGAGGACTAGGCAAGCATTTCAGGCTTGGCCGAACCTCGGGATAAATCCTTGCGTCTGTGTGCTCTGTTCTGTATTGTATCCTGACTCTCTGTCTTACTCGTCTTTATATCTGCACTTCAATACTTATCTGTGGTATAAGCTTTATTTGAAGTGCAGGACACTTTTGAGACAGGATCTCTGATTCCGCTGCAACCTACTCGAAGAGTCTTCTCACTCCACTGCGTACTAAGTCTTCGAGTAGAGTAAGAATTTAAGTTTTAAAGTAATAAGTTTTATTCGCCTATTCACCCCCCCTCTAGGCGACATCCAGATCCTGTTCTCGGGTCAAAGGGAACTTTCAAGGTCAGCTTCATCTTCATCCATAAACTGCACAGGTCGAAGCAGCATATACACCATGGCCAGTTGCCTCATCTGTCTACACATAGAAACAAGCGAGCGCTAGTTCGATGAGTCCATGAACAAAAAAACAGGTGACCAACCAACACTGATATCAAAGGTTGAGAACTCACCACATGTAGTACCTATCATCTGTAAATTGTTTCTGCATTCTCCCCGATAGTTCAATATTCACTATACCACAAATGCAAAGGGTCGGGCGTCGAAGCTTGAAGGTTTCAAAAAAAATTCCTATCACAGCAGAATAAAGCAGCGTCGGTAAAATTACCAAATCATCCATTTAGTAAAACAACCAGGCGGGGAGCTGCAAGTTAAAGATTGTAAATAAGGTTCAAAAGTAAGCAGCCAGTCATGTAGAATCACACCAACGATGACGACTCCTGTACACAACCAAGAAGAGAAGAGTGAATGGGACGACGATGATGCCTCTTGCACACAGCCAACACACGCGCCACGTCCGTCATCAATGGTTAGGGTAGGTAAGATGCTGAGATCACAAGATGACCGTCAACGAAGGTTTGTTTCTGATTTCATAGCACTTATTCCCTAAAGATGAAGGTAAGGTGGCTCAGTGTCGAGGACCCTTGTAGCTGGACTAACAGAAGATTTGTATTAAGTCTGTAACACATCACCCCTCTCCCCCACCGTTCCTTTTCTCCACCAGTGAAGCACACTACGACTTGACCCTCTCTCTCTATAACACACACATACACACAACTCATCCGCAGAAGCTCGGCTCCTCCTCCTTCAGTCAGACTAACGGTTGAGGCGTTCCTGGTGCTCCTGCCGCTTACCCTGCCCTGTTCACTGTTCTATTCCGCGCATCCATAGGAAGGGAAGGGAAGGGGAGGAAGCAGCCGCAACACACAGCTTTGCTCTCGCTCTCGGCTCCCCATCCACTAAAGGAGGAAACGCGCAGCCCGCAGCACTAGCCGTCGTCTATCTCGTCTCTTAGAAAATTTGATATAGGAGAGCTATAATGCTTTTCCTGGACCAACAGAAGCCTCCACCGCTGCGGTCATCTAACATTTTCACAGCTCCAGCGAATGCACACAGCCGTCGTCGTTTCTTTGTCTTCCTCTCAGCGCCGCTGGAGCTCCCACTCGCGCTCCCTCCCCCACTCCCGCTCGGCACGCAGGCCACGCGGCGGCGCTCCCACTCGCGCTCGGTACGCAGGCCACGCGGTGGCGCTCAGGCTCAGGATATTAGCGACGGTGGGGCAGTCCCAGGCTTGTCGTCTTCGTCAGCGGCTCCCCCTCCTGCAGCACTTGAAACATCAACCGCATCATCCTCAAAGACAAAGAGCAATACATGAATGCATTGGCCTGGCAAGATAGAAGGAGTTGAACTGATTCCAGACATAAGTGAGATAGCCGAGGACTGACGCCCAGCGTGACCTCCTTGGCATGTTGGAGGGGAGACGGAAGAAGCCCTGTGGGTTGCTCTTGTTGGGGTGTCAGAGGCAACAGTTCTGGCAGGCATTGCAGCTGCCACCAATGACTTGACAAATGGAGCGAGAGCATGCTTTGAAGATTGCAGCAGTCGGAACTTCTTTAAGGTTTGTGTGTTAAATCTGAAGCCTTGTTGTAGAAATATAATTACGTGGCAGACCTAGAATGTTGCAAAGTAAACCCAATCCATGTATCCTTCATTTTGTTACAGAAAACCAAAGAAACAAGAGACCATAGTAGTCATTTGGGTGGTCAAAGGCACATGCTATTCTAGATATATGATCATGAAGCAGTGAATCTAAAAAATAACAGGCAGGTAAAAATATGACGATGAAGTCTAAAATTTCTATGGTCAGAGAACCAGACATTAGCCACATTTGAACACAGGCAGGAGGAACACTTTGCAAGTTTATTTAGTTGTAAAATGTCAACTCAACATAGACAATCAGTGGCAGCTATTACAAGCATGTATAGAAATCTATGAAATTTTAAATGAAGCAACAAAAACAAAACAACATCGTCAGGTTGTGCAGGTGTTTTAAGTGCATCGAATCGTTAATAGCTAGCTGAAATAATGCGATAGAACAATGAGCTGAAGCTGATCCTATATAAAGGGTCAGAATAGGCGGAGGCTTTGGGGTCAGCTTTGGCAGTTTGATTCCCAGGATAGCAAACCTACCGTATAATGTAATGAGCAAAAGGAGGGTGAGAATCCGAGCTCACAGAGAACATGAAGAGCATCTCCGGTAGTTCGCCGTCGACGCAGCATCCTGCCACCGCCTCGAGCGGCGCGGGCGGTGGCGGCGTGAGGTGAAGGAACACCATCCTCTTGCCGGTGTCGCGGTGGTACCTTACCCTTCCCGAGAGGCTCCCCCTCCTGCCAATCGCCTCGCGCCCTCGCCTCCGGTCCTCCGCACACCGCCCGGCGACCCTGCGTCCCCTACCGCCTCCGGTGGACCATCGACGGTGCCTGGCCCCGGCGGCTGCGCTGCACGCCGCGCGCGACCGGCTGAGGCGGTGTGGGGAGGGAGGCACAGAGAGGGCGCCGGACGGCCGGCTGAGGCGGCGTGGATGTAAGGGGCGCAGAGAGGTGTAGTTTGGGTGAAGAGATTTCATGGGGAAGGGAGCACGATGTCTGCGGGGCTGGTGGGTGGGATCGGAGAGGTGATGATTGTGCGGGATCGGACGACTTAGATCACAGAACGATATAACGAACGTCTAAGATTGTCTAACGGCAGAACGCAAGGGAGACAGGCTACCCTTGCAGCCTTAATAAGTAGTAGAGATTAGAACATATTCCATTTGTTATTAATATAAAACATTATCACGTATACATAGTCATATATAAAAATGATTATGTGTACATCAAAATAAACACATTTGTAACATTGAGTGATCTCTCGACAATGTAATTATTTATTTTTATCATTAACTAGTACACGAAAACAACATCACGTGAAAGTCTAACGAGTCCTTAGGAATGTTTCCCATCTCCATCCCCGTTTACCCGCCGAGGGAAGAATTTTCCCGTTTACATTCCTGTAGGGAAAGAAACTTCCCCATACACATTCCATAAGGGTTAGTTTGACAGCCACAAAACCGGAGGGAGTCGAAGGGGCTACATTCTTCTTATTCTATTTTGAATAAGCAGAGGACTTAAGCCCTTTTAATCACCTTTACTTTTATGACTACCAAAATAGTGCTAATGGATAAATTTTTCACGGAATCCAAGATCGGAAGCATTGCCATCTATATCAACAACCCACCAAAGAAAGGCTCTTGCTGTCAGTCTTGCACATGCTGGACCTGCCTAAAAGGAGCCTCTCTCTTCAAATATACAAGCCACGGTGGCCAGGCTCCGAGAAAAGGAAATCAAACAGCCCCTATAAAAAAAGCCTCCCTCCCAGCTCTCCTCTGCGTTATGCTCCCACCTAACACAAACCGAACCGGCACTTTGCACTTCCGCAGAACGAGCACTCGTGGACCAAATATTTGGCACAAGTTACCTTTGCCTGTTTCTTGCGTGTAGATCCCTCAAGGTTTCTCCGCCGCGCGCCCGTGCCCTTCGCCGGAGCTTGCCATATGAATGGTCAAACACCGATGGGGCTCGCCGCCGTAGCAGTGAGGCCGTGCTGCAGCCGCCTCATCTCGTCCGCCTCCGCCGCCGCCACCGCGGCGTCAAAGACGGCGGCGGGCACCGCGACCTCGCTCTTCCCCAGATTGCCCCACCCGCACCACCCCCCGTACGGCCGGCGCCTCCCCTTCCTCGTCTCCGCGGCGTCGCAGTCGCAGGCCGGCCCGGGCACTCCCACCCCTGTACCAGTCCCCGTCCCCTCCGACCCCCGCGCTGCCGTTTCCGGCAACCTCCCTTTCTTCGACCGCGTCCTCTTTCCGGATTCGTTCCCGCTTGAGACCCCGCCCTCCAAGGAGGAGGAGGACGCGGCAGCGCTGCAGACCGATGAGGCGGTGGCGCCGGCCGTCCCCTTGAGGGAGGAGACGGAGACGGAGAGGGAGGCGTGGAGGCTGCTGCGGAGGGCGGTCGTCAGCTACTGCGGCGAGCCCGTGGGGACGGTGGCGGCGGAGGACCCCGAGTGCACGGAGATGCTCAACTACGACCAGGTCTTCATCAGGGACTTCGTGCCCTCCGCGCTCGCCTTCCTCATGCGCGGCGAGACCGAGATCGTCCGCAACTTCCTCCTTCACACCCTCCAGCTTCAGGTGAGCTGATCCCGATCCTGCTTACTAGTTCCTCGTCTGGTCAAAAAATTAAAATTCCGGAAGAATTTAGTTCTAGCTGAAGTATTTAGTTAGCAATAGTGTCAATGGCGTGTACGGCAAGATTTTGTTTTTGCGAAGTTGTGGCTGGAATTAAACAGGGAAGGGACTGTTCGGCAACCATGTTTGTCAATACTATGGTTTTACAATAGTATACTTTGCAATTATCATGATAATACTATATTTTTGGCCAGCTCCAAAAATAAATACCATGGTTTTGAGGAACATTGTAAACCATGATATTTAGGCAAAAGCTAGCCATGACATGAAAACTTTGTGTTGGAATGAAGTTTCGAATACTCTAAAAATATCATGGTTTTAAAAACATAGTTTTTAGGAATGCAAACAAACACCTTATGACATAAATACTCTAGTATTCTTATAAACCATGGTATTGCCTAGAAACTACAAAAATACTTTACATCCAAACAGACCCAAAGTTTGCATCGCTAGGATATGTTTGGGATTTTTGTTACCATTTCTGGTCGTTTATTTCTCGGTTTTTTCAATTGTAGTTCTTTTGTTCAACTAGATAGATTGCAATAATCAATGCTAAAATGATGAAAAGAATGTGAAATGTTTTCTTTTTTTTTAAGATTGTAAAAGTTGATTCAAACAGACTATGACCATGTAACAAGATCTATACTACTAAGAGGCAACACAACACTAATATTTTTTTTGTTAAACTGAATAAGCAAGGATTTTGTGTTTGATGAACTCTCTGGTGGCTTGTTTATGTGATGTTTTTCTTGAGCTGGTCACTGATTGCTCCTCTCTTTTATGATTAGAGCTGGGAGAAAACTGTTGATTGTTACAGCCCTGGGCAAGGATTGATGCCAGCTAGCTTCAAAATTAGGACCGTACCACTTGATGAGAACAATGAAGGATTTGAGGAGGTCTTGGACCCTGACTTTGGTGAGGCAGCCATTGGACGTGTAGCTCCTGTGGATTCTGGTATGTATCTTGCTCCTGCATAAGCTGCATGTAAGAATTCGTTTTGAAGTTACTGTTGTCATGCATCTTTGTTCTGCTACTTCAATCCTATTTATCTTTTTTCAGGACTGTGGTGGATTATTTTGTTGAGGGCTTACTGCAAGATAACAGGCGACAATGCTTTGCTAGAAAGAGTTGATGTGCAGACAGGAATTCAATTGATACTGAGTTTGTGTTTGGCTGATGGGTTTGACATGTTCCCAACATTACTAGTTACAGATGGATCATGCATGATAGACAGGAGGATGGGAATACATGGGCATCCTCTTGAAATCCAAGTAAGTTGAGTTTAATTGTTTATGACTTAATTCATTAAATCCTGGAATAATGATCTAGAATGTTATTCAACAATAGGAAAAATATGCTGTCATGTAGGGAGCATTTGTTTTCCTCTGCATGACTAATTTAATTTATAACAAAAGAAAACACTTGTGCTATTCTTCTAGACTCAGATCTATTTGGCATATCAGCTGAAGACCTGTACTTACAAGTTCTTTCTATTACACAGGCTTTGTTCTACTCCGCTCTGCGATGCTCACGAGAAATGCTTGTTGTGAACAATGGATCGAAAAACCTCATCCGTGCCATCAACAACAGGCTCAGTGCGTTGTCCTTTCACATCAGAGAATATTACTGGGTTGACATGAAGAAGATAAATGAGATATACAGATACAAGACAGAAGAATACTCCCATGACGCCACTAACAAATTCAACATTTACCCTGAGCAAATCCCTTCCTGGCTTGTTGACTGGATTCCTGAGAAAGGAGGTTACCTTATAGGGAATCTGCAGCCAGCGCACATGGATTTTAGGTTCTTCTCTCTTGGCAACCTTTGGGCCATAGCTTCGTCTCTAACTACTCCAAAACAAGCTGAGGGAATTCTTAGCCTTATTGAAGAAAAATGGGATGATCTTGTAGCAAACATGCCCCTCAAGATATGCTTCCCTGCAATGGAAGATGATGAATGGCGCATTATTACTGGCAGTGATCCTAAGAATACGTAAGCATCCTTGCTTGAAGAATCAATCTTTCGTTTTGTTATTTCATATCTTTCGGTTTGTCATATCTCCCTTCTGTGGTTCTCTATCTCTTTTCTTTTTTCAAGGTTAAACTTCTCTTTTGTAAACATTACATCGGTTGTTGACATGTGTCTACTTTGTGCATGTGCAGCCCATGGTCATATCATAATGGTGGATCTTGGCCAACCTTATTGTGGCAGGTAAATATCAACACCAATGATATGAAATTTCTTGTCCATTTTCGTGCTTGTAGATCATTCCTGACTTATCCTTGTTGCTGTTCACATAGTTCACATTGGCCTGCATAAAAATGGGCAGACCAGAACTGGCCCGGAGAGCCATTGCTGTGGCCGAGGAGAGACTCTCAGATGACAAGTGGCCAGAATACTATGACACCCGGTCTGGGAGGTTTGTAGGGAAGCAATCCCGATCTTATCAGACATGGACTATTGCTGGTTTCCTGACCTCAAAAATGTTGCTGGAGAACCCCGAGCTGGCTTCTATTCTTACCTGCGATGAGGACCTTGAGCTTCTCAAAGGCTGTGCTTGCTGCCTGTCCAAGAAGAGGACCAGGTGCTCACGCCGGGTGGCCAAGCCACATGCTGGGGTGAAGCTGTGAAGCTCATGTTGTTCTTTCTACTGCAGACGCACAATGGATACTACAGATGGAGAATTAACTAAGGCACAGACTCAGCTGTACATTAGTATAGGTTTATATTAGATACCCATCCATTCATTTCCTCGGTGTCTGCTCATTGGTTTTTTTGCTGAGCTACCACTGATGGGAACTACCCTGGGTGATACCGGTGGTTGAAAGAAGAGAGCAAAAACATATTCGAAGTTTGTGCTCTCATGTACACAGAAAAAAGTACCTGCTATTATTTGAGCGGTTTTGGAGCGCTGTTGCAGCCCTAACCATTGTATGTCTTGTTCGTACTTCGTGTCATTCGCAAACCAAACTCTGACACTCATGTTCATTTCATATTATGGTTACACCTTTGTTGTATTGGATTATGCTTGGATTTGCCATATGCGCTATGTGTGTTTGGCCAGGACATTGTGTTGTTTTTTGGCTGATGATTCTCAATGCTGCAGCAGCTGATGAATCTGGCACTATTGTTGTTAAACTGTTTCAACCAGACCATCTTGGTAGTTCTTGTAAACCAAAACCCAGCGGGAGATGTCTTTAACCCAAGCTTGCTGAATCATCCATTCGTCCCTAGTAAACTTGACGTAGCCATTGTTTTCGGTAACCAGTACCTGAAACAGAGGTGCTGTTTGTTTTGATACCTTAGCCACCAAATAGCCAAAGACAACTTGATAGAATCCAAATAGCCAAAGACAACTTGATAGAATGAACACAACATTATTGTTAATCTTTCTGCAGCTACCACAATGTACTCCTTCCGTCCTAAAATATAGTTCTTTCTAACATACTTTTTTTCTGTCATTAAATAATAATGAATATAGACATATATGTAAACTACATTTATATATTACTTAATAAATGTATCATTAATGTAAAACGAATTATATTTTGGTACAGAAGGAATATCACCAAAAGTTCCAAACTAGGTTTATGATATTCAGCCTGTCCCACGTCATAAAAGTCCTTAACTAAAAGCTCTAGATAGGGTTCACTACTACTTAAAAGTTAAAACTATGGTACGCACTTCTTTCGACTCATTTAACTTAAACTAGTTTGGAGTTAGGAGAAGTTATCTTTGACTACTGCAGAGTTAATGGAAGCTGAACATTCACCGTTTTGTTCTTTACAACATACATGGACATAACATGTACGAGGAGCCAGTGGAACAAAAAATCCAAGTTGACAAGTATGAGAATTTCAATCCTTCAAGTAAAATCCAACGCCTTTGCCTTCCACGATGTTCTGACACATAGAAAATAATTTAAAAATGTACTTTGGTCGTTAAAAAAAATCTGAAATTTAGCACAACCATACGAATGTGTACACATATGTAGAAATCAAATGCAAACTTAAATAGAAAAATTATACCAAAATAACAAATTCCATATGCATGTGCACAAAAAGTGTAGGATCCTAAGACACAAGGATAGAATGATTGCAGAAGCTCAAAAACAATTCTAACACCTCCTAATTACAAAACCAAATTAATTTATTTTTTTGAAATCAGGACATAACTCTGTTTTGTTAGTAAAATGAGATTATTTAAAATGTGTAACTTTGATCGACCTAAAATTTTAACAAACTAAACAAGATTTGCATATATTTCGTGCTAACGTTATGACCCAGAAGGGGATGGGTCGATGGGAGCGTGAGTGAGGGGAGGGATTGACGACGGCGACGACGTGGGAGAGGGGGAGATGGGAGGCTGGGAGGCAGCTGTGTCACGGGAGAGGAGGATGATGGTTGATGCAAATAATATTTTCCATTGGATTTGAGTAAAAGAGAGGGGATTATCCAGTGGTTCGAACTGTTGGTTTTGATAATATGTTAAGTCTAGGTGCAATTTGTTTGGTGGATTTAGTGAAGGTTATGAGCGTGGGGTGATTTGTTGGGTGGGTTTTTGCAAAGTTTAAATTGGTGGATTATATAGTGGTATAGATAAAATTGTTGGGTGTATCCTCTACAAACGGTCATCAGAGACAGGATTGGGCTTAACCCAACTAACCATCTCCTTAATCTGGACTCTTGATTGAGAGGGCGTACGCTAACCACGGTTGAAGCCTCCGATCACATGACGCTATATAAAGGATTAAGGGGCCGCAAGAAAAGCCAACGCTAGTACCTCGCCCTGAAACCCTAATCCACAAATAGAGAGGCCCCATCACCTATGCGTCGGATTGGCAGGAAGAGCGACAACCTAACGGTGGCTCGGATCTCGCCACCTACTGTTCGTTTGTAGGGGCAATGGAAGAGGTGGTGACGATGATGGCGAGCGGACTTCTCCATCACCAGGCCAGGATCCACCACCACTACGATATGTCTCTCTATCCCCTCCGTTCTACATGTTAGCAGTGAACATGTATAGATGAAAGGGAAATGTTCCCTTATGCATTTCTAGTTGTTTTGGTGATTAAAATGCTCAACACACCACTTTGATCTAACTATATTGATAAGAGCATGAGCATAGGCGCCCTCTCTTAGGATCCAAGCATCATAATTGCACGCTACAACTCCGAGACTCCACAACCATGCCATACAGTGATTTGACAGAGATTTGAGTGCATTTCTGAGCTGTTACTCTGTAGTTTTTTGTTGCGCTCTTGCCTTTTCTTTTGTGCACGTTGTTGCTACATTGTGTACTTGGGTGCGTTCTACTGCCTCCCTATCTCTGATTTTGGATTCTAATCATCTTGTGTAAGGCATGAGAGACTCCAACTTGTGGAGATTCCTCAAAAACGGGATTTAGGCTTTTTCTTATTTTTTGCCCCGATCTTCACCTTTCATTGGTAAGACTTATGCCCTTCCTTATGACATAGCCAGCAAACCACGATTTCACCCTTCATAGGCTTATTCACTCCCGCAGTGGTGTTATCCTGAGAAGGTTGGGTTTGTTTGACTTTGCCTTTCTTATTATAAAGGGCTTTACCAAGGCGAGCAACTTCTTGCTTTAATAAATCATTTTCCATAGCAATCTCATCAGAACAAGTTTCTACAATAACATTCTTAACCAAGACTTGATTGCAAGGATTAGAATTGACATCAATTAAATCTAAGCAAGAAGTAGTAGCATCTTTTTACTGATTTTAGGAATTTTAGCTAAAGGTGCTTCAGGGGTACTACTGATACTTCCTAGCTTAGTAGTTAGATCATTATTATGTATGCTATGAATTTCTATTTTCTCTAGCAAGGTTTCAATAGCATCTTGAGAGCTAGCTAACTTAGCCTTAAGTTTTTTGTTCTTTTTAACAAGGCTATCTGAAAGGAAAATGTGCCCTTGGGCCATTTCTAGTTTGTTTTGGTGATTAAATACTCAACACATTATTTTTTGGACTAACATCATCCTGTATGAGCATAAGCACATGTATTTAAAAGGCAAATTGAGAAACATGGGAAAAGTGCATATTGCAAATCCTATTGCATGGAAGGAACAAAGGTATGATTCTAGCACTTGGTAAATTGTTTGAGTTACTAACTGTCGGCGTTCCGAGACCGGGGGGTCCCCGAGCCGACGAGTGAGTGTGCCGCGTGCCCCAGCCCAGATGGGTCGAGCGCGTGGGCGAGCGCGAAGGGGGGAGAGAGAGAGAGCGAGAGCGAGGTGGCCGGAGCCGGGTCGCGAGGGAGTCGGAGAATTCCCGCGGCCTTCGTGTTCGTCCCGCGCCCAGGTCGGGTGCGCTTGCAGTAGGGGGTTACAAGCGTCCGCGCGGGTGAGGGGAGCGAGCGGCCCCGAGAGAGCGCCTGCCCCTGCCCTTCGTTCCCGCGAGGCCAACCTTCTCTAAGAAGGCCCTGGTCCTTCCTTTTATAGTCATAAGGAGAGGATCCAGGTGTACAAAATGGGGGTGTAGCAAGGTGCTACGTGTCTAGCGAGGGAGAGCTAGCGCCCTAAGTACATGCCAAGGTGGCAGCCGGAGAGATCTTGGCACCCTGTTGGTGTGGCGTCGTGGCTGTTGGAGAAGCAGTGGAGCTTGATGGAGGGACAGCTGTTGGAACAGCGGTGCTCTTGCTGACGTCTCCCTGCTTTCGTAAGGGAGTCAAGAGTCGCCGTCGTCATGGTCTAGTGAGACGCCATCATTGCCTATCTGGCGGAGCTGGCCAGATGGGACGCCGGTCTTGTTCTCTGCGACCCGAGTCGGCTCAGGGCAGGGTGATGATGACGCTTCCTGTTGACGTGGCGGTCTTGTGTCCTAGGTCGGGCGTCGTGGAGGCTCCTCCGAAGTCGAGGTCGAGTCCGTCCTGCATGACAGAGGCCGAGCCCGAACTCCTGGGTCGGGCGAGGCGGAGGTCGTTCGGCAGAGGCCGAGGCGGAGTCCGAGCCCTGGGTCGGGCGAGGCGGAGTTCGTCGTCTTCCGGGGCCTTAGCCCGAGTCCGAGCCCTGGGTCGGGCGGAGCGGAGTTCGCCGTCTTCCGGGGCCTTAGCCCAAGTCCGAGCCCTGGGTCGGGTGGAGCGGAGTTCGCCGTCTTCCGGGGCCTTAGCCCGAGTCCGAGCCCTGGGTCGGGCGGAGCGGAGTTCGCCGTCTTCCGGGGCCTCAGCCCGAGTCCGAGCCCGGGGTCGGGCGGAGCGGAGTTCGCCGTCTTCCGGGGCCTCAGCCCGAGTCCGAGCCCTGGGTCGGGCAGAGCCTCCTATGGCACCTCTGGCGAAGTCTGGTCGCCCGTCGGTCTTACTTTTTGCGTTAAACGCCCCGGTGACTTGGTCGGTTGGCGCGGTGATTTAGTCAGGGTTACTTCTTATCGAAGGCGGGGCCTCGGGCGAGCCGGTGATGCGTCTGCCGTGAAAGAGGAGGCCTCAGGCGAGACGGAGTCATCTTAGGGTCGGCTGCCCTCGCCCGAGGCTAGGCTCGGGCGTGGCGTGATCGAGTCGCTCGTATGGACTGATCCCTGACTTAATCAAACCCATCAGGCCTCTGCAGCTTTATGCTGATGGGGGTTACCAGCTGAGAATTAGGCGTCTTGAGGGTACCCCTAATTATGGTCCCCGACAGTAGCCCCCGAGCCTCGAAGAGAGTGTTAACACTCGCTTGGAGGCTTGCGTCGCACTTTTTTGCAAGGGGACCAGCCTTTCTCGGTGGTACTTTGTTCCGGTGGGTGCGCGCGAGCGCACCCGCCGGGTGTAGCCCCCGAGGCCTCGGAGGAGTGGTTTCACTCCTTCGAGGTCTTAATGCCTTGCGTAATGCCTCGGCTGGTCTGGCGGTTCCCTCATGCGAGCAGGGCATAGCCCAGGTGCACTGTCGGGGCCCAAGTTCTCGGGCTGGTATGTTGACGCTGTCAACGGTTCGGCCGGAGCCGGGTTTGCGAGAGCAGCCCCCGAGCCTCCGCACGGAGCGAGAGGACGATCAGGGACAGACTCGACTTTTTACATACGCCCCTACGTCGCCTTTCCGCAAGGAGGAGGGGGGAGAGCGCCATGTTACCCTCGATGGGCACCGAACATGGTGTCTCCGGTGAGCTGCAATCGGGTAATCCGAGTGGACGTCCGTGCCCCGTTCGTTGGGGGTCGGCTAGGGGCCCGGAGGCACGCCCAAAAGTACCTGCGGGTGATCTGCCGGACCCGGTCCCCTAGCGACGGGGTCCGAGGGCTCGTTGCCTCCCTCCGATGGGATTCCGTTACAGAGTCGTTCCCACTGGTCTCGGAAATGTCCTAGGGTACCTCGGGAGCGCAGCCCGAGCCTTGGTTATGTATCGAACGTACCCCTGGTCATCCCTCGCTCGGCGTCTGAGGCGACTGTGAACCCTTCGACAGGCCAGCCTTCGAACCCCTGATCAGTAGGGGGCACGGAGCCCGAGTAGCCTGAGGCGGTCGTGGGACCTTTCGGGGGCCGACCTTCGAACCCCTGACCAGTAGTGGGTGTCGGGCCCACGCGATCTGAGGCGGCTGTTGAACCCTTCGGGGGGCCAGCCTTCGAACCCCTGATCAGTAAGGAGGCTCGGAGCCTAGTTCCTTCACGGGGAAGGATCCCTTTGGGGGTATCCCCTTTCCCGGTCCCTGTTGCAAGAGATAGAGAAAGAAGGAAAAGGGAAAAAGGATTCGAAATTGAACGTCGTGGCGTACCTTTTTCGGCGTGGTTGTTTTGGCGAAGGCGAAACGTCGCCAGCCGCTCCCGCCCGTAGCGCTGTCCGTCGAGCCGCGGAGTTAATGCGCCGGGGTGAGTAGTTGGCGAGGTTGCCGTTGCGCGTGCGCGAGCCGTTCGAGGTACGGGTCACGGGCGCGTCGTCTTCGCACCGCGAGAGAGGGGGTTCTCTTGCCGCCTCCGGATGGGACGTGAGCCTGGCTGATGGCGTGATCGCTGCTCTTGCGCGCCTGCCACTGTCATTACTGCCGGCCCACTTTTGACCGTGTTTGACCGCTGCGTCAGGCTGGCGCAGCTGGGCCGCCTTGGGTCGCGGTATTGGTTCCGCAACCGAGGAGGTGCGGTGGTGGCGCAAGTGGCATAGTGGCTTACATGCAGCATCCAGCGCGCCGGTTGCGCGACGCGTGGGCTTGAGCCTTCATGCTGGCCTGTCAGGAGTCGGAGAGGCGCGTCCACTTGGCGCGGTTGCATGCCGCCCGCATGGCTGCCCGCCCCCTTCGCCCGTTGGTCTAGGCAAAAGTGGAGGGTTACTTGTAACCGCTGGGTGGTTGCGTGCGTCGTGCGCGGCGGTTCGGCTTCTTCTGCTTGGAGCCGGTCTGCATGACAGGCGGGCCCCAGCCCCCGCGCCGCAGGGGAGGACTTTGGAGGCGTGTTGGAGAAGACTCAGCTCGTGACGGTTGAGGGCGCAAGCAGGGGGAGTTGCCTTTAAAGGGAGGGCGACCCCCTTCGTAAGGTGACCATGTCTCCTTCCTCCCCAATGCATTGTGTCTCTCCATCTTCCGAGCCCCCGGATGGGGGGAACCGCCGTCTTTTCGCTCCATCGTTGGAGGAACGCAACTCCGTGGGAGTTGGTACCTTTCAGCCATCGTTCGGCTTCAAGGATTTTCATCATGCGGCCCGGCCGCACCCCTCCACCGGTGGTCACCCAAGAGGGTGACTTCCAGCTTGGTGGTGGGGGAAAGCGAGCCGGGCTGCGGCCTCTGCCCCTCCCTCAGCCTCAAGGATTTTCATCACCAGGCCAAGAGGGAGGACGAGGCGAGTCAGGGGGCTGTCTCCGTGTGGGTCGGTTGCCATTTTCTTCCCCGTGCGTCTGGGGGAGAACGGCATCCTCCAGCTTTACAGAGACTTTCTCCAGCCATGCCGGAAGTGGCGGGTCCCGAGGCGTCATCGGACGGAAGTGGCTTCTCTACCGATGAGATTGCCAACTCCGCCAGTAGCCCTGGGTCTCCGTCTCCTGGCCTGAATGACTGGCTCTCGTCCTCGGGGGGCGAGAGTTTTTCCGCCGCCCCGCAGGCCCGCCCCTATCGAGTGGGGTTGTTCGTACCTGCGGGGGGGGGGGGGGGGAACCGGAGTTCCGTTTGTAATGGCACTTCGAGTGCCGGGTTTTTTGTTCACTTTGGCTTTCGGGGCCTGAACATGTATGTAATTACGGCGCGGAGCCATGTTTTTTCCTCATTTCCGAGCACTAAGACTCGTCTGCTGATTGTCTGAACCGCTTCACCAAGCATGAGTCGCCCCGTGTCCAGGTGACGAGTGAGGTATCCGTATCCCGGAGGCGTAGGAGTCCCTCGGCTCGGTCGGCCCTGTTGTCCGAGGCTCCTCTAGCTTAGTTAAAGAGACCCCTCGGCCGCTCTTCGACGAGCCGAGGCCGGGGGTAGCGATATCAGCATGAGCAGAGGCGGAGTTGGCTCGGAAATGAAACCTGGTTGGCCGAAGCCTAGCCGAGTTGTCCGTTGGCAGGATCGACGTCGGAGTTGATCAGCCGAGGCTTCGGACCGGGCCGGCGCCCTCGAAAGGTGGTTGGCCGAGCCGCCTGCTCGGGCCGGATTCCCAGGGAAGTCCCTGACAACGGTCGCCCGGGCGTGGTGATGACGCCGTCCTTTGGAGCGGAGGGCCTCGGATCGCGTCGCCGTCCGAGGCTAGTTCGGGCCTTGCCGAAGTTGCTGTTGATGCCGAGGGTGTCGCTGCCCCCTTCCAGCGCCAAGACCTGAGCCTGCAGGATCAGCTTGTCTTGTAGCGTGTGCTTTGTGCGGCCGTCGAGGCCAGAACACACACCCTTGCCGTGTTGTAAAGCTGCGTCCCTTTTCCTCTTGTTCCAAGCATCTGGACTTTTTGTCGGTAACAGGGATATTTGTGCGAGCGAAAGTTGCTTCTCGCGGAAGGTGAGGAGTGAGGTATCCGTATCCCGGAGGCGTGGGAGTCCCTCGGCTCGGTCGGCCTTGCCGCTTACGCGCACTTTTACTCGTCCATGAGGCCCTATCACCGACTTAGTCGAGAAAACTTGAAGAATCGCTTTGACAGAAGAGCTTCCGAACGTAGAGACTCGTTCGATCCGCGGAGTCACTTTATCCGAGCGTGAGTTACTTATCGCAGAAGGTGATGAGTGAGGTATCCGTATCCCCGAGGCGTAGGAGTCCCTCGGCTCGGTCAGCCTTGACTGCTTACGTGTACCCCGTCGTTTCCAGGATCCACTTTTCGAAGTAGTCAAAAAGCACGAAAGATATTCTGGTAAAAGAGATTTTTTGTTCGAGGAAAATTTTGACGCAGAGGGGGTTTCCCCCCTTTTAGCCCCCGATCCACTTGGAGAATTTGTCGATGGCGACCAGCAGGTGCGTGTAGCCCCCGGGCGCCTTCTGCAGAGGGCCGACGAGGTCCAGACCCCACACAGCGAAGGGCCAGGTGATGGGTATCGTCTGCAGAGCCTGAGCGGGCAGGCGGGTCTGCTTCGCATAGAATTGGCACCCTTCGCAGGCGCGGACAATTCTAGTGGCGTCAGCCACCGCCGTCGGCCAGTAGAAACCTTGGCGGAAAGTGTTCCCAACGAGGGTTCGAGGTGCTGCATGATGGCCGCAAGCCCCCGAGTGTATCTCCCGCAGGAGTTCCTGACCTTCGGCGATGGAGATGCATCGCTGGAGGATGCCCGAGGGGCTTCGGTGGTAGAGCTCCTTCTCATCGCCCAGCAAGACGAACGACTTGGCGCGTCGCGCTACGCCGAGCCTCGGCTCGGTCGAGGGGCAGTTCTCCTTGGCGGAGATATTGCAGGTACAGGGTTTGCCAATCTTGATCTGGCATGACCCCGCTCTGCTCCTGCTCGATGCGCAGTGCTTCGCCCTCGGGGGCCAAGGGTTCCTCGGGTTGAACCGAGGATGGCTCGGGCTGGGCCGAGGTCACCTCGGACGGGGCCGAGGGTGCCTCGGGCTCGGGCGCGTCGCCTATCTTGACGGAGGGTTGGTGCAGATCTCGGGAGAAGACGTCCGGGGGAACCGTTGTTCGCCCCGAGGCTATCTTCGCCAGCTCGTCCGCAGTCTCGTTGTAGCGCCGGGCGATGTGGTTAAGCTCGAGCCCGTAGAACTTGTCTTCCAGGCGTCGAACCTCCTCACAGTAGGCCTCCATCTTCGGGTCGCGGCAGTGGGAGTTCTTCATGACTTGGTCGATGACGAGCTACGAGTCGCCGCGTGCATCGAGGCGTCGGACCCCTAGCTCGATGGCGATTCGCAATCCGTTGATCAGAGCCTCGTACTCAGCCACATTGTTGGACGCCGGGAAATGGAGGCGGAGCACGTAGCGCAGGTGCTTCCCGAGGGGCGAGACGAAGAGCAGGCCCGCGCCGGCCCCCGTCTTCATCAGCGACCCGTCGAAAAACATGGTCCAGAGCTCTGGTTGGATCGGAGCCGTTGGCAACTGGGTATCGACCCATTCGGCTACGAAATCCGCCAGTACCTAGGACTTGATGGCCTTCCGAGGGGCGAACGAGATTGCCTCACCCATGATTTCCACTGCCCACTTTGCGATCCGTCCTGAGGCTTCTCGGCACTGGATGATCTCCCCCAGGGGGAAGGATGACACCACAGTCACCGGATGAGACTCAAAGTAATGTCACAGCTTTCGCCTCGTCAGGATCACTGCATATAGCAGCTTCTGGACTTGTGGGTAGCGGATCTTGGTCTCGGACAGCACTTCGCTGACGAAGTAAACTGGCCTCTGAATGGGCAAAGCATGCCCCTCTTCCTGCCTTTCGACCACGATCGCGGCGCTGACCACCTGAGTGGTTGCGGCGACGTAGACCAAGAGGGTTTCTCCATCAGCTGGGGGTACCAAGACGGGCGCCTGGGTGAGGATCGCCTTCAGGTTCCCGAGGGCTTCCTCGGCCTCGGGGGTCCAAGTGAAGCACTCGGCCTTCCTTAAGAGACGGTACAGGGGCAGGCCTCTTTCGCCGAGGCGCGAGATGAAACGGCTCAAGGCCGCGAGGCATCCCATGACCCTCTGTACGCCTTTGAAGTCCTTGATGGGCCCCATGTTTGTGATGGCCGCGATCTTCTCCGGGTTGGCTTTGATGCCCCGCTCGGAGACGATGAATCCCAAAAGCATGCCCCGGGGCACCCCGAAGACGCACTTCTCGGGATTAAGCTTGACGCCCTTCGCCTTGAGACACCGGAATGTCAGTTTGAGGTCGGAGAGAAGGTCGGAGGCTTTCCTCGTCTTGACTACGATGTCATCGACGTAGGCCTCGACCGTGCGACCGATGTGTCCGCCGAACACATGGTTCATGCACCGCTGGTACGTTGCACCCGCGTTCCTCAAACCGAACGGCATTGTGACATAACAGTACATGCCGAAGGGCGTGATGAAAGAAGTCGTGAGCTGGTCGGACTCTTTCATCTTGATTTGATGATACCCTGAGTAGGCATCGAGGAAAGACAGGGTTTCGCACCCTGCAGTGGAGTCCACGATTTGATCGATGCGAGGTAGAGGGTAGGGGACCTTCGGACATGCTTTGTTGAGACCAGTGTAGTCTACACACATCCGCCATTTCCCCCCTTTTTTCCTCACAAGTACAGGGTTGGCAAGCCATTCGGGATGGAATACCTCTTTAATGAACCCTGCTGCCATCAGCTTGTGGATCTCCTCGCCTATCACCCTGCGCCTTTCCTCGTCGAATCGGCGCAGAGGCTGTCTGACCGGTCGGGCCCCGGCCCGAATATCCAGCGAGTGCTCGACGACATCCCTCGGTATGCCGGGCATGTCCGAGGGACTCCACGCAAAGACGTCGGCGTTTGCGCGGAGAAAGTCGACGAGCACTGCTTCCTATTTGGGGTCGAGCCCGGATCCGATCCGAATCTGCTTGGAGGTGTCGCCACTGGGGTCGAGAGGGACGGCCTTAACCGTCTCCGCTGGCTCGAAGTTGCCGGCATGTCGCTTCACGTCCGGCACCTCTCGGGAGAGGCTTTCCAGGTCGGCAATGAGGGCCTCGGACTCGGCGAGGGCCTCGGCGTACTCCACGCACTCCACATCGCATTCGAATGCGTGTTTATACGTGGGGCCGACGGTGATGACCCCGTTGGGGCCCGGCATCTTGAGCTTCAGGTAGGTGTAGTTGGGGATGGCCATGAACTTCGCGTAGCATGGCCTTCCCAACACTACGTGGTAGGTTCCTCGGAACCCGACCACCTTGAATGTCAAAGTCTCCCTTCGGAAGTTGGAGGGTGTTCCGAAGCAGACAGGGAGGTCGAGCTGTCCGAGGGGCTGGACGCGCTTCCCGGGAATGATCCTGTGGAAGGGCGCAGCGCCTGCTCGGACGGATGACAGATCGACGCGCAGGAGCCTGAGGGTTTCAGCGTAGATGATGTTGAGGCAGCTGCCCCCATCCATCAAGACCTTGGTGAGCCTGACGTCGCCGATGACGGGGTCGACGACGAGCGGGTACTTCCCCGGGCTCGGCACGTGGTCGGGGTGGTCGTCCCGGTCGAAGGTGATGGGCTTGTCGGACCAGTCTAGGTAGACTGGTGCCGTCACCTTCACCGAGCAGACCTCCCGACGTTCCTGCTTACGATGCCGAGCCGAGGCGTTCGCCGCATGCCCTCCATAGATCATAAAGCAGTCGCGGACCTCGGGGAACCCTCCTGCTTGGTGATCTTCCTTCTTGCCGTCGTCGCGGGCCTTGTCACCCTCTGCGGGTGGCCCGACCCGGTGGAAGTGGCGCCGAAGCATGACGCACTCCTCGAGGGTGTGCTTGACGGGCCCCTGATGGTAGGGGCACGTCTCCTTGAGTGCCTTGTCGAAGAGGTTGGCGCCTCCGGGGGGCTTCCGAGGGTTCTTGTGCTCGGTGGCGGCGACAAGGTCTGCGTCGGGAGCGTCGCGTTTTGCTTGCGACTTCCTTCTGCCTTTCTTCTCGGCGCCGAGCGGAGCAGACGCCTCGGGAGCATCTTCCGACGGGCGGCCCTGGGGCTGCTTGTCCTTTCGGAAGATGGCTTCAACCGCCTCCTGGCCGGAGGCGAACTTGGTGGCGATGTCCATCAGCTCGCTCGCCCTGGTGGGGGTCTTGCGACCCAACTTGCTCACCAGGTCACGGCAGGTGGTGCCGGCAAGGAACGCGCCGATGACATCGGAGTCGGTGATGTTGGGCAGCTCGGTGCGCTGCTTCGAGAATCGCCGGATATAGTCCCGAAGGGACTCTCCCGGCTGTTGTCGATAGCTTCGGAGGTCCCAGGAATTCCCGGGGCGCACGTACGTGCCCTGGAAGTTGCCGGCGAAAGCCTGGACCAGATCTTCCCAGTTGGAAACCTGCCCCGGAGGCAGATGCTCCAACCAAGCGCGAGCGGTGTCGGAGAGAAACAGGGGGAGGTTGCGGATGATGAGGTTGTCGTCGTCCGTCCCACCCAGTTGACAGGCCAGGCGATAGTCCGCGAGCCACAATTCCGGTCTCGTTTCCCCCGAGTACTTTGTGATAGTAGTCGGGGGTCGGAATCGGGGCGGAAACGGCGCCCGCCGAATGGCTCGGCTAAAGACCTGCGGACCGGGTGGTTCGGGCGAGGGACTCCGATCCTCCCCGCTGTCGTAGCGTCCCCCACGCCTGGGGTGATAACCTCGGCGCACCGTTTCGTCGAGGCGGGCCCGACGGTCGCGATGAGGGTGCTCGTCGCCGAGGTGGCCCGGGGCCGCAGGTGCGGTGTTGCGCGTGCGCCCGGTGTAGACCGAGGCTTCCCGCGTGAGTCGGGAAGTCGCGGCACGAGGTTCCGAGGGGTACCCCTGCCTTTGGGAGGCAGAGCTCTCGGCCCGCCGGGCCGCAGCGCCTTCCAGGAGATGCTTGAGTTCTCCCTGGATTCGCCGACCCTCGGTGGTTGATGACTCCGGCATCGCGCGGAGGAGCATCGCTGCGGCGGCCAGGTCCTGACCGGTTCCGCCGGATGCGGGTGGCGGTCTGTCCCTGGCATCGTTGGCGATGCGGTGCTGGAGACCTTGGGGTAGGTGACGTATTCCTCCGGCCGGGGGCTGGCTCGCCCATACCTGCCCGATGTTCTGGCGGATTGCCTCGAGCGCTCCGGCTCCCTCATCGAGCCCGGCCTGCGCCCCGCGGACTTGCTCGAGCTGTGGGTCGTGACCCCCCGCCGGAACGGGGACCACAGCTAGCTCCCGCGGGATGTCGGCGCGAGGCGCTGGCCTAGGGGGATCACCATCCTCCGGCATGCCGAGACAGCCGCCTCCGGAGGGATCCCCTAGCTCGATGTGGAAACATTCGCGGCTCGGGCCGCAGTCCTTGTCGTCAAGGCTGCGGCTGCCGTCGGAACAGTCGGAGAGGCAGTAGTCACATGCGGTCATGAAGTCCCGCATGGCACTGGGGTTGCCAAATCCGGAGAAATCCCAGCAGATGCTGGGGTCGTCATCTTCCTCGGACCCAGAGGGTCCGTAGGTCGAGACACCCGTCAATCGGTCCCAAGGCGACCGCACACGAAACCCCAGAGAGGTTGCACTCGCCTCAACGTGAGCGCCCGCCAAAGCGAGGTCGCCAGGCGGGTTGAGGCCGAGTCGAAATGACGAAGGATGGGAATCAGCCCGTACCTTTTGGTCGACGAGGAGCGATGAAGTCACGTCGGGGGCTGATCGTGCCATCGTCTTGGGTACGAGGGCGACGTCCTGCAGGCCCTTCGTGAGCGTGCTGGCGTCGTCCACCTGCTCGGAGTCGACGTGTTGCGGGGGGATGGCGCCCGCCTTTGCCTCGAACGCGAGGGTGACGCCTAGCGTGTCCTCCGTTGGGGCATTGGGGATGTCGATCTGCTCGACAGCCGTCGGGGCGCTGCCTCCCGCTCGGCCCTGGTTGCCCCGCCTCCTCCTCCTGCGATGGCGGGGGAGAGGATGGGGCGAACGCGAAAGTTGTCCTTCCCCCACGCGGGGAAGGCGTCGTCGATTCCGCCGCCGGCGGGCGGGCTGTCCGCCACCATTGTCGCTGTCGCGCGGCGGTGGAAGGAGTATCATGTCGTAGCTGCCGTCGAAAGACATGAACTCGAAGCTCCCGAAATGGAGCACCGTCCCGGGTTGAAGAGGTCGTTGGAGACTGCCCATCTGGAGCTTGACGGGAATCTACTCGTCAACACGCAGCAGGCCCCTACCTTGCGCGCCAACTGTCGGCGTTCCGAGACCGGGGGGTCCCCGAGCCGACGAGTGAGTGTGCCGCGTGCCCCAGCCCAGATGGGTCGAGCGCGTGGGCGAGCACGAAGGGGGGAGAGAGAGAGAGCGAGAGCGAGGTGGCCGGAGCCGGGTCGCGAGGGAGTCGGAGAATTCCCGCGGCCTTCGTGTTCGTCCCGTGCCCAGGTCGGGTGCGCTTGCAGTAGGGGGTTACAAGCGTCCGCGCGGGTGAGGGGAGCGAGCGGCCCCGAGAGAGCGCCTGCCCCTGCCCTTCGTTCCCGCGAGGCCAACCTTCTCTAAGAAGGCCCTGGTCCTTCCTTTTATAGTCATAAGGAGAGGATCCAGGTGTACAAAATGGGGGTGTAGCAAGGTGCTACGTGTCTAGCGAGGGAGAGCTAGCGCCCTAAGTACATGCCAAGGTGGCAGCCGGAGAGATCTTGGCACCCTGTTGGTGTGGCGTCGTGGCTGTTGGAGAAGCAGTGGAGCTTGATGGAGGGACAGCTGTTGGAACAGCGGTGCTCTTGCTGACGTCTCCCTGCTTTCGTAAGGGAGTCAAGAGTCGCCGTCGTCATGGTCTAGTGAGACGCCATCATTGCCTATCTGGCGGAGCTGGCCAGATGGGACACCGGTCTTGTTCTCTTCGACCCGAGTCGGCTCAGGGCAGGGTGATGATGACGCTTCCTGTTGACGTGGCGGTCTTGTGTCCTAGGTCGGGCGTCGTGGAGGCTCCTCCGAAGTCGAGGTCGAGTCCGTCCTGCATGACAGAGGCCGAGCCCGAACTCCTGGGTCGGGCGAGGCGGAGGTCGTTCGGCAGAGGCCGAGGTGGAGTCCGAGCCCTGGGTCGGGCGAGGCGGAGTTCATCGTCTTCCGGGGCCTTAGCCCGAGTCCGAGCCCTGGGTCGGGCGGAGCGGAGTTCGCCGTCTTCCGGGGCCTTAGCCCGAGTCCGAGCCCTGGGTCGGGCGGAGCGGAGTTCGCCGTCTTCCGGGGCCTTAGCCCGAGTCCGAGCCCTGGGTCGGGCGGAGCGGAGTTCGCCGTCTTCTGGGGCCTCAGCCCGAGTCCGAGCCCGGGGTCGGGCGGAGCGGAGTTCGCCGTCTTCCGGGGCCTCAGCCCGAGTCCAAGCCCTGGGTCGGGCAGAGCCTCCTATGGCACCTCTGGCGAAGTCTGGTCGCCCGTCGGTCTTACCTTTTGCGTTAAACGCCCCGGTGACTTGGTCGGTTGGCGCGGTGATTTAGTCAGGGTTACTTCTTATCGAAGGCGGGGCCTCGGGCGAGCCGGTGATGCGTCTGCCGTGAAAGAGGAGGCCTCAGGCGAGACGGAGTCATCTTAGGGTCGGCTGCCCTCGCCCGAGGCTAGGCTCGGGCGTGGCGTGATCGAGTCGCTCGTATGGACTGATCCCTGACTTAATCAAACCCATCAGGCCTCTGCAGCTTTATGCTGATGGGGGTTACCAGCTGAGAATTAGGCGTCTTGAGGGTACCCCTAATTATGGTCCCCGACACTAACTATGTTTAAATAAGTGCTAGGGAACTTCTCAACTTGAACCAATTTGGAGAAGTGGTGTTTTCTAAGTTTGGCCAAACTTGTGCTAGTCTAGGGAGCACCGGACTGTCTGGTGTGCACCAGACAGTGTCTGGTGTCCAGGCTGGTCAGCCGGTGAACACGCCGCTCTTGGAATCTACTGGGGTGCCGCGACTATAGTTAACCGAACTGTCCGGTGTGCACCGGATTATCCGGTGTGGCAACCACACGCCTGGCCAACTGTCGTCCGCACAATTGACGCAGGACACGTCAGCCTGGCCAACAGTCAGTAGGTCGCACCAGACTGTCCGGTGCGCCATCGGACTGTCCGGTGCGCAAGTGATCAACGGTTGGCTTCACCAGAAACGAAAGCAATCGTCTACTGTGCAGTGTCCAGTGCACCCGCAGACAAAAAGCAACCAGAGCATTCCAAATGGAGTTCCAATGGCTCATATGTCCCTTGGGGCTATAAAAGGACCTCCTAGGTGCCATGGGGCAGAACACAAGCATACCTTGAGCACACTACAACTCCGAGACTCTGCGATCATGCTGTTAATTCATTACCTTTCTAACGCGTCAAACCGTTTCTTCATCCCCAAAGGGTGATGTAGAGGCTTGATCATCATCATCATCATCATCATCATCTTCTTCTTCTTCTTCATATTTCTCTTCTTCACTTGAGGAACTTAACCTTTCAACCTTCTTCTTGCCTTTCATCATTTTGTGCTCATCATAGGTGAACGCACATGGCTTTAAAGGGGTTGATTCTTCTTGACACATCTTTTGTGACATCTCAAATGCCATAAATTTTTCGATCAAAAGCACGAGGGTCATTTGGTTCAAGTCCTCCAAATGGTGAAGGATGGTGATGATGCTCCCATATTTTTGTTGAGGTAGAAGGGAGATGATCTTCCTTACAATGTTCACATCATGTAGCTTATTTATTCCAATAGAGCTGAGCTCATTAATAATAAAATTCAAACTATAATACATATCTCTAACAAACTCATTTTCTTTCATGGCAAAAGAATTATATTCATTCAAGACTAGGCAATGTTTATGCTCATGGATATTGGATGTGTCATCATGAAGCTCTTGCAATTTTAGCCATATCTCATTAATAGTTTTCAAAGTAAATAATGGATTGAAAATTTCTATGATAAGAGATTCATACAAGCAATTTTTGGCTCTTGCATTTAAATGTATTTCTTTTTTGTCACTTGTAGTGAGCTTTTCGGGATTCTTAGATAGTTTCATTTTGTTGCGAGTAACTCTCTAAACATCTAGATCAACGACTTCTAGGTACCAAGCCATTCTGGCGCTATAATAGGGAAAGTTAGTACCTTGATTAACGATTAAGCTAAAATAATCCTAATGAGAAAAACTGGGCCCTAATACCAATTCAAAGGAACATGGACACCTAAGAGGGGGATGAATTAGGACTTCTATAATTCTTGCTAATCTAGCTAGGCCACAAATAAATCACCTAAACAAAACCTATGCAAATAACTAAACAAAAAAATGTGCAAACTGGTTTTGGTCTAAGTGTTGCAATCTCTACCGCAAAAGAGTTATGCCACCTAAGTTCCAGTTATTAATATTCTAAACTAGGAATAAGGAGATTGAAACTTAAGTACTTAATGTAAATGCAGAAGTTAAAGAGCAAAGGTAGAGATTGCAAACTGCTGTGGACACACTGGTATTTTTACCGATGTATCTAAAACCGTGCAAGGTTCTGACTAATCCTCGTTGGTGCCCCTACGCAAAGGGAAGCCCATGCGAGGGCCAAGCATCGGGACAACTAACTCCATAGAGAGTCGCGGGCCTTCTGTACACGCAAGTGGTGCTCTGCTTCAGGCCTCCTATCAGATGCTCCTCGTCGTATTCACTATCGAGCTTCTGGTTGAAACGTTGTGGGCCTCGTTCCCTCCAGTACATGGTAGCGGCAACATCACAATCATGGTTGGTGTGGTCTCACAAGACGTCGCCCACTCGGTACAATATTACTACGACTGGCACAAGAGCGAGGGGTTTGTGGATTTTTCTAACCTCACTCAACAACCTAGGAATAGGGATGGTAATTTTACTCGCGGGTTCGGATATCCGACCCGTCGGGTAAGGGTTCGGGCATGAAATTTGACTCGTGGGTCTTACCCGTACCCGACCCGATTTTATTACGGGTCGGGTACGGGTTTGATTTCTTACCCGCGGGTACCCGACGGATATCCGAAAATAGTGATTTTTGATTTTCAACCTACCAGTACGCTAGCTAGCCGTCCATCCTCGACAGCTCATCCTACTGCCATCCCTCCCTGTCTGTTGATGCTTCTGATCTGGTTCTAGTACTAGTGCCAGTATGTTTGATAAAGTGCCAGTACGTAGTACCAGTGCTATTTAGTACAAGTACTTGAGCTAAGAGAGTGTTAATACACCAGACGACTATGCTAGCTACTCTCCGATTTTGACGAGTTGGAAGTTTATTAACAAAAAAACATTAGCAGCACATGTCCAGGGCTACATCTACACGACTACACTATGCAACAACATTATGTGCCTCCAGTGATCATGGCGATGTGCGACGCTCAGAACTGCACTAGACTTCATTTAGGGAGAATGCACCAAGTTGCTATACCTGACAGATACCTGATATCCACCCGATACCTGATGGGTACGGGCACGGGTACAAAATTTTACCCGTGGGTATAGTCATGGGTGGATATGGATAATCCCTGCGGGTATGGTCGCGGGCGGGTATTTACACTACCCGACCCATTGCCATCCCTACCTAGGAACAAGCCTAGAGCAAGCGCTAAAGCTTAGCAAGGCACCTACACTAATCATTGAGTGAATCTATTAAGCACTTGAGTGTTTGAGCTATTGGAGATGTGTCTCTACACTTGGGCAAACTTCTTGAGCTCTCCACACCTTCATATGGCCGATCAAGGGGGTATATATAGAGCCCCCATCTAAATAGAGCCGTTGGAGGAATCCTAGTGTTTTACGCCACTGGATCGAGGATCCGGTGCCTCCACGCTAGCTAGCTGTTGGCTTTTGGCTACTACAATAGCAGTTCGGTGTGCCACTCGCATAGTCCGGTGCCCACCACATCAGATGACCGTTGGTCGACTAGCCGTTGCCGATCGTTAGGACCGGTCCGGTGTACAGTCACCGATCTGGTGCCCTATCTTGCCAAAAACATGAGAAGGCCTCTCTATCAAACCGATCTGATGCCTTAGTACGTGCCCCACCCTCATGGTCCAGTGCACCCAGTTTCAGCCCATCTTCTATTTCTACAACTTTTTTTGCTTGGGCTCTTTTGGTCTTGTGTCTTGGACTTGTTCTAAATATTTGTAGGTCTTTATGAGTCTTCTAAGTCTTGTTTTGAGGTGTTGCATCCTTAGAGCCTTTAGTCCAATCCACTTTGCATTATGTGAACTCACTACACCATGACACAATATTGCCCACGGACTGTCTGATGGTAAAACACCTAAATAGCGTCGAACAATCTATTGGTAAAGAGTTTTGGCGACAGACAATGTGTGTCGGCGAAAGTCCTGTCGGCAAAAAGATTTACCGGCAGACATTGATCTGCCGACATACTATCTGTCGGTAATGTTTATGTTTTTGCCGACAGACATATCTTTGCCGTCGGACAGACTATAGCCAACATATTTTTGTGTCGACGCCTTGTGTGTCACTAAAAGTCTATATATCGACAGATTGTCTGATGTTATTTTCTATGTACAGTTAAAAAAAGAATACATGCATACAAAGATATGCTAATGAAACAAATAATAAACTGATTATGATGCACATTGCAGGACAACTTGAATAATATGTAGCTCAGAATATATGAAATTTGATTACTAAAAGAATTGCAGGACAACTTGAATAATATGTAGCTCAGAATATATGTTTGGATTCCAACATATATTTGTTTAGAACACGTTTTCTGTGATGAACATATAAAAATAATAGCATACATGTTTCCTAAATTTTGAAGTGATCTTTCAGTTCTATTACATGCAAAAGTATAAAGATTCATCTAGCAAACTAAATTCTCTCCATCGCCTAGGTGTTACGCCAATAGCTACCATGCATGCGAGTAATCATTTTTTCACACTTCAAGCAATCCGATCCTTGCTTCCAGCTCCTTTTCCTATAAAATATTTTGATAATATGTCAATTGATACATGTCCATATATAAACTCCCAACAGAAAATACAAACTGAAAGTGCAATAAAGGTTTATTAATACATATATTTATGTACTGAATGCACATGATTACAAAGAAATAGAACATGAATCACATCTCTCTTCATTAAATTATATATCATGTCATCCTACTTGCCTATGTGATATGTTATTTAATGAGAACGAAACTATTATGAAATACTCACACATAATGGCCTTATCACGAAAAAGAAAAAGGAAGGAAAAAAGTACTTGCGATTGCACGATGAAAAAAAAGAAAAGAGAAGACAGATGAGTTGCCCCGTGCCTGACCCCCGTGAGGCATATGCATTCCTTTCACCAACCAATGGAGCCCAGAGGAATTGAAGGCGACTGGAGCTATGGCCCTTGAAGGCGACTGAACCAACGGACAACTGGTTAATTGCAGCTTCACTTCCCTTCGACGCCAGCTCACCACTCACCAGTTTGAGCAGCTCAGTTTCAAACAGCAACAATAATCACATGTTTCATAATTCATAGAATACAGAGAATGATCCTTTGCAAACACAACTACATATTAGAGACAAGAATTGTCTACAAAATCAGAGAATGATTTAGATGCACAGTTATGCAATAGTACCATTCACTCTGTTTTTAATCCATCTCTACACTTATACACAACTATAAATGAAGAAAATATTTACCTGCTGCTGCTGTACAACCTTGGGTCAGTGTTGATTTTTTTGTTACGACTCATCTAAAAATACAGAACATTAGAAGCTTGCTCTATTAATTACATAAATAAAATACAAGGTTGTAGTATTACCTTGTTCGTTGGCCATGCAACGGGCATAAAAAGTGCACCCCCCATACTCTCTACACCTAAGTATGGTCGTGGTAGAGTACTTTCCCTTTTTAGCACACGAGTCACAAAAACCTGTGTAAACTCCCTTCCAAGAGGAACATCTCCAACCTTAGTGGTTGGGTCGGTTGAGATAATATTTGCTATTGCAACAGGAACTTCTGATCTCATCATAGAATATAATATGACTTCTTTACCAACCTAATAAAATATGCGAAGTAAGATTACAAAGTTTAAATAATGAAACATAAATATGAAGTGATAGATGAGAAATTACATGATTATCATCTACATTTTGAGGTGATCCATGATTTCTTTGAGGTACCATTGTTGCAATGTCTCGCCTGCGACTTTGCTCTTCAATAGTATTAACATCTTCACGATTCCTTGGACAGCCCATAGTGCTTGCAACTCGCCTAGTAAGCTGCAAGTCATCTTCAACCATATTTTGTGAATAGTCATTACCATTGTAATCATGTGCCACCTCATCTGACCGATGCACCCTTGAGTTCTAAAGAAAAATAAAAAGGGAAAAAGTGTTAGTGAGATAAAGGAAACAAGCCTAATTAACAGGATAGACGGCGAACTGCTCGATATATGCTACACTGGCTAAACATATGCAATATTATATCACTGTCGGCGTTCCGAGACCGGGGGGTCCCCGAGCCGACGAGTGAGAGTGCCGCGTGCCCCAGCCCAGATGGGTCGAGCGCGTGGGCGAGCGCGAAGGGGGGAACAGAGAGAGAGGTCGGTGGCCGGAGCCGGGTCGTGAGGGAGTCGGAGAATTCCCGCGGCCTTCGTGTTCGTCCCGCGCCCAGGTCGGGTGCGCTTGCAGTAGGGGGTTACAAGCGTCCGCGCGAGGTGAGGGGAAGCGGGCGGCCCCGAGAGAGCGCCTGCCCCTGCCCTTCGTCCCCGCGAGGCCAACCTCTTCTAAGAAGGCCCTGGTCCTCCCTTTTATAGTCGTAAGGAGAGGATCCAGGTGTACAAGATGGGGGTGTAGCAAGGTGCTACGTGTCTAGCGAGGGAGAGCTAGCGCCCTATGTACATGCCAAGGTGGCAGCCGGAGAGATCTTGGCACCCTGTTGGTGTGGCGTCGTGGCTGTTGGAGGAGTAACGGAGCCGGACGGGGGGACAGCTGTCGGAGTGGCTGGGCCCTTGCTGACGTCCTCCCGCTTTCGTAAGGGAGCTGAGAGTCGCCGTCGTCATGGTCTAGCGGGGCGCCATCATTTGCCTATCTGGCGTGGCTGGCTAGATGGGACGCCGGTCTTGTTCTCTGCGACCCAAGTCGGCTCAGGGCAGGGTGATGATGACGCTCCCTGTTGACGTGGCGGTCTCGTGTCTTAGGTCGGGCGTTGTGGAAGCTCCTCCGAAGCCGAGGTCGAGTCCGTCCTGCAAGACAGAGGCAGAGTCCGAGCCCTAGGTCGGGCGAGGCGGAGATCGTTCGGTAGAGGCCGAGGCGGAGTCCGAGCCCTGGGTCGGGCGAGGCGGAGTTCGTCGTCTTCCGGGGCCTTAGCCCGAGTCCGAGCCCTGGGGTCGGGCGGAGCGGAGTTCGCCGTCTTCCGGGACCTTAGCCCGAGTCCGAGCCCTGGGTCGGGCGGAGCGGAGTTCGCCGTCTTCCGGGGCCTTAGCCCGAGTCCGAGCCCTTGGGCGGAGCGGAGTTCGTCGTCTTCCGGGGCCTTAGCCCGAGTCCGAGCCCTGGGGTCGGGCGGAGCGGAGTTCGCCGTCTTCCGGGGCCTTAGCCCGAGTCCGAGCCCTGGGTCGGGCGGAGCCTCCTATGGCGCCTCTGGCGAAGTCTGGTCGCCCGTTGGTCTTACCTTTTGCGTTAAACGCCTTGGTGACTCGGTCGGTTGGCGCGGTGATTTAGTCAGGGTTTCTTCTTATCGAAGGCGGGGCCTAGGGTGAGCCGGAGATGCGTCTGCCGTGAAAGAGGAGGCCTCAGGCGAGACGGAGTCATCTTAGGGTCGGCTGCCCTCGCCCGAGGCTAGGCTCGGGCGTGGCGTGGTCAAGTCACTCGTATGGACTGATCCCTGACTTAATCAAACCCATCAGGCCTCTGCAGCTTTATGCTGATGGGGGTTACCAGCTGAGAATTAGGCGTCTTGAGGGTACCCCTAATTATGGTCCCCGACAGTAGCCCCCGAGCCTCGAAGGGAGTGTTAACACTCGCTTGGAGGCTTGCGTCGCACTTTTTTGCAAGGGGACCAGCCTTTCTCGGTGGTACTTTGTTCCGGTGGGTGCACGCGAGCGCACCCGCCGGGTGTAGCCCCCGAGGCCTCGGAGGAGTGGTTTCACTCCTTCGAGGTCTTAATGCCTTGCGTAATGCCTCGGCTGGTCTGGCGGTTCCCTCATGCGAGCAGGGCGTAACCCAGGTGCACTATCGGGGCCCAAGTTCTCGGGCTGGTATGTTGACGCTGTCAACGGTTCGGCCGGAGCCGGGTTTGCGAGAGCAGCCCCCGAGCCTTCGCACGGAGCGAGAGGACGATCAGGGACAGACTCGACTTTTTATATACGTGTCGGGGACCATAATTAGGGGTACCCTCAAGACGCCTAATTCTCAGCTGGTAACCCCCATCAGCATAAAGCTGCAGAGGCCTGATGGGTTTGATTAAGTCAGGGATCAGTCCATACGAGTGACTTGACCACGCCACGCCCGAGCCTAGCCTCGGGCGAGGGCAGCCGACCCTAAGATGACTCCGTCTCGCCTGAGGCCTCCTCTTTCACGGCAGACGCATCTCCGGCTCGCCCTAGGCCCCGCCTTCGATAAGAAGAAACCCTGACTAAATCACCGCGCCAACCGACCGAGTCACCAAGGCGTTTAACGCAAAAGGTAAGACCAACGGGCGACCAGACTTCGCCAGAGGCGCCATAGGAGGCTCCACCCGACCCAGGGCTCGGACTCGGGCTAAGGCCCCGGAAGACGGCGAACTCCGCTCCGCCCGACCCCAGGGCTCGGACTCGGGCTAAGGCCCCACAAGACGGCGAACTCCGCTCCGCCCAAGGGCTCGGACTCGGGCTAAGGCCCCGGAAGACGGCGAACTCCGCTCCGCCCGACCCAGGGCTCGGACTCGGGCTAAGGTCCCGGAAGACGGCGAACTCCGCTCCGCCTGACCCCAGGGCTCGGACTCGGGCTAAGGCCCCAGAAGACGACGAACTCCGCCTCGCCCGACCCAGGGCTCGGACTCCGCCTCGGCCTCTGCCGAACGATCTCCGCCTCGCCCAACCCAGGGCTCGGACTCTGCCTCTGTCTTGCAGGACGGACTCGACCTCGGCTTCGGAGGAGCTTCCACGACGCCCGACCTAAGACACGAGACCGCCACGTTAACAGGGAGCGTCATCATCACCCTGCCCTGAGCCGACTTGGGTCGCAGAGAACAAGACCGGCGTCCCATCTAGCCAGCCACGCCAGATAGGCAAATGATGGCGCCCCGCTAGACCATGACGACGGCGACTCTCAGCTCCCTTACGAAAGCGGGAGGACGTCAGCAAGGGCCCAGCTACTCCGACAGCTGTCCCCCCGTCCGGCTCCGTTACTCCTCCAACAGCCACGACGCCACACCAACAGGGTGCCAAGATCTCTCCGGCTGCCACCTTGGCATGTACATAGGGCGCTAGCTCTCCCTCGCTAGACGCGTAGCACCTTGCTACACCCCCATCTTGTACACCTGGATCCTCTCCTTACGACTATAAAAGGGAGGACCAGGGCCTTCTTAGAGAAGGTTGGCCTCGCGGGGACGAAGGGCAGGGGCAGGCGCTCTCTCGGGGCCGCCCGCTTCCCCTCACCTCGCGCGGACGCTTGTAACCCCCTACTGCAAGCGCACCCGACCTGGGCGCGGGACGAACACGAAGGCCGCGGGAATTCTCCGACTCCCTCACGACCCGGCTCCGGCCACCGACCTCTCTCTCTGTTCCCCCCTTCGCGCTCGCCCACGCGCTCGACCCATCTGGGCTGGGGCACGCGGCACTCTCACTCGTCGGCTCGGGGACCCCCCGGTCTCGGAACGCCGACAGTTGGCGCGCCAGGTAGGGGCCTGCTGCGTGTTGACGTTCGATTTCCCGTCAAGCTCCAGATGGGCAGTCTCCAACGACCTCTTCAACCCGGGACGGTGCTCCGTTTCGGGAACCTCGAGTTCATGTCTTTCGACGGCAACTACGACATGGTACTCCTTCCACCGCCGCGCGGCAGCGACAATGGTGGCGGACAGCCCGCCCGCCGGCGGCGGAATCAACGACGTCTTTCCCGCGTGGGGGAAGGACAACTTTCGAGCTCGCCCCATCCTCTCCCTCGCCATCGGAGGAGGAGGAGGCGGGACAACCGGGGCCGAGCGGGAGATCGCGCTCCGACGGCTGTCGAGCAAATCGACATCCCCGGCGCCTCAACGGAGGACACGCCAAGCGTCGCCCTCGCGTTCAAGGCAAACGCGAGCGCCATCCCCCCGCAACACGTCGACTCCGAGCAAGTGGACGACGCCAGCACGCTCACGGAGGGCCTGCAGGACGTCGCCCTCGTACCCAAGACGACGGCGCGGTCAGCCCCCGACTTGACTTCATCGCCCCTCGTCGACAAAAAGGTACCGACTGCTACCCGTCTTTCATCATTTCGACTCGGCCTCAGCCCGCCTGGCGATCTCGCTTTGGTGGGCGCTCACATTGAGGCGAGTGCAACCTCTCTGGGGTTTCGTGTGCGGTCGCCTTGGGACCGATTGACGGGTGTCTCGACCTACGGACCCTCTGGGTCCGAGGAAGATGACGACCCCAGCATCTGCTGGGATTTCTCCGGATCTGGCAATCCTAGTGCCATGCGGGACTTCATGACCGCATGTGACTACTGCCTCTCCGACTGTTCCGACGGCAGCCGCAGCCTTGGCGACAAGGACTGCGGCCCGAGTCGCGAATGTTTCCACATCGAGTTAGGGGATCCCTCCGGAGGCGGCTGTCTCGGCACGCCGGAGGATGGTGATCCCCCTAGGCCAGCGCCTCGCGCCGACATCCCGCGGGAGCTAGCTGTGGTCCCCGTTCCGGCGGGGGGTCACGACCCACAGCTCGAGCAAGTCCGCGGGGCGCAGGCCGGGCTCGATGAGGGAGCGGGAGCGCTCGGGGCAATCCGCCAGAACATCGGGCAGGTGTGGGCGAGCCAGCCCCCGGCCGGAGGAATACGTCACCTGCCCCAAGGTCTCCAGCACCGCATCACCAACGATGCCAGGGACAGACCGCCACCCGCATCCGGCGGAACCGGTCAGGACCTGGCCGCTGCAGCGATGCTCCTCCGCGCGATGCCGGAGTCATCAACCACCGAGGGTCGGCGAATCCAGGGAGAACTTAAGCATCTCCTGGAAGGCGCTGCGGCCCGGCGGACCGAGAGCTCTGCCTCCCGAAGGCAGGGATACCCCTCGGAACCTCGTGCCGCGACTTCCCGACTCACGCGGGAAGCCTCGGTCTTCACCGGGCGCACGCGCAACACCGCGCCTGCGGCCCCGGGCCACCTCGGCGACGAGCACCCTCATCGTGACCGTCGGGCACGCCTCGACGAAAGGGTGCGCCGAGGCTACCACCCCAGGCGTGGGGGACGCTACGACAGCGGGGAGGATCGGAGTCCCTCGCCCGAACCACCCGGTCCGCAGGTCTTTAGCCGAGCCATTCGGCGGGCGCCGTTTCCGCCCCGATTCCGACCCCCGACTACTATCACAAAGTACTCGGAGGAGACGAGACCGGAATTGTGGCTTGCGGACTACCGCCTGGCCTGTCAACTGGGTGGGACGGACGATGACAACCTCATCATCCGAAACCTCCCCCTGTTTCTCTCCGACACTGCTCGTGCCTGGTTGGAGCACCTGCCTCCGGGGCAGATTTCCAACTGGGAAGATTTGGTCCAGGCTTTCGCCGGGAACTTCCAGGGCACGTACGTGCGCCCCGGGAATTCCTGGGACCTCCGAAGCTATCGGCAACTGCCGGGAGAGTCTCTTCGAGACTACATCCGGCGGTTCTCGAAGCAGCGCACCGAGCTGCCCAACATCACCGACTCCGATGTCATCGGCGCGTTCCTCGCCGGCACCACCTGCCGCGACCTGGTGAGCAAGCTGGGTCGCAAGACCCCCACCAGGGCGAGCGAGCTGATGGACATCGCCACCAAGTTCGCCTCCGGCCAGGAGGCGGTAGAGGCCATCTTCCGAAAGGACAAGCAGCCCCAGGGCCGCCCGTCGGAAGATGCTCCCGAGGTGCCTACTCCGCGCGGCGCCAAGAAGAAAGGCAGGGGGAAGTCGCAAGCGAAACGCGACGTTCCCGATGCAGACCTTGTCGCCGCCGCCGAGCACAAGAACCCTCGGAAGCCCCCCGGAGGTGCTAACCTCTTCGACAAGGCACTCAAGGAGACGTGCCCCTACCATCAGGGGCCCGTCAAGCATACCCTCGAAGAGTGCGTCATGCTTCGGCGCCACTTCCACAGGGCCGGGCCACCCGCAGAGGGTGGCAGGGCTCACGACGACGACAAAAGGGAGGATCGCCAAGCAGGAGAGTTCCCGGAGGTCCGCGATTGCTTCATGATCTACGGAGGGCATGCGACAAACGCCTCGGCTCGGCATCGTAAGCAAGAGCGTCGGGAGGTCTGCTCGGTGAAGGTGGCGGCGCCAGTCTACCTAGACTGGTCCGACAAGCCCATCACCTTCGACCGGGACGACCACCCTGACCACGTGCCGAGCCCGGGGAAGTACCCGCTCGTCGTCGACCCCGTCATCGGCGACGTCAGGCTCACCAAGGTCCTGATGGATGGAGGCAGCTGCCTCAACATCATCTACGCCGAGACCCTCAGGCTCCTGCGCGTCGACCTGTCATCCGTCCGAGCAGGCGCTGCGCCCTTCCACGGGATCATTCCCGGGAAGCGCGTCCAGCCCCTCGGACAGCTCGACCTCCCTGTCTGCTTCGGAACACCCTCCAACTTCCGAAGGGAGACTTTGACGTTCGAGGTGGTCGGGTTCCGAGGAACCTACCACGCAGTGTTGGGGAGGCCATGCTACGCGAAGTTCATGGCCATCCCCAACTACACTTACCTGAAGCTCAAGATGCCGGGCCCCAACGGGGTCATCACCGTCGGCCCCACGTACAAACACGCATTCGAATGCGATGTGGAGTGCGTGGAGTACGCCGAGGCCCTCGCCGAGTCCGAGGCCCTCATTGCCGACCTGGAAAGCCTCTCCCGAGAGGTGCCGGACGTAAAGCGGCATGCCGGCAACTTTGAGCCAGCGGAGACGGTTAAGGCCGTCCCTCTCGACCCCGGTGGCGACACCTCCAAGCAGATTCGGATCGGTTCCGGGCTCGACCCCAAATAGGAAGCAGTGCTCGTCGACTTTCTCCGCGCAAACACCGACGTTTTTGCGTGGAGTCCCTCGGACATGCCTGGCATACCGAGGGATGTCGCCGAGCACTCGCTGGATAATCGGGCCGGAGCCCGGCCGGTCAGACAGCCTCTGCGCTGATTCGACGAGGAAAGGCGCGGGGTGATAGGCGAGGAGGTCCACAAGCTGATGGCAGCAGGGTTCATTAAAGAGGTATTCCATCCCGAATGGCTTGCCAACCCTGTACTTGTGAGGAAAAAAGGGGGGAAGTGGCGGATGTGTGTAGACTACACTGGTCTCAACAAAGCATGTCCGAAGGTCCCCTACCCACTACCTCGCATCGACCAAATTGTGGACTCCACTGCAGGGTGCGAAACCCTGTCTTTCCTCGATGCCTACTCAGGGTATCATCAAATCAAGATGAAAGAGTCCGACCAGCTCGCGACTTCTTTCATCACGCCCTTCGGCATGTACTGTTATGTCACAATGCCGTTCGGGTTGAGAAACGCGGGTGCAACGTACCAGCGGTGCATGAACCATGTGTTCGGTGAACACATTGGTCGCACGGTCGAGGCCTACGTCGATGACATCGTAGTCAAAATGAGGAAAGCCTCTGACCTTCTCTCCGACCTCGAACTGACATTCCGGTGTCTCAAGGCGAAGGGCGTCAAGCTCAATCCCGAGAAGTGCGTCTTCGGGGTGCCCCGAGGCATGCTCTTGGGGTTCATCGTCTCCGAGCGAGGCATCGAAGCCAACCCGGAGAAGATCGCAGCGATCACAAACATGGGGCCCATCAAGGACTTAAAAGGCGTACAGAGGGTCATGGGATGCCTCACGGCCTTGAGCCGTTTCATCTCGCGCCTCGGCGAAAGAGGCCTGCCCCTGTACCGCCTCTTAAGGAAGGCCGAGTGCTTCACTTGGACTCCCGAGGCCGAGGAAGCCCTCGGGAACCTGAAGGCGCTCCTCACCCAGGCGCCCATCTTGGTACCCCCAGCTGATGGAGAAACCCTCCTGGTCTACGTCGCCGCAACCACTCAGGTGGTCAGCGCCGCGATCGTAGACGAAAGGCAGGAAGAGGGGCATGCTTTGCCCATTCAGAGGCTAGTCTACTTCGTCAGTGAAGTGCTGTCCGAAACCAAGATCCGCTACCCACAAGTCCAGAAGCTGCTATATGCAGTGATCCTGACGAGGCGAAAGCTGCGACATTACTTCGAGTCCCATCCGGTGACTGTGGTGTCATCCTTCCCCCTGGGGGAGATCATCCAGTGCCGAGAAGCCTCAGGACGGATCGCGAAGTGGGCGGTGGAAATCATGGGCGAGGCAATCTCGTTTGCCCCTCGGAAGGCCATCAAGTCCCAGGTACTGGCGGATTTCGTAGCCGAATGGGTCGATACCCAGTTACCAACGGCTCCAATCCAACCAGAGCTCTGGACCATGTTTTTCGACGGGTCGCTGATGAAGACGGGAGCTGGCGCGGGCCTGCTTTTCGTCTCGCCCCTCGGGAAACACCTGCGCTACGTGCTTCGCCTCCATTTCCCGGCGTCCAACAATGTGGCTGAGTACGAGGCTCTGATCAACGGGTTGCGAATCGCCATCGAGCTAGGGGTCCAACGCCTCGATGCGCGCGGCGACTCGCAGCTCGTCATCGACCAAGTCATGAAGAACTCCCTCTGCCGCGACCCAAAGATGGAGGCCTACTGTGAGGAGGTTCGACGCCTGGAAGACAAGTTCTACGGGCTCGAGCTTAACCACATCGCCCGGCGCTACAACGAGACTGCGGACGAGCTGGCGAAGATAGCCTCGGGGCGAACGACGGTTCCCCCGGACGTCTTCTCCCGGGGTCTGCACCAACCCTCCGTCAAGATAGATGACGCGCCCGAGCCCGAGGCACCCTCGGCCTCGTCCGAGGTGACCTCGGCCCAACCCGAGCCATCCTCGGCTCACCCCGAGGAACACTCGGAGCCCGAGGGCGAGGCACTGCGCATCGAGGAGGAACAGAACGGGGTCGTGCCAGATCAAGATTGGCGGACCCCGTACCCGCAATATCTCCGCCAAGGGGAACTGCCCCTCGACCGAGCCGAGGCTCGGCGGATGGCGCGACGCGCCAAAGCGTTCGTCTTGCTGGGCGATGAGAAGGAGCTCTACCACCGCAGCCCCTCGGGCATCCTCCAGCGATGCATCTCCATCGCCGAGGGCCAGGAACTCCTGCAGGAAATACACTCGGGGGCTTGCGGTCATCATGCAGCACCCCGAACCCTCGTCGGGAATGCTTTCCGCCAAGGCTTCTACTGGCCAACGGCGGTGGCTGACGCCACTAGAGTTGTCCGCGCCTGCGAAGGGTGCCAATTCTATGCGAAGCAGACCCACCTGCCCGCTCAGGCTCTGCAGACGATACCCATCACCTGGCCCTTCGCTGTGTGGGGTCTGGATCTCGTCGGCCCTCTGCAGAAGGCGCCCGGGGGCTACACGCACCTGCTGGTCGCCATCGACAAATTCTCCAAGTGGATCGAGGTCCGACCCCTGAACAGCATCAGGTCCGAGCAGGCGGTGGCGTTCTTCACCAATATCATCCATCGCTTCGGGGTCCCGAACTCCATCATCACCGACAATGGCACCCAGTTCACCGGCAAAAAATTCTTGGATTTTTGCGAGGATCACAACATCCGGGTGGACTGGGCCGCCGTAGCTCACCCCATGTCGAATGGGCAAGTGGAACGTGCCAACGGCATGATTCTGCAAGGGCTCAAGCCTCGGATTTACAACGGTCTCAACAAGTTCGGCAAGCGGTGGATGAAGGAACTCCCCTCGGTGGTCTGGAGCCTGAGAACGACGCCAAGCCGAGCCACAGGTTTCACGCCGTTCTTCCTGGTCTACGGAGCCGAGGCGATCCTGCCCACGGATCTGGAATACGGCTCCCCGAGGACGAGGGCCTACGACGAAGAAAGCAACCAAGCTAGCCCAGAAGACTCGCTGGACCAGCTGGACGAGGCTCGGGACAGGGCCTTACTACACTCGGCGCGGTATCAGCAGTCCCTGCGACGCTACCACGCCCGAGGGGTCCGACCCCGAGATCTCCAGGTGGGCGATCTGGTGCTTCGGCTGCGGCAAGATGCCCGAGGGAGGCACAAGCTCACGCCCCCCTAGGAGGGGCCGTTCATCATCGCCAAAGTACTGAAGCCCGGAACGTACAAGCTGGCCAACAGTCAAGGCGAGGTCTACGGCAACGCTTGGAACATCCAACAGCTACGTCGCTTCTACCCTTAAGATGTTTCCAAGTTGTTTATATACCTCGCACCCACGCAAAAGTTTAGTCAACAAGGAAGGGTCAGCCTCGCCTCGGCAGAGCCCGACCCTCCCTCGGGGGCTAAAAGGGGGGAAACCCCCTCTGCGTCAAAATTTTCCTCGAACAAAAAATCTCTTTCACCAGAACATCTTTCGTGCTTTTTGACTACTTCGAAAAGCGGGTCCTGGAAACGACGGGGTACACGTAAGCAGTCAAGGCTGACCGAGCCGAGGGATTCCTACGCCTCCGGGATACGGATACCTCACTCATCACCTTCTGCGATAAGTAACTTGCGCTCGGATAAGGCGAATCCGCGGATCGAACGAGTCTTTACGTACGGGAGCTCTTCTGTCGAAGCGATTCTTCGAGCCTTCTCGACCGAGTCGGTGACAGGGCTTCATGGGCGGGTAAAAGTACGCGTAAACGGCAAGGCCGACCGAGCCGAGGGACTCCCACGCCTCCGGGATACGGATACCTCACTCATCACCTTCCGCGAGAAGCAACTCTTGCTCGCACTAACATCCCTGCTACCGACAAGAAGTCCAGATACTCGAAAGGAGAGGAAAAGAGACGCAGCTTTATAACGCAACAAGGGTATGTGTTCTGGCCTCAACGGCCGCGCAAGGCCCACGCTACAAGACGATTTGACCCTGCAGGCTCGGATCTTGACGCTGGAAGAGGGCGACGACACCCTCGGCATCGACAGCACCTTCGGCGAGGCCCGACCTAGCCTCGGACGGCGACGCGGTCCGAGGGCCTCCGCTCCGAAGGGCGATGTCATCACCACGCTCGCGCAATCTCTGCCAGGGACTTCTCCGAGAACCCGGCCCGAGCGGACGGCTCGGCCGGCCACCTCCGGGGCCTCGGCCGACCACCTTCTGAGGGCGCCAGCTCGGTTCAAAGCCTCGGCTGAACAGCTCCGACGTCGATCCTGCCAACAAACAACCCGACAAGGCTCCGGCCAACCAGGTTTCATTTCCGAGCCGACAACGCCTCTGCTCATGCTGATATCGCTACCCCTGGCCTCGGCTCGTCGAAGAGCGGCCGAGGGGTCTCTTTAACTAAGCTAGAGGAGCCTCGGACAAAAGGTCCGACCGAGCCGAGGGATTGCTACGCCTCCGGGATACGGATACCTCACTCAAAAGGGGGGAAACCCCCTCTGCGTCAAAATTTTCCTCGAACAAAAAATCTCTTTCACCAGAACATCTTTCGTGCTTTTTGACTACTTCGAAAAGCGGGTCCTGGAAACGACGGGGTACACGTAAGCAGTCAAGGCTGACCGAGCCGAGGGATTCCTACGCCTCCGGGATACGGATACCTCACTCATCACCTTCTGCGATAAGTAACTCGCGCTCGGATAAGGCGAATCCGCGGATCGAACGAGTCTTTATGTACGGGAGCTCTTCTGTCGAAGCGATTCTTCGAGCCTTCTCGACCGAGTCGGTGACAGGGCTTCATGGGCGGGTAAAAGTACGCGTAAACGGCAAGGCCGACCGAGCCGAGGGACTCCCACGCCTCCGGGATACGGATACCTCACTCATCACCTTCCGCGAGAAGCAACTCTTGCTCGCACTAACATCCCTGCTACCGACAAGAAGTCCAGATACTCGAAAGGAGAGGAAAAGAGACGCAGCTTTATAACGCAACAAGGGTATGTGTTCTGGCCTCAACGGCCGCGCAAGGCCCACGCTACAAGACGATTTGACCCTGCAGGCTCGGATCTTGACGCTGGAAGAGGGCGACGACACCCTCGGCATCGACAGCACCTTCGGCGAGGCCCGACCTAGCCTCGGACGGCGACGCGGTCCGAGGGCCTCCGCTCCGAAGGGCGATGTCATCACCACGCTCGCGCAATCTCTGCCAGGGACTTCTCCGAGAACCCGGCCCGAGCGGACGGCTCGGCCGGCCACCTCCGGGGCCTCGGCCGACCACCTTCCGAGGGCGCCAGCTCGGTTCGAAGCCTCGGCTGAACAGCTCCGACGTCGATCCTGCCAACAAACAACCCGGCTAGGCTCCGGCCAACCAGGTTTCATTTCCGAGCCGACAACGCCTCTGCTCATGCTGATATCGCTACCCCTGGCCTCGGCTCGTCGAAGAGCGGCCGAGGGGTCTCTTTAACTAAGCTAGAGGAGCCTCGGACAAAAGGTCCGACCGAGCCGAGGGATTCCTACGCCTCCGGGATACGGATACCTCACTCGTCACCTTGGCACGGGGCAACTCACGCTTGGTGAAGCGGTTCAGACAATCAGCGGACGAGCCTTAGCGCTCGGGAATGAGGAAAAAACACGGCTCTGTGCCGGAGTTACATACATGTTCAGGCCCCGAAAGCCAAAATGAACAAAAAACCCAGCACTCGAAGTGCCATTACAAGCGGAACTCCGGTTCCTCCCTCTGCAGCGGCGCAGGCCCCAGGAGAAGGCACAGCTGCTGTCTTGCCCTCGCCCATAACGCCACCCGAGGGGCGAGGACAAGTACAAAGAGCCGAAGGCCCGAAGCGCCGATGGTGGCGGTGATCCCGTCGCTGATGGGGACTTCTCGAGCCGCCTCCACCTCGGCACTGACGCCAGGAGCCACCAGCCTACCGCCAGATCCCCACTCAAATCCTCCCCGATGAGTGGGGCACCGGCCTCCGCGCAAAGGCGCCGCCCTGGTGCAAAGGCAGGGCCACCCCAGAACACGAGCGCCGCCCTAGCGGCGTGCGGTGTCTAGGGTGGACCTCCCGTGTACACGGCGCGGCAGCCGCCCCCCCGACAAAAGGGCCCGCCAGAGCCGAGCTAGCGGACCCGACACGCTGGAGGTGACGGCGTTCGCCGCCGATCCATCCCACGTTGTCGAAGTCCGCGCCGCCCGCAGGGCCAGTGAGCGCCTTCTCCCTCGAATATCGTGGGAGAGGATGACCCACGAACCCGTGCGGGAGGTGGAGCGCCGGCTCAGTCCGGCACCCACCCCAGCGAGGATGATGAACATCCTTGAAGCTGAGGGTGGGACCCAGATCGCAGTCCGGTTTGCTCCTCCCCACCCAGGAGCTGGTGGTCACCGTCTCGGGTGACCCCCAGCCGAGGGGGGCAACCCGGCTGCCTGATGAAAATCCTTGAAGCCGAACGATGGCTGAAAGGTACCAACTCCCACGGAGTTGCGTTCCTCCGGCGATGGAGCGAAAAGACGGCAGTTTCCCCCATCCGGGGGCTCGGAAGATGGAGAGACGCAATGCATTGGGGAGGAAAGAGACATGGTTACCTCACGAAGGAGGTCGCCCTCCTTTTAAAGGCAACTCCCCCCGCTTGCGCCCTCAACCGTCACGGGCTGAGTCTTCTCCAACACGCCTCCAAAGCCCTTCCCTGCGGCGCGGGGGCTGAAACCCGCCTGTCATGCAGACCGGCTCTAAGCAGAAGAAGCCGAACCGCCGCGCACGACGCACGCAACCACCCAGCGGTTACAAACCAGCGGGCAAAGGGGGCAAGCGGCCATGCAGGCAGCATGCAACCGCGCCAAGTGGACGCACCTCTCCGACTCCTGACAGGCCAGCGCGACGGCTCCAGCCCACGCGTCGTGCAACTGGCGCGCCGGGCGCTGCATGCGAACCGCTATGCCACTCGCTCCACCACCGCACCTCCTCGATTGTGGAACCGATACCACGATTCGAGGCGACCCAGCCCGCAACCCAGCAGCGCCAGCCTGGCGCAGCGGTCAAAAGCGGTCAAAAATGGGCCGGCAGTAATGACGGTGGCAGGCGCGCGAGGGCAGCGGTCACGCCATCTGCCAAGCTCATGTCCCATCCGGAGGCAGCAAGAGAACCCCCTCTCACGGTGTGAAGACGACGCACCCGTGACCCGTACCTCGAACGGCCCGCGCACGCAACGGCAGCTTCGCCGACCGCTTACCCCGGCGCATTAACTTCGCGGCGAAACAGGTAACGTTTCTGGCAGGGGCAGCTGGCGACGCTTCGCCTCCGCCAAAACGACCACGCCGAAAAAGGTACGCCACGACGTTCGATTTCGAATCCTTTTTCCGTTTTCCTTCTTTCTCTATCTCTTGCAACAGGGACCGAGAAGGGGGATAACCCCAAAGGGATCCTTCCCCGTGAAGGAACTAGGCTCCGAGCCTCCCTACTGATCAGGGGTTCGAAGGCTGGCCCCCCGAGGGGTTCAACAGCCGCCTCAGATCGCGTGGGCCCGACACCCACTACTGGTCAGGGGTTCGAAGGTCGGCCCTCGAAAGGACTCACGACCGCCTCAGGCTATTCGGGCTCCGTGCCCCCTACTGATCAGGGGTTCGAAGGCTGGCCTGTCGAAGGGTTCACAGTCGCCTCAGACGCCGAGCGAGGGATGACCAGGGGTACGTTCGATACATAACCAAGGCTCGGGCTGCGCTCCCGAGGTACCCTAGGACATTTCCGAGACCAGCGGGAACGACTCTGTAACGGAATCCCATCGGAGGGAGGCAACGAGCCCTCGGACCCCGTCGCTAGGGGACCGGGTCCGGCAGATCACCCGCAGGTACTTTTGGGCGTGCCTCCGGGCCCCTAGCCGACCCCCAACGAACGGGGCACGGACGTCCACTCGGATTACCCGATTGCAGCTCACCGGAGACGCCATGTTCGGTGCCCATCGAGGGTAACATGGCGCACTCCCCCCCTCCTCCTTGCGGAAAGGCGACGTAGGGGCGTATATAAAAAGTCGAGTCTGTCCCTGATCGTCCTCTCGCTCCGTGCGAAGGCTCGGGGGCTGCTCTCGCAAACCCGGCTCCGGCCGAACCGTTGACAGCGTCAACATACCAGCCCGAGAACTTGGGCCCCGACAGTGCACCTGGGTTACGCCCTGCTCGCATGAGGGAACCGCCAGACCAGCCGAGGCATTACGCAAGGCATTAAGACCTCGAAGGAGTGAAACCACTCCTCCGAGGCCTCGGGGGCTACACCCGGCGGGTGCGCTCGCGCGCACCCACCGGAACAAAGTACCACCGAGAAAGGCTGGTCCCCTTGCAAAAAAGTGCGACGCAAGCCTCCAAGCGAGTGTTAACACTCCCTTCGAGGCTCGGGGGCTACTGTCGGGGACCATAATTAGGGGTACCCTCAAGACGCCTAATTCTCAGCTGGTAACCCCCATCAGCATAAAGCTGCAGAGGCCTGATGGGTTTGATTAAGTCAGGGATCAGTCCATACGAGTGACTTGACCACGCCACGCCCGAGCCTAGCCTCGGGCGAGGGCAGCCGACCCTAAGATGACTCCGTCTCGCCTGAGGCCTCCTCTTTCACGGCAGACGCATCTCCGGCTCGCCCTAGGCCCCGCCTTCGATAAGAAGAAACCCTGACTAAATCACCGCGCCAACCGACCGAGTCACCAAGGCGTTTAACGCAAAAGGTAAGACCAACGGGCGACCAGACTTCGCCAGAGGCGCCATAGGAGGCTCCGCCCGACCCAGGGCTCGGACTCGGGCTAAGGCCCCGGAAGACGGCGAACTCCGCTCCGCCCGACCCCAGGGCTCGGACTCGGGCTAAGGCCCCGGAAGACGGCGAACTCCGCTCCGCCCAAGGGCGCGGACTCGGGCTAAGGCCCCGGAAGACGGCGAACTCCGCTCCGCCCGACCCAGGGCTCGGACTCGGGCTAAGGTCCCGGAAGACGGCGAACTCCGCTCCGCCCGACCCCAGGGCTCGGACTCGGGCTAAGGCCCCGGAAGACGACGAACTCCGCCTCGCCCGACCCAGGGCTCGGACTCCGCCTCGGCCTCTGCCGAACGATCTCCACCTCGCCCAACCCAGGGCTCGGACTCTGCCTCTATCTTGCAGGACGGACTCGACCTCGGCTTCGGAGGAGCTTCCACGACGCCCGACCTAAGACACGAGACCGCCACGTTAACAGGGAGCGTCATCATCACCCTGCCCTGAGCCGACTTGGGTCGCAGAGAACAAGACCGGCGTCCCATCTAGCCAGCCACGCCAGATAGGCAAATGATGGCGCCCCGCTAGACCATGACGACGGCGACTCTCAGCTCCCTTACGAAAGCGGGAGGACGTCAGCAAGGGCCCAGCTACTCCGACAGCTGTCCCCCCGTCCGGCTCCGTTACTCCTCCAACAGCCACGACGCCACACCAACAGGGTGCCAAGATCTCTCCGGCTGCCACCTTGGCATGTACATAGGGCGCTAGCTCTCCCTCGCTAGACGCGTAGCACCTTGCTACACCCCCATCTTGTACACCTGGATCCTCTCCTTACGACTATAAAAGGGAGGACCAGGGCCTTCTTAGAGAAGGTTGGCCTCGCGGGGACGAAGGGCAGGGGCAGGCGCTCTCTCGGGGCCGCCCGCTTCCCCTCACCTCGCGCGGACGCTTGTAACCCCCTACTGCAAGCGCACCCGACCTGGGCGCGGGACGAACACGAAGGCCGCGGGAATTCTCCGACTCCCTCACGACCCGGCTCCGGCCACCGACCTCTCTCTCTGTTCCCCCCTTCGCGCTCGCCCACGCGCTCGACCCATCTGGGCTGGGGCACGCGGCACTCTCACTCGTCGGCTCGGGGACCCCCCGGTCTCGGAACGCCGACAATACGCCCCTACGTCGCCTTTCCGCAAGGAGGAGGGGGGGAGTGCGCCATGTTACCCTCGATGGGCACCGAACATGGCGTCTCCAGTGAGCTGCAATCGGGTAATCCGAGTGGACGTCCGTGCCCCGTTCGTTGGGGGTCGGCTAGGGGCCCGGAGGCACGCCCAAAAGTACCTGCGGGTGATCTGCCGGACCCGGTCCCCTAGCGACGGGGTCCGAGGGCTCGTTGCCTCCCTCCGATGGGATTCCGTTACAGAGTCGTTCCCGCTGGTCTCGGAAATGTCCTAGGGTACCTCGGGAGCGCAGCCCGAGCCTTGGTTATGTATTGAACGTACCCCTGGTCATCCCTCGCTCGGCGTCTGAGGCGACTGTGAACCCTTCGACAGGCCAGCCTTCGAACCCCTGATCAGTAGGGGGCACGGAGCCCGAATAGCCTGAGGCGGTCGTGAGTCCTTTCGAGGGCCGACCTTCGAACCCCTGACCAGTAGTGGGTGTCGGGCCCACGCGATCTGAGGCGGCTGTTGAACCCCTCGGGGGGCCAGCCTTCGAACCCCTGATCAGTAGGGAGGCTCGGAGCCTAGTTCCTTCACGGGGAAGGATCCCTTTGGGGTTATCCCCCTTCTCGGTCCCTGTTGCAAGAGATAGAGAAAGAAGGAAAACGGAAAAAGGATTCGAAATCGAACGTCGTGGCGTACCTTTTTCGGCGTGGTCGTTTTGGCGGAGGCGAAGCGTCGCCAGCTGCCCCTGCCAGAAACGTTACCTGTTTCGCCGCGAAGTTAATGCGCCGGGGTAAGCGGTCGGCGAAGCTGCCGTTGCGTGCGCGGGCCGTTCCAGGTACGGGTCACGGGTGCGTCGTCTTCACACCGTGAGAGGGGGTTCTCTTGCTGCCTCCAGATGGGACATGAGCTTGGCAGATGGCGTGACCGCTGCCCTCGCGCGCCTGCCACCGTCATTACTGCCGGCCCATTTTTGACCGCTTTTGACCGCTGCGCCAGGCTGGCGCTGCTGGGTTGCGGGCTGGGTCGCCTCGAATCGCGGTATCGGTTCCGCAATCGAGGAGGTGCGGTGGTGGAGCGAGTGGCATAGCGGTTCGCATGCAGCGCCCGGCGCGCCATTTGCACGACGCGTGGGCTGGAGCCGTCGCGCTGGCCTGTCAGGAGTCGGAGAGGTGCGTCCACTTGGCGCGGTTGCATGCTGCCTGCATGGCCGCTTGCCCCCTTTGCCCGCTGGTTTATAACCGCTGGGTGGTTGCGTGCGTCGTGCGCGGCGGTTCGGCTTCTTCTGCTTAGAGCCGGTCTGCATGACAGGCGGGGTCCCAGCCCCCGCGCCGCAGGGAAGGGCTTTGGAGGCGTGTTGGAGAAGACTCAGCCCGTGACGGTTGAGGGCGCAAGCAGGGGGAGTTGCCTTTAAAAGGAGGGCGACCCCCTTCGTGAGGTAACCGTGTCTCCTTCCTCCCCAATGCATTGTGTCTCTCCATCTTCCGAGCCCCCGGATGGGGGGAAACCGCCGTCTTTTCGCTCCATTGCTGGAGGAACGCAACTCCATGGGAGTTAGTACCTTTCAGCCATCGTTCGGCTTCAAGGATTTTCATCATGCAGCCCTGCGGCTCCCCTCCGCTGGTGGTCACCCAAGATGGTGGCCTCCAGCTCCCGAATGGGGAGGGGCAAACCGGGCTGCGGTCCCGGCCCCGCCCTTAGTGTTGAGGGTGTTCGTCATCCTCGCCGGGGCAGGGAGCGAGGCGAGCCGGGGCTGCACCTTCTACGCGGGTCGGCGGGCCACCTCATTTTCCAGCTTCTGGTGGTGGCAATCGCCTTTTAGCCCCACGGCGGAGACGTCCTCCAGTCATGCCGGGGAAGGAGAACTGTTGCTGCCCAGCTAGGATGCAACATTCCGTCTTCCTCCTCGCATTCGTGGCGAGGATGGCTGCGAGGATCTGCCGGGGTGCTTAGGGGCGTCCCGCGTTTGCTGGTGATTCGCCCAGAGCTTGTTGCTCCATGGGCTTCCCTGGCGGGGAGGTTGCCCGTACCCGCGGGGGCGGAACCGGAGTTCCGTTTGTAATGGCACTTCGAGTGCTGGGTTTTTTGTTCATTTTGGCTTTCGGGGCCTGAACATGTATGTAACTCCGGCACAGAGCCGTGTTTTTTCCTCGTTCCCGAGCGCTAAGGCTCGTCCGCTGATTGTCTGAACCGCTTCACCAAGCGTGAGTTGCCCCGTGTCAAGGTGACGAGTGAGGTATCCGTATCCCGGAGGCGTAGGAATCCCTCGGCTTGGTCGGACCTGTTGTCCGAGGCTCCTCTAGCTTAGTTAAAGAGACCCCTCGGCCGCTCTTCGACGAGCCGAGGCTAGGGGTAGCGATATCAGCATGAGCAGAGGCGTTGTCGGCTCGGAAATGGAACCTGGTTGGCCGGAGCCTAGCCGGGTTGTTTGTTGGCAGGATCGACGTCGGAGCTGTTCAGCCGAGGCTTCGAACCGAGCTGGCGCCCTCGGAAGGTGGTCGGCCGAGGCCCCGGAGGTGGCCGGCCGAGCCGTCCACTTGGGCCGGGTTCTCGGAGAAGTCCCTGGCAGAGATTGCTCGAGCGTGGTGATGACGTCGTCCTTCGGAGCGGAGGCCCTCGGACCGCGTCGCCGTCCGAGGCTAGGTCGGGCCTTGCCGAAGGTGCTGTCGATGCCGAGGGTGTCGTCGCCCTCTTCCAGCGTCAAGATCCAAGCCTGCAGGGTCAAATCGTCTTGTAGCGTGGGCCTTGCGCGGCCGTTGAGGCCAGAACACATACCCTTGTTGCGTTATAAAGCTGCGTCTCTTTTCCTCTCCTTTCGAGTATCTGGACTTCTTGTCGGTAGCAGGGATGTTAGTGCGAGCAAGAGTTGCTTCTCGCGGAAGGTGATGAGTGAGGTATCCGTATCCCAGAGGCGTGGGAGTCCCTCGGCTCGGTCGGCCTTGCCGTTTACGCGTACTTTTACCCGCCCATGAAGCCCTGTCACCGACTCGGTCGAGAAGGCTCGAAGAATCGCTTCGACAGAAGAGCTCCCGTACGTAAAGACTCGTTCGATCCGCGGATTCGCCTTATCCGAGCGCGAGTTACTTATCGCAGAAGGTGATGAGTGAGGTATCCGTATCCCGGAGGCGTAGGAATCCCTCGGCTCGGTCAGCCTTGACTGCTTACGTGTACCCCGTCGTTTCTAGGACCCGCTTTTCGAAGTAGTCAAAAAGCACGAAAGATGTTCTGGTGAAAGAGATTTTTTGTTCGAGGAAAATTTTGACGCAGAGGGGGTTTCCCCCCTTTTAGCCCCCGAGGGAGGGTCGGGCTCTGCCGAGGCGAGGCTGACCCTTCCTTGTTGACTAAACTTTTGCGTGGGTGCGAGGTATATAAACAACTTGGAAACATCTTAAGGGTAGAAGCGACGTAGCTGTTGGATGTTCCAAGCGTTGCCGTAGACCTCGCCTTGACTGTTGGCCAGCTTGTACGTTCCGGGCTTCAGTACTTTGGCGATGATGAACGGCCCCTCCCAGGGGGGCGTGAGCTTGTGCCTCCCTCGGGCATCTTGCCGCAGCCGAAGCACCAGATCGCCCACCTGGAGATCTCGGGGTCGGACCCCTCGGGCGTGGTAGCGTCACAGGGACTGCTGATACCGTGCCGAGTGTAGTAAGGCCCTGTCCCGAGCCTCGTCCAGCTGGTCCAGCGAGTCTTCTCGGCTAGCTTGGTTGCTTTCTTCGTCGTAGGCCCTCGTCCTCGGGGAGCCGTATTCCAGGTCCGTGGGCAGGATCGCCTCGGCTCCGTAGACCAGGAAGAACGGCGTGAAACCTGTGGCTCGGCTTGGCGTCGTTCTCAGGCTCCAGACCACCGAGGGGAGTTCCTTCATCCACCGCTTGCCGAACTTGATGAGACCGTTGTAAATCCGAGGCTTGAGCCCTTGCAGAATCATGGCGTTGGCACGTTCTACTTGCCCATTCGACATGGGGTGAGCTACGGCGGCCCAGTCCACCCGGATGTTGTGATCCTCGCAAAAATCCAAGAATTTTTTGCCGGTGAACTGGGTGCCATTGTCGGTGATGATGGAGTTCGGGACCCCGAAGCGATGGATGATATTGGTGAAGAACGCCACCGCCTGCTCGGACCTGATGCTGTTCAGGGGTCGGACCTCGATCCACTTGGAGAATTTGTCGATGGCGACCAGCAGGTGCGTGTAGCCCCCGGGCGCCTTCTGCAGAGGGCCGACGAGGTCCAGACCCCACACAGCGAAGGGCCAGGTGATGGGTATCGTCTGCAGAGCCTGAGCGGGCAGGTGGGTCTGCTTCGCATAGAATTGGCACCCTTCGCAGGCGCGGACAACTCTAGTGGCGTCAGCCACCGCCGTTGGCCAGTAGAAGCCTTGGCGGAAAGCATTCCCGATGAGGGTTCGGGGTGCTGCATGATGACCGCAAGCCCCCGAGTGTATTTCCTGCAGGAGTTCCTGGCCCTCGGCGATGGAGATGCATCGCTGGAGGATGCCCGAGGGGCTGCGGTGGTAGAGCTCCTTCTCATCGCCCAGCAAGACGAACGATTTGGCGCGTCGCGCCATCCGCCGAGCCTCGGCTCGGTCGAGGGGCAGTTCCCCTTGGCGGAGATATTGCAGGTACGGGGTCCGCCAATCTTGATCTGGCACGACCCCGTTCTGCTCCTCCTCGATGCGCAGTGCCTCGCCCTCGGGCTCCGAGGGTTCCTCGGGGTGAGCCGAGGATGGCTCGGGCTGGGCCGAGGTCACCTCGGACGAGGCCGAGGGTGCCTCGGGCTCGGGCGCGTCATCTATCTTGACGGAGGGTTGGTGCAGATCCCGGGAGAAGACGTCCGGGGGAACCGTCGTTCGCCCCGAGGCTATCTTCGCCAGCTCGTCCGCAGTCTCGTTGTAGCGCCGGGCGATGTGGTTAAGCTCGAGCCCGTAGAACTTGTCTTCCAGGCGTCGAACCTCCTCACAGTAGGCCTCCATCTTTGGGTCGCGGCAGAGGGAGTTCTTCATGACTTGGTCGATGACGAGCTGCGAGTCGCCGCGCGCATCGAGGCGTCGGACCCCTAGCTCGATGGCGATTCGCAATCCGTTGATCAGAGCCTCGTACTCAGCCACATTGTTGGACGCCGGGAAATGGAGGCGAAGCACGTAGCGCAGGTGTTTCCCGAGGGGCGAGACGAAAAGCAGGCCCGCGCCAGCTCCCGTCTTCATCAGCGACCCGTCGAAAAACATGGTCCAGAGCTCTGGTTGGATTGGAGCCGTTGGTAACTGGGTATCGACCCATTCGGCTACGAAATCCGCCAGTACCTGGGACTTGATGGCCTTCCGAGGGGCAAACGAGATTGCCTCGCCCATGATTTCCACCGCCCACTTCGCGATCCGTCCTGAGGCTTCTCGGCACTGGATGATCTCCCCCAGGGGGAAGGATGACACCACAGTCACCGGATGGGACTCGAAGTAATGTCGCAGCTTTCGCCTCGTCAGGATCACTGCATATAGCAGCTTCTGGACTTGTGGGTAGCGGATCTTGGTTTCGGACAGCACTTCGCTGACGAAGTAGACTGGCCTCTGAATGGGCAAAGCATGCCCCTCTTCCTGCCTTTCGACTACGATCGCGGCGCTGACCACCTGAGTGGTTGCGGCGACGTAGACCAGGAGGGTTTCTCCATCAGCTGGGGGGTACCAAGATGGGCGCCTGGGTGAGGAGCGCCTTCAGGTTCCCGAGGGCTTCCTCGGCCTCGGGAGTCCAAGTGAAGCACTCGGCCTTCCTTAAGAGGCGGTACAGGGGCAGGCCTCTTTCGCCGAGGCGCGAGATGAAATGGCTCAAGGCCGCGAGGCATCCCATGACCCTCTGTACGCCTTTTAAGTCCTTGATGGGCCCCATGTTTGTGATCGCTGCGATCTTCTCCGGGTTGGCTTCGATGCCCCGCTCGGAGACGATGAACCCCAAGAGCATGCCTCGGGGCACCCCGAAGACGCACTTCTCGGGATTGAGCTTGACGCCCTTCGCCTTGAGACACCGGAATGTCAGTTCGAGGTCGGAGAGAAGGTCAGAGGCTTTCCTCGTCTTGACTACGATGTCATCGACGTAGGCCTCGACCGTGCGACCAATGTGTTCGCCGAACACATGGTTCATGCACCGCTGGTACGTTGCACCCGCGTTTCTCAACCCGAACGGCATTGTGACATAACAGTACATGCCGAAGGGCGTGATGAAAGAAGTCGCGAGCTGGTCGGACTCTTTCATCTTGATTTGATGATACCCTGAGTAGGCATCGAGGAAAGACAGGGTTTCGCACCCTGCAGTGGAGTCCACAATTTGGTCGATGCGAGGTAGTGGGTAGGGGACCTTCGGACATGCTTTGTTGAGACCAGTGTAGTCTACACACATCCGCCACTTCCCCCCTTTTTTCCTCACAAGTACAGGGTTGGCAAGCCATTCGGGATGGAATACCTCTTTAATGAACCCTGCTGCCATCAGCTTGTGGACCTCCTCGCCTATCACCCTGCGCCTTTCCTCGTCGAATCGGCGCAGAGGCTGTCTGACCGGCCGGGCTCCGGCCCGAATATCCAGCGAGTGCTCGGCGACATCCCTCGGTATGCCAGGCATGTCCGAGGGACTCCACGCAAAAACGTCGGCGTTTGCGCGGAGAAAGTCGACGAGCACTGCTTCCTATTTGGGGTCGAGCCCGGAACCGATCCAGATCTGCTTGGAGGTGTCGCCACCGGGGTCGAGAGGGACGGCCTTAACCGTCTCCGCTGGCTCAAAGTTGCCGGCATGCCGCTTTACGTCCGGCACCTCTCGGGAGAGGCTTTCCAGGTCGGCAATGAGGGCCTCGGACTCGGCGAGGGCCTCGGCGTACTCCACGCACTCCACATCGCATTCGAATGCGTGTTTGTACGTGGGGCCGACGGTGATGACCCCGTTGGGGCCCGGCATCTTGAGCTTCAGGTAAGTGTAGTTGGGGATGGCCATGAACTTCGCGTAGCATGGCCTCCCCAACACTGCGTGGTAGGTTCCTCGGAACCCGACCACCTCGAACGTCAAAGTCTCCCTTCGGAAGTTGGAGGGTGTTCCGAAGCAGACAGGGAGGTCGAGCTGTCCGAGGGGCTGGACGCGCTTCCCGGGAATGATCCCGTGGAAGGGCGCAGCGCCTGCTCGGACGGACGACAGGTCGACGCGCAGGAGCCTGAGGGTCTCGGCGTAGATGATGTTGAGGCAGCTGCCTCCATCCATCAGGACCTTGGTGAGCCTGACGTCGCCGATGACGGGGTCGACGACGAGCGGGTACTTCCCCGGGCTCGGCACGTGGTCGGGGTGGTCGTCCCGGTCGAAGGTGATGGGCTTGTCGGACCAGTCTAGGTAGACTGGCGCCGCCACCTTCACCGAGCAGACCTCCCGACGCTCTTGCTTACGATGCCGAGCCGAGGCGTTTGTCGCATGCCCTCCGTAGATCATGAAGCAATCGCGGACCTCCGGGAACTCTCCTGCTTGGCGATCCTCCCTTTTGTCATCATCGTGAGCCCTGCCACCCTCTGCGGGTGGCCCGGCCCTGTGGAAGTGGCGCCGAAGCATGACGCACTCTTCGAGGGTATGCTTGACGGGCCCCTGATGGTAGGGGCACGTCTCCTTGAGTGCCTTGTCGAAGAGGTTAGCACCTCCGGGGGGCTTCCGAGGGTTCTTGTGCTCGGCGGCGGCGACAAGGTCTGCATCGGGAATGTCGCGTTTCGCTTGCGACTTCCTCCTGCCTTTCTTCTTGGCGCCGCGCGGAGTAGACACCTCGGGAGCATCTTCCGACGGGCGGCCCTGGGGCTGCTTGTCCTTTCGGAAGATGGCCTCTACCGCCTCCTGGCCGGAGGCGAACTTGGTGGCGATGTCCATCAGCTCGCTCGCCCTGGTAGGGGTCTTGCGACCCAGCTTGCTCACCAGGTCGCGGCAGGTGGTGCCGGCGAGGAACGCGCCGATGACATCGGAGTCGGTGATGTTGGGCAGCTCGGTGCGCTGCTTCGAGAACCGCCGGATGTAGTCTCGGAGAGACTCTCCCGGCAGTTGCTGACAGCTTCGGAGGTCCCAGGAATTCCCGGGGCGCACGTACGTGCCCTGGAAGTTCCCGGCGAAAGCCTGGACCAAATCTTCCCAGTTGGAAATCTGCCCCGGAGGCAGGTGCTCCAACCAGGCACGAGCAGTGTCGGAGAGAAACAGGGGGAGGTTTCGGATGATGAGGTTGTCATCGTCCGTCCCACCCAGTTGACAGGCCAGGCGGTAGTCCGCAAGCCACAATTCCGGTCTCGTCTCCCCCGAGTACTTCGTGATAGTAGTCGGGGGTCGGAATCGGGGCGGGAAACGGCGCCCGCCGAATGGCTCGGCTAAAGACCTGCGGACCGGGTGGTTCGGGCGAGGGACTCCGATCCTCCCCGCTGTCATAGCGTCCCCCACGCCTGGGGTGGTAGCCTCGGCGCACCCTTTCGTCGAGGCGTGCCCGACGGTCACGATGAGGGTGCTCGTCGCCGAGGTGGCCCGGGGCCGCAGGCGCGGTGTTGCGCGTGCGCCCGGTGAAGACCGAGGCTTCCCGCGTGAGTCGGAAAGTCGCGGCACGAGGTTCCGAGGGGTATCCCTGCCTTCGGGAGGCAGAGCTCTCGGCCCGCCGGGCCGCAGCGCCTTCCAGGAGATGCTTAAGTTCTCCCTGGATTCGCCGACCCTCGGTGGTTGATGACTCCGGCATCGCGCGGAGGAGCATCGCTGCAGCGGCCAGGTCCCGACCGGTTCCGCCGGATGCGGGTGGCGGTCTGTCCCTGGCATCGTTGGCGATGCGGTGCTGGAGACCTTGGGGCAGGTGACGTATTCCTCCGGCCGGGGGCTGGCTCGCCCACACCTGCCCGATGTTCTGGCGGATTGCCCCGAGCGCTCCCGCTCCCTCATCGAGCCCGGCCTGCGCCCCGCGGACTTGCTCGAGCTGTGGGTCGTGACCCCCCGCCGGAACGGGGACCACAGCTAGCTCCCGCGGGATGTCGGCGCGAGGCGCTGGCCTAGGGGGATCACCATCCTCCGGCGTGCCGAGACAGCCGCCTCCGGAGGGATCCCCTAACTCGATGTGGAAACATTCGCGACTCGGGCCGCAGTCCTTGTCGCCAAGGCTGCGGCTGCCGTCGGAACAGTCGGAGAGGCAGTAGTCACATGCGGTCATGAAGTCCCGCATGGCACTAGGATTGCCAGATCCGGAGAAATCCCAGCAGATGCTGGGGTCGTCATCTTCCTCAGACCCAGAGGGTCCGTAGGTCGAGACACCCGTCAATCGGTCCCAAGGCGACCGCACACGAAACCCCAGAGAGGTTGCACTCGCCTCAATGTGAGCGCCCGCCAAAGCGAGATCGCCAGGCGGGCTGAGGCCGAGTCGAAATGACGAAAGACGGGTAGCAGTCGGTACCTTTTTGTCGACGAGGGGCGATGAAGTCAAGTCGGGGGCTGACCGCGCCGTCGTCTTGGGTACGAGGGCGACGTCCTGCAGGCCCTCCGTGAGCGTGCTGGCGTCGTCCACTTGCTCGGAGTCGACGTGTTGCGGGGGGATGGCGCTCGCGCTTGCCTTGAACGCGAGGGCGACGCTTGGCGTGTCCTCCGTTGAGGCACCGGGGATGTCGATTTGCTCGACAGCCGTCGGAGCGCGATCTCCCGCTCGGCCCCGGTTGTCCCGCCTCCTCCTCCTCCGATGGCGAGGGAGAGGATGGGGCGAGCTCGAAAGTTGTCCTTCCCCCACGCGGGAAAGACGTCGTTGATTCCGCCGCCGGTGGGCGGGCTGTCCGCCACCATTGTCGCTGCCGCGCGGCGGTGGAAGGAGTACCATGTCGTAGTTGCCGTCGAGAGACATGAACTCGAGGTTCCCGAAACGGAGCACCGTCCCGGGTTGAAGAGGTCGTTGGAGACTGCCCATCTGGAGCTTGACGGGAAATCGAACGTCAACACGCAGCAGGCCCCTACCTGGCGCGCCAACTGTCGGCGTTCCGAGACCGGGGGGTCCCCGAGCCGACGAGTGAGAGTGCCGCGTGCCCCAGCCCAGATGGGTCGAGCGCGTGGGCGAGCGCGAAGGGGGGAACAGAGAGAGAGGTCGGTGGCCGGAGCCGGGTCGTGAGGGAGTCGGAGAATTCCCGCGGCCTTCGTGTTCGTCCCGCGCCCAGGTCGGGTGCGCTTGCAGTAGGGGGTTACAAGCGTCCGCGCGAGGTGAGGGGAAGCGGGCGGCCCCGAGAGAGCGCCTGCCCCTGCCCTTCGTCCCCGCGAGGCCAACCTCTTCTAAGAAGGCCCTGGTCCTCCCTTTTATAGTCGTAAGGAGAGGATCCAGGTGTACAAGATGGGGGTGTAGCAAGGTGCTACGTGTCTAGCGAGGGAGAGCTAGCGCCCTATGTACATGCCAAGGTGGCAGCCGGAGAGATCTTGGCACCCTGTTGGTGTGGCGTCGTGGCTGTTGGAGGAGTAACGGAGCCGGACGGGGGGACAGCTGTCGGAGTGGCTGGGCCCTTGCTGACGTCCTCCCGCTTTCGTAAGGGAGCTGAGAGTCGCCGTCGTCATGGTCTAGCGGGGCGCCATCATTTGCCTATCTGGCGTGGCTGGCTAGATGGGACGCCGGTCTTGTTCTCTGCGACCCAAGTCGGCTCAGGGCAGGGTGATGATGACGCTCCCTGTTGACGTGGCGGTCTCGTGTCTTAGGTCGGGCGTTGTGGAAGCTCCTCCGAAGCCGAGGTCGAGTCCGTCCTGCAAGACAGAGGTAGAGTCCGAGCCCTAGGTCGGGCGAGGCGGAGATCGTTCGGCAGAGGCCGAGGCGGAGTCCGAGCCCTGGGTCGGGCGAGGCGGAGTTCGTCGTCTTCCGGGGCCTTAGCCCGAGTCCGAGCCCTGGGGTCGGGCGGAGCGGAGTTCGCCGTCTTCCGGGACCTTAGCCCGAGTCCGAGCCCTGGGTCGGGCGGAGCGGAGTTCGCCGTCTTCCGGGGCCTTAGCCCGAGTCCGAGCCCTTGGGCGGAGCGGAGTTCGTCGTCTTCCGGGGCCTTAGCCCGAGTCCGAGCCCTGGGGTCGGGCGGAGCGGAGTTCGCCGTCTTCCGGGGCCTTAGCCCGAGTCCGAGCCCTGGGTCGGGCGGAGCCTCCTATGGCGCCTCTGGCGAAGTCTGGTCGCCCGTTGGTCTTACCTTTTGCGTTAAACGCCTTGGTGACTCGGTCGGTTGGCACGGTGATTTAGTCAGGGTTTCTTCTTATCGAAGGCGGGGCCTAGGGTGAGCCGGAGATGCGTCTGCCGTGAAAGAGGAGGCCTCAGGCGAGACGGAGTCATCTTAGGGTCGGCTGCCCTCGCCCGAGGCTAGGCTCGGGCGTGGCGTGGTCAAGTCACTCGTATGGACTGATCCCTGACTTAATCAAACCCATCAGGCCTCTGCAGCTTTATGCTGATGGGGGTTACCAGCTGAGAATTAGGCGTCTTGAGGGTACCCCTAATTATGGTCCCCGACAATCACCTATCGAGAATTAGACCCATGTTGTGATGGGCTTTCTATATGTTGCACCCCTTGAGCTGCTACCATCATTTGATAAATTTGATCCATTTTTTCTTTCATTTGATTCATATCCTATCTTAAGGCTCTAACCTCTTGCTCAGACTGACTGCGAGCTTGCAATGCCATTTGAAGCTTTGTTGATATTTTCATTTGAGTTCCAGGGGTGCCTACATCTTGTGGAGTTGGTCCTAAGCCTAAACCACGAATACGACCTCTTGGTTCTTTCTCTCCAAAAACATGTGCATATAAATCACCATCTTCAATACTTCTGTCCTTCAGTTCTGGGTTCTCAGCAACAGCTTCTTCAAATTTATTCTTAAGAGGACCACACATATATTATCTTTTGTTAACTTATATTTTAATTATTACATAAATCAAAAATATGTGTGTACTCACAATGAATATTTCTGCTCCAGGTAGAGGCACAATATCCCCTTCTTTGTTCTTACGCGTGTGTGTTCTAACATATATTTCATCTCTTCTCGCAGGGTGTCCTTGTTGCTCGGCCTACAAGAAAAAATGATTTGGTCCAGTAATTGACTAGATTTTTCATAAATTAAACTAATGATCATACAAACTAGTGATTATATTTTTTTTACCAGTTCATGCCCCACACGAGCATAACTCTTGCTGCCAGCTGCATGCGACATAGTCAGCTTTGAACAGTTATCTTTACCTCTGTTTGTACGAACATACAACATAAATAAGTTTAATGAAGGTTTATGTATCAAAAAAGCAATTCAAAACAAATCAGCAAGTACCTCGGCTTCTGGAGACATCCAATAAGTTATCAACCACTTCCAATCAGATTCTTTCACCCTTTCATCCCTTTTAGCAATAAGCTCTTCAAAACTCAATGTTTCATCAAAATATTTGTTCTTTAGGTCAGCCTTAAACTCTCTCCACTTTTTTGTTGCAGATATTATAACATAATCTATACCAGATTCATCCACTTCATAGTATTCCTGTTTCAACAAAAATGTAGTTCATTACCAAATCTACTGACAATAGGAATCAGATTACTTTCACTTTTGTCCATAACTCAAACTTCTTTTAGAATCAAATAGTCTCCAATCCTCACAAGAAACCAGGATATTTTTCCTCACCAAAGTTCCTATGAAATTACCAAACTCTTTGTTGTTCCTACCAACTGGTTGTCCATATTCATTAAGGATAATGCAGATTTTAGGCCCACCACTACTTGAATATATGTTCTTCTTCAAGATTGGGCCCCTTCCTTTCCTTATATTTTGATGCCCAATAGGTTGCTCTGCTTATTACAGGAGATAAAACAGATGAAAACCTTTCTTGATAACTATTTTCAAAATTGCTACAATAAATTTAAAGTTTGTTTGATTTTTACCTTCATCATTCATGGGATTTTCAGATTCTTCATAACTATTTTCATAAGTACTATCCTCATGGTTATCATCAACAATATCCCTTTCAGTCCTTGATCGCAAAGTAGGAGCATTAGTTGAAGCTGCTAATGTCCTTGTCTACACTCAAAGAAATGAAAACATTACTAATAATGAGGAGTACATGCCCGAGTAATAATGAGAGAATCAATAGATCTAGCATGCGAAATTGTATGAGGAGTACATGCCATCGTAGGAAGTTGCAAGATGCAGCAATGATCATGGATGAGATGGGAGCTGCTGGGGTGCAGCCAAATGAGGTTACATACTCTGTGGTGATTGAAGCATGCTGCAAGGATGGAAAATCCATAGAGGCACGTGATTTGACAAGGCAGATGCTAGGGGCATGATTTGTACCAGACACACCACTGTGTGCTAAGGTGGTTGATGCGCTATACCAGGATGGAAAGGCAGGAGAGGCGAATGAGATGTGGAGACAGATGGTGAAGAAGAGCGTCCCTCCAGATAACACTGTCGTCAGCACATTGATCTACTGTAGCAAATCAAATGAAGGTTATGTGCTATTTAAGGAGATGATGTCCAAAGGGTGCACTCCAAGCAAGTTTCTTTATCAAGCTAAATATGTAGTGTAGCCACAAAGAATACGGACTATAGTTGGAAGTTTGGAACTTCTAGTTTGTTCTAAGACTTTTTCTTTTGAAACTTATAACACTGGGCTTCTTTAGAAAATTAATCAGATTAGTGTGTTGTGTTCGGTGTTCCCATGTTATCAGATAGGCTATGTAGCACATACACAAAAAAGAGGATCTGTAATTGACAATGCTTACTAGTCTAAAGATTTGCTCAGATAGGACACTTTCCAGAAGGCCACTGGTCAAAGTTTAGATTGCCATGTGCATAATAGAATGATGTGATATATAATGCATAATAGAATGAAATTAAAAATGCTAGTATGCATTCTATTGGCTCGATGTTTACAAATACTCTTACTGGCTGGATGTTTAACCAGTATGCATTCTATAACTACTGATGGACATGGATAACAACTCATTTTTAGCAAAAATATTTTCAAATACTAAGCGCGCAAAGACCCTTCTGATAGATCAAGTCTTTCTTTTTCCAAAAGACAAACGTAACATCAAAACTCAAAACTAATGGGAGATGTGACATGTCAGTTGCCTGATATGATATAAGCGAGAAAGCTGAGCTACCTCAGTTGGTCAAGGATGTGGATGTAAGCCAGAAAGCTCTGAGTTTGAGTGCCTATTTTCTTCTTATGAAATGCCACCTAGTTCCTCATAAGTTGGTCTAGTTTTTTATACGATATACGCCAGGTTCTTATGAGAAGTTGGACTAACCCATGCATACAGTGGGCAAGATTAGGTGGAATCTCAATAGACATTGTTTCAAATCAAATATGGAAATGCAAATAAAGAGACAGGTGAACAAAAAACTGAAACCAAAGATTCTCATTTAACCTTCCACATATTTGGATGGTGACCATCAAATTGTGGGAAAATTGAGGTTTGGAAAGGAAACAACCAGATGATGTGAGTATGGAGGCAAAACTACAGAGAAGCATGCACTTATTAAATGCAAAAAAAACATGAACTTATTAAATAGGGAAATATATTAACCTTGTGTTTCTTATTGGCTCGATGTGATCCATTTGCTTCTTCATTAACCATAATACTAGGTACATGCAGATTAAGAGATCTCATCCTCTTCACATTTTCTTTTATGTTGGTAGCCCTTTGTAGTTCATATTCATTGACCTCCGTTTCTTTACCCATTCCTCTTCCTCTTACAAACTTTCCTCGTGAATCAAGACATAAAGAGATTACAATCACGACAAAGAGATTACAACGTAAAATGAAACATTTTTGCGTAAACATAAACATCTCTTACTTGCTAGGTTGGTTTTCAGTAATCATTATTCCATCTATATCAGTCCTAACACAACTACCACCAATAGATACATTAACTTGTGTGTTTGCATCCAAATCTGGAAAGAAAGAACCTATTTTTGTACTATTGCCTAGCCTTTCTTCCATATTATACATGTCACGTTGTTTTGACTTTAAAACAACAAACCAATCAGCATCAATAGGATCTTGCACATAGTAAACTTGAGTTGCCTGAGATGCAAAAATAAATGGCTCATCTAATTCCTTGTCACTGGTATTGAATAAATGCTTGAAGTTGACCATTGTCACCCCAAACTTGTCTATTTTGACCCATTTGTCTCGTACTCGGTTATCAATCCAATCACATTTGAACAATACTATTTTTCCCTGGTGATGGTAGTTCAGCCCAAAAATGTCTTTTATAACACCATAATAAGTTTTGCTCATTGATATTGGGTTATTATTATTTGTCCCATCAAAACTTGCTGCATGTGCAACTAGGGCTACACCACTACACTGCACTGACCTACCCACATCATAAGAATGTGTATGGAAATTTATCCCATTTATAGTATAACTGTCATAAGAATGTGCAACCATGTTAGGCTCCTTAGCTAATATTGTTATCTCCTCAGGTAATTCTTCACCCGTTGTTTCCACCTGATGATATTGAAGATTGTTATTGCACTAAAAAAATAATGTGGAACTATATTCTATATAAACATTTTCCTAGATACTTACGTGTGACTTAAACCACTCGTGAAAAGTCTCATAGTGTAAACTATTTATTGCTCTTTGATTTTGATGACCAGTAGAGTAAAGGTATTCTATATGTTTACTAAACAAACATTATAATTTAGTAATCATGAAATAAATGGATGATACTGATTATAACATATAATGGTTAACTTACTTCAAGTAAGGCTCTATATGGTCATAGTTGAACAAGACATATCTATGTGCTTGAAGCCATGTTTTGTGGTCTAATGTGACACTATTCTTACCAACCAATCCTCGACCTATGTTATGGAAGAAAGGGGTGGTATTGATTAAATCAACATCCAAGCCATCATCATTTCTTTTTTCGGTTAAATCTAGTTTCACCATGTAAATAGCGAGAATAGAATGTGAGCCTCTCATCAAATAGATAACTTTCTGCAATTGACCCCTCTGGGTGACTCCTAGTGCGAACATGGCCCTTACATCTCATTAAAAACCTATAAAGGAGAAATGGCATATATGTTAAACCTTCCTTTGAGTAAAACTAAGTTTAATTTATTGCTAAAATATATTAAAATTTACCTCTACACTGGGTACATATTACGAAATCGAACAGGGCCAGCAATTCTGACTTGAGTAGGGAGATGAACCATTAAGTGTACCATAATATCAAAAAAGGATGGCAAGAATATAGTCTCAAGAATGCTTAGAGTCTCAGCTATTTCTGACTCTAGCTTATGCATATCGCTTATACGAATAACTGGCGAATAGATTTGCTTGAAAAAATTGCTCACACGAATCAACACAACACTAACTATTTCTGGTAAAATCCTTCTCACAGCAAGTGGGAGTAAATACTGTAACAAAACATGGTTATCATGGCTCTTTAGCCCAACAAGCTTCTTCTCCTTCACATCCACATTGTTTCTTATATCTGATGCATATCCATCTGGAAATTTTACTCCTTTCAGTACCTCACAAAATAATGTCTTCTCAGACGCACTCATTGTATATGATGCTGGTGGTAAATATAACTTGTCACCCACTGGAATAGGATGAAGCTCAGTTCGAATGCCTAGGGACTGAAGATCCAAACAATATTTCAAGTTATCCTTGGACTTCCGTGAATGCCTA